>OY282643.1:124613115-125323115 GCA_958299015.1 Tetanocera ferruginea | reverse complement strand
GCAAGCAAACAGCTTTCTCTGCTGTCTTAAGACATACTTGGCAACAGAGAAAGCTTTTTGCCAAAATTCAGTCAGCATCCAAAATTTATAAACATCCAAAGCTTTTGGCATATTTTATTTAAATATTTTTATAATACAAAAAGAAATGAACGTTAAAAGCTTTTTACTAAATTTCATTTTTTAACTCGTTTCCAAAGTTTAAACATTTTCAAAAAAGTTTATTTAACAATCTTTCAGTGATTGACACGACATTTGCATTATGAGCTGAATAATACTCCACAATGATATAAACATTCAAAGCTTTTGTTTAGTAATAATTTGTAATAAACCATTAATGTGCTTTGTGCCAAGCTTCAGACTAAAGGTATGCATTTTCAAAGCTTTTTCAATTATTTTTAGAAAATTTTAAATTTTCTATACAAACAAATTTAAGTTTAATGTAAGTGTTTTAGCATTAAAGCTTTTGAAATTTTTTAAATTTGTCTCTTATGACTTTTTGCGTTTGAAAATATTTAAGTGTCAAAATCAATATCAATTCTTTAGAAAAGCTTTTGTCATTAACTCTCTAGATATTTAAACAAAAACTAGGCTTTTATGATTTAAAAGCTCAAAAATTTTGATATTATTCTGTTAAATTTTTCAATTAATCATGAAATAATTTGAATACTTCAAATTTCAAATTTAAAGCTTTTCGCATTTATTTTTAGAAAATTTTGTATTAACTTTAAGTTTTCTAGTAAGCAAATTTTGAACTAAATATGACTGTTTTAATGACAAAGCTTTAAGTTTTGTTTTTTAATTTGGTCTATTATGACTTCAAAACTTGAATGAAACTTTGAAAGCTTTGAAAATTTCGACTCATCAAAATCTTAAAAGAAGCTTTTATGTCATCAAAGCTTTTGAAAAGTAATTTATAATACAAAATTGATATACTTATATACATTTCTCACTCTTATAATAAATGATAAACAGGCTTTGAAACGAGCTTTCAGCCAAAAGATCGTTTTTTCATATATCAAAGTTTTTTATAATTATTTCATCAGGTGTACGAAGGTGAAATTCCATCGAATGCTGCAAGAAGCTTACCCGGAACATGCTTCATCGATTCCACATGTGAGTTTTGATACAGACGTTTAAGAAGAAGCAATTTTAATACCGACTCTACGGAGAAAAGAGCCAGTTCAGAACATATCACTTGCTAGGTTGCTAATGAATAGAAACAGGTCCCAATTCTGCAACCAACATATGACACCAACCGGTCCCTTTCACATGGCGTTGTCATTTTAAGGGATCAATTGACAATTCATATACATACTTTTGAACCTAACCGGTAGCCGGTCTATAGAACATGGCACACGCATAACTACGAACTGAATGAAAAATTATCATTTTCTTTTAAGTTAAAGTTTAGCCGAGTGTGTGCTGGCGCTCGCCTATAGTACTGAATACAAGTGGGTTCAATCACCGACAAGAACACTAACGAATTTTTTTATTTTAAAATATTTTCTTAATTTATATAAATAAGTATTATATAATATATATAATATATATTTTATTAATATTTTTAAATTATTTATACTTACACAGCCAGGAAACGAACCCACGTATTTCACATAACAGTCTAGCACGCATCCACTGAGGTATTGGAAACGATAAGATAAATATAGCAAAATATATTCAAAAACTATTGGCTTTGAGTTATATTGAACCTGTTCTGTCATCTGTTAAATAAGAACTGTCACTGAACCAGTCACGTAAGACCAATTGACTCTGCTCACTCTGTAGGGGATGACAAAGAGTGCAAATAACGGCCAGGGAAGATTGAAGATGCCGAATGGGCGGCTATACTGGATGAAGACTCGTGCCAAATGCAAGAAGAACACGCCAAAGCATTGAGAGCCTAAACATTGACTAAACAAGCCCTTAAAACCATGGGAATGATCCAGAAGGTAAAATGTTGGGTGTCATATGCATTGAAGGCGAGAGAGGTCGAACGCCATTTTTTTGAATTGTTGAAAAGTCACCAAAAGAATTCACCAACGGCAAAATGAAGGAGATTTTTGCATTATATTGTGACTGATAATGAGAAATGGGTTCATTACGATAACCCAAGCACAAAAAATAATACCGGCAGCCCGTTCATACGTCAAAATTGACGCCAAAACCCAATATTTACAGTGACAAGATTAAGCTCTGTATTTGGTGGGGCCAATTGGACGTGGTGTACAACTGGGCGAAACTATGACAATACAACATGAGAACACTCGGTTGCGCAGCCTGTCAAAATATGCCTTGAAACGCTGATATGGAAAGCGTCCTACCCCACCTGCCGTATAGCTTAGATATTGCCTCTTCCGACTACCATATACGATAACGCATATTCTTGACGATAGTGCTTTTGCTATTTTGAAAAACCCCAAATTTGAATGGATTCGTGTATCGCATCAAAAGACGCATTGTTTTTTCGAGATGATATCCAAAAATTTACAGAAAGATGGAAACGTTCTTCCGATGGAAAAATTTTTTTTTCCGCCAATAATTTTTATTTCAACCAATTTTGTTGCAAAGCCAATATTTTTTTTTAGTCAAGTCCAATCAAGTCCAGTCAAGTCCAGTCAAGTCCAGTCAATTCCAGTCAAGTGCAGTCAAGTCCAGTCAAGTCCAGTCAAGTCCAGTCAAGTACAGTCAAGTCCAGTCAAGTACAGTCAAGTCCAGTCAAGTACAGTCAAGTCCAGTCAAGTTCAGTCAAGTCCAGTCAAGTCCAGTCAAGTCTAGTCAAGTACAGTCAAGTCCAGTCAAGTCCAGTCAAGTACAGTCAAGTCCAGTCAAGTTCAGTCAAGTTCAGTCAAGTCTAGTCAAGTTCCGTCAAGTCCAGTAAGTACAGTCAAGTCCAGTCAAGTACAGTCAAGTCCAGTCAAGTACAGTCAAGTTCAGTCAAGTCCAGTCAAGTCCAGTCAAGTCCAGTCAAGTCCAGTCAAGTCCAGTCAAGTACAGTCAAGTCCAGTCAAGTTCAGTCAAGTTCAGTCAAGTCTAGTCAAGTTCCGTCAAGTCCAGTCAAGTTCAGTCAAGTCCAGTCAAGTCCAATCAAGTCAAGTCTAGTCCAGTCAAGTCCAGTCAAGTCCAGTCAAGTCCAGTCAAGTCTGGTCAAGTCCAGTCAAGTCCAGTCAAGTTCAGTAAAGTTCAGTCAAGTCAAGTCAAAACTTGACACTTTTTGATCAACTTGTACAACTTTTTAACCAAATTATAATCAATGATTTTTGATAATAATTAAAATCAATGATTTATGATCAAAATCAAAATCAATGAATTTTAATCAAAATCAAAATCAATGAATTTTAATCAAAATCAATTATTTTTATCTAAATCAAAATCAATGATTTTTGATTAATATCAAAATCAATAATTTTTTATCAAAACCAAATTTTTGAGTTTTCATCAAAATTAAAATCAATGATTTCTTTATCGAAATCAATATCAACGGTGTTTGATCAAAATCAGTCCTCTTTGATCAAAAACAATTATTTTTGATAAAAATTAAAATCAATGATTTCTGATTAAAATCAAAATCATTTTTTTGTATCAAAATCAATATCAATGGTTTTTGACCAAAATAAAAATAGATTAATTTTATATAAATCAAAATCAATGATTCTTGATCAAAATTAACATCAATTATTTTTGATAAAAATACAAATCAATGATTTTTAATCAAATTCAAAATCAATGATTTTTGATTACAATAAAACTCTATTTTTTTATCAAAATTTCAATAAAAATCAAAGTTAATGACATTTTTACCAAAACCAAAATCAATGATTTTTGATTAATATCGAAATTTTTGAGTTTTGATCAAAGTAAAAATCAATAAATTTTTTATCAAAATCAAAATCAATTATTTTTGATCAAAATCAATGATTTTTGATCAAACTCAATGATTTTTAATAAAAATCAAAATCAATTATTTTTTATTATAATCAATATTAATGGTTTTTGATCAAAGTCAAAATAAATTATTTTTGATCAAATTAAAATTAATAATTTCTGATTAAAATCAAAATCAACATCTTGTATCTAAACCAGTATCAATCGTTTTAAGTCAAAATAAAAATTAATGATTTTTGCCCAAAAAAAAATAAATAAATTTTGTATAAATCAAAATAAATGATACTTAATAAAAATAAACAAAAATGATTTTTTTATCAAAATCAAATTCAATGAGTTTTGATTCATATCGAAATCAATCATTTTTTTTTAAACCAAATTTTTGAGTTTTGATGAAATTTAAGATCAAAAATTTTTTTATCAAAATCAATATCAAAAGTTTTTGATCACAATCAAATTCAATTATTTTTCATCAAAATCATTGATTTTTGATCAAAATCAATTATTTTTGACAAAAATCAAAATCAGTTATTTCTTTCAAAATTAATACTAATGGTTTTTAATCAAGATCAAAATAAATTATTTATGATCAAAATTACAATCAATGAATTTTAGTCAAAATCAATTATTTTTGATCAAAATCTAAATCAATCATTTTGTATCAAAACCAAATTTTTGATTATTGATAAAATTTAAACAATGTTTTTTGATCAAAATCAATATCAATCAATGGTTTTTGATCACAATCAAAATCAATTATTTTTGATGAATATCAATGATTTTTGATAAAAATCATAATCAATTATTTTTTATCAAAATCGATATCTATGGTTTTTGATCAAAATCAAAATATATTATTTTTGATTAATATTAAAAGCAATGATTTTTGATTAAAATCAATTTGTTTTATCAACATCAATATCAATGGTTTTTAATCAAAACCAATATTAATGACTTTTGACCAAAACAAAAATCAATTGATTTTATATAAATCATAATCGTTGATTGTTGATCACAATCAATGATTTTTAATCAAAATCACAGTCAATGATTTTTGATTAAAATAAAATTAACTTTTTTTATCAAAATTCAATCAAAATCAAGATTTATAATTTTTTTACCAAATTTAAAATCAATGATGCTTGATAAAAATAAACAAAAATGATTTTTCTTATCAAAATCAAAAACAATGATTTTTGATTAATATCGAAATCAATCATTTTTTTATCAAAACCAAATTTTTGATCAAATTTAAAATCAATGATTTTTTTCATCAAAGCAATATCAATGGTTTTTTATCAAAATCAAACTTAGTGATTTTGAATCAAAATAATAATGAAATAATTTAATATATAAATCAAAATCAATTATCCTTGATCAAAATCAACATCAATGATTTTTGATCAAACTCAAAATCAATGATTTTTCATTTAAATTAAATTCAATTTTTTTATCAAAATTGCAATCAAAACCAAAATTAATGATTTTTTTGCCAAAATCAAAATCAATGATTTTTTACCAAAATCGAAATGAATGATTTTTGTTCAATATCGAAATCAATCATATTTTATCAAAACCAAATTTTTGATTTTGATCAACTTTAAAATCAATGATTTTTTTATCAAAATCAATATCATAGTTTTTGTTCACAATTAAAAATAATTATTTCTGATAAAAATCAATGATTTTTGATAAAAATCAGAAAGAATTTTTTTTTCAAAATCAATATTTTCAAAATTAAATTCAAATTTTTTTTCCAAAATTGCAATCAAAACCAAAATAATGATTTTTTTTTTGCCAAAACCAAAATCAATGATTTTTGATTAATATCGAAATCAATAATTTTTTATCAAAACCAACTTTTTGATTTTTTATCAACTTTAAAATCAATGGTTTTTGATCACAATCAAAATTAATTATTTTTGATGAAACTCAATGATTTTTGATAAAAATCAGAATGAATTATTTTTTTCAAAATCAATATTAATGTTTTTTGATCAAAATCAATATAAATTATTTTTGATTAATATTTAAATCAATGATTTTTGATTAAAAGCAGTTTGTTTTATCAAAATCAATATCAATGGTTTTAAATCAAAATCAAAATTAATGACTTTTGACCAAAATAAAAATTTTTAAAAATAACAATTTTTTATCAAAATCAAATCAATGATTTTTTATCAAAATCAGTATTAATGATTCTTGATCAAAATCAACATCAATGAATTTTCAACATCAATTGATTTGATATTTTGATATTTGATCAAAATAAAATTCAATTTTTGTATTAAAATTTCAATCAAAATCAAAATTTATGATTTTTTTACCAAAATCTAAATCAATGATACTTGATTAAAATAAACATCAATGATTTTTGTTAAATTTAGCATTAAATAAAAATCAATGATTTATTATCAAAATTAATGATTTTTTTATCATAATAAATATCAATGATTTTTGATCAAAATCAATGATTTGCGAAAAAAATTAAAATCAAGTCAAGTTAAGGCAAGTCAAGTTAAGTAAGGTAAGGTAAGGTTAGGTAAGGTTAGGTAAAGGCAATATAAGGTAAGGTAATTTAAAATAAGGCAAGGCAAGATAAGGAGTGGTAAGGTAACGTTAGTTAAGGTAAGCTTAGACAAGGTAATATAAAGTATGGTAAGATAAGGTAGGGCAAGGTTACATAAGGTAAGGTGGGGATAGGTAAAACAAGATGAGGTTTTTTGTTTTTTTTTTGCTTCGAATTCAGGATTTCAGGTATGAAACCTATTCAGTCAAGCCTGCTTTAGTTCATAAATAGGGTGATTGATACGAAGGGAAGAAATGAGAAATCAAGTGAAACAAGTGTTGAATGTTCTATGTGTGGCTGAAAGCTACATCAACATATGAATTTGAAGCTGAGGTAAGTGTTTAGCCTTTACCTCAGTTAGTTGCAGTTATTAATCAATCGAATCCACAAACTTTTCTGCCATCAATTACAATTTCCATAGTCAAATACATTGCTGAATTTTTAATTTCAGTTGATCAATAATGAGGTAAGAATTAAAAAAACGAAAAAGCGTTGGACCATGGCCTGTTAGGGATTCGAACCCAGGACCTCTGAGTGTGCAGTCAAGCAAGCTTACCTCTCAACTACAGAGGCCGCCATTTGTATCAAGTATTCTGCCGCTGCATTCTTTTTTGACCTCGTCTGGCCTTGAAAGCGCTTGCAATCTATTTATTTAGCATTCGCCGAACGCTTAGATGTTAGTTGACAAAAAATTTATTTAAATAATTGTCATATGTTATGACTATAATTAAATTGCTTAAATTTTGACAGTACGAATAGTTGGCCATTATGAAGTCCTATTCATGATGTGCTTGTTGTTGTTTTTTTTTTCAGCTGTTAATTATTTACCATCCGTGAAAACAGTCTCCATCTCAAGAGCTGCAACGCCTCTAGGACCATCCAAAATGGTCGTCACAATTTTATATTCACCGCTTGGAAATGTTTTCGGAAATTTCTCAACGTCCATAACGTAATTGGTAATTTTATAGTCACCCTATAACAAATAAAGTTTCACGTATAAGTAAAGTATTTAATATAAGAAAGAATACCAAGTATACCTTCGGAAATGGGCATGTACCATTTGGAGGAAAGTTTGAATATTTCATAATAGTTGGATAAGATAACTGATCGGTTGCTATGTACTTGCAAATAGGTTTTTTCTGAACAAAAATATTTTTATAATTGTTAGTTAAAGCATCCTTGCGTAACACTTTGATGTCCACCTAAAAACAGAATTTATAGTGAGTTTTCTAATTAAATGGAACATTTATAAATGATCTTTATGTAGATCGATTAAATTACCAGTTGCTCATCACCTAAATTATAGTGTACTGTAATATCACCGCTTATGACAAATTGGTTTGGTGCCGTCTTGGTCAAACGTAATGTCTTCCAATCTATCCAAGAATTGTCATATTTACTCGATGATAAAAACGATGTAACTTCAAGATTCTAGCACAAAAAATGAACAAATTAAAAATTTCCAAAATTTTTTTGTATTTTAATTTAAGAATACCTTTTTGGTGGCTTTGCTTGTTTTAAGCATACAACACAAAAAAATGGCGACACAGCACAATATCAAAAATTTCGAACACATTATTTAATAGAATTTTCATCACTAGATAGATGCGCTAGTTGGCCTAAACCATTTATATAGCTGTTAATGGTGTTTATTTTCGTTACAATTACATTGCATGCAAGGTTGGTATGATATTCTTTTTTTTTACACAAATTATATACGTGTTATTTAAATTTTTTGATATTAAAACAATTTTCATGAAATGTTGTTCAATGATAGCAACAAGCAAGATAACAATATTTTAACATATTTATTTTTTTTTTTCAAAAATATTAACAAGCTTAGGATAAGCTGTGAAAACAAAACAATATCGTTAGAGTTATACAAATTAGCGAGGTCATTCTTTGTTTAATTAAAATAGCTTTATCTAGTTTGTAGTCACATTCAGCTACACTAAAAATAATCCTTTTTACAAAACTTATGAAATTTCGAGTAATTCAGCAATTCATCAATATGCATGTGATGCTGTCAAAGATTACAAAATTGTTTGACTTGACTTGACTTGATGAATATCAATACTGGTTTTTGATCAAAATCAAAATTAATGATTTTTGATCAAAATTAAAATCAATGACTTTTTAAAAATGTAAATCATTTTTTTTTTTTATCCAAATCAATATCAATGATTTTTGCTTAAAATCAAAATCAATTAATTTTTATCAAAAATCAATATTACTGTTTTTTTATCAAAATCAAAATCAATGATTTTTTTTATCAAAATCAAACTCAAAATTTTCACCAAATTTTTTTATCAAAATCAACATCAAAAAATGTTGATAAAAATTAGAATCAATGATTTTTGATCAATTTCAAAATCAATGATTTTTAATCGAAATCAATTATTTGTGATCCAAATCAAAATCAATGACTTTTGATAACAATCAAAATCAATTATTATTGATGGTTTTGATCAAAATTATAATCAATTATTTTTAAACAAAATCAAAATTAATTAGTTTTAATCCAAACCAAAATCAATGATTTTTGATCAAAATCAAAATCAATGATTTTTTTATCAAAATCAATGATTTTTGATCAAACTCACAATCAATTTCAAACTTAATTCAATTTTTTTTATTAAAATTTCAATAAAAATCAAAACTTATGATATTTTTACCGAAATCAAATTTAGTGATACTTGATAAAAATGAACACCAATGATTTTTTAACAAACTCAAAACAATTTTTTTCTTATCAAAATCAATATCAATTTTTTGATAAAAATGAGAATAATTTTATGATCAAAATCAAAATCAATGATTCTTAATCAAAATCAATTATTTTTGATCAAAATCAAAATCAATGCGTTTTCTCATAATCAATATAAGTTTGATCAAAATCAAAATCAATTATTTTTTATCAAAATCAATATTAATTGTTTTTGATCGAAATCAATGATTTTTTTATCGAAATCCAAATGAATGATTTTTTTATTATAAACAATGATTTTTGATCAAGCTCACAATCAACGATTTTTGTTTAAAATAAATTAGATTTTTTTGTCCAAAATTTCTATAACAATCAAAAAAAATTTGTATTTTTACCACATTGATCAAAATAAACATAAAATTTTTTTTTTAAATTTTCTTAACAATCAAAATCAATTATTTTTGATCATAATCAAAAACTAAGATTTTTTGTTAAAATCAAAATCAATGATTTTGATAAAAAATTAAAATCAATTAAGATTTCAAAGAAAATTCAGATTTTTTGCCAAAATTAATACCAATGGTTTTTGATCCAAATCAAAATGAATTAGTTTTGATCAAAATCAATTATTTTTGATAAAAATCAAAAAAAAATTATTTTTGATTAAAATCAAAATCAATGATTTTGATATAAAATCAAAATCAATTATTTTTTATTGAAATTAAAATCAATAATTTATTTCTTAAATCTAAATCAATTATTTTTGATCCAAATCATAATCAATGATTTTTGTCAAAACAAAATCAATGATTTCTGATTCAAATCAAAGTTTTATCAAAATCAATATTAATGGTTTTTGTGTAAAATCAGAATAAATTCTTTTTGATCAAAATTAAAATCAATGGTTTTTTTTCAAATCAAAATAAATTTTTATAATCAAAATCAACATCAATAATTTTTGATAAAAATTATTATAAACAATGATTTTTGATCAAGCTCACAATCAACGATTTTTGTTTAAAATAAATTAGATTTTTTTGTCCAAAATTTCTATAACAATCAAAAAAATTTTTTATTTTTACCACATTGATCAAAATAAACATAAAATTTTTTTTTTAAATTTTCTTAACAATCAAAATCAATTATTTTTGATCATAATCAAAAACTAAGATTTTTTGTTAAAATCAAAATCAATGATTTTGATAAAAAATCAAAATCAATTAAGATTTCAAAGAAAATTCAGATTTTTTGCCAAAATCAATACCTATGGTTTTTGATCCAAATCAAAATGAATTAGTTTTGATCAAAATCAAAATCAATTATTTTTGATAAAAATCAAAAAAAAATTATTTTTGATTAAAATCAAAAAAAAATTATTTTTGATTAAAATCAAAATCAATTATTTTTTATTGAAATTAAAATCAATAATTTATTTCTTTAATCTAAATCAATTATTTTTGATCCAAATCATAATCAATGATTTTTGTCAAAACAAAATCAATGATTTCTGATTAAAATCAAAGTCAATATTTTTATCAAAATCAATATTAATGGTTTTTGTGTAAAATCAGAATAAATTCTTTTTGATCAAAATTAAAATCAATGGTTTTTTTTCAAATCAAAATCAATTTTTATAATCAAAATCAATATCAATAATTTTTGATAAAAATTAGAATTAATGATTTATGCTCAAAATCAAAATCATTGATTTTTATTCAAAATCGATTATGTTGATCCAAATCTAAATCAATGATTTTTGATCCAAATCAAAATCAATTATTTTTTTTATAGTATTTGATAAAAATTAAAATCAATTAATTTTGATCAAAATCAATTAATATTAATCAAAATCAATTATTTTTGATCAGAATCAATTATTTTTGATCAAAATCAAAACCAATGCGTTTTGATCATAATCAATTAATAATCAAATATTAATAATCAATATTAATGGTTTTTGATCAAAATTAAAATACATTTTTTTGATAAAAATTAAAACCAATGGATTTTGATTAAAATCAAAATAAATTATTGTCATCAAAATTAATATCAATTATTTTTGATAAAAATAAGAAACAACTATTTATGACCCAAATCAAAATCAATGATTTTTTTATAAAAATCAACGATTTTTTTATAAAAATCAATGATTTTTGATCAAACTCACAATCAATTTCAAACTAAATTAAATTTTTCTTAACAAAATTTCAATCAAACTCAAAACTAATGATATTTTTAACAAAATCAAATCAATATCAGTATTTTTTGATAAAAATTAGAATCATTTTATGATCAAAATCAAAATCAATGATTTTTAATCAAAATCAATTATGTTTGATCCAAATGAAAATCAATGATTTCTGATCCAAATTAAAATCAATGATTTTTGATCAAAACCAATGATTTTTTTATCAAAATCAAATCAATGCATTTTGATCATAATCAATAGCAACGATTTTTAATGAAAATCACTTATTTTCGATCAAAATCAACTTTAATGGATTTTTATTAAAATCAAAATAAACTAGTTGTGATCAACATTAAAATCAATGGTGTTTGATTAAAATCAAAATCTATTTTTTTACCAAAATCAATTTCAATAATTTTTGATAAAAATTAGAATAATTTTCATGGTTTTTGATAAAATTAAACCAACAAAACCAATTAGTTTAACTCAAAATCAATTATTTTTAACAAAATCAATTATTTTTCATCCAATTCAAAAACATTGATTTTTTTATCAAAATCAAAATCAAAAATTTTTTGTCAAAATCAAAATCAATGATTTTTGTCGAAAATCAAAATCAATGAGTTTTGATCAAAATCAATGATTTTGATGGTTTTTGATCAAAATTAAAATCATTTATTTTAATCAAAATCAATTCTTTTTAATCAAATTCAAAATCAAGTATTTTTGATCATAACCGAATTCAATTATTTTTGATTAAAATCAATGATTTTTTATCAAAATCAAAATAAATTATTTTTGATCAAAATTAATATCCACGATTTTTTTATTAAAATCAATTTATTTATGAAAATCAATATCAATGGTTTTCAATCGAAATCAAAATTAATGATTTTTGAACAATGTAGGTATATATATATTTTTTTTTATATAAATCAAAGTCAACATCAATGATTTTTGATCAAAATTAATAATTTTTGATCAAACTCAAAATCAATGATTTTTGATTAAAATAAAATTTATTTTTTTTAATTAAAATCAATATCAATGATTTTGGAATCTAATCAAAATCAATGTATTTTGATTAAAATCAAAATCAATGATTTTTGACTAAAACCAAACTCAATTTTGATTGAACTATGATTGCATTTTGAACTTGATTTGTCTTGTTTAAAAAAAAAAAACAGAAACTCAAAGCCTCCACTTTAGTATCTTCTGTGACTGCAAGGGTTAAACAAATACAACCAACTGACCATTACACCATCACACAACACATCACACACCACACTTGACTCAACATTATTTACAGTTCATAGCATCCCAATTAATCCCGTTTAATCCGATTTAATAGCCACTCATCTTTAAATGAAGCTTGGCAAACAATTTAATATAAAAATCCAACAAACACTCACAAAAAAAAACAAAAACCGCACAAATAAACAATTTTTAAAAATAAAATCACGCACTTTTAAGCCTTTTTTTTAACGTTACCGAACACTTTGATAGCCGCGTCGTATAAAAATATTTCAGCGAAACTTGACGGTGTTGTCCACTTGATGTTTGTGCCAGTTCTTTTTTTTATTTTATTTTGGCTTGATTTTCCCCCAATTTAATTACAACTCAGACGCTTGTTCACTGGATGAAAACTCTTTTTTATACCCTAAACCTGAAAGGTCAGGGTATATTAACTTTGTGCAAACGTTTGTAACGCATAGAACGAAGCGAGTCTAGAAAAGTATATATATTCTTGATCAGAGTCACCACGTGAGTCGAGCTATCCATGTCCGTCCGTCCGTCCGTCTGTCCGTCTGTGTGTTGTCCGTATACACAGGATAAGAAGTAGGAGTTGAGATAATTGGATAAAACTTGGTACACATGGTCACATGGACCCAAGGATCTGCACTATAGAATTTTTTGGAATCCGCCCACGGACACGCCTACCTCCCGTACAACGCGAAAATTGAAAACTGCATAACTCAGCTTATAATTAGCCTACAACAATAAAATTTGGTATGTATGTGTTTTATATTAACACAAAGATGTCTTTGAAAAATGGACGTCATCCGCTTATGGACACGCCCACCTCCCATACAACCCAAAAATTGAAAACGCAATAAATAAGCCTATGTTTAACCTACAAAGCTAAAATTTGACACATGTGTTTGTTATGACAAAACAAAGACGGTTTTGAAAAATGGACATCATCCGCCTACGGACACGCCTACCTCCCATACAACGCGAAAATTGAAAACTGCATAACTCAGCTCATAATTAGCCTGCAACAATAAAATTTGATATGTATGTGTTTTATATCAACACAAAGATGTCTTTGAAAAATGGACGTCATCCGCTTACGGACACGCCCACCTCCCATACAACCCAAAAATTGAAAACGCAATAAATAAGCCTCTGTTTAACCTACAGAGCTATAATTTGGCACATATGTTTTTTGTAACAAAACAAAGATGGTTCTGAAAAGTGGACATCATCCGCCCACGGACACGCCTACCTCCCAAACAACGCGAAAATTGAAAACTGCATAACTCAGCTCATAATAAGCCTACAACAATAAAATTTGATATGTATGTGTTTTATACAAACACAAAGATGTCTTCGAAAAATGGACGTCATCCGCTGACGGACACGCCCACCTCCCATACAACCCGAAAATTGAAAACGCAATAAATAAGCCTCTGTTTAACCTACAGAGCTAAAATTTGGCACGTATGTTTTTTATGACAAGACAAATATGGTTTTGAAAAATGGACGTCATCCGCCTACAGACACGCCTACCTCCCATACAACCCAAAAAGTTTTAAACTCAATAAATAAGGTTATGTTTGTCATAGAGAAATTAAATTTGGTATGCACGTATTTTATACCAAAACTAAGGTGTGTTCAAAAATTGGAAGTAATCCGTCCATGAACACGCGCACTTCCCATATCGAAAGCACAATAAAGGAATAAAACTTGGTATGTGTAAATTTTTCATCAATATTTAAATGCATATAAAATATAGGCTTCATCCGCCCTTAGAGACGCCCATTTACTATAAAAATTTTTTGTTTTTGAAAAGTGGGTTTAGGGTATTTCATAGTCGGCCTAGACCGACTTTAAACTTTCTTTACTTGTTTTATATATAATTTTATATTTTTTCCAACATACATATACATACGTTTAAATGATAAAAAAGATGCACAGCCTGTGTGATACTAAATTGAGAAAACAAAAATATATAAAAGTGGCACTTGAGCCGCTTTTATTTGCAATGTTTTAATTTTGATTTTTGTATTTTTAATAAATAATTGGTCGAAGTCATGCTTTTCTTTTAATTGAAATTATTTTACAACAAAGTGAACAATACTATAATTGTGTGAAAATTTAAATTAAAAGAAAAACAGGGCTTTCATAAATTTTTGCCAATTATTATTTCAGCATTTTTGCATACAAATTAAATTGGAAGTTCCACCCATATCCTTTCCAACGTACCAACCACGAAAGTGATAATTATTTAGGCATGACAACTCTAAAATTAGTTTAGCTTTTTACAGCAAGAGGTAAAAAAAAATTTTTAAATTTTGGCAACATTTTTTTTAAATTAATTTAAAAAAAAAATAAATGTTTTAGTTACTTCGGTATAACTCATACATTAAAAATATTTTCTTAAATTTTGATCGTTTTTATCTTCATCATTTTTATAACATTGTATTTTCTTCTTAGCCTGTCTGCTGATTTTCTCAAATGTCTCCACTGCCTCTTTGAAATCTCTACGTATTCTCAAACTTAGCTCTTACAACTCCAGCTCCACTCTCCAGTTTTAGTTTTCGAAAACTTTTAATAGCTACTTCAACTTCTTGTAGTTGTTCCTGCTGTTTCTGTTATTTTGTTGAACACCAAAAGTAATAAATTCATCGAACCATCAACTGCAGTTTCAACAGTGCCACCACTTCACTTTTAGCTTCAACTCAACCCACACCATTTGATCACAACGACCAAAAACCATTGCTTCAAAGCGTTTGTTTCTGTCTGTATCGCTCAATAACTTCCGGCATTTGTTGTTGGCCGGCATTGGTTGTTGGTTGTTTTTTGAGCTCAATTCACACTTTCTTAAGTAACTCGGAAATTTCACACAAGTTCCCAACAGAGAGAAACTTCTGCAAACTGTAGTTTAGTTGAAAGCGATTTTCTTCAACATCAGGCCCCCTGCCACTATTTTTTAGCTTTGGTGTCTTGGTATCTTCTAATTCTACATTGACTGCAACGTCTACGTCTTAAATACAACACAATAAATAGTCCGAAATACAAAACAGAACTTTTGAAATTTGCTATTTTCTTGTACTTTTGTTTAATTTATTTGTTGTTTAGCCTCGTACTTTACCACGCTTTTGTGGAAGTGTGGTAACGCTCACTGACTACCCAAAATGTTGTGTTGTTCGTGCCAATGTCTTGCCATTTGTATGGGCAGATTTTTTTTTTTTTTCATTTGCTCGCTTTGAGTTTTTGGCCCAAAAACAATGGTATATTTATATTGTTTGATTGTAAGTGCTTCTCGAAGACATTCCCTCATTCAAGGGTAGCATTCATTCATTCAATGGTAGGCATTGACTGAATGAATTTATTTGCTTGTCCATGTTGAAAACTATTGAAACAAATCTTTGGAATGCAAAGTTTTCGATTCAAAAGCTGAGTTACTGAGGTGTACTGCGAAGACAGGCGTAATGGTGGGATTTCAGGAAAATGGAGGCAGGCTGATGGTGCGTTACAGCATAAGGCATGTTGTATTGTTTTATGTCAAATACTGACTGCAGTTAATGGCCTTTAAATGGTATTCAATGTTATGCGGCGTGGGCTATATTTCGAAATAACATTTTTTGAATAATTTTTGAATACTTTGAACCAACATTTTTTTCTCAAATCTCAAAATAATAAAAATTCTCATATAAATCATAGCTTTAAAACTATTTAATTTAAATTTTTTAAATTGAAATTTTTTTCAAGACAAAACAGTAGGGGTATTCAGGATTCAGTGCAGTTGCCAGTGTAGTTGAGGACTTGTGCACTTTACAAAAACAAAATATACATATGTCAAAAATCGACACAACTACATTTCTACTATAGCCTAAACTTGAGGACTTCAGGACTTGAGCAGTTGCGTAGTTGCGTACATTGAAAAATTTGACAGAAAAATTTGGAATAGAGATGTAACATTTAAGAGTTTATAAACAAATTACTTGATAAATATTAATCGCAAGCCAATCATAATAATAATCTCAATAATAATCATATTAATAATCTCAGTTAGAAATACGCTGTGTTGACGAAAACTTAACTGCACAAGTCCTCAACTATACTGGCAACTGTACTATATCGTGAATACCCCTATTGACAGCTGCTCATTTGCCCACGAGTGGTTGCTTGCTGCCATGAATGAAAGAATACAAGATTACGCCGTCCTGAAGTTTTACCGTTAGATGACGTAATCGGAGCAAACTCTTCCTATTAGCTAAAAAAGGATGGCAATAGGATAGCTAAATAGAGATGGCAACATTAAATTCGCTCCAATGACGTCGATGTCATAACCTTGTATTCTTTCATCCATGCTTGTTGCTGTCAAAAACGGCTGTAAAGCAGTAACTGGTCACATTCAGCGTAATAAACTGCTGTGGCGCTCAACCTAGATGAGCAATGTTTTCTCTAAATGTGTTGCTTTAGCAATGTTAAGTATGCTGAAAGCGCACATTGTATCATGATGTTTGTCCGTGAGCTCTCTTTTTTATTTTATTTTTTGACAGATTGTAGTAGTCAACAGAAACTTCAGTACTGTACAAGAAAGTTTAATTAAAATTAGCTTTATACGATGACTGCTCTAGATTAAGATTATTCACTCTAGGTTAGCGAAAGTGAACACCTCGATGAACACCTTTTTCTGTTCTAACTTGCTCTTGATATTTGTTTTTTGAAGCTGCCCTTATATATATATTTTTGGTGTAAGTTAGAGCAGCGAATAAATAAATCAAATTTTTTAGTTCTTGTTGTAAAATTTTAAAGTTTAAAGTTTTAAAGTGTTTTTTCTTATAGATTTGAACAGATTTTAAAGAATAATAGTAACTTTTTCAAACCTATTCATTATTTGTTTACTTTTGACAGTTGCTTTCTCAGGCTTGACCTTTTTTCGTTCTTGGATATATCTGCTCTACTCTGCTCTGAAGCTATTTTCGACGATTTACCAGACCTGCTCTACTCTGCTCTGCTCTGCACTGAGCATTTTTCAACGAACACAGCTATTGTTGGATTTATTTTGTAAATTATATTTTTTTAAAATTTTTTTTTTTTCCAATTTCAACAATTTTTCGTTTTTAATTACTATAGCTGGCTTAATTTGTATAATTATTACATTTTGAACATAAGCTCTACGGAGATTACATTTTCTTACATAAGCCTTCAATAAACTGGTGATAAAACTGAACTTTAACAAAAATAGTTGTTGAAAAACTTAAAAAAATTCAAACAAATCTCTTCTATTTCGAGAAAAAACCCAAAAGATTAAGAAAAACAAACGCAGATTTAAATAATAAAATTCCGACTAATATCGGGTAAATCCATTAGAATAAATAGAAAAGTTGTTCTGTTTACTAACTTCTTATAGAGCACATTAGAGGTACTCACGTCAGTCAGCAAGTATCAGGCTTAAAACAAAATTCATTATTTAATATATGTGATGTAAACACACCATAGCAAAATCTAAAACAAACTCATAGCAGAAACTGATTTTATTTGATTGACATTAGGGGTATTCACGATGTGGTGTATTTGTGATAAATTTTAACAAAATTTACAACGTATTGCGAACGAACCTTCAATAAAGTCTTGTATTTTTAAGGTCAGCTGGTTTGTGCAGATGCATTCGTTTTGAACAGCTTATCATTAAATAAAAAAAACGTTGAAACGAAACACTTATGGCATTTTCGTTTCTACCAAAAAATGTTGCCCTGTCGCAGTGCAAAATGTTTCAATGTTGCCCGCAACCCTGTAAAAGTGCATGTTTTTGCCTACTCGAAAAATGTCAACTTAAATAAACGAATATAACCACCCTTGTCTAACGCACGCATGTCATAATATTGCCGTTTTAAAAACAGCTGATATGCAGGGCAATCATCTACCCTGAGAAAGTTTGCAGGGCAGAAAATGTGCCTTTTTTGCCCTCTGTGAGTGTGACATTTTAAGAAACGAACACGGAATTTACTCACCCGTTTGCACTTATTTTAGAATCGAACACAAATAAAGGCAAGGGCAATGAAACGGCAACATTTTTTGGTAGAAACGAAAACGCCATTAAATAAATAAAATTTTATTAAAGGCACTTAGAGCGCAGTCGTTACTTTCCTCCATGTTGAGAAGAAATACTTTTGTAATGAGCTGATCAAATACCCAAAGAAATTTACAACGAATACTATAGGGTTTTGTCATTAGCGGTATTCACGATCGTGAGTTTCTGGTCTTGTATTCTGTATTTTTGATAAGTTTGATATTTGTAGTAAATTTGACAATTGTACACAAACAAAACATGAACATTTTCCAAATACTGTAAATACTAATTTTACAATGGTGGCACCCTATTGTAAATTTTGCATAGTATTTGTGTATTTGACAAACAGCTGACTTGACATTCTATGGCAGTACTGCATTGTAGGAGTGCTCACAATCTGTAGCAAATTCTTTTTAATTTATTAAAAATACTACAAACACTCCAAATCGTGAATACCGCTATTGTATTTTTGCTACAAGGTTGTATTTTAAACACTGTGCATTTTGTTTTTATAGTTTTACAAAAGTTACTACAAATATCAAAAATACACGATACAATGTCAAATACACCACATTCCAAACACCTCTATTGACTTATTCATATTTTTTAGATAGGATTTTAAATAAATATCGATAATATTTTAACATGACTGTCAAGCCCGATCGGTTTTGTATGTAGAAAAAGAAGTCAGCTGAGCTTTTGACACTGACTCAAAAGTAAGCGGTACTCTTAGAAACTATTTCTGCATACTTTTTTTATCGAAGAAATCCCTATGGAGCGGTTTTCGTTCTCCTGAACAAATTTTTGCATATAACTTTTTGTTTCTTCATGAATCATGAATTTTGTACTGAAGCGCCACCTAGAGTACATTCAACTAAAAAGCGGTTACCAGAAATCGATTTTGCTTACCTAAACACCCATATATACCAAGATTTTTCAAAGTCGTGCAGTAATTATGGCCATTAAATAATAGTTAAGTCAAAATGCTGAAACAAAATTTTGAAGAAAGCCTTTTGAATATCGATTTCTCACGTTTTATGTAATTGTATCACATAGTTTTCGTTAAACCACACTAGTCGATATACCGATGGAAAGAAGAGCTCAATACTTTTCTAATAAGTTTAAATGCATGTGAATACCATTAAAAATACATATTGTACAGGTGTTTTAACACAAAAAATTCTTCAAAAATGACGAAATATCGATTTTTTAAGTTTTAAAAAATTTTGTAAAGACAAAAAATTTCAAAAATTTTGTTTGGCCAATATTTGTATATTATCAAAATCCTTAATTTTTGTCTTATCTTGGGTACGCATTCTGAGGGGAAAATTTATATGTAAAAAACTTCTTAAAAAGGGTTTCATAAGGATTTCTCCTTTCTGCGATTCAAAAAAAAAAATTTACAGAAATAGTTTTTAAGAGTCCCTTTACCTTTTGAGTTAGTGTCCGGTGAAATCTAAATTTCGATCCGATCCGGCTTAATGACTGTCAGTTTAAAGGCTTTACAGAATTTTCTTAAATTAAAAAAAATTGGTTCTGAATGGTGTTAAATGCATTTCAATAGGTTTGTTTCGAGGCTTTGGTAGCAAACTTATGCTGCTTGGATTTTGATGGAGTTTTCTATACTTCACTCTAATACTAAACACTTACTAGCTGACGTGAAACCCCATAATTTAAGGAATAAATGGTTTGTTTTTTGCTGATAATGAAAATTTAAAATGTTGTCCTTTTCAATTAGGTTAATGATATATATCGTCAAAAACAATTTAACATAAACCTAAACATACATTCTTTGTAAAATTATCTATTTTTTTATTAAAAATATCTTTTTGTTTAGTTAATTTTATTCGAAGTAGACTATTTTCAAAAGATATGAGTTAAAATTTTGTCGCATTTTTTTAATTGAGATTTTTGTTTTATAATTCTTTCAAAAACATACAGTCTTATTAATGAAAATTTCTTAAAATAGCTTTAAATTTTGAATACTTAAAAAACTTTTCAAATTTTTAAATTTTGTTATTCATATAAATGTTGTCTCAGCTGTTTTGGTTAAAATAGGAATACTTTCTATTTGAAGTGGTGACAGTGTCAATAATGGTTTGTGAATTTGATAAGCTTAATAATTTAGCCCAAGCGGCACAGCAAATATGTTATATATAATAATTTTTTGTTTATTTATCACAATTTTATCAATACCTTATCATTCAAGCAGCCAAAAGTATTTTTAATCTACTTTTTCTCTGAAAAAAATATTCACTTATTATTTTTATGTTCAATATTTTGAAATGTTTCGACATTATTTCCAATTATTTGAAATAGTTTTGCCAATATCTGTGTTCCGATGAGAGTAAAAATATTATAATTACTTTATCAAGCGTTTAAAGCAGGTCTTTTTTAGAATCTTTTATTTTAAGTCTTTAGAAAAAGTTGTTAAAGCTATGAACGTGTATGAATAAAATCTTTGATATTTTTCTTATAGAAAATTTATAAGTAGCCCATAACTTTTTGCAAATATATCCGCAATTTTATAGTTCTTTAAAAATATATTTTTTTAAATTATATTAAGAGCTTACGGCCAAATACTTCAGATAGCAACAAGTATAAGCAACAGTTTGTGTTGTATTATTTTATTTGTTTTCTTTACATTTCTTTTATTTTACAAAATCGACAAAAATTGGTTTATAAGCTTTTAAGTGGTCCTCATGCAAGCTCTTAATCTCGCATATTCGTGTATGCGTGTTTTTGTATACGCCATTTAAAGAACATACCTTACAAGTAGCTAGTATGTAAATCAGCTGTTACATTACAGAATACCAATAAGAGGTTTACATAAGAAGTTTACAAGCTGAAAATGCATTCGAATTTTGCGACCACCTCGTAAACTTTTTTGTATAAAATGAGAGAACAGCTGATACAATCAATAGGGGTATTCACGATGTGGTGTATGTGCCCTTGTATTGTGTATTTTTGCTAAATTTGATATTTGAAGTAAAATTACAAAAACAAAATGTACAGTGTTCAAAATACAACCCTATAGCAAAAATACATTGGCGAAACCCCATTGTATTCTTTGTAAATTTCGTTGTATATTTCATCAACTGATCACAAAAGCTTTTTTACTCAGCGTGGATGAAGGTACTGGCTGGGTTGTGTGTTTATTTAATAAAAGTTAATTTAATTCAGTGCTTCGTGTCAATTCTTTTATTTTCTCGTACTGCTAAATGATGAACTACCCAGACTTTGGTGAAGGTTTGTTCACAATGCGTTGTAAATATTGTAAATTTTGTTAGAATTAATCAAAAATACACCACATCGTGAAAACCCCTAATGAAAAATTGTGAGGCTACCATGATTTTGAAGGCATTTGCGTGATTTCATGAGGGGAGATTACGATTTCCGGGGCGCCGCAATTTGACGATGGATTCGAAGAGTACTCTGAATAAAAATAAGAATAGCCAAAAGAAATGTTGTGTTATCGATTTGTTTTCGAGTTATATTATTCTAAGTATATATCCAATATTAATGATTAAGGTATTATTTAAAAGGTTATATATAAGGCTTTTAGAAAAATTTAAAATGAATGAAATCTGTTGAGTACTTCGTATTTTATAGGTATTTTTATGCAATAAAAAATATTTTCTTACACAAAACCGTTCTTTTCTCAAAAATTACCGTTATTACTATGAATTATAAAGTGTAAATTATTAAAGCTTGAAAATTTATCTTTCATTTGGTATATGATATATATAATTTATTTGACTTTTTGTGGTGTTTTTTTATACATTAATACATTGATTTGGCCTTGTACGGAAAATTGCTTATTTCACTCATATTTACCTTAGATGGTTTGCTTTCTTACTCCATATTTTCGAATATCGCCATCACAATAAACAATTGTTTTTAAGGCAACATTATAGCTACAATATTTATATGAATTAACGGGATGTTCGAGTCAGTGAAAAAAATTTTTAATTTTTAGTCGATCAGTTAGTAATAAAATATACATATTTTTATCTATCGAAAAAAAGGTACAAATTTCAGCTTTTCAAAAAAAAAATATATATTTAGCATTTTTAAAACTCAAATTTTTAAAAAAAAACGGTTCTTTTAATTAAAAAACCTGATATTCTGATATTTATTCGCTTATAAATTCAAAAACATTTTTGAAATTATATTTTAATTTTGAGCCTGGTTTTAATTAAGGAAAAAACACATTGATTTTCTTTACGCTGAGTTAGAAATCAGCGATAGTCACAATTGTTATCACAGTGATGGTCGAATAAAAATTTTAGTTCCAAATATTTATAAAATACCTTAAAATAAAAACGGAAAGCATAGCAGGTACGACGAAATAAGTTAAAAATTTTTTGTAAAACTGAAGATTTCAAAATTAAAAAAAAAAAATATATAAAAAATTTTTTAAGTTTTAATAAATTACAAAACAAAAAATGTCTAAAAATATGCTGTGAAATTTTTCAAAAAAATCAAGCATTCCGCACTCACATTTTACGGAATAATGTTAAAGTAATTATATATCGTTGAAAAGGCATTTAATTACCTTTCGAATAGCATGCCAATCTTTAAGATTCATTGGATATTGGCAAAGATATAGAAAATTTTTTGAACAGATTTTTTAACAAAGAAAACACTTGGAAAATTTAAATTTTATGTAATATAGTGTGAAATTAAATATAGGAAGTGAATAGTTTTATATGTCAAACAAAAGGTCTAACTGTAAGCTTTTAAAAAAAATATATTTTTAGTAACTTAATAACGTAAATTTTTTAAAAATAACGGTTCTTTTTTTAAAAAATTAAACTTTGGAATAAATTCGCTTATAAAACTAAAAATATTGTAGCAATTATAATTTTAACAAATATATTTAAAAGGTCATTTAATGACCTTTCAAATGACATATTAATCCTAAAGATCCATTAAGTAACGGCAAAGATATAGATGTTTTATTGAACAGATCTTTTAACAAAAAATTTTTGTTTTTAAATCGATAACTCGATAACTAATAGAGTTATCGTTTTTTTGTTCGGCGAATCATGTTTTTTTGTTGTTCTCTATCAGAAAACATCTTCAAATCGCGGCGCCCTGGAAATCGTAAATCGTGACCGTTTTCTTTATCATTTCAAATAATTTCAAATTCTCCTACTCATCAAGAGCTCTATCGATTTTCATTGGCAGCGCCCTCTGGTTGTCATCTCGCATGCGCTGTACTTCAAACGAACAGAGCTACTGCATGCATAACAAAACGAACAGCTGTCTTTGACATTTCTTCTTCGTTTGTTGTCTGTTCGCTAACCTCAAAATTTCTATGTTTTGCTAAAATTAATTAAGTTTTGCGTTAAATTCAGTGTTCTGTTGTGTTTACTTATAATAAACATAAATAAATAAATCAGAAATAAAACAAAAGCAAAAAAACTATACGTACAAGTGGCAAATATGTGTTCAACCGATACGCTTCAATTGAATAAAACGGCAATGTTTGCAAAAATTCGCGCCGGTTTGCCAGAGGAGCGCCAACAGACGCTAAACATACTAGAATGCAAAGATGATTTGCTCTATGCATGGGATTCACTGGAATGCAGTCTGCTGGTGCTGAATTGGCGCTCTGTGCAGTTAAATGGTTACGCGACAGTCAAATATCAGGTAAGTGATTTAATGGCAGAGCTGACGTTGAGGCTGCTTTTTTGTTGCTTGTAGAAGAGTGCTTGTGGCAGTTAAAATTATGACTATTGACTAAGCTTAAGGATAAATACCTGAAGCATCCTCAATGAAATAGTTGCATTTAAAGGATATTGAAACGATACTTAAATATGGTTATTAGGAATATAATATTGCAACCTTAGATTATGAAAATCCGCAACAAATTTTTCAACGATTGTATCGCCGCCCTAAAAATTAATTAAACTTGTCCAACCATTCTGATTCTCTGACCAAGGTTGCTATCGCCATAGTCGCAATTTTATATTTTTATTGGCTTTAAAGTCAATTTGATTTGCTGTAAATGATACAAATTGCCTGACCTGTGCATAAACATCATGTTGGCCAGTTCCATGCGGCAATCGGTCTATGTTCAAGCCAGGGCAAGGCCCCACCATCCGTGTTAGAAAAGGGAAAACAATTTTAAAAAAAATCAATGTCGAATCGAGTACTTAATAGAATTATTATAGAAAGAAACCCCGATTATTGTGTGGATTCTTGATGTATATTGTACTTTATATGTCGTAATAAAAACATAATTTTCGTTGAGTTAAAAAATTCGGAGAAAAATAGAGTTTATTTTAAAATAATATTTCTTAATATTTTAATGAATCTGAAAAGAAAATTTGAGAATTCAAGAAAAGTTGTCTTTTTTATCAAGATGAAGAAAATATTGTTTTGAATTCAATAGAACTTGCGTCACATTATCTGGTCGTTGTTCACTCATCAGTTGTTGTTCGAATTTAAAAGTGCGCAGATCGTTGTTTCGTAAATTTACGCAACGACTAAACGAGGTATATAAAGTGTCTTATATTTTAATATAGTTATATCATTTAAATTGTAACAAAATAAATTTTAATAATTCTTAATTCTTATGGTTTTTTAATTGCACCGCCATCGGGGACAAAAAAACATCTTGTGTAGCGCGGTCACCAAGAGATAAATTCCGCGTTAATGCTCTTCTTCCAGTTGTTGTCTCGCTGACAACGTCTTTATCAAAAAGAATCACAGCATACGAAATTGTTTGCGAAAGGTTCGGATTCTTTGATGATCTTCAAACGATTACAACTGAAGAGTTAAACGCAAAAGCGAAACATCTTGTTGATTGTTGACCAGAAAATCTAGAATCGACTCTTGGCAATGAACTGGTTCAACTGGCCGAGCTTGCAAGGCTCTATGAACGAAAAATCGAAGAATCTGGAGCACAATTTCTTTATCGCATAATAATGGAGAACAATCTTCCCTGCACTTCTGTAATTACAGAAATAGAATTCGCATATCCTTGTCGATGATGGTAACCAATTGCAGTGGAGAGAGATCACTCTCCAAAATGAAACTGCTCAAAAATAGATTGCGTACGAGTATGGGACAGAAACGTCTTACCATTCTTAGCACAGAAATTGCGATCGCGATCGTATTATGTGAACCTTCATCTCTTTGAAACAGAATAACTTAACATGATCAATAACTTGATCCTTATAGCAATCACTTTACCCTTAAATGCATGACCTCAGCGATTTTCTTCATTATTTTTTTCACTTTTGCGCCAAATAACTCAATGAGCTGATTTCTATATGTGTTGCCGCTGTGAGAAAACGAAAGCTTCAAGCCAGTTTGCCTCAACAAATTTATTATTTTTTTCAAACTTACTCTCGTACATGAGACATGAGAAGAAATTCTTTGGTTGTGCCATATATGGCACACTATGAATTTAAGGGTTAAATGAGCAGACATAACAAGTTCTCCAAAATGAACTAGAGCAACAGTTCCTTGTGGCTCTCCAAATCCTCCTCTCATTCCAGTTTGAAGCCTATCAACTGCGGTGCATGCCAACATTTTATTGATACGGATTACATGAAGTAGATGGTGAAGCCTTTTTCCTACCCAAGTCAAATATAAAAATTTTGACATCAAGAGCACCACGACGAAACAGCGACTTAAAATAAGGTTTATTTTTGCAAAAGCCATATCATCTTGCGGGACGTCGACCCATCTTAAAAAAAAAAAAATTTAATGCTACCGAATTGTTGATCATTTCATGATTTCATTTTGTTTATTTATCATCTTCATATCTAATATTTATTTTTTATCAGATTTTGATTACAATTGAATGGTACAGCCAATACATACAACCTAGGGCCCTCTTTTCACAAGTCAAACCTAGGGCCTGAAACCCCCTTAAATTATACAAAGTAGTCTATTTCGGAAACTCTTGGCGATATTATTTTTATTCCTTCAACAAAAAAAATTATCATCATCTTATCTATAATTTCGCAGAACACCAGAATCCAAAAAAACTGCCCTTCTATCAAAAATCCACATTGAAATATTTTTCCCTAAAATGTTTGAAAAAAAAAAAATTCAGAAATCGACAAAAAAATTTGAGTTTAGTAGAAATAGGTTTTTTTGTGGTAATTCTTCAAATGTTACAGTAGCAAGGAAGTTGAAAATAAAAAGAAAATATTTTATATTTTTTTATTTATTTATTACATATTTAGTATTTATAATTATATATTTTTTTAATTTATTAATAATAATATTAATTATTATTTTAAGGTTTTTATTACAAAATAATTTTTATTATTAAAAAGGCGGCGGCATATTATTTATTATCACTCGGCTTAAAATTTCTTTTAGTCATTAATAAATACCTATTAAAAGTTTAATAAATTCCAGGACTCATTCTTCTTACTGTCCTCTCAACTCATCGTCCTTTCTATTCCATCTTGTTCTAATATCTGTTAGAATATTTTTTTGTTTTTATATATAATTTATTTTTATGTTTCTTATATGTTGTTCTCATTGCAAATGAGCATCACGTGACAAAATTTTGCTTGCATTTCAATAAAGAATTTCAACGGCCACGTAATTGAGCCGACGTCGACACTCCACTGGCACTGCCGTCCAGCTCAGCTAACAACCTCATCATCAACTCTTCCGCGCTGCATACACGCAGCTCAGCTAAGCACTGAACACTGAACTCTGGCTAAAAAAAAAAACGAAGCTATAAAAAATTAAAATAAAATAAAATTTACGATGAAATAAATGAGCGAAAAAATGCTCGATGTCGTTGAAGGAAGAAAATAAAAATATTTAATACAAAAACAACAAAAAGCTAAATAATTGCAATAGCTGTACGCGCGCCGTAGAAGTGGAAAAAGAAATCGTGACTTCATTTGTTGACACTTTGAATGGCATCACTTTCCACTGACACTTCCGTTTCCGCTGCTGCTGCTTTATTCCTTAGCACAAAATGGCTGCAAACGAATGATTCCTAATTGAAAACTATTAAATTTACTCGCTTTTTTTTTTCTTCTTATGCTGTTTTTTCTATACTTCGTGTTTCTTAATTTTTGCCATTCTTTTTAATTTTTTTTTTTTTTTGCATTTCATTCTTCTGGTACATTTTTTCTTCACTATCTCATGAGTTGCTTTTGAAAATTCAAATTGAAACTCGAAGCATTCCGAATGACATTCGCTCCATCACGCGTCAGGCACAGCCATCTAACAGGACACAGGACTTTTAGAGCAGAGCATAGGCCATGGGTGTGCTTTGAAGAGGCTTGTAGAGAGAAGCGGGCAGTTGAAAGGACATTTTCATTTGAGCATATTTAATTAGATGCAATTATTTATGGTATTAAATAGATGAGGCATTAAATGCGCTGCTTCCAAATAACAGCACAAGGGAATCAAGCTAGTATAGTGAAAACGCAAAAATTGAATTAAAATGTAAAAAAAAAACAAAAAAAACAACAAATAAAAATGATCAAAAATAAAATATAGTAAAAAAAACAAGATAAATTCAAGGGAAAAGTGTTCAATTTTAATGCCATTTCCTTCGCATGGCATTGTTGTTGTCTCTGCTGCCAGCCAGTCTTCAAGTGACCGATATGCAAAAATAAAGCACAAACCCAACTAGAAAAAAAAAAGAAAAAAACCAGGGTTGGTTGCTGCTAAATGAAGGAGAATTTTAAAAAATTGAAATTTAAGTCGAAGAGTTATTGAAGGTGATTAATTCAGACGCACTCAAAGAGCTGCAACGAAAAAAAAAAATAAATTGAATAAAATTTATGCCGCAAAAACACAAGAAAGAAAGATGATAAAAAATATACTGAAATATATAGAAAATTTGTTAGCAGAAAAAAATACGAAGAAAGCTTAAATTTAAAAAAAGAAATATAAAGGATGCAAAAATATAGTTTTTAAGTGAAAATGGAATTTTTTTAAATTTGCCTAAGTGAAAATGAAAAAACGAAAGTATTATTCCCCTTAAACCCTATAAAAAGTTAACGGTTGCTTTGTGACCGTGGCATGCAGGTTAAGTGTGTGGCTTAGCATGCTCGGAGCCCGGGTTCGATCCCCAGCCGCGGCGAAAAGTTTTTTCAATAAAAATTTTTCTGATCGGTCACCACCTCTCTGCAGACAATGGCAAACCTCAGAGAGTAAATAATGCCAAGTAAAGCTTCTTGAGCACATGAGCCGTTCGGAGTCGGCATAAAACATGTAGGTCCAGTTCTCGGTCAATTGTGTGCAAACATTTAATAACACACACAACACAATTGATCATAAGAAGCTCGGTCAAAGTCCTTTCAAGGGCTGAAATGGCCAATTTGTTTGTTTGTTTTGCTTTGTAGGACATCTTAATATACTTATAAAAAAAAAATGTTTGGCCTCTATGTGCCCCTTTCCAAAAATTTTGAGCAAAGCTAAAATGGTTACATGGAAACCATGTTTTTTTTTTGTTAAAATCATTATTTTTTTTCGCCTCTGAATCAGAATCACCAGCAAACCGCTTTGCAGATAAGACAATTGCCGGCCAGGTCTTTTGAGAGTCATACGGGTATCGTTTAATTAAAGCAAATGAGTCTATAAAAGCATTTCGCCAGGAAGATTCCCCAACGAATCGCCGAGAAGGGCCTTAAGCGATTCGCCAAAGGTTTCTTAAGCCATTCGCTGAGAAGAGTCGCGAACGAGTCGTCGGGAGGGGTCTTAACCGATTCACCGAGAAGATTCCAACGAATCCCCAAGAAGCGTCTTAAGCGATTCTTCAGAAATAGTCGCACAAGAATCGGAAGAAGAGGTTATAAGCAATTATCCGACAAGAGTGGTAAACGAATCGATTTTAGATGTCCTCAGCGATTTTTTGTGAAGCATTGTTGTTGAAGAATAGACACAATAATCCTATCACAATTCAATGAATTTTTTACTAATAAAACCTTTTGATTGAACGATTTTTCAAAGCCTGCTTCATATTCCAATGAGAGGGTATGCAAATTTTTCAAAAGAGTGCATTCCTCGCTTGCACAATCGAAAAGCGATCCATTTTCCAACAATCGTCGCAATGAGCGAAGGAAAATTTTGAAAATTTTTCGAGAATTGCATTCATCGCTTCGGCAAACGAAAAAAGATCCATCGACCAAAGAACCTTTAGGCGAATCTCTTGTGCATCGCAAAATCAACTTTTCTTCCAATCGTCTTTCAAATGTTTGCAGGGATGCGATTTACATTGGATTACTGCTGCTGCTGGTATAATTCTCATGTCGTTCACATCAAGGTGTGTATAAGTATTGCCAAAAAGGCAACTAAAGTTGTTGAGCTCGTTTAAGATCTCAATTGACCATTAGGTATATTATTAATTTCATAGTAAGTCAACTTTCTGGCAGTTATAAAACCAAAAAACAAAATATTTGGTATGCCTGCGCCCAAACCACAAAAACCTCATTATCTGTGTTACATTCGGCTCCGGCAAAACCCAAGCTCCACCTTTTTACTGCTGCCAACCTCAAGATTCGGCTTTTCAGGTGCAGTAACCAACCGTAAGTGTGAGTACTTGGGCGTTGAAGATGCTGCCGGCCTCCTAGTGACGGCACCACCACTCTTGAAATGTATGACCATTTTGACGGTTGGCAACATTAACATGAACACACCATATATGTCAGATCGATCTGTCAATGAGTAGTGACGTGACAGTATTCTAAATTAAACTACTTTTGGTATTGTTATAAAAATGGATAAGGAAGAATTTCGTGCTTAAATTGAGCATTACTTTCTGCATAACATAAGTGCGAAAAAGACAAAAGAAAAGCTATAGAAATATTATGGTGCATCTGCACTGTCGTATTCAATCGTAAAATATTGAATTGCAGAATTCAAAAGACGAATTAGCACAAACAGTGAACACGCCGGAGAAGCACCAAGAACAGTGACCACTACAGAATATATTGTAAAATCCAGGATTTCGTACTGGACAATCCGAACGTGAAAGTGAGTGAGATAGCTACAGCCGTAGGCATATCAAGTGGATCGATGGTTTCAATTTCACACCAATATTTAGGTTTGAGCAAGATGAATGCAAAATGGGTCCGCGTTCGTTAACAATCAATCAAAAACATAAACGTGTTCGCACTTCCCAACAGTGTTTGGACATGTTTAAACAAAATCAGACTGATTTTTTGCGTAAAATAGTGACCATAGATAAAACATAGATATACAGTTAAACACCAAAATCGAAAAAAATCAGCAACAATAGGAGGGACATGTCCACTCTGGATAGGTCCCTCCTATTCCTCCCCGCAATGGTGCACCAAAGCGAGCGAAGACTTAACAAATGCCGGAAAGATGTTGGCGTCTGTTTTATGGGATTTAAGTATCATTTTGTTCATCCACTATTTGAGAAAAGAAAAAACAATCAACAGCGACTATTACTGAAAATTATTGGTTCGATTAAAGAACGAAATCGCAAACAAACGGCCCCATTTATCTAAGAAAAAAAATCATTTCTTTGAAAGACAATGCTTCAGCTCACAAATCGTTGGAAACCGTGTCCAAACTGCACGCGTTAAGCTTCGAACGGCTTCCCCATCCCCATATGCTCCAGATTTGGCCTCCCCAGCGACTATTATCTGTTACCAAACTTAAAAAGGTTGCTCCAGGAAAGAAGATTTGCGACAAAAGAACAGGTCGAATTGGAAAAAAACAATAAAAAAAAAAATAAAAAAAAAACAAATTGGCCATTTCAGCCCTTGAAAGGACTTTGACCGAGCTTCTTATGATCAATTGTGTTGTGTGTGTTATTAAATGTTTGCACACAATTGACCGAGAACTGGACCTACATGTTTTATGCCGACTCCGAACGGCTAAAGTTTATGTTCTCAAGAAGCTTTACATGGTCGAATTGGAAACTGAAGCGTTTTTCGGAGATCTTGAGAAATCTTACTATTCAAAAGGCAACTCCATGTTACAAAATCTTTGGAATAAGTACATCGAGCTGAAAGAAGATTATGTAGAAGAATAAACAATAATTTGGAAAAATTAAACAATAATTTGGGAAGAAATTGTGTGCTTTCTTTGTTAGGCCAGCAGCATCTTGAACGCACTGGTATGAGCTTTATCTACCCACGAACACGCCTACCTCCCACACAGTAGAAAAAGTTAAAAAAATCTAAAATTAGGTTTATATTTGAGCTATGGATTTCAAACGTAGTATGTCTGTTTATTTAAGGGGGTCCTCTGGTAATCTATGCCAAATTTTAGCCTTTTTTCAAAATATTGTGGAAAGAGAACGAGTAAACGATGATATTTTAGTTCCATTTTTTGATTTGGGTAGCTTAATTTATTGAAAAAAATACAAAATTTTGAAAAAGTGAATTTATGGACCGTTCAGAAAGTTCTCGGCCTGGTAACGAGGTTCTCCGGAAAAAAGGTGGGTCCAAATTGCGCACGATTCCAAGAGTAAACATCGTCTGAAAAAAAAAATATTCAGTTACTTAGAATGAATGTCCCTATAGCCCCTACCTCGGAAACAAAAATCTAAATTTTTTTAGGGGGGGAGCCGCCACTTTGAAAATGAAAAATCGAATTTCGACCTTTTTTTTTGTAGTCTAGTGTAGAAAAAAAATAGTAAACATTATTTTTTCGGCAAGTTTGAGGTAGGGGCTATAGCGGCGTTTCATGCCTCATATATCAAAATCGGTCAAAAACTGTTTGAGTTATCGTGCGCAAAGTTTTGAAAAACATGGTTTCGAGAAAAACGCGTTCGAAAATAAACTGAATCTCGTTCGTTTGCTTCTTTCATGTGAACACCTGGGCTCAAAATCATTTCAACCCCTAAATCAAAACATGCATGTATACATACTGCATGTATACATACTGTCTGTGTATATTTGTAATATCAATACATATTTTGGAAGAATTCCACAGAATTTTCGACTAATGACTGCAGGCAAATAAACAACTTTGCTGATGCGTTATTTTGACGAAAACATACCTACACAAAAATGCCTGTATCTCCTAAACTATTTCGAATTTTGAAAAATCCTTTTGGAAAAATGTTTTTCAGTATCTGAGCAATAGAAAACAAAAATCGAAAAACATTTTTCGGATTACCAGAGGACCCCCTTAATCAAAACTAATATTTCTACAAATTATTAGCTTCATCTGTCTAAGGACATGCCTACCTCCAATAAAACATAAAAGTGAAATCTCTATTAATAGGTTCATATTTGAGCTATAGATTTTAAACTTGGTATGTCTGTTTGTTATATCAAAACTAAGATGTAAACAAAATATGAGTTCATGCGCCAACGAACACGCCCACTTTCTATACTATTATTGTACACAAAGGGTGTTTTTTTAGAGACATAGAACTTTTAAAAAAACAACAAATTCAATAGAACGATCAAAATTTTGGCTTTATTATCTCACAAATTTCATGACATGGACTATTTCTGGCATATGGTCCTATCGATTCAATTTTGCACCACTTTTTCGAGCCTACCAGGTCTTATTTCGTCAATAGTGCGTCGCATGTTGGCTTCTAAATATTCAATATATTCTGGTTTATCAACTTAGACCATAGATAAGACGCACCCTCACAAAATTAGTCCAAAGGTGTCACGTCACACGAACGTGGTGACCAATTTACAGGTCCATTTTTTGCGATGATTCGGTCACCTAACGTTTGGCTCAACAAAATTATGGTTTCACGCGCTTTATGGAATTTTGGCTATCGTCTTGTTGGAACCATTTCTCCTCCAAAGGATTTGTAATAACATGAGGAATAAAAAATTACGAATCATTTCCCAGTTGCGTTCACCATTCACGTTAATGTTGGCAAAGGTTTTGGATTTAAAAATAAATGGGCCGATGACACCTTCGACATGAAAACTGTTCGCTATGGCATGTTGTGTGGTCTCGTTGAAACCATTTCTCCTGCAAATGATTTACAATGACATGAGGAATAAAAAAATCATAAATTATTTACCTGTAGCGTTCGCCATTCACGGCAATGTTGGCACCAGTTTTAAATTTAAATATAAATGGGCCGATGACGTCTTGGGCTTGTAGTCCGCACCAAACAGTGCTTTTACGGAATGCAATGTAGTCTCATAAGGATTTTGCACACTTCAAAACTAGAAATGAGTCTCATGGCTGAACACACGACGCAATCGATGAACCGCTAGCCCTAATTCTTGTACCGGTTAAGTCTTATATGGATGCAGGCCAAGAGCCTTCCTCAAAATTTTTCAAGTAGTGTCCGAGCAGAGACAGAGTTGCTGAAGACGGCGTCGAATCGATAAATTCGGATCCTCTGTTACACACACAGCGGCGATGACTTCTTCTGTACGCACGGTATGGTATACTTGCTCGATTTGGATGAGTATTATACAAGAGTAAATGTGCTCATGAATCGCTCCATACTATTTTTTTTTTAACTTCGAACCAAGAATTTCAGGTGTCAAACCGATTTAGTAAAGTCTGCCTTGGTTCGGAAATGAGGAGATAGATAAGTAGGAGAGAAAGTGAAATCAACAGAAACCAGTGAAGAACGTTTTATGTGTGTATAATTGAGTTAAGCAATTTCATTCCACAAACATCTCTACCATCAATTACAACTTGCAAAGTCGTATATATTTATAATTTTTTAATTTCAGTTGATTAGAAATGAGGATAGAATTAAAGAAAGTTAAGAGAAAATTGAAAATTTACTTTAAGCTTGTAGAACAACATATAATTCACAACTAGTTCTTTGACAAATTTGAACAAAACCTTTTGGTATTGAAAGTAAAAATAAAGAAATAATGCTTTTTCAATTTGCAAAGTTTTACACTATAAAGTTGTGACTATAGAGTTGCCAAAATTTACAATTTATATAAGAAAATTGTAATTGGTTGTTTTATTGTTCGCTGTAATTATAACTCGTTAATGCTTGTTAATGACACACGCGCAAGTAGCAGTCGTTAATTTTATTAAATTTCATTTAAAAAAAAAATCAAAAATTTTCTTTGCCTTGCATGTGAAACGTCAAAAATTTCTGTATTTGTAGTTGTCGTGTAAGCGTGTCAGCAGATTATATCTTGTTGCTGTGTTTGTTTTGCATGAAATCGTCAAGAATTTTCTTTTTAAAAAACAATATAAATTTGCTACTATCATGCTTTCGCTTTTGCAGTTTTTTTTTTTGTAAATTTTTTGTTTGCTATTTTTTGTGTTTTGTTGCCATTTTATTTAATTTGATTTAATCCCAGTGATTAGTTGGTTTGAAGCGCCATGGCATGGCATGTTGCCGGCATAACAACCTTTTAACAGATTTGACAAAAAAAGTCTCCACTTCATTAATTTACATTTAATTAGTTTGTGCGCGTATGTGTGAGTGTATTTGCACCTTTTGTTTTTTTTTTTTTTACTTTTTATGTTTGCAACATTGTTAACGCCTTTAATGATTTCTTCCACATTTTCTCAGTTCTTGCACACACCCGCACTTTAATTAGCCAACAGAGTTGCCAGCATTTTTCGTTATATTCGAAGTACTCCACGCAGCAAAATTGCTGATAAAAATTGCACTAAAAAAGCAAAAAAAAAAAAATAAAATAAAAAAATTATAGTAGCTGTAAATAAGCAGCAGCGCAGTCCAAGCAGTTGGGCGTGACAAACGTTGCTGTAATTAAATTAAATTATTTCATTTTATTCAATAAAGGAAAATGTTGATGTCAATGCGACAAACACTCACACACACATGCATACTTTGTTAGGTTGGCCCCAAACATGCACATTGCCCGACACGCCTAGTTTTTGAAAAAGTTTGCATCTAATTAGCAAATGTTTGTTGGTCGATGGTTTTGACTTGACGCTGGACGACTCTGGGTCAACGCTGTCATCTACATTTAGTTTGAACTCGAATTGCATGCATGAGCGCAATTATTAACAAAAATGCGCACACACCAACATACATACATATGCAATGTAAGCATTTATAAAAAATAAAGTACTTTGGAATAATTTTTGAACACAAACATTTTTACAAAATTACTTGATTAGGTCAGGTTTATTTGCATGTTTGGTCTAAAAAAAAAACTTTAAATTTATGTGATTGTTTGAAGCCAACATTTTTGCAAAACTTTGTATGATTTTAATTCTAAATTCCTTTTGAAAATCAATATAATAATTGTGAAAATAGGTATTCAAAATGTAGCATATTAACTCTTATTTGTTTAACATATGAAAACCTTCTCTATCGTTATCCAGCTGAGGGACATAGATAAGGTTAAAAGCAAAAGAGAAAATTGTGATGCATTTCTTAAAGTAGTGCGAGTTATGGCGGAATCGATACGAAATCTCCTAAAGGAATGTCGAGGTACTCAAACACAAACGCAGGGTTGCAGCAATATGCTTTCGATTATGAAGTGTTCCGGCTTTTATAGGACGAACAAACAGCGGACGTTAGACTGAGATCTGCATGCGACTCAACAATGTCAAGAAGGAGACGAACACCATCCAAGAAGCCATTGGACTGTTGGAACAATGAAACTTCCGACTGAAGAAGACGCTACATCGAGGCTCGCATAAAAGAGCGTTTGCAAAACCGTTCAACGTGGCAATTGCTACACGATAACCTTAAAGCGTGCCGTCCACAGCTAAAAAAACTATCCGAGCCAGCAAGGCGTCTTGCCTTAATAAACTGCGAAACTTCGCAGACATCGACTAGAGCACACACCCGTAGGCGTACAAGGTAGCTTTAAGCAGATTGCAAGGACTTAAAGCAATATAATCCTCGGATCCTCTTAAGTACAACGTGGCATCCACAAATTTTACTCCACAGGAAAACCAAGTGCATGTGTAGAGTACACCAAGTGATATAGATGACAACCTTTCAATAACTGGTGACAGATGAAGTACTGGTGACGTTGCGAAAGTTCTTCGAGACCAAACCACCAGATACTAGTCAGTTTGCCAACAGCTACACCGCCTGTTTTTACGAAGGAATTTTCCCGTCTTGCTGGAAATAACAAAGGTTAGTATCACTACTAAAACCAGGAAAATAGCCCGATTAACCCTCGTTTTCCAGACCTCTATGTATGCTTGATTAACTGGGAAAAGTATTAGAAAGCATCATCGTTGCAAGATTCCAAAAGGCACTGGAAAAAAAACCAGGTAGCCTCCTGTAAATCAATTTGGACTTCGACCAGAGAAATCCATAATCGATGCTATCTAGGTGGTGATAACCATTACCCGTGACGCAACAAGTGAAGGAAGGGGGCGATAACAGCGGCATTGTGCAGTGGTAATGCTTGATGTCAAAAACACCATAAAATCAGCGAGCTGTGTATCTGCAGAAAATTGTGGTCAACTAACTCCAAAACAGACGGCTGCTTTACGACACCGTCGATGGCGTAAAAACCTACAAGGTCTCCAGAGATATTCTACAAAGCTCAATGTTGGGACAACTTTTTATAAAGTCATGTATGGAATATCTTTTTTGGAATTGATGCCCTACGAATACTGTAAGGAAACCTAAATTTTGTCAATTTAGGCTTAACATTTCCCTCTGAACCACATCTGCACATAGGATCCGCCGAACCTGTACCCACCCTACAACATATGAACTGCACCTGGACAAAAACCCGGTCATACCGGGAACCGCCCCTGTTCATAAACACGCAGCTGTGCGACCCGCAATCAAACAATAACAAAACATACAGCAAGCCAGTGGCATGATCAGAGTAGCACAAAAACAAAGTAGCACATAACGAAGTCGCAAACATACAAAACAAAACCAGCAAAACATACAAACAACGTATTCTATGCATCCACAAGTGCCAATAACAAAATACATAGGGGTCAATAAACAGCGACTATGACAACAATAACATGCAGGGCGATCAGATAGAAATTTTGTGAAACAAACAAGGAGTCAGGGAACCAAAAGTGGGTCTCTTTTGAAGTCAACACGTAAGCAGCGCACATTGGTGGGTCAAGTGAACAAGTGACCAAGACCAAGAAGAAAACCAGTGACAGTGAATAAGTGACCAAGTACGTCAGCGATCAAGGACAACAGCGAACAGTGTTCTCTTGTCGGCCCGAGTGGTTTCATACCGGACGGTCTGCTCTAAAGCATCCAAGTGATTCCATTTTTGTTCAAAACAAGCTAGACGATATCTACCATCAAATCTTTCATCTGGCCCGATTGGTTCCATACCGGACGGCCCAACGTGAATTCGAATATACAGCGGACAGTGAATAAGTGACCAAGTAGAACAGTGAACAGTGTTTTCTTGTCGGCCCGAGTGGTTTCATATCGGACGGCCGGTCATAAAACATCCTAGAATTATCACGAAAGCTGTTTTTTCTGTCGACCCGAGTGGTTTCATATGGGACGGTCTGCTCTAAAAGCATGCAAGTGGTTCCATTTTTGTTCAAAACAAGCTAGACGCCATCTATGATCGAATTTTACATCTGGCCCGAGTGGTTCCATACCGGACGGCCCATCGTAATTTCAAATACACCGTAGATAGGCGAACGGACTATGGATTTCACGGACCCTACTTTGAAGGACTTCGAGGAAAATCGAGAAGCAGCAGAATAAAGAAAAAACAAAATAAAAAGATTTAAAGAGTCAATTTTAAATAAACAATTCTGTTATTTTAATTAACACCAGGAAATATTTTTGTACGAACCCCGGCTATCCGACGAGCTAAAGCTATCCCGGCTAGAAAGTTCGTTACATTACCATTTTGACAAAAGAGCAGATGGATATTTGCTCTTATCCCTGATGTAGAAAAATGGGTTAGTCGCAAACATGATGTGGTGGAGCGCTACGTCAAGCAGCTTTTAAGCGGACATGGCTGTTTAAAGCAGTACCTTCAACGCATCAAACAAGTAAACGACCCGTTCTGCACGAACTGACCTGAAGAGTTTGAAAATGGCTTACATATTTGATTCAGCTTCACGCGCTTTATGGTAGAGAGAGGGCTGAGAGAGCAATTACTATGAATCATAATTGCCGAACACTCCAGAAATGGAAAGCGTTTTAAGCAGCAGCTGCGAAATCATGATTGAGCAAGCATTAAACGGGTACTTAAAATACCAAGCACAGAAACCTATGCAACGCAGGATATTATAAAGTTATGCATCGTATCTCTGCTTTTTTTCATTTCGACCTTAGATGACCTTCAGATGACCTTCACGCAGACAAATTGACCTCGAATTCGAAATTAGCGAACCAAAAAACCTATATGTCAGCATGTTGGACATAATATCTCTGTTTTGCTTTCATTTTGATCTTGGTATGATCTTGGAGTGGCCTTTTTTCAGACAAATTGACATCAGTTTCGAAATTAGCGACCCAAAAAACCTATGTATCAGGCAGTTGGAAATCGTATCTCTGTTTTTTTTTCTTTTGTTTCAATTTGACCTTGCAATGGTCTTCAAATGACCTTTATACAGACAAATTGACCTCGGATTCGTAATCAGCTCAGCAACACATATAATCTATTTATAGAAAGTTGGGCATCGTATCTCTGTTGTTTTTTTTCTCAATTTGACCTTGTAATGACCTTAAAATTACCTGAATATAGACAAACTTACCTCAAATTCGGAATAAACAACCCAAAACATCTTGACATCAAGAAGGTAGACACCGTATCGAAATGACCTTGAAATTATATTTATACAGACAAATTAACCTCATATTCGTAATCAGCAACCAAAAAACTATATATCAAGAAGTTCGACTTCGTATCTCCGTTTTTTTTTTTCATTTTGACCTTGAAATAACCTTTATGCACACAAATTGACCTTGGATTTGTAATCAGCGATCCAAAAACTAGATATCGTTCCTCTGTATTAAATTCATTTCAAAGTCATTCCAAGGAAAACCAGATATAATTATGCCCAAAAACCTATATTGGGCATACTTACCTCTGGTGTTCCTTGGAATGACCTTGAAATGAATTTAATACAAACGAACTTATCTCTAATTCGAAATCAGTGACCCAAAAACCTATATATCAGGAAGTTCATCGAGTTTGCCCTTGAACCATTCGGACCATTCTGAAAATGACTTTGAAATAACCTTCATACAGACAATTTGACATGGAATTCGGTTTAAGCGACCCAAAAACCATATGTATCAGGAAGTTGGAAACTTTATCTGTGTTTGTTTTGAATTTTGACCTTGAAATTACCTTTATACAGATAAACTGATCTTGGATTTGGAATCAGCGACCCAAAACGCATATATATCACGAAGTTGGACATCGTATTTCTGGGTTTTCTACATTTTAACCTTGGAACGAACTGAAAGTTATCTTTATATAGACAAACTGACCTGTGATTCGGAGTCCGCGACCAAAAGCCCTAATAAATCAAAGTTTAAAAATATTAAAATAAAAATGTATTAAAATAAAGTCCATAACACGCCTGTTCATTCCGAAAAAAAAAGTTTTATTTCACGGCTTTTTCATAATTTGATCTTAAAGAGTAGCCCCTAAAGTGAGGTACATTTCGTTTGTTGTCGAATCGACTCAAGACCCTAGACTGTTCAAAACCTTTTCCTTTTTTTTGTCAAATAAGAGAATAAATTTTGTTTTTTAAATCTTTGAAAACATTTTCGTCATAGTAGTACTTTGTTCCGCTGTGAAAAATACTAGCAAAATTTCTCTTGCAACATTTTTTAACGACAATTTAATTGAACTTTCTATTTATTTTGAAGTGAAAAGTGACAGTTGTCATAAAATTTTTGTTTTTACATATTTATTTTTCACTATTTTGTGAAGTTAATTATGACTTTCTCAATTTTTTCAATTTCTTCGCAACAAAATATTTGTCAGAATATTCACGCAACAAAAAAAATTAATATTGCGAGCGGAATTTCACGCCATCGAAGGATCTTCTAGTACTAGTAATACGAACACGACACATTTTTCAAGACCGTTTTTTTTAATTCTCTCTCAGTCTTACCAAATTCTTGCTGATTTAAAAAGAAATACCTTTATTTGCAACATCACCCACAAACATATATTGTTTGGATCCAAGCAGATTAAACGCCGTGATATTTTCCGTAAAGCCTAGTACTCTGTTTGCGTGAAATTTCGCTGGCAACATTCATTTCTTTGATGCGTGAAAATTTTGACAAATTTTTTGTCGCGTAAAAATTGAAAAAATTTAGAAAGTCATCATTTACTTCTCAAAAAAGAGAAAAATAAATTTGTAAAAACCCATGATATAATGACTCCAAGGTATTATTGACGTTTCTGTTGGAAACGGACTTTTGTCAAAAAATATAACAAGAAAGAGAGCGCTCATAGTCCGTCATTGCATACAATTAATTTTCACTGGTCACATTCAGCGAACTCAACAGTTGGCAACTGTTAAGTCAAAATTTGATGCACATAAATATGAAGTTGCGCATTTAAATGCATTTAAAAATAGAAAATTTTTAATTTGTCGGCAAAATTTCCATTGGCATTTGATACAAAGCTTGAAATTTGATAAACTTGACAACTTTTCTGAAACTTCAAAACCGATAACAGCGCTCCCCGATGTGTTGCTGTCACAACAGTTGACACAGCTGAATGTGGCCAACACATATAACAACGAACAGCTGTTTTTGACAAGCGTTCGTTTACTTGTAGCTGAGAGAATCAACATTTGTCAACACTACCTGGTAAAATTATATCATGGTAAAAACCAAAACTTTACGACAACTGTCAATTTTCACTTTTAAATTATTAAGCAGTTCAGTTAAATTGTCAATTAAATTGTGAAAAAATGTTGCAAGAGATATGTTGCGGGCATATTTCACAGCGGAACAGAATACAACTTTGACGAACATGTTGTGAAAATGTTCACAAGTATTTCACAGCTATTGTTTTTTGAATGAAAATTCGAATGAAATTTTGATGAGTTGACCAAACAAACAGCTGTCTAGTTTGCTGCTGATTTGCTTCATACAAAAATTTGTTTTTTGTGGCAACCTGCCGCTACACCATAAATTCGGAGTAGATTCTTTAAACATATGTTTTTTAAGACTAATTTAACATATTAGTCAAATCCTCTTCATTCCTTAATTTAGCATATTAATAAAATACTTCTCATAATATGCTGAGCTCGCTTCCACTGAACTTATCTTTAATTAATTCAAGTTTTTCTCACTCTCTATAAAATTTTTGCTATTTACTGCAGTCGAGTATGTTCAATTCCCTGCTTAACGGTTTCCAGTTTAAAATAATAATAAAAAAACAACGAACTATTCTAGTAAATACTGCACAGTATAATGTGTGCTCTGTCGTGGTCACAATGACCGAGTAAGGCAGCATTCTGGTGCAATTAAAAAAAACAGCAGGGACTACACCAGAGACTAATGCACCGGAATGCATTGAAAGTAAGAGAAAATTAAAATGCTTAACTAATAAGTCATTAAAATTCAAATTGATGTTTAAACTTTTTTTAAGAAAAAGAATAAAAAATATGTTGTTAAACAAATATATGTATGTATGTAATAAGCTTAATGAAAATTAAATAAGAGTTTGTAATAAAAAGTTTGAATCGAAACATCAAAGCTTAACTTACTTTCATTATATTTTCTCCACAAATCTTGATTTGAAAATCTTGTTTCGAAATATAATGCGATCAAAATCGGGCAATCTTTTCAGTCTCCCTCCCATAGTTCTGCGCAGAAAGTTTTTAATTAAATTTACTAAACTCTACACTTGAAAAATCAGGTCATGCCGTGATTCGAACCCGCAAACACAAGCTGTCAGTCAAGAGCATTCAATTACTTCACCGAAGTTGTCAAAGTGTCAAATTTTTATAATTTTTTGCAGTAAACATGCTTGTTATCTATCTATTTCTTTATTTTTTAAATTTAAAATTATTTATATTTTTTTTTTAAATGGAATTTTACTCATAAAAATAAATAAGGTGTTCACGATATGGTGTATGTGGTATTCATTATTTGTAATAAAATTGATATTTGTAGTTAATTTTTTAAAAATGTTTGCTTATGTTTAAAATGTATCCAACCACTCCCCTTCTCCTCTTTTTCATTTTTACACCCTATTGTATTTTTATTTTGTAAAAAATAATGACTAAGAAAATTTTACTTCACCAAAAAGCTATTAAAAGCTCTCTATACATTCTACATACTTTGTTTTGTTTCTCACTTTTGTTCAGCACTTGAATCAAGCAAACAACTGTTGAACTCGAAACTATTCGTAGTCATTTTTCGGCTAACTATTTATTATCTTGCGCTTTGTTGTGTTTTTTTATTTTTTTTTTATATTTGTGTTAAAGCGTTTTCAATTGCTATCAACACCTAAAATTCTAACAAATTGCTTCTTATTATCCGAAAATAAAGCAACTATTGTCACTTTAGTCTGCATTCGTTCCACTCGATATCATGAAAAGGGTTTTTTTATTTTTTTTTTTTCAAAGGTTAACCAAAAAAACATAAAAATAACTACCTCAAAAATTTATTGGACAGTTACACGCCACCCTTTTTATGTTTTTTTTTTCGCTTATATTTTATGCTTTTCTGTGCTTTTGTACGAACATGTAAAAAAAAACTTTCATTATTTATGTTGTTATAGAATAGCAGAGAATAGATTGTGACACCAACAAAAAAAAAAAAATAAGGGTTCGTAAAAATTAAACACTACATAGAAAAGCCACAAAAGAAAATGAAACTGTCGCAAAAGTTCAATACCGTTATAAATCACAGCAACAACTAGCAAAAAACGATAAAAAGAAAAAAAAACAACAAGACACAAAAGAAGTGTATTGAAAGATAATAAAAAGAAAGTGTGCAGAAAATTGAAAGCAATAAAAAAATTTGAACAGACAATTGAAAACCATAAGAGAACTTTATATATAAAAATTTCTTAAAGAAATTATGTTAAAAATAAAAAAATTAAAAATTCAATTGCATATTTATAAACAGTTTTAAATAAAATAATTCATAAATAAAAAAATAAAAATAAGTACAAAAACTAAACGAGTTAAAACAAATAAGTAAAAAAAAATTAATTTTTTTAAATTTAGTTGCTTAATTGAATTGTTTAAATAACTAAAAAATAACTAAAATTATAAACGGTGATTATAAAGATTAATTGATATAGATAAGGATTCAAGATTTATTTAACACAGCAATTGTAATTAAATAAAGAATAGAAAAATTTAAGTTAAATATGAAATTAAAAAAAAATATTGTTAAATTTTAAATAACATAAAATTAAAAATAATTGTTGAATGTTTAAATTAAATATCAAAAACTAACAAAAAGTATAAACATATTATTATTGTTATTTAATATTAATAATAATATAATATTAATATTAAATATTAATGCTTTATATTTAATTATTACATAAAAAATAAAATATATATAATATATTTTTTCAAAAATTGTTTGATATTAAACGAAAGTTAAGAATGAAGAATATAAAAAAGAATCAAAGAAGTGCAGTTAAATATAGAAAAATAATGTATATAAAATTAAAAATAATATAAAATTCAAAAATAATTTTAACATAGTAAGAATATTTCAGAAATTAAACTTCATATTCAATAAAATAAAATTATAATAATTACTAATAATAAAAATTAAAGAACTAGAAACATGAACAAATAAAAAATGAGCATGCAATTTTTAAGTTTTTTTTTTAAATTAAACAATTATTAAAAATTATATAAAAATTTTTTTCATAAAAAAATTAGTAAAAAAATTAAATGACAAAATAAAAATAAAAAAAAAATAAAAATAAAAATAAAAATAAGAAATAAAATAAAAATTAAAATAAAAATAAAAATAAAAATAAAAATAAAAATAAAAATAAAAATAAAAATAAAAATAAAAATAAAAATAAAAATAAAAATAAAAATAAAAATAAAAATAACAATAAAAATCAAAATCAAAATCAAAATCAAAATCAAAATCACAATCAAAATCAAAATCAATATCGAAATCAAAAGCAAAATAAAAAAATAAAAAATACAAATAAAATTGAAAATAAAAATAAAAGTAACACTAAAAATAAAAATAATAATAAAAGTAAAAATAAAAATAAAAATAGAAATAGAAATAGAAATAGAAATAGAAATAGAAATAGAAATAGAAATAGAAATAGAAATAGAAATAGAAATAGAAATAGAAATAGAAATAGAAATAGAAATAGAAATAGAAATAGAAATAGAAATAGAAATAGAAATAGAAATAGAAATAGAAATAGAAATAGAAATAGAAATAGAAATAGAAATAGAAATAGAAATAGAAATAGAAATAGAAATAGAAATAGAAATAAAAATAGAAATAGAAATAGAAATAAAAATAGAAATAGAAATAGAAATAGAAATAGAAATAGAAATAGAAATAGAAATGGAATAAGAAATAGAAAAAGAATTGAAATTGAAATAGAATTAGAAATAAAAATAAAAATAACCACAAAAATAAAAACAAAAAAAAATAAAAATAATAATTAAAAAATTAAAATGAAAAATAAAAATTTAAGACTAAATAGAAATAGATTAAAAAAATAATAGCAAAAATAAAAATAAAATATAAAAATTGAAACTAAGTAAAAATAGATATAAAAATAAAATATAAAAATTGAAACTAAGTAAAAATAGATATAAAAATAAAAATAAAATCAAATAAATAAAAAAGCATATAAAAAATGCTTTAAACAATATTACATTTAGTTTCTGAAAATCAAACAATTATTAAAAAATTTGTTTCAAAATTTATTGATATAACTCTTAAGTAAAAAATTGTCACAAAAACGTGTAATTTTTAATTAAAAAAATAAAATGAAGGTAACCATAAAAAAAAACATTATAACTAAAATTTATGTGAAATAAATTTCAAAATATTTAATATTTAAACTAAATTTTAAAAACTAACAAAAAATATATAAGAAATTTTTTGAATATTGTTGATATTAGAAAAAAACTAAAATGGAGAATTGAAAAACATTGAAATGAGTAGAAATAAAGATAAATTAAAAGCGTAAAATATAAAAAACAAACAAATTAAGCTATATACATATAATATAAAATTACAAAATAATTCTAAAAAAGTAAAAATAAAATAAATTGAGTTAAATAATTAATAAGATATTTTTATATTAATTGTATAAAATATATTAAATATATAAAATAAATAAAATATATAAAATATATAAAATATATAAAATATATAAAATATATAAAATATATAAAATATATAAAATATGTAAAATATATAAAATATATAAAATATATAAAATATATAAAATATATAAAATATATCAAATATATAAAATATATAAAATATATAAAATATATAAAATATATAAAATATATAAAATATATAAAATATATAAAATATATAAAATATATAAAATATATAAAATATATAAAATATATAAAATATATAAAATATATAAAATATATAAAATATATAAAATATATAAAATATATAAAATATATAAAATATATAAAATATATAAAATATATAAAATATATAAAATATATAAAATATATAAAATATATAAAATATATGAAATATATAAAATATATAAAATATATAAAATATATAAAATATATAAAATATATAAAATATATAAAATATATAAAATATATAAAATATATAAAATATATAAAATATATAAAATATATAAAATATATAAAATATATAAAATATATAAAATATATAAAATAAATAAAATATATAAAATATATAAAATATATAAAATATATAAAATATATAAAATATATAAAATATATAAAATATATAAAATATATAAAATATATAAAATATATAAAATATATAAAATATATAAAATATATAAAATATATAAAATATATAAAATATACAAAATATATAAAAAATTCAAATAAATATAAAAAAATAAAGTGAATTAAACTAAAAAAATATAAAATTAAAAAATAATTTTAAAATAGTAAAAATAAAAAATAAGTAAAATATTGAAAATTTTAGAAATGAAATAAAAATAATATTAATATAAATCAAATATAAATAAAAGCACTTAAAAAAAGAACACAAAAAAATTAACAAATTTTTAGGTTTGTTTTATAATGAATAATAAAATAATTATAAGAAATTTTATAAAAACATAAAAAAATTTGATCTGATATTAAAAGATAAAAATCTAACAACTCGTGTAAAGTAAATTAAAAGTAAAAAATAAGTAAAATTACACAAAAAAATAAATCTAGTTTTATATAAAAATTTCGGAATATTCAACAAATACTTAAATAAAGCAAAATTATCAAAAAGATGGTAAAATAATAAAAATTTAAAAAAAAATAATTTAAATATTGAAACAGTAAAAATATAATAAATAAAAAAATTATACATAAAATAAAATCAAATTAAAAAAATTGTTCAGCAAAAAACTAAAACAAAAAAAAATCAAAACAATAAGAAACAAATATTAGATTTTTGTCAAAAATTAAATAATTATTTAAAAATGTCTTAAAAACTAACAAAAAATTTGCATCAAAAGTTCAAAAAATTTTGAAATTGAACTAAAATTAAAAAAAAAACAATTTAAGTTAAAAATAAAAAATAAAATAAGTTAAGTTTTGTAAAAAAAATTGTAGAATTTAAAAAAAAAAAATCACATAAACAAGAAGTTTGTTCAATAGTTAAAATAAACAAATTTAATGATATTTAAAAAAATTAAAATTAAATTATGTATACAAAAAATTCAAACAAAAAACTTCAATTATATAAAAACAATTAAATTAAAAAATAATTGCTTTATTAGTATAAAAGAAAAAAATGTTAGGAGTGTAGTTTTTGCCAAAAATAAAAATAAAAATTTTAATTTTTTTATGGTAAATAAAATAATTATTAAAAAAATCCAATGAATGAAATGAATGAAATGACTGTGAATATTGAACAATAATTTTAAAATGATAAACATAACTTTAAATATATTTTAAAACAAAATTACTTTGAAAAAATATATACAAAAAAGTTTGTTAAAAAGAAAATAGAAATATACATTATATATTAAAATATCATATAGAATATAGAAATATCATATAGAATAAAAAATAGAATTTTTAAAATTGTCGATAAAAAGTAACTAATTATAAAAATCTTTATAAAAAGCTAACAAAAACATGTATCCACAAAATATATTGTCTTTGAATTGTTGTTTTGAGATAATTAATTATAATTAAATAATTAATAATTAAAATCTTTATAAAAAAACTAACACAAACATGTATCCAAAATTATAAAAACAAATATTTTCACAAAATGTTGTTACTGAAAAAGTATCAAAAAAATTTCAAATAGAAATGACCGAAATTAAATAAAACAAAAATTTTAAAAAATAAAAAAATAAAACAAAAATAAAAATAAAATAAATAAAAAATAAATAAATTTTAATAAACCTTAAATACAAAAAACACAAACTTGTTATAAAATTTAAAAGAATTAAATAAAAAATAATATTAAATTGAAATTAAACTTTGATTCCATTCAATTTAAAATTTAAATATTTAAATATTAAATAATAGAAAAAACCTTATATAAAAAAATATTAAAATTAAAATATAAAAAAGATAAATGAAAAATATTATTTGGCATAAAGCTCAAAAAATAATTCTTAAAGATATGTTCTTTAAGAATTATTAACTAAAATTAATAAATAAAAATGCCAAATTATTTTTATAAATAATTTTAAACATTTTTTTATTTTTTATATCTATAAAAAAATATTATTTTTTAATAATCAACAATTATTAAAAAGTTACTTTTAACAAAATTTTGTATAAATTTAATAATCAATAAATTTAAATAAAAATTAAAAATTAAAAAAAAAAATATTATTTTTTTATTATTATTCAACAATTATTAAAATTACAAAATATTGTATATATAAATAATTAATAAATTTAAATAAAAATTAAAAAATTTTAAAAAAATATTATTTTTTATTATTATTCAAAAATTATTAAAATGTTACGACTTGCAAAATATTTTATAAATTTAAATAATTAATAAATTTAAATAAAAATTTAAAAATTTTAAAAAATAAAATTTTTTTTATTTTATTAATTTTCAACAATTATTTTAAAGACTTACAAAAAATTGTATAAATTAAAATAAGCAAAGTAAGATGAATTAAAACAAAAATAAAAAAATAAATAATATTTTTAAATATTAATAAAATAAATATTTAATATCATTAATTTTCAACAATTATTAAAAAGTTATAACTTACCAAATATTGTAACCAATATTGTACCAAAAATAAATCAGACGCTATAAAAAGTTTTGAAAAATGTTCACTCTTTTTTTTATTTTTTCAAATTCGTACTAAATTTACTACTTAATTTAAATACTAAATTAAATATTAAATTTAAAATCATTTTCAGAACTTAATCAGTTTTATTTAAGTTATTCTTGAATTCCAGACAGACACTTCTTCTTTTCATTTTTATTATTGATATCAATCCTGGCGTCTTTTGCATTTTTGTAAGCCATTAAGAGACGTTTTAATTTTATTATTGTATATTTCCCGGAAAATATGCAATATTTCTCTAAAAAAAAACATAACCTCTATCAATCACACATACTTTCGCCACTTTTTTACCAAATAAAAAAGCAATAAAAATCAAGAAATTTATAGCAATTTTATAGCATATTCAATAACACAAGCACTTCAACACACACAAACATATACCCACACAAACAAGTGTCATTGACACGCCAAACAACAAAAGCACAGCGATAAAACTCACAGCTTAAGAAATGCTACAAAAAAAAAAATCCAAAAAAAGGGGTTGCCTGCTTTATGTGCAACTAACAAAAAAATGGGACAATAAAAAAAAATACAAAAAACTTTGGCAACAATTTTTTTATTGAGTAAAATATTTTCTTTCACACTTTTTTTATTTTAATATTAAAAAACGATTTCACACAATATTGTGTGATATATATGCTGAGAAGCAACACGAGACAAGCACGCAAGCAACACCCAAACACACCAAATTATAGCCAATATATTTCACACACACCCACACATGAGTATAAACAGAAGGTCGTTTCAACAAATTGCAAGAAAATCGTTTACAAAAGATGCTAATGATTTATGTAATTGATTTGACCATATGTTGGGACCTTATTTTTTTATATTTTTTTTCTTGTTTTTCTTAGTTTTCTCTCAGGCTTTTGTTGTAGCAAAAATGCAGGCGTTGCTGCGGTGTCAACCAATCCGCCCTACCAATAAATGTCATTTGATACTTTTTTAATAGTTTTTGCCGCTGACAAGGGTTAAGGTCGTTTGCTTGGTCGGTCACTCGAAATTGTTTTTGTGGCAGGCGTGAATGAAGGAATGAACACGCACCAGGTTTAATGGTCAAGTCGATGATGGTAAAATTATGTTAAACGTTTATCAATGTCTTTGAGAGAATAGTGTGTGTGTGTGTTTTTTTTTAAGGACGTGTCATGGTTAGTTAGTGGGGCCAAGGTTGGCACTTTGTTTTATTTGTTTTGAACTGTTGAATGTTGCAAAGCTTTATAACGAAATATTTAAGTTATCAGTACTTCATGCCAGAAAATGTTTGTTTGAATCACTGTTACACTTTTCTTATAAGCTTTTCATAAAAAAAATTTGCAGGTCAGATAGAGCGAGGATAAACAAATTGCTGATGAATCACAGCTTAGAATACAAACAGCATTCATAGACGAAATAGGCCTTTTACTAGATATACCAAAAGCCGAATATGGTAATTCGAATGATGGTAAAGCATCTAGGTATTTCTTTGAGAATCCTGAAGCATCTGCTCGAATAACAGAATTGAACATTAGTTTAACTAAAAAGTTATTTTAAAACCAATTTCATGAATCTGACGTAGATTCTGATAAAAAAGATTCAATCACTAAATTCGTGAATTTATTGTTGAATTAATTGTGATTGTTTCTTTAAAAGCATTTTAAGAACATCTAAAAACAAACCGAACTATTTTTGATAAAAATTTAAGATTTTCTCTCATTTTGAAGTGAAACTTCTTTAGCCTCGTATACAACAAACATCGAACTAAACGGGAAGTAAAACCGATGTAACACTTTTTAATGAAACGAATCAAATTCAGAAGATATTAAATAACTTACCATAAATCATAAATAATGGTTTGAGTCCAAACTAACATACCTAACGAAGAAAAGTACCTAACGAACTAATCAACAAGGTTTGAGTCCGTAAATTTTTGATATGAAACTCTGACCGCGTATTGAGCAATATGGCGAATTGAAACGGGTAGTAAAACCGAACTAATAGGTTTAAAATCTCGACTTTTTTGTTGCTATTAAGACGTATATAACCTTTTAGAAAAACGGATTTAATCCACGCTTGCTATTTTATGAAATGCGTACTTTTTAAGGCGGTCTTCTCATTCAAAACCCGTTTTTTGGACCCTTTTTAAAAAAATTCTTATTTGAAAACGCAAAGAATAATTGAAAACTTTTTTTATTTATTGTATTACAAAAGTTTCAAAGTTAATAAAAAAATGTTTTTGCCTCGATACGTGGGCTGTTCAAAAAGTAATGAGACTTCAAAGTTGGTGGTGAAAAAAAAGGTGTCGTCACGGCGGCCACGATTCCGGGTCTCCGGAGCGTCTGAAATGAAAAAAAAAAACGGGGTTATAATCAGTATAGATGTAATTCTCGGGTGAACCTCAAGCTTAATTTTGTGATTTTTTTTTGACAAAATGGCGGCCATTTAAAAAAACAAATTCAATTTCGGGCTTTTTTTTTGTAGTTTAGTGTAAAAAAAAAATAGTAATAAAATTTTTTAAAATTATGGTCGAGGTTCACCCGAGAATGGTGACAATTCTGCGTCGATTCCACTTTGTTTCATGAAAATCGGTTCAGTTGAACTGGAGATATCATGGCCGCCAGTTCGAAAAACGTGGTTTCGAGATAAACGCGTTTAAAGTTTGAAGTAATTAAAAATAGCTCATTTTGACGAAGACCTTGCTTCACAAAAAAGGCTGTATCTTCTTAAGTAAATACTTCTAAAGTATTTCTTTTAGGGGCATATTCACAACTACCCAAGCTATAAATAAATGCAAAAAAAAAAAGTCGAAAAAAAAGTTGCTCAATGAGAAGACCCCCTTAACATCAAAAAATGACTGCGAAAACCATATGCGTCAGTTTTTCAACGATAGAAGCCCGGAATACTACAATGAAGGAATTCAAAAATGGCCGAAGGTAGTTGAAAAGAATGAACATTTGGATTAATAAAATTTTTTTGTTTGAAAATAAAATTTTGCTTATATTTACGCCGAATACTCTTTCCCAAACTAATACTTTATTTTTAGTTATTTAATTTGAAACAAAAAAGTGTTAGAAAAAAACAAAACAAAAAACGAAATTACATTCTTGTATAGTATTAGATTTTGATTTGATTAAGCGATATTTTGGAGTTAAATTAATAATCATTTGTGCTCAGGCACAAGTCAGCTGATATACTTTACACATGGTTTTGTTCAATATTTTTTAAGACAAAAGAATTTACCACATAAAGGAGACTGGAGACTGCTACTGTCTCCGTTTAACGACAAATCGTATTACTAAACAGTTCATCAGATTTTTGTTTTTAAATTTTGAAGTTGCGGTAAAGCTTCTTTTAAAATCAAACCAGAACAGACTTTTAGAAATTTCTACTGTTTTCATTACTATAAAGCTTACCGCAAGCTTTATAATGGCTCCGTCCACCATTATATCAAAATATTTGAGACTCGTTCAAAATTCTCATCAAAAAAAATCAAACACAACTACATTAAGGAAAAACATATCTAGTGTAGACAAAAGTTTAAAAAATTCGTTCAAAAACTTGTTCTATACATTTCAACACCTCCAACTTTGAATTTCTCTTTCTTTCATAACTGTAGTTTTACTCTGATAATTATGTCAGAAGTTGTTATAATTTTAACTGCATACTTTTAGGCCATTTGCTTAATTAATAAAACCTCTTGGGAGATCAGCTCATATGTTAAACCCACACACACATACTTATACATACTTCAAATCAGCACACAAAATTTTACTTTAATGCCAATAATGCTTGAAACATAATCAACATTAAAATTTTAACCCTCTTAATACTCACACCACATCAAAACCAGCCATTATTTTTAGTATTGGGTGGCTGGCTGCCTGCCACCTGCCTAAAAAGTATGATGCTTGTAACGGAAATATGCCATTACCGCTACAATTAACAGAGTTAATGTAAAATTATAATTATCACACTTTCACGCAGCAACAAACACAAACACATTTATATGTTCAAAAAGAGACCAACACAAAAACACATTTGTTGACTTGGCAAAGCAAGCAGCAGTTCAAGAAACACGCAGCATCGTGAAAGATCAGCGAAGAAAGTGCGTCGTCGTCTTTTGCTCCCAAAAGTAATAAATATAAAAACACCCAAAAATATGCTATAAAATAATTGCCAAACACCAGCAATGCTATTAACGGCAAACACAATGACAACAACAACAACATCGAACAGCACTACAGTTTTGCCCAAAAAACGGCAACAAAATTTCGCTTGTTTAGTGCTGGGTTTATTTAAAAAAAAAAAAAAAAAAAAAAACAAAAAGTATGTGAAGCCTGTGGCAGGGGTCGACGAAGGGGTCTGCTGCTTAAGCATTGAGGGCACATAAAAAGTCATTTGAACCCTTTTTTCAACACGCACATAAATTTTATGTTTATTTGTATGTATGTGTGCATGTGCTTTATCGTTGCCATCATCATCTTCATCATCAATGTTGTTGCTGTTGTTGTTGTTGTTGTTGTTGTATTATTGTTATTGTCACTTCTGTTGTTGTTATGAACAACCTATAAATATTGAAGAATGAAGAAAGCAAACGAACACAAGTTTACACTTGCAGTGCTTATTGCTTTTTGTTGTTGTATTTGTAGTTGTTGTTGTTGTTGATGTTGTTGGTGTTAGTGAAAGGTCGTCCATTTTATACGCCAGTCCCTCTTGGTGCCTCTTAATATACTCACGCACACACATGAACTTTTCTTTTTTTTTTGTTTTTGGCCAACATTTATGGTGATGAAATGCGTTTTGAAAGTCATTTTAAAATGGCGCTTCAAAAGCAATGTTTAATGATGTTTCTTCATTGTCATTGTTGTTGTTGTTGTATTGTTCATCATCGTAATGAGTTCGCATGTGTGTTAGTCAGTTGTTGGGCATGAGAATTATTGTATTTTCTTAACTAACTTGGCGTTAATTTTTAGAGCAATAATTTATTTTCATACGCTTAGCCCTTGCATACTTTTAGGTGGTGGTGTTTTTGTTGTTGGTTGTTGGTGGTAGTGGTAGTGTTGCTTTTAGTGTGTGCGTTGAACGTTTTAACGGTATTTTAATGTCTTTCGTACGTGTGGGCGGAAAAACGTTAAATTTTTCTAACTGTAATTTTAATGCGTTATTAATGAACAACAAGAATTTTCATTATATGCAGCAAAGCGAATACGAGGCAACAAAAGTTGGCAATTTTGTTAAAATATGATGCCTAAAAGTGTGCTTTTAGTGTGACAACTAAAGAAATGATGAAACTAACGTTAGCTAACTTCACTGGTGTTGTATTTTAATAGCTGAAATTCGAGTTTTAGTGCTTCATTAAGTGTTGCCAACGACTTAGTTTGCCTAAAACTATGCAACAGTATTTAAGATTCTTACAAACTAAAATTAATAGAATTGTTTGTATGGAAAAATAATAATATTTTAGATAAAATCGATTACAAAATAATAAATAATTTAAACATATAACAATAATAATTTATAATTTGAAAAAAAATAAGGAGAATTTTGAAGCAAGGGCAAATCTTTTATACGATTAATAATACGATTTGTCGTTAAACGGAAAGCTCCTTTATTTGGTAAATTTTTCTGTCTTAAAAAAAATATTGAACAAAACCATGTGGTAAGTATATAAGCTGACTTGTGTCTGAGTACAAATGATTATTTATATAACTCCAAAATTTCGCTTAACCAAATCAATATATAATAGTATTTAAGACAAAATTGATTATAAAATAAAAAATAATTTAAACTTATAATAATAAAAAATTATAATTTATAATTTTCAAGAAAGAAAGGTCAAAGCTTTGGATAATAGTCAGGCCTGTCACAATATAGTACGTTGAGTTATACGATTTGTCGTTAAACGAAGAGCTCCTTTGTTTGGTCAATTCTTTTGTCTTAAAAAATATTGAACAAAACCATGTGTGAAGTATATAAGCTGACTTGTGTCTGAGTACAAATGATTATTTATTTAATTCCAAAATATCGCTCAATCACATAAAGATTTAATAATATTTAAGATAAAATTGTTTATAAAAAAATAAATAACTAAATTTATAGTAATAATATTTTATAATTTGAGGCAAATAAGGCGAGAATTCAAGAAAGATCAAAGCTTTGGATGATAGTCAAGCCTGTCACAACCTTTTATACGTTTATTTATAGGATTTGACGTTAAACGAAGAGCTCCTTTGTTTGGTCAATTCTTTTGTCTTAAAAAATATTGAACAAAACCATGTGTGAAGTATATAAGCTGACTTGTGCCTGAGTACAAATGAGTATGTATTTAACTGCAAAATATCGCTTAACCAAATAAAAATGTGATTTACGAAACCACAACATATGTACGAGGGTACTAACTAAAGCTCGCTTAGTTGCTGTCATATTATAAGTTTTTAATAAATCAAAAATTACATACTGTTTGTTATAATCTTAAGATATATCACTCTAATTTTCAGAAATATCGTTCAAAATGGATACAGAAAACGTAAAATTAGTGAAGAAGTATCAGTGAAAATCCCTGTGAAAAACGCAGCAAAAAATGCAGTTTGCTATTCTTTTTAGATTTCGGCGTAAGCTCAAGCCTGTGCAAATATTTAGTGAATGCCAAACAACGTTTAAAGTGTATGCGCCATGCCTTGTGACTATTTCAAAGTGGTTCCGGAGATTCCAAACCGATCATTTTTCTGTATAAGACGAACCTCAAGAAAGCCGTTCAAAATCTGCGACTGACAATGTTAGTGTAGCGCTGGTGAAGTCTAAAATTGACGAAGATCCAAGATTGACCCAGGAAACGATTGCTGAAGAACTGGGCTTGAATGCCATGGCTGTATTGCGAATATTAAAAAATAATCTTGGATACACGAAAAAATCTGCACAATGGGTTTATAGAATTTTAACTGAAGCTCAGAAAGTGGCACGTCTGCGTTTTGCAATATTTTCTTGACAAATTCAAAAACGGAAAGTCTTCCACTTTTCAGAAAATTGTAACAGATGATGAAGCATGGTTTTACAAGTACGATTCTGAAACCAAACAACAAAGCATGTTATGGAGCCCAAAAGGTGCAAGTCCAGCCGTTAAAGCAAAGTAACAAAAGTCAGCAAAAAAAGTAATGATGTCAGTTCACTTTACCAGAGAGAAAGTTGTAGCTGCTATTCCTTTGGAAAAAGGTCAGACGGTAACTGACAAGTTACCAAGCTTATCAGAAACATTTCAAAATTGGGGAAAAACGCCAAAAAAAGAAACTTCGCCGATACTTTTTGCATCATGACTAGACTGCGGATTATATGCAATTGTATATATGTTCGTATCTTGCATATTGCATATATTCTGCATATTGCATATATCTTGATTACGTTGCATACAAGTTGCATACGTTGCATATATCTGACATCAGTTGCACAAAACATGCATATGTTGCATACAACTTGCATATGTTGCATACAGCTTGCATATGTTACACACAACTTGCATATGCTGCATGCAACTTGCAAACAACTTGCATACAACTTGCATATGTTGCACAGAACTTGCATATGTTGCCTTCAAGGCTACAAGGGGACCAAAAGAATAAACATATCTTCATATTATCTTGATTACAGTGAGAAATCACATTTTCAAGTTGCATATAACTTGCATATAACTTGCATATAAATTGCATATTGAAAGAAACTGTAGGACACTCTATATAATATAGAAATATAACGGTAAGGCTCGTTGAAACATTAATATTCAGAAATCAAATCAACTGCTACCAAAAAAAAGAAGCGACTTTCCCCAGATCTAGCACCTTGCGATTTTTGGTTTTTTCCAAAAAAAAAAAAAATTCCAAGGAAGATTCTTCAACAGCAATGAGAAGATAATAAATGCGTTCAATGATGAAATTGCAAAACTCCAAAAAGCCGTTTTTGTAGACTGTTTTTCAAGGTGGATTTATCGACTTCAAAAGTGTATCGAAATAAATTGCAATAACGTTGAAAAAATACAAAGAGATGAAGAATAAAAAAATAAAATGAAAACATTTTTTGTTTAAGGGGGTCTTCTCATTGAGCAACTTTTTTTTTCGACTTTTTTTTTGCATTTATTTATTGGGTAGTTGTGAATATGCCCCTAAAAGGATTTTTAGACATTCGAAATACTTTAGAAGATACAGCCTTTTTTGTGAAGCAAGGTCTTCGTCAAAATGAGCTATTTTTAATTACTTCAAACTTTAAACGCGTTTATCTCGAAACCACGTTTTTCCAACTGGCGGCCATGATATCTCCAGTTCAACTGAACCGATTTTCATGAAACAAAGTGGAATCGACGCAGAATTGTCACCATTCTCGGGTGAACCTCGACCATAATTTTAAAAAATTTGTTACTACTTTTTTTTTACACTAAACTACAAAAAAAAAGCCCGAAATTGAATTTGTTTTTTTGAATGGCCGCCATTTTGTCAAAAAAAAATCACAAAATTAAGCTTGAGGTTCACCCGAGAATTACATCTATACTGATTATAACCCATTATTTTTTTTCATTTCAGACGCTCCGGAGACCCGGAATCGTGGCCGCCGTGACGACACCTTTTTTTTTCACCACCAACTTTGAAGTCTCATTACTTTTTGAACAGCCCACGTATCGAGGCAAAAAAAATTTTTTTATTTACTTTGAAACTTTTGTAATACAATAAATAAAAAAAGTTTTCAGTTATTCTTTGCGTTTTCAAATAAGAATTTTTTTAAAAAGGGTCCAAAAAACGGGTTTTGAATGAGAAGACCGCCTTAAGTTGTTTCTTCTCTATTAATCGATATTTTGTTAGTTCCCTCTTATTTAAACGTATTGTTTAAAGATCTTATATATTAATACGTGAACATTAAAGTTTGTCGTTAGCTTTTTTGGTCTTAATTAAAACTCAAAATAAATGAAACTTATATCATTCGAAAGGTTATGTTGCCCAGATGTGCAGAATGTATATATAAATAATATATCTGATAGAGGGGGTTCCCAACCTTCTAAGAGAGAAATTAAATTTTTGAGAAAAAAACCCGCTCTTTGATTAATAAGATATAATATGGTTGGGGTAGAGTTTTTGAGTTGGTCAAATTTGAATTTTTTTTAAAAGTAACAATTTCTTAAAAAAATATAGTTTTATGCATTCGTCAATTGTAAAATTTATAAAAAAATGTGAAATGTTTGAATTAAAAAATTTGACTTTCCATGTGAATATCTTGGTCGGGTTTTAACAGTTTTTCAACTTTTCTAATTTTTTCTAAAAGTTTGTTAAATTTTCTTTCAAATGTGTTAAAAATTACAGCAAAATTCTAACCAAAAGTATTTTTAATGAATTTTCTTAATATTGTCGTTAATTATTTAGCGTGTGTTTCAACCAAATGCCAAGAGAGAGAAAAAAACTGTCTCAAATTGAATGTTCTAAATTCTCAAGCCAATATCTTCGCCATCTGTGAATAGATTTTATTTCTTTCTTTTTTGTATTTAAGTCTTATCAGTTAACTTAAAAAAACTTTTGAAAATAATACCGCTTTTTGTTTGTTTATATTTAAATTATTCCTTTTAAAATAAGACCATAAAATTTGATTTATTCTTAAAATATGGGGTAAAAATGATTTTTGTTGTAAAAAAACAAAACTCAAAATTGCATTTTTGATTTTCTTTCAAAGTCTTTACCGCATTTTAGGTGAATTTATTTTGTCTTGACACTTTATTAATAAACTGTCCATGCCATCAAAAGATCAAGGCTACCCCCTATGATGTCTTTGACAAAATTAAATTTTTTTAAAATGTTGGTTTTCTGTTTTTGCACAAAATAATAATATAAAAAAATAATTTGTTTGAAAAAAATAGCTTTATATCTCTAATCAATTAAGAGTTATAGCCTCGAACTTATTTGAACCTTCTCGCATCTTAATATATAAAAAGCAAGCGTCCTGCTCCGTGCTCTATATCGTAAAACATGTTCAGCCTGGACCATGACCAGTTATAAATAATTCATTTGAAATGTTTGTACTTACTAAACCTTTTGCTCTTTATCGTAAAACCTGTTCAGCCTGGACCAGAACCTATTGTAAAATTATCTATTTGAAATCTTTGTACGTACTGTACTTTTTAAAACCTGTTCATCCTGGACCAGAACCTCTTCTAAAATTATACATTTGAAATCTTTGTACGTACTGTACTTTTTAAAACCTGTTCATCCTGGACCAGAACCTGTTGTAAAATTATCTATTTAAAATCTTTGTACGTACTGTACTTTTGAAAACCTGTTCGACCTGGACCAGAACCTGTTGTAAAATTATCTATTTGAAATCTTTGTACGTACTGTACTTTTTAAAACCTGTTCATCCTGAACCAGAACCTCTTCTAAAATTATACATTTGAAATCTTTGTACGTACTATACTTTTTAGAACCTGTTCAGTCTGGACCAGCACCTATTCTTAAATTATGTATTGGAAATCTTTGTACTTGAAGACTATCGTCATTTTCCTCAACTACTATACATCAAACATCATGTCTTGCTATTACAGTACTTCTTAATTAACAGAACCAGAACCTATTCGGTCTGCATAAACTGAACAGCAATTATTACATTCAGTGACGTTGGTGTTAATTGGAATTGCTAGAATTAAATCACAATGTTCGGTCTTCTGATCCAAGTTTTAGCGATTGACTACTCAAGTTAGGAAATGGAGATGAAGATATCATAGAAATTCCAGATTATTTTGTTTGTAAAGGTTCGCTTATTAAATAGATTTCTGGCGATACTTTGAGTCCGAATAACATCAACCGTTATTCCAAAATTGCTTTCCTGTGCACAAAAAATTCCGATGTGAACGAAGTCAACGAGCAAGTTCTAAATATTTTAGTTGGTGACACAGTGAGAGATCTGAGCACGGATTAAATTGAAGACAGTGATGATAACGATAAACAAAATTACCCTGCCGGGTTTTTGAATTAATTTTATCCTTCAGGAATGCCACTGCATAAGTTAAACCTCAAAATTGGAAGTATTATAATACTTCTTCGAAATTTCAATACCAAAAGAGATATCTGTAATGGAAGGTGGTTAGTTTTGAAAAACCTAAAAACTTAATTAATCATCGCACAGGTATTGGCAGGCGCACTGGCGAACATGAAATAGTTTTCATACCTACAATTGATTTGACCCCGACAAACACAGATTTGCCTTTCACTCTCCGGAGGCGACAATTTGCAGTTAAACTGACATTTTCAATGACCATAAATAAATTTCATGGTTAAATATTGCAAAAAGTAGGAGTTTTTCTAAAAGAACTGGTATTTAGTCATGCGCAGTTTTAGCGGGCTGATGATGTAAAACTAAGCATTATAGATGGCAAGGGCAAGGTTAAAAATTCTAAGAATTTTTTACTAGAAATGTTGTTTATAAAGAAGTTTTATCAAAATAATTTAATAAATATGTTTTCAAATAAAAACCTTTGTAAATAAATCCAATAAATTTTTTGTGGCATTTTGTACTCTAAATGTTCCTTCCCGTCGAAGGACGGGCTTTTACACTAGTATAATTATAAATAGGCAATCAATGAATTGGTCGAACTTCGACCCCAGGCAATACTAGTATTTATAATAACACCATAGAATGGTTAGAGAGTTCGCTTTCCCATTTCCGTTTAAGTCAATGTGGGCAGGAATCCAGTATTTGTTGAGCAGTCAGATCATTGAGAACGATGACAGTTTCAAATACTAGCTTGGATTTGACGAAAGACGATTTCAAAGCTCTAAGGGCAGTTTGATTATCAGACAAACCAAAGTTTGCTTTGTCATTAACATTATTCAGAGTATTATTCAGAGCCTGGTACATCTGTTAATGGCAAGAATTTCCGCTTGAAAGATTATGGCATTGAATGCTAGGAGTGGCTCTCACCGAAGTGTTCTCCAAAAATTCCCGTTTCCGTACATTCCTCCATTTTGGAGGAATACCACATTCTCGTATTGCCCATTCGATTTGAGGGAAATAACTACGATAAAGTTTTATCTAATACAGCTTTTGGAAAGCATGTTGAATGGCATGCATTTTCCAGTTCTTACCGAAAATTCTTCTACGGGTACACAAAAAGACTGTAAATCTGCTAAACATACGATCTATGTGAATGTTTCGGAACAGTTAACTGTCCAAGACCACTCCATGATATACGCTCTCCCCAAACAGTACGAATTTAAGGTTAAGCTTACGCTGTTTTGTTAAGGGAATATTAACTATATTTTTTTATTTTTTTTAGATAGAGGTCTTAGCTTAAACATAATTACCAACTGTGATCACTACTGCCTATAGAACGTCAGACACTGTACTTTCAAAGCACCCTCCTTTAATGATTGCTACGTCATCTGCTACTACTTTCTAAACGTCAGTCCACAAATTTTTGCTAGGGTTCAAATCTTGTGATTCAAACCACTTTTTGACTTTTTTGCTTGTCTGCTTTGGTTCGTTGTCTTGGTGCAGAGTTCAAATCATCGACATTTCATCACAAACACACGAAAGCATCATATGCTACATGATCTGGGCACAGACGTTAGATTGTTGTAAAATTTTATCTATATTCCGAGTTTCAGGCGCCTTATATATGAAGTAGAAGAGTTTGTATTTTTTGAGAAGAAGATTTTGAATTTTGTTGAGAGTTTTTGTCAATCCTAAATTAGTTTCATATAAAATCTTATGACATAAGTGAATACTATCGTCTATTGTTATGCTTAAGAGCACCCAATAGTGCCTCAGAACGCTTTTATAAGCTTAGTAAAACAGAGCCACAAAGCATTTTTTTTTAAACTGCTCCTTTACTTTGCACTACCACAGCACCAAAGAGAAATAAGCCATGGCATACTTTTAGGCTGATTGATTGAAATGTCAAATTAATGCGCTTGTGAAAAATTAAAATAAAAAAAAAAACAAAAAAACCCAACAAATAGCTGCAATTCTCACACATACCAACAAAACAAAATAAATCAGCAGAGCTACAAATACACAAAACTAAGGGTAGCGCATTAAAGGCAGCAATAAATATAGACTGTTTGTTTGTTTTTTGTTTGATAAGAATTTTATTGTATATAAATTTTATTTTTTTTTTATTCTCTTATATTTTATGCGCCTTATTTGTATATTTTTTTGGAAAAAAAAAACTAGTGCCTTGGTAAAACTCGAATTTTTTATCGTTTATATTTAAGTTAGAAAAATGAGACTCTATTAATTTTATAGAGACATTAACATTATTTTTAAGTTTGTTGCTTTTGCCTGTGTTGTCCTTTTAACATTCTTCAAATGATACAGCCAGCTTGTTTTTTTTTTTTCATTCGTTTTTTATTTTGTCGAGAAATGCTAATATAGACATTAATATTATTTTGTTAAAAAAATTTAAATTAATTTAAGCATTTCCATGGGTTGGTAGTGCTGAGTGACGCTTGGCTCTGTTTCAAAAAAAAAAAAAACAAAAAAATGATATGCTTATAAATACGCGCCCTACCAATGATGGTCGAAAAGTAGCAATAAATATTCCAGCTCAGTCAAAGGCAATGAATTGTAAAAGCATTGCAGCCAAATCTACAAAATTCAAATGTAGCACATTTTTCACAATTTCACTAAATATTTATTTTGTTTGTTTGGTTTTTTTGTGCTTATTTTTACTGTTATTTTTTTTTTAGTGCACGCTTTCGTTTGGCATTCCAGTTTAAACCAATCAGAGTTGAGCTTTGTTGTGATTGGCTTACAGCTGGTTGGACACCGAAATCGATTGATTTCTGATGTGCTTTCAATATCCTTGAAATCCACACAAACCATGTATATACATTTCCACACGAACAGTGTTGGCTGGCTCAATGAAGCATAATTTCAGGAGCATTGAAAAAACACGCCGATGCGCGCATGATAGGGTTGAAAGAGCTATTTAAGTGTGAGTGTGTTTGTGTATTGTCTGTGTGTTTGTATAAATTAACTTAGACGCAACCCTCGAACGACATTGAATTTTCTTTTGATTTGCGCCTCTTTCGGGTACTTGCGCGCACTAAAAGGCTGGCGAATAAAATATTGATGCAGTATAAATAAAAAACCTGGAAAAAAAAATTACGAAATTACTAAAACTTGAAAATAATGAAGAGCATGAAAATATAACTAAATACAAGCTTACTATAAACCATACATTTTAATATGAATAATAAATAATTGTAAATTTATTATAAATTGACAATTAAAAATGAGTTAATTGTCAATTTATAATAAAATAAATTATACTTTACTTTTAAATAAATTATAAATTAAAATTTTAAAAATTAAAAATTAAAAATTAAAAATTAAAAATTAAAAATTAAAAATTAAAAATTAAAAATTAAAAATTAAAAATTAAAAATTAAAAATTAAAAATTAAAAATTAAAAATTAAAAATTAAAAATTAAAAATTAAAAATTAAAAATTAAAAATTAAAAATTAAAAATTAAAAATTAAAAATTAAAAATTAAAAATTAAAAATTAAAAATTAAAAATTAAAAATTAAAAATTAAAAATTAAAAATTAAAAATTAAAAATTAAAAATTAAAAATTAAAAATTAAAAATTAAAAATTAAAAATTAAAAATTAAAAATTAAAAATTAAAAATTAAAAATTAAAAATTAAAAATTAAAAATTAAAAATTAAAAATTAAAAATTAAAAATTAAAAATTAAAAATTAAAAATTAAAAATTAAAAATTAAAAATTAAAAATTAAAAATTAAAAATTAAAAATTAAAAATTAAAAATTAAAAATTAAAAATTAAAAATTAAAAATTAAAAATTAAAAATTAAAAATTAAAAATTAAAAATTAAAAATTAAAAATTAAAAATTATAAATTATAAATAAAAAATTAAAAATTAAATTAAATTAAAAATTAAAAATTAAAAATTAAAAATTAAAAATTAAAAATTAAAAATTAAAAATTAAAAATTAAAAATTAAAAACTAAAAACTAAAAATTAAAAATTAAAAATTAAAAATTAAAAATTATAAATTAAAAATTAAAAATTAAAACTTAAAAATTAAAAATTAAAAATTAAAAATTAAAAATTAAAAATTAAAAATTAAAAATTAAAAATTAAAAATTAAAAATTAAAAATTAAAAATTAAAAATTAAAAATTAAAAATTAAAAATTAAAAATTAAAAATTAAAAATTAAAAATTAAAAATTAAAAATTAAAAATTAAAAATTAAAAATTAAAAATTTAAAATTAAAAATTAAAAATTAAAAATTAAAAATTAAAAATTAAAAATTAAAAATTAAAAATTAAAAATTAAAAATTAAAAATTAAAAATTAAAAATTAAAAATTAAAAATTAAAAATTAAAAATTAAAAATTAAAAATTAAAAATTAAAAATTAAAAATTAAAAATTAAAAATTAAAAATTAAAAATTAAAAATTAAAAATTAAAAATTAAAAATTAAAAATTAAAAATTAAAAATTAAAAATTAAAAATTAAAAATTATAAATTATAAAAAAAAAATTAAAAATTAAAAATTAAAAATTATAAATAAAAAATTAAAAATTAAAAATTAAAAATTAAAAATTAAAAATTAAAAATTAAAAATTAAAAATTAAAAATTAAAAATTAAAAATTAAAAATTAAAAATTAAAAATTAAAAATTAAAAATTAAAAATTAAAAATTAAAAATTAAAAATTAAAAATTAAAAATTAAAAATTAAAAATTAAAAATTAAAAATTAAAAATTAAAAATTAAAAATTAAAAATTAAAAATTAAAAATTAAAAATTAAAATTTAAAAATTAAAAATTAAAAATTAAAAATTAAAAATTAAAAATTAAAAATTAAAAATTAAAAATTATAAATTATAAATAAAAAATTAAAAATTAAAAATTATAAATAAAAAATTAAAAATTAAAAATTAAAAATTAAAAATTAAAAATTAAAAATTAAAAATTAAAAATTAAAAATTAAAAATTAAAAATTAAAAATTAAAAATTAAAAATTAAAAATTAAAAATTAAAAATTAAAACTTAAAAATTAAAAATTAAAAATTAAAAATTAAAAATTAAAAATTAAAAATTAAAAATTAAAAATTAAAAATTAAAAATTAAAAATTAAAAATTAAAAATTAAAAATTAAAAATTAAAAATTAAAAATTAAAAATTAAAAATTAAAAATTAAAAATTAAAAATTAAAAATTAAAAATTAAAAATTAAAAATTAAAAATTAAAAATTAAAAATTAAAAATTAAAAATTAAAAATTAAAAATTAAAAATTAAAAATTAAAAATTAAAAATTAAAAATTAAAAATTAAAAATTAAAAATTAAAAATTAAAAATTAAAAATTAAAAATTAAAAATTAAAAATTAAAAATTAAAAATTAAAAATTAAAAATTAAAAATTAAAAATTAAAAATTAAAAATTAAAAATTAAAAATTAAAAATTAAAAATTAAAAATTAAAAATTAAAAATTAAAAATTAAAAATTAAAAATTAAAAATTAAAAATTAAAAATTAAAAATTAAAAATTAAAAATTAAAAATTAAAAATTAAAAATTAAAAATTAAAAATTAAAAATTAAAAATTAAAAATTAAAAATTAAAAATTAAAAATTAAAAATTAAAAATTAAAAATTAAAAATTAAAATATAAAAATTAAAAATTAAAAATTAAAAATTAAAAATTAAAAATTAAAAATTAAAAATTAAAAATTAAAAATTAAAAATTAAAAATTAAAAATTAAAAATTAAAAATTAAAAATTAAAAATCAAAAAATTTAAAATTTAAAATTTAAAATTTAAAATTTAAAATTTAAAATTTAAAATTTAAAATTTAAAATTTAAAATTTAAAATTTAAAATTTAAAATTTAAAATTTAAAATTTAAAATTTAAAATTTAAAATTTAAAATTTAAAATTTAAAATTAAAAATTAATAATTAATAATTAATAATTAAAATTTAAAATTTAAAATTTAAAATTTAAAATTTAAAATTTAAAATTTAAAATTTAAAATTTAAAACTTAAAACTTAAAACTTAAAACTTAAAATTTAAAATTTAAAATTAAATATAAAAAATTAAAGTTTAAAAAATAAAAATTAAAATTAAATAAAAATTATAAATAATTAAATAATAAATAAATAAAATAACACTGTACAACACTCAAGAAATCCCAAGGGGTTTCTCAACGGTTTGCTAAGGTTTTGGGTTCGCTGTATCCAAATCTGAAGTCAGAATTTTTGGGTCACCCTAGGTTTTCGAGCTATAGGGGAGGTAGAATCCTAACCCTCTACTTTTAATGAAATTAATATGACCAAGCCCAATTACTTTTTCAAGAGAGAACATATTTTGCCTTGGAACCCATCTCCTCCGACCCCTTCGTATAGGCAGGTGCTCCCATACAAATTTTATGATGTTCTTATATTTTTTATATAAATATTTTTATTTAAACCAAAAACTCGACAAATTTTCTGTTTGTCTATTTATAATTATGTAGAATTCGAAACATTAAATTGAAGAAGTACCAAAAATAAATAGTAATAATAAAATATATTAAAAAGATAATTAAATTCAATCAAATTTTTTGTGTTCCAATAAATAAATATTTATAAAATTTGTTTTTTTAAATAAAATTTTCATATAAAATATATACAATCATGAAAAAAAAAAATCATGAAAATTTGTATGGTAGCCCCCATACGAAAGAGTTGGAGGGGATAGGTTCCAAGGCTAAAAATGTTCCTCTTGAGAAAGTAATGGGGGTCGGTCATATTGATTTCATTAACAGTAGGGGGTTAGGGTTCAGCCTAACCTGTAGTTCGAATACCTAGGGTGAGCCGAAAATTCTGACTTCAGATTCGGATTCAGCGATCCCAAAACCTTAGATAACTGTGGTGAAACCTCTTGGGATGTTTAAAAACTTCAGTTTTAAAAAATTAAAAATTTGAAATTTAAACTTTATAATTTATTAATTATGTGTATTGAAAGTAATTTACATCTTTTATATATTGTCTTTTTGATTAAGTTTTCATTGGACTGTTAATACACACTTTGGCATACTTTTAGGTCCTACAACTAAAAGTGTTTGTCTTAAAGTTCACAAAGATACCCATCAGCTTATTTTTCAAATTTTTTCCAAATTACTCTAGAGTGCAATCTAGAGCTGCTGTCAACATGATGTCGTCGTTTTTGTTTGTTTTTGTTTTTTTTGTTTTGTTGTTAAACAAATTTGTATTATAATAATTTTAGCCAAAAAGTATGCTTCATAAATCAGCGCCGCTCATGCAAACAATAGACTCGCGCACAATTTGTAAAATAAGTAATGATGAAAGAAGTAGCAGCAATTTTTAATTGCATAAGATAAGGATGAAGAAGTCTTGCGAGAACACACACACACGCACGCACATATTATCAGACACACACACACACATACATAGTGTAGCTTATACAATCTATCTCCAAACGCCAGCGTGCGCCTATTTCAACTTGTGTCTTGTGTGTTTGTGAATGCGTTCAATGTGTGCGTGTTTTTGACTTTTTGACATTTTTTGGTTGCTCAGTATTGTGTAAAATTTTTACATGTCAGCGATTTTCTTAACGCGCGTTACGATTAGACTATTTTATGCACGATTATTGTAGCTGTAATTAAGCTATGCTATTGTCCTCGTTGTTGTTATTATTGTTGTTCCTCCATAAGATGATTGTGCACACAATTACATGGATTTTATGCTTCATATATTTTAACAGAAAGGTGGCAGCATCTTTCATCTCATACAGCACAAATGAAAACTTTCAAAATTATATATTTTTCTTATTTTATCTGCAAGTTAAATAAAGCTTTTATGCAGTAGAAGAAGGCGTTCTATTGTTTTGTTTTTCTTTTACTTTGTTTACAAAAGATATGCTGCTGCCTTTTCGTTCTGCACACACACGTGATAAAGTTTAACTAAGATTTTCTGAGTTGCTTATTAAAGCTTTATGAAATGGTCTGAGCTGTTTTTAAGCTACAAATAAAAAATAAAAATTGCTGAAAAAAATTAAAAAAAAATATTCACTCAAATCATCATTACTTAAAACTGTTACTTATGCTTCATCTCTCTCTCTCTCTCTCTCTCTACCTCTCTTACAGACACTCATTCCCGCTTCCCTGCAAAGTTTTCAAGTTGAACGCGTGCTGGCCTCGCACGAAGGCTCGCTAATCGCTTTGGCTGGGCCACGCGGTGTTACCATACTTGAGCTGCCCCGTCGCTGGGGCAAAAATGGTCTCTTCAATGAAGGCAAAGAAAAAATCATATGTCGGTAAGTCACCAAAAAGTATGCAACTATATTTTCTGCTCCTTAAAAAATGCTAATTTAAGCAAACAGGTTGCCACCAACTAAGTATTAAAATGCCATTAAAAAAACGCAAGTTGCCGCAAATATTGTCGTTATTCAAGCTTAAAATTAGAATAGCTACCTAAAAGTATGCAACTTTGAGTAGAATTTCGAAGCAAATGATAAACTGCAGCTAAAGTTTTGGCCATTATTATAATTCCTAATATCCGCTGTTGTATTTTTTTTTTCTTCGTCTGCTTCTTTGCAGAAATCAAATGCTCAGGCAGGCAGCTAGCAGTAAATGTGCTGCGCTTAGCACATCTGTATTTTATTGCATTTAATTTGCCATTAATAATGTTATGGTGTTGTTGTTGTTGTTGTTGCTATTATGGCTCTATTTAATTTATGCTATTTTATGCCTGAAACTCGCGCATCATTACTCACCTTTTTTTTCAAGAGCGACAAAATATTGTTAAAAAACAGCATAAAAAAACGCCACCCTGACAAAGCCGACCACAGCTTATAATTAAGACGATATTAAAGATTATTATGGCAATATGTCAATAATTTTGTCATTTTTATTGCTCTCATAGCTTAATTATAGCCTATTGATGTGGTGGATGTTGGTCTACAAATCATGATTTCGAGTTTTGGGGTGCCATAATAGTCGATATAATTATAATTTTACAACAAAAATAAGACCAAAGTATATTTGGTAGCTTGTGGCAAAACCCTTAAAATAATGCCAACTCTGCTTAGCTTTTTTTGTTTTAATGTTTTAATGAACACATGGACTATAGTGAGTGCAAAAATTTTCCATAAAATCGATGGGTATTGCATGGGATGATGCTAAAAAGGCAACGTGTGAGGGTCAGTCTGCGTTCTTCACTTGGCAACGTCGTTGACTGGCTCAAGCTGGCGAAACCAGCATTATTCATGTCAAAAGCATGCTTTCCACTAGAAATGGCAAACTGACCACTGCTTGGTTCTCACTACATAATTTTTGATGTAACATGCAACTTCAATGCAACTTCAGTGCAACTTCAATGCGATATTTCATTGAAAACATGTCAATATATCACCTTTCTTATTCCTCGTCCTTGTAAAACGAAAATAATTGGCAACGTGTTGGTATTTTTTATTAGACTGACAATAACTTACCTTTGTGAAAATGACTTAGTGAAAACCAGACTTTAGTTTAAGGGCTAACTAAAGCGACTTGCCATGAGATAAGCCTTCCTAGCATTGCATCGGAGGTCTATCCAGGATGACACTGAGCAACGCGAGCAGGGCATTATAGCAGCTCACAAGTCATTTTTGGGTTGCAGTTGGCCACAGCTTCTTGACTGTGCCATCTTCTGCCAGCCATGACAAAGTAATAAGAGTGAAACCTTCCCTTCAATGTGCTCAGAGGAACTACAACTAGTTCCGCGTGTGTTTACTGAGTTTGTCCAAAGTTCCTTCCAAAGTCTTACTTAATATGGAGGGAACAGTCCAGATACCATTACGACCACGTCATCCGCGTATGCTACGACGTTAAAACCGTTTCTTTTTAAAGTATTTTGTATTTCATTCATTACCAAAAGCCAGAGCAGGAGAGAGATCGCTCTTTCCTGGGATGTACTCCTGCTAGCGAATCAAGTGAGTTGACTGCAGCCTAGGATTATTCTTGAGCTAAGCATTGAAAACAGCCAGTTTTTCACAAGAGCTTCAACACCTAGCCCAGTCAGAGCATCATAAATAGCCTTTGTATATATGTTATTGAAAGCTCCTTCTATATCTTAGAAGGCCGATCATGTGTTTAACATTCGCGGCAGAGAAAACAGACCTTGTTTTAAAAATTCATAACTCAGTCAAAAACAAACATTTTTCCAAAATTTATTGTAGAGAATTGAACAAATTACAAGAAAAAAATATATATTTTTCACTCCAACATGGTTTTATAGAGCTCCAAACTGGCGGCAGAGAAAAAAGGTGGCCTCGTGGTTGCAGCGCTGGGAGTCGCAAAAATTGTCCGACCTGGAAAAAAATTACTTTTTTTAAATCTTAACAAAATTGGTTATCGTATGACAGTAGCTTTTTTAAAAATATTTTTTTTCAATTTTTGGTGATGTTCCAAATTTTAAAAATTTCACCTTAAAAATTCATAAAAAATCGAAAAAAAATTAAAAAAAAGCTCGTGTCATACGATAGCGAATCAAGTTTAAAAAAATACAAAAAAAAAAAAAAATTTCGTCAAAAAATTAACCCGCTAGTGCCGCAACCAGTACGAAAAACATGGTTTCGAGATAAACGCGTTCAAAGTTTGTGAACAAAGAAAACAAGTAAAGAAAGCCTAAAGTCGGTCTAGGCCGACTATGAAATACCCTAAACCTACTTTTCCAAAAAAAAAATAATATTATTGAAAATGGTCGTGTCCGTGGGCGGATGAAGCCTATATTTAATATGCATTTAAATGTTGATGAAAAATTTACACATACCAAGTTTTATTCCTGTAGCTCACAGTTAATGGCCTTATTGTGCTTTCGCTATGGGAGGTGGCCGTGTTCATGGACGGATTACTCCCAATTTTTGAACAGACCTTAGTTTTGGTATAAAATACATACATACAAATTTAATTTCTCTATGACAAACATAACCTTATTTATAAAGTTTTAAACTTTTTGGGTTGTATGGGAGGTAGGCGTGTCCGTAGGCGGATGACGTCCATTTTTCAAAACCATCTTTGGTTTGTTATAAAAAACATATGTGCTAAATTTTAGCTCTGTAGGTTAAACAGAGTCTTATTTTTTGCGTTTTCAATTTTTGGGTTTGTGTAGGAGGTGGGCGTGTCCGTAAGCAGATGATGTCCATTTTTCGGAGACATCTTTGTGTTTGAATAAAACAATTACATATCAAATTTAATTGTTGTTGGCTTATTATGAGCTGAGTTATGCAGTTTTCAATTTTCGCATTGTATGGGAGGTAGGCGTGTCCGTGGGCGGATTCCAAAAATATTCAATAGTGCAGATCCTTGGGTGCATGTGACCATGTGTACCAAGTTTCATCCAGTTATCTCAACTCCTTCTTATCCTGTGTTTACGGACAACACACAGACGGACGGACGGACGGACGGACATGAATAGCTCCACTCACGAGGTGACGCTGATCAAGAATATATATACTTTTCTATACCGGACTCGCTTCGTTCTATGCGTTACAAAGTTAATATACCCTCACCTTTCAGGTTTAGGGTATAAAAAAGGTTGAAAAAGAAAAATGCGCTCTCACTAATTCGGCTGTAACTTTTGAACCCGTAAGAATTTTTCCATGAAGAAAAATAATCTTAAGAATATTTACTAAAAAAAAGAACTTTTATAAAAAATTTAATTTTCAAAAAACGGCCCATGTCATGTCCCCCGTTAAAGAATAGATATATTTCTACTGTTTAGATAATCTCATCGTCTCCGTAGATCTCCATTACAGGTATGCGTGTTGAACTGTTTATATGAGCCTGTTCTGTTTAGAGTATCCCTGAGATATAAGTAGAACTCCAGTAGATTCTGTCCACGTTCCATTCTTTTTCCTATTGAAAGAGGGACTAGAGTGTTATAAAATTCTATCAAGTCTTGCCGATTCATTTAGACTGTCGATTGAATGAGTGTTGTCCTTCCAAAAAAAAGCTCCAGTCATACGATAACCAATTTTTTTAAGATTTAAAAAACTAATTTTTTTTCCAGATCGCAACCACGAGGCCCCGTTTTTTTTCTCTGCCGCCAGTTTGGAGCTCTATAAAACCATGTTGGAGTGAAAAATATTTTTTTTTTTTGAATTTTTTTTTTCTCTTGTAATTTGTTTAATTCTCTACAATAATAAAACAAATTTTGGAAAAATTTTTTTTTTGACTGAGTTATGAATTTTTAAAAAAAGTCTGTTTTCTCTGCCGCGAATGTTATGTCCCTCCTTAAGCGTCATTAAAAAGAGAGTTGAATAAATTACAAAATTTATTATGAAAAATAATTTAATTTATTACGTGAAATTCTGAGAAATTTGGATTCAAAATTGAAATTTATTAGTTTTCATCGGTTGATTTCATCTTCAGACAAGCACAATTCTAGAACGGTTTAGTAGGTGGAGTTTTTTGATTTACCGTTAGAAAGGTGATTTTATTTCCTTTATAATGAGTTCCCAAAATAAGTTTTCTGTGAGTTAGTTTTTATGCTAGAAACAATAATTTGAATCAAAATCGTGAAATACTAATTAACCCTGTAGCTCCTAAGAATGTGAAAATAGACACCCCCCCTCCCATACGATTTTTTGCTCAACTCGACATTATCTTTCACCTCCGTTAGTTGTACTCAGTTGTGGGACACCCTATATAGATTGTTTCAAAACAGTTGGGAAGAATTTCAAGTATACCGAAGTGAACCATGTTTCATTCATTATTGAAATAAAATTATTATTTATTTTGATTTTTATTTTTTAAGTCATATTATGAAATATCGTATTTTTTATATAATATTAGTATATCGTATACATAATAAGACTTATCTTTGTTTTATTTTATCCCTTGCCCATTACAACAATTCTTTTTGCCCCCGTCTATCTGCACATTTTTACTTTGAAACTTTAACTGCAACCTTGAGCCACCCATTAAACAAAATATCGTGGCTTTTCAAACAAAGCTCAAAAACCTGTTAAATTTTTCGAAATAATCTCAAACTTAAGCATTGCTTAAAATGCACAGTACCCATAAAATTCAAAAATCGACATTCAACGCAAGAGTTTCTTGTCTCACTTTTGTTGTTGTCGGTGTTTTTTTTTATAGCATTAATTGCAATTCTATGCAAATCGGAAACGGAACCGCATGAACGGCAATAAAATCGTGCTGCAGCGGAACTTCTTGCCGACATTCGTTGGATATTCTTCAAATAATTTTTTTTTAATTTCTTTATCTCTATTATTTATATTTTTGTTTCGGCTCAAGCCTAGAAATTATTTGTTACGCCAAAAACTTTGCCTCTTTTACTTTTGGTGTATTTTTGAAACTTCTTGTTTTTTGTGAGTTCATACTTTTTGCGTATTCATTGTCGCGCATAATTTTAATACTTTTTATTGTGCTTCCTGAAGGAGGCATCAGCATCAGCCTTACCATCAACTCTCCCCATTAGCCGACCATGTACTGCTACAAAGTTTATTTCATATTTCGTTTTTTATTTTTTTATTTTGATATTCAAAGTAAAAGTTCTGAATTTCAAGTTGTACTTCCGTTGCATACCTCGTTGATGCTGCGACGCTGTCGCCTGCACTTCGAAAAGATTTCCACCGCACAAAAATTCGAAATAATCCTTTAAGTTCAGCTGAGGACAACAACGATGACAACGACGGCCATGACCAACGTAGCTGTTGATGTTGCAACAACAACAACAACAACCATCAGCATACCAAATGCACAATTGTCCTTAAAGGATTTTACTTGGTCCTGTTAAGTAAGTTTAACATTACAATGAACTATCGAAAATTTTAGTGTACGAGTGTATAAAAAGCTAAGACAATGCTTACAACATTCATCTAAAAAAATCAAATTAAAACAAAATTAAAATAAAATAGACAGTTAGTTTATAAAAATTGATATAAAAAAATTAAGAACATTTTGCATGTTTTTGAATAGCTGAGGTTTTGCAAGTTTTTAAAATTCTGCAAACTGTTGTAACGAATTTTAACAAATTCTTTTCCTACAGTTATAGAAACCATAGAATTTATCAGTGTTGAAAAAGTTTTTTTTATTTAATATAAGCTTTTATTTACTACTAGCGGATGTAACCCGGTGTTACTCGGTTTTGTGCCTCGAGCATAGAAAAAGGACGATTTTCAAAACTGCTCTCATTTTAACATTTTTTAAATTATCAATTCAATTTTAAAATTTTTTTAATAACGGGGGTTTTGAACCCTCCTTCCGTCGAAAGTGTTTGGTCAAATTTCCTTAAAACTGTTACAGCCAGATATGATTAACAAAAATTACATCTTCAACGTCTCGATCTGAAGTCTGGTTTCTGAGGAAAATGGTCACCCACACTCAAAAAGAAACACATATCTTTCTCCGGTGAAAAATTTCTCTATTTTCGATAATAGCTATTTTCTCTTTTTCAAATAAAATTTTCTTCGATTAGAATAAATTTTCATATTTTCGAAGAAGTATTTCTTCACTTCTAAAAAATGGAAATATTTCAATGTCTCTTATAATGATAATTATTTTACTCGCACAAAAAAATTCTCATTTATAGAGAAAAATTTAATTTAAATTTTGATAAAAAATTCACTATGAGAAGTATTTTCTTCAATGAAAACAAATTTTTTCTCAATAAAAAATAGTCTTTTTCTCTAAAACTGATATATTTTTATTTATTTGTATTTTTCATAGAAACTTTTTTTATCATTTTAAGAGAATTTTTAGGATCGCATTTAGAGAAATGCATTCTCTGGAGCAAAGTCTAAACCATTTTTCTCTTAATATGATGCCTTTTTTATCATATTCCGAGAAACTTTTTTTCTGAGTGCAGTTTGAAAAGTCATTTCGAAAAAAATGCGCATAAAGTTTTTCTTAGCATGCATTTAATATGCAATTTTATCTCAAAAAAATTCCAATTTTAAAATATCCTGCATCGATTTGATTTTTGGATTGTCTTCGTTCAACTTCGGTTTTGGTCGATACTGTTCGGTTGATGTTTTTCATCTTGATAGAGCTTCTGCGCGTGTTCGTTAAACTTTTATTTTTCGTTCGTCTTTGGTTCTTGACTTCGTTTGACTACGGCTCATTCCTTGAATTTTTTCGAAAGAACTTTTAAAAGAAAAGGATACCAAGTTTTATCAAAATCGGTTCATCCGTTTTGACGTGAATGAGCCAAACATAGTTGATTGAATAAAGTGCCCTTTCACGGAAGTTTTCTGAAATTTAAGTAGCCCCAATTCTGTTGCAGGGTCAAGTTATTTCACGTGAAAAATTTTAGTAAAATCGGTCAAGTCATTTAAGAGTTATTGAGTCTTAACAATGAACTACTTAAAGCGCCCTCTTGCGGAAGTTTTTGGAATTTTTTTTATATTTTATGTTTTATCTTGAGTGCAGTTGAACGTTCATACTAAATTTCATTGAAATCGGTTCAGGCGTTTAGGAGTTATTGAGTCTAAAAAACGCACTACTTAAAGCGCCCTCTTACGGAAATCTTTGGAATTTTTTTATAGCCTATGTTATCTTGGGCGCAGTTGAACCTTCATTCCAAATTTAATTGAAATAGGTCCAGGTGCTTAGGAGTTATTATAGAGAGCCACGCCCACTTTTTTACCTAAGCTTTATATTGGGTGCAGTTGAACCTCCATACCAAATTTCATTGAAATCGGTCCAGGTGTTTAGGAGTTATTATGTCTTTAAAACGCACTACTGAAAGCGCCCTCTTGTGGAAGTTTTTGTAATTTTTTATAGCCTATGTTTTATTTTGGGAGCAGTTGAACCTCCATACCAAATTTCATTTAAGTCGGTTCAGTCGTTTATAAGTTCTTATAGAGTGCGAGGCGTTTAGAAGTTGTTATAGAGTGCCACGCCCACATACTTGCGCCCACTTTTTTACACCCCCTATGTTCTTTCTCTCTATGAAAGGTACTCGGTGTCCAAAGTTCAGCTCAATCGGATAAACGGTGCGCGAGCCTATACGGAACAGACAGACAGGAGGACAAACATTTCATTTTTAAAAGATTAAAAGAAGATTAAAAGGTTAAACCAATGGCGATAAATTTTTCTTGTTGTGAGAAGCCTATGGAAAACCGGGGAAAAATAAAAATTATTCGGTATTTGGACCTAACGAAGTACAAGACCATGTTTTTTCATTTGTCGACCACCAATACAAAAACTGTAGAATGGTCAGAAAAAATGTAATATTTTCTAATTTTTATCTTAAAATTACCAAAACCTATTTGTTGGTGTTGGATAGGTTACAGCCTCAGCAACTGAACAACTTTTCCAAAAATCTTACAAACCATAAGATAGGGATAAAACCTGAAAAAGTTTCCCTTGAAGACAAAATATTCAACATAAAATTATATATGAAGGCGTGCCGAAAACTTAAAACCAAACTTGAAACCAATTTCCTTAAAAATTTTCAAAATATTGGAGAAACGGGGGCTTCCGCCAATTGGACAGAAGCACCTTCCCAACAAAGGGTCTGGACATTCCAGGTGCATATCCGTATATCATTGATTGTTTTTCGTTTGTTGTGGTCGTCAACGTAGTGGGAGTTCATATCCGAGGCCGGTTTAGTTTTCATTGGGAAGTTTTAATGTGGTGGAGACCCGAACCCTACGCACATTCCATTTTTAGAGACCCCCCTCAAGCTTATAGTCTAGAGGAGACAGGGTGTTTTGAACATTTTTCTCAAAATATTGCAGTAACGGAGAATGGCTTTACTGTGCTTTGACTCCCTCTGAAAATTGTTTCAAATGCATAGAATTCAATAGTTACAACCATTCAAATAATATTAAGTCAGTTTAGGGCTAATGCATGCACTTCACCCAACCTTACCCCCATTAAACTCTACTTCTAGGAAAACGTTTTACAGAAAATAGTCCATAGACTGGTCAGAAGGTTCGTAACACTACAGTATCAACAGACTATTTTTGATTGTAACGTTTTTGGTGCATAGATGAAATGTTTGGTTTGAAGTATATCCGTTAAGTCTAGAATGTTCTTAACTCATTTCTACCTAATGAGTATTTAGGTAGAAATGAGAAATACCCAAGAAAGTGTTGACAACTTAAAGATTAAAGCGCGGACTCTAGTCTAGATATTACGATAATTTGTATACCCTAAACCTTAAAAATCAGGGAAAGACCTGGAAATAAACGGGTCGGGTATGGAAATTTATATATATTCTTGATCAGCGTCACCTCGTGATTCAATTTATACATCCGTCTGTATGTTGTCTGTAAATAATATAAGAAGGATTTGAGATAATTGCATGAAACTTTGTATACATGTTCCCATGGATCCAAGGATCTACAATATTGAATATTTTTGAATCTGCCCAAACACACACTACAACCCAATTCTATAAATAAGCTTATGTCTAGCCTAGAGAGAGAAAATTTGGTATCTATGTATTATATTTTAACACTAAAACTTTGTAAAAATATGTGTCATCCGCCCATGGTCACGCCTATCTCCTACACAATAAGCCGTTTCGATTTGCATGGAGAAAAAACTGCCGGACACCGACTCAAAAGTAAGAAGGACTCTAAAAACCAGTTCAGCATCTTTTCTTTTTAATCGAAAAAATCTTCATGGAGCGGCTTTGGTTCTCCTGAGTCCCTTTTTTGGCCCAAAAATCAAGTTTCTTGCATATACCTTTTTTTGCTTCAGAATGTATAACCAAGATAAGCAAAAAGTAAAGATTTTGATAGAACAAAAATATTGACTAAAAAATGGTAAAAAAAATATTTTTTTTTTAATATATTTTTCAAATAGAAATAAAATATTTCATGTAAGACAACATTTTTTTGTATATGTAAGCGTAACTTATTTCGGCCAATGAAGCATAGAATCTGGAATTGGAATTCCATTAATTATTCAAGTAACATTTTGATACTCACACAGTCGGGATACGAACCTGTGTCCTCCGCATGTCAGTCATGCACATTTCCACTGAGATGTTGGTAACGATAATTTAATTGTAGCAAAACGTATTTAAGTCTGCTCATATCAAAAACTGTTGAAAAATTTGGACCGAAGCATGTAGGTTTTTGTATTTGGGGCCTCGGTAGTCGAGTGTTAAGCGTGCTTGACTGCCAACCCAGAGGTTCCGGGTTCGAATTCCGGTCTAGCCATGGTCCTACGCTTTTACCTTTCTTTAATTCTTTCCTCATTTTCTAATCAGCTGGAATTAAAACTTCATCAATATATACGACTTTGGAAGTTGTAGTTGGTGGTAGAGATGTTTGTGGAATGAGATTGCTTGATAACTCGAATTGACTGAGGTAAAGGCATAACACTTGCCTCAGATTCAAGTTTGCATGTTAATATAGCACTCCACCACACTAGAACATTCTACACTTGTAAAAAATATATATATATTTAAAAAAAAAATTAGAAGAACATTTTTTATTTCATCCGCATTCATCAGCATTCAACACGCTCGACCAACAAGGCAAATTTTTTTTTCAGATTATAATTGTAGTCATACTTTTGAATCATAAACGTGTGTCCGTTGGTGGAAAAAAATATTTTTATTTTTCGACAAATGTTATGCATTTTTCACAAAGCATATTCATATGATCAATACACAGTGAAGCCTGTAAGATCACACATGCGTAAAAAGTTTTTTGATTACTTAGATAAGATTACATTACTTTCCACAAGAAGCTATTGCTAAGATTCAACCAGCTGACTTACCCAACCAAATGCACGTAAAAATGAAAAAATAAAGAAAAAAGTTGCCACTTTCACCTGAAATGAAAAATAAAAAAACCGAGTTGCCATATTCACATACAATATTCACTCCAGCAATAAAATTATTTTAGTAATAAATTTGTTTTAGCAATAAATTTGGACAAATATACCTAATAAATACATTTTCTGAAAATAAAACGAACAAAAAATTCCAAAAAAAGTAACGTAAATGGTGTGGTGGAGTATAACATACCTCATCCGACTTTGGAACGACCTGACCTGTGAATGAGTCCCACCAAAGAAATATTTTTTAGCTCATCTCAATTATTGATCTTTTATTTGAAGCTATTAGAATCTACGAAATTGTAACTTTTCAGATAAAGAAGATATTGAAGGAAATAAGGTCTCTGGGGCATGTCATACCCCAACCGACTTTGAACGACCTGACCTGTGAATGAGTCCCACTTAAGAAATATTTTTTAGCTCATCTCAATTATTGATCTTTTATTTGAAGCTATTAGAATCTACGAAATTGTAACTTTTCAGATAAAGAAGATATTGAAGGAAATAAGGTCTCTGGGGCATGTCATACCCCAACCGACTTTGAACGACCTGACCTGTGAATGAGTCCCACCAAAGAAATATTTTTCAGCTCATCTCAATTATTGATCTTTTATTTGAAGCTATTAGAATCTACGAAATTGTAACTTTTCAGATAAAGAATATATTGAAGGAAATAAGTTCTCTGGGGCATGTCATACCCCACCACACAAACGCCGGGTTAAATGCTTACTTGCATAAATAAAATATTTTCCCTACAACACATTCTTTTTGCGTATTTATATTTAATATCGCGCCAGTATTTTGTATTTTGTCTACATTTTGCTTACTCTCAAACATGCAATAGCATGGCGCATTGGTTAGGCGATCGACTTCCATGCGATGGCTACGGGTTCGATGCTTGTAATCAGCTATTTTGAATTCTTTTAACTTTTAAGTTTTTTAAAATATTTACGTATTTATCTTATGCAAATACATTATATGCGTGGAAACTATGACGTTTTTGAAAAATTAAATACGTTTTTGCATAAATCTAAAAATATTTTTCCCTAGTGAAAATGAAAGTCATGCAAGTATTATTAGGGGTCCTTTCCTTAGATTTGGTGTTACTACAAATCAATGTTGCATGCTAAATCCAAAAAGCTCTGCCACTGTTAGGGAATATTTTTGTTATTGAGGTAGAATGTAGGCAAAATAGCTTTTCACAGTTCTAGTCTACATTAAATAAGCCCATCATTACTAGATTCTAGTCTAGATGGAGATTGTTTACATGACGTTACATTTTTGAAAAGGGCTTTTGTTTTTACTTAAGTTTGGTCTTCGACCGTGCATTGACTTTAAATGTGAGAATACAATTGTGATGTCCTTTATGTTAACCTACATGTCTTGAGAAATATCTTCTATATGGTGATCAACGGAACTTTTATACTCTAGAGCTTATTACAAATACTGACGATTTAGCCTAAGTAATGCTCTCTCTGGGGATTATTTAACCAGATTAGAGTTGCATTTTCAACTTGTGTGCCATTCTTCATAATACGGAAGATGTGTAAAATAGGCCTTCAAGCCCAGCAACGGTTGAAACCAGGGACAGTACCGGTTATGGTGTTTATCAAAAAAGTCAAATAATAACTGTTATTTTTTTACTTTAATTTTTTCCGACAAAAATCAAAGTTATTTTGTGTCTTATATTTTTTCGGGCAAACATAACAGTTACTTTTGGCTTTTTTTTATAAATATCAGGCAATTTATGTTTTATCAAAGGCCTTTTTACTGACTAAAAAACTATCGATACCATTATTTTGGTCCCATCGGTGATCACGTTTTACATATGATATCAATAGTTTTTTAATTGGACAAGCGACCTTTAAAAAAACACAGATTGCCTGATATTTTTGACCGAAAAAATAAAAGTCACAAAATAACTGTTATTTTTGACCGATAAAATAAAAGTCAAAGGTAACCGTTATTTTTATCTGAAAAAATAAAAGGCAAAAAATAACAGTTTAGTTTTACCTTTTTTGGAATCAGTCGAAAATTTAATAGGCTCTAAATATTCGTGAAGCTGAGGCCATTTGTATCATAATGGTATATTTGAAAATGTCCTTCGACAATTTTATCATTGTGTCTTTTTCATTAAAAAATTGTAAAATAACAGTTATTTTCGTTGGTTGAAACTTATAATCACTACATGACGTAAATGTTGTATCTTGAAGTTTGACGTAATGTTTTAGCTCTACGCTATGAAGCACAGTATAATTGAGCCCAAATGGCAGGTGTTGATGCTAAAAACTAAATTAACTAAGTTTTCTCTACTTAAATTAAGATCCTTTAAAGTTTCAAAATAACTTCAAAAATTAGTTAAAACCGCAAGAGTGATTCTAACCGTAATCGTTAAGGTGAAAATTTTTAGGCTTACATAGTAAAACACAAATTTTTTTCAGTAAAATTCGATTATATTATTTAAAATAGTTGCCTGTGAGGGCAGTTCTTCTTCAAATTCGGCCGAGTTTTCGTAATTTCATCCCTTAAACGCGCCAACAACGCGTTCTTAAATGTTCTAAAATGTCAACATGTTTAAACTTAATAAATAAGTAAATAAATACACATATTTTCAGGCTGCACATTTTTCTCGAAAACTTTGAAAAGCACGGTAACGGCCTAATAACAGTTAGAGAGATATAAGATGTGTAGCATGACTTAAACAAGGAAATGTATTTTGTGTGCATACTTTCAGGCATTAAAAGCACTTTAATAGCAAAAATAAACAGTTTGAGTGATATAAGGTGAGGAACGTGACACTAGCGTTTTATGTATTAAGATATTTCTACCAAATTTCACGGCAGAAAACAACCCTCAGGCTTCTCTAATTTACACAGCCCAGAGCTTGGATCTAAAATTCTTAAAAAATGCCTCTACTTTCAAGCTGTAGGTTTTTGGCTGAAATTTAGATATTAAAAAATCAGATCTATATGTTTCAGGCAAGAGTTTATCAATGACTTCAAATCAGCCGTGGTTTTCGGACCATCTTAATATATAAAAGTCAAACGTCCTGCTCCGTGCTCTATATCGCTCAAACTGTCATAGTTGTTATTGCTATGTATAGGCTGAACGTATTAGCCTGGACCAGAACCTGTTTCGCTATTACAGTGCTTTTAATATGAAAAAATTGTTAGCCTAAAAGTATGCACACAAAATTTATTTGATATATATCAGTAAGGACACATCATTGACGACAACTGGAACAAAATAATATTTCAGGTGAATGAAAAATGTCAAATTGTCTGCTACTTAATTATTTTGAATACGACCGGGCTTCTTTACTAGTAAATAATAATTACACCCTAAACCTGAAAGGCCAGGGTATATTAACTTTGTGCAAACGTTTGTAACGCATAGAACGAAGCGAGTCCGGTATAGAAAAGTATATATATTCTTGATCAGCGTCACCACGTGAGTCGAGCTATCCATGTCCGTCCGTCCGTCCGTCTGTGTGTTGTCCGTATACACAGGATAAGAAGAAGGAGTTGAGATAATTGGATGAAACACATGGTACACATGATCACATGAACCCACGAATCTGCACTATTGAATATTTTTGGAATCCGCCCACGGACACGCCTACCTTCCATACAACGCAAAAATTTAAAACTGCAAAAATAAGCTCATCATTAATCTACAACAATGAAATTTGGTGTGTATGTGTTTTTTATCAACACAAAGCTGTCTTCGAAAAATGGGTGTCGTCCGCCCACGGACACGCCCACCTCCCATACAACCCAAAAATTTAAAACGCAATAAATAAGCCTCTGTTTAACCTACAGAAACAAAATTTGGCACGCGTGTTTTTTATAACAAAAAAAAGATGGTATTGAAAAATGGACATCATCCGCCCACGGACACGCCTACCTCCCATACAACGCGAAGACTGAAAACTGCATAACTTAGCTCATAATTAGCCTACAACAATTAAATTTGATATGTGTGTGTTTTATATCAACACAAAAATGTTTTCGAAAAATGGACATCATACGCCCACGGACACGCCCACCTCCCATACAACCCAAAAATTGAAAACGCAATAAATAAGCCTTTGTTTAACCTACAGAGCTAAAATTTGGCACGTATGTTTTTTATGACAAGACAAAGATGGTTTTGAAAAATAAACGTCATCCGTCTACGGATACGCCTACCTCCCATACAAACCAAAAAGTTTAAAACTCAATAAATAAGGTTATGTTTGTCATAGAGAAATTAAATTTGGTATGTATGTATTTTATACCAAAACTAAGGTGTGTTCAAAAATTGGGAGTAATCCGTCCATGAACACGCCAACCTCCCTTAGCGAAAGCACAATAAAGGCATAAACTGTGAGCTACAGGAATAAAACTTGGTATGTGTACATTTTTCATCAACATTTAAATGCATATAAAATAAAGGCTTCATACGCCAACGGACACGCCCATTTACAATAAATTTTTTTTTTTTTTTGAAAAGTGGGCTTAGGGTCGGCCTAGACCGACTTTAGACTTTCTTTGCTTGTTTAACCTTTAAAAAGGTACTACGGTGCGGTACTTTAAGGTCTAAAAAGACGCACACTAGGCCCAAAAAAAAACACTGAAAAAAGGTACTCTTGGCCTTGGCAGCTGAGTAAAAGTGAGCTCGACTGCCAATCCAGAGGTCTCGGGTTCAATTCCTAATCAGATCACGTTTCTACATATTTATTTTTATTAGTTTTTTTTTAAATTTCTAATCAAATGAAATGAAATTTAATCAACTACCTTGCTTGACAAAATAATAATAAAAAACTTCTTCTCTTGAAGAACTCTTGAAAAACTCTTTTTGAACTCTCTTTAAAACTGTTTTTCCAAACTCTGCAGAGTGAATGCTCAAACTTAACTGATAAGCAAGTAAGTGTTAAAATTTTATGAAAACATATAAGAAAATATTAAATGCAGTCAACCTCATTCAAATGTGTCAAAAAATTAATAACATTAAATATAAAATTTTTGTGGCTGAAATTTTTATTTTATCTTTTGTGTTTTTTTTTTGTTTGTTTTTTGTTTGGTTTTACAAAAACTTTTTGCAGTTAATTTGTAATCTAAATGCATTGAATAAATTCAAGCGCACGTAAACCACGCCTCCCAACCACCAGCCCAACTCTACGCAACACCTTCCTGCAGCAACACTTGAAGCTTTATCTGCTAACCAAACAACAAGCAACACAACAGCATTAGCAGCAGCAACAGCAACAAAACCAACAACATGAACATCAACAACAATAACAATAATAATAATAACAACAAATCTTTAGAATTTACGTGCTCTTTGCGCGCCATCTTCAATTTCTTGAAGAAATTCAAAAATTTTTGTATTCAGTTTATTTTTATTTTTATGTTGCTGCCGCTTGGTTGATGATGCTCGATGTTTTTTTTTGGCTAAATTCCATCAACAGAACAGCAGCATCAGCGGCAGCAGCAGGGCAAAGAAAAGGATTTAATGGAACATTAAGAATTTTATTACCGCGTGCTATGCAGTATAGCAGCATAGTTGGCGGCGCGCTGATAACGGTAAAAACGACAACGACAACAACGAGCACATTTTCGCTGCCATTATGTCAACTTTTGCATAAATGACATTTATTTCATTTTATATTATTTGCAGTCAAAAATATTTGAATTAATAAATTTACGTTGGGCGCAGCGCGGCGGCGGCGTCATTTTTTGAAATTCACCAAAGATTTTAGCGTCAAAAGGTGCGGAAAGGTGTAACACACACACACAACCGCAATATTAATGTGTTTTGTAATAGAATAAATTTTGACAAAATCTTTGAAATGCTTTACTTATTATGTTGGTGGGTCTTTTGTGGCGGAAGTAGGGGTTAAATTTTTCGCTGATGTTGATTTTTGAAAATCTGCAGTTTGCTGGAATGTCAAAAAGGCAAAACTAATTGCAGAGAACTCGCAGAACTGAGCCAGCAAAGCAGACACAATGGCGAGAAATGGGGAGGAGAGGGGGAGGGGTTGGGTTAGCAAATTTTTTGACACCTACCTTGATTTGTAATATCCTATTAAGCACTAAAAGCAGCAGCAGCAGCAGCAGCAGCATGTAAAGGCTAAAAGCTTTTAATGACAACGACTGACAAATAAGACGAAATAACTTTTGTACTGGGATGGGGGAGGGGTGTTACGGAATTTAAATTCAATGAATGCAAAATTTTGTAAAATTTTATAAATTATTTAAAAAAGTTTTCGTTACCGTCTTTAAATCATGTCATACAACTCAAGCTTCACTCGATTTAAATGCGTACGCATTTAAAACAAAAGCACAGCTTTTGACTCTTTCCACTAGTGGTGTCGAATTTTTAGCACAACGGAAACTGATTATTACTGTTCGACATGTTCCGAGCACCACTTCCGTTGCGCACACATTCTCTCTTGTTTACAACAATCTATAATTTAGCACTTGCATTGCTCACTCTGGCTCATACTCGAGTTATTTTTGTTTTTTTTTTTCGTAACACAAAGCTTTGATAATGCTTGTGTGTGTTGCAGAGAGCTCAATTATTTTAAATATCGACAAGTAGCACACCCGCTCTCTTCAGATTTATACATACAACACTTTACACTCATACCGTCGACGCTGCGCTGACTTGCAACAAACAAATAATAACACAAGCAAAAGTGGGCGTGGTGCATGGGCATGGGCTGTAGGTTGCTATAAGTAAGCATGGCTTTTGTTTAAATTGTTGAGCAGAATTGCTTTTTATGTTGAATTCTATAAATGTCACATAGGTCACACATCGTTCACATCACTGAACAGCGCCCTCGCCCACTTTCTTTTTTGTTATACAGGTGTGGGTGCGTTTGTGTGTGTGTGTATGTGAAAATTATTCAGGACAATGGAATTAAATACTCGAAGTAGAAGAATTTTTGTAACAATCGAAATGAAATGAATAAGCTGAACAGGCAGTGGGCGGGTTGTGGGTAGTGGGTGGGTAGCCTTACAAAAGCAGGCACTTTTTCACAACCTATGCAAATGCAAAGAACTAGGTGAAGTATGTGAGTTTTATTGTTACTACCGGAGAAAAAGAAAAGCATGAGAAAAACGAAAAAACAATCGTCTGCTCAAGTGTTGCTGCTTCTAGACTTTCATGTTCCGGTCGGTAAACATAGGTGCTGCGTCGCCTATGTGTTTGTTTTTTGTTTCGTTTTTTTTTTTTTTTGCTTACACAAGCCAGCAAATGCCACGGTATAGCAATAAAAAATACCATTTCGAAACAATTCCGAAAGGTTGAAGACTTACAAATGCTTGCTGACTGGCTCACAGATTGTTTTGGGGGCGGGCTGGCTTTTGGAGCATGCATATAAAGGATGCGGAAAAACTTTCAATTGAGCTGCAATGATGTGTTGCCGAAAGGTAGTCGAAAGAACACAAATAAAAACTGAACAAGCAACATAATATACGGTGCATAGACCGAGCTTTGAAAAGCTCTAAAATTAATTAATATAATGGTCTACAAGGAAATGCTTTAGAAGCCATGAGCACGCTTAAAATAATTTTGAATAAAAACTTTAAAACAACTCAGGTTATAAAATCAAAAATTTAAAACAAAATAATTTCCTTTTAGACCATGTTGGAAACGATTCAGCAGGATACAGACATCACATGTTATGTTAAAAGTTTAACTTAAAACACTCATGAATTTTCCAAAATTTTTTGAGCCTTAAAAATGGGAATCTCCTTTTTCCAATTCTCGGGAGAAATTTTAAAGGAAATTGAAGGTTTGAAAAATTTATCACTGTCGTGCTAGGAATTTATATTCAGCCCAATCATGAAACATTTTCTCCCGGGAGTTGTAAGTGGGAGTTTTCGCTTTTAAGGTAACAGATAAAGATATCTAATTTTTTTATTTTACACTCATGAAAATTGGCGGCTGATGAACAAAATTGCATTAAAAATATCCAAAAAGTATTTTAACTTTATCTTAAACACGGAAACTCCCATTTACAACTCCCGGGAGAAAATGTTTCATGATTGGGCTGATTATTTCAACATGGTTTATATCTCAGATATAATTATTCCCTCTTCATCAGATAAATCGGAGGAACTACAGCTTGCATAAGCACTACGTGAATCTAGCAGACGTATGAGATCATCAGTTACCTCAAAGACATGACAACATTTTTGTAATCTTTTCAGTCAACATCGAATATTAAGCAACGAGTTAGGCATTTTAATTTTAAATCTATTTCTTTGCTTAGTTTTTACAATTTTCATTGCAATAAAAATTCTTTCAACCTCAGCGTTACTAAGTGGTAAAACTAAGAAACTGAAAACCAAATTGACAAGCTCAGAAAAAGGATTTTCAGGCAACGAGTTTTTAAAGTGCTTTACTTCTACACTAAGAAAAAAACACATACCTGGCTCCGGTAAAAAATTTCTCTATTTTTGATAATAGCAATTTTCTCTTTTTCAAATAAAATTTTCTTCAATTAGAATAAATTTTCACATTTTCGTAGAAATATTTCTTTACTTCTAGGAAATGGAAACATTTCAATGTCTCTAATAATGATAAGTATTTTTCCCGCACAAAAAATTTCTCATTTATAGAGAAATTTTATTGAAAATGAAAAACATTTCTTATATTTTGATAAAAAATTCACTATGAGACGTATTTTCTTCAATAAAAACAAATATTTTCTCAAAAAACAAAAGTATTTTTCTCTAAAAATGATATATTTTTCTATTTCATGGTAGATTTTTATCATTTTTAGAGAATTTTTTGTATCGCAATTAGAGAATAGCATTCTCTGGAGCAAAGTCTATACCATTTTTCTCTAAATATGATGCCTTTTTTATCATATTCCGAGACACTTTTTTCTGAGTGTACCCAAAACTCAACTGTAGAGGACAGGCTTGACCATTTACGTGTCAATAGTTTTCGGCATTGTAGCTCAATCGAGCTAACTTCGTGAGAGCCAAATATGAGAAAATATATTTGGCTTAACAACATTATGAGAATTTTCTATAGAAAAAAAATCGATCTAAGATTTATGTACATGTGAAACGATGAGAGAGCTCTAAAAAATTTCTATAGAATTTTTACACCGATCGGTGTTCCAGAGAGTCCTACACCGTTCGGTGTTAAAAAAAAACACCGTGTCAAAATGCTAGAATTTTATATCCGAAAGGGGACATTTTTTCACACCGATCGGTGTTAATAACTAAATATCCGAAGGATGTTTGTGTCAAACCCTGTCAGGTGTTTTTTGTCAGATGATTTTTTTCAACACCGAAAGGTGTAATTTTTAACTATTCGGAAATATGTGTTTTTAGAATTTTAATTTATTCATTCAAAATGCTAAAAAAATAATGTTATACTAAATATAATGGCATTCATGCTCGAAATTTGGATTGGATTTAATTCTAGTTAAACTGTTTTTTTTTTTATTTTATTACTTTAATGACTTATAATTCTGGACTTTTATTTTCAGTCTTGTGAAATTTAAATTTTCAATTTGTTTGTCAATACTAACGTGATCTCCATGTTGCTTTTCTTCTATGCCTTTCTTATTTTACACCGATGGGCTAAGTTTGTCATATCACACCGGGTAAGCGGTGTAAATAAACACCGTTCGGTGTAAAAAATGTAAATATTCGCTCACCGCTGTAAATTTATTTTGGAAATTTTTTAGTGTGTACTTATTTTTGCCTTACAGTGTTGCATTTAATCGGCAAATTTTTTAATTGTTAATAAATCTAAAAAAGGCTGTTTTCAAAGTAAAAAAAAGGCTAAAAAATCACGAAGCTAAATCGTAAATTTCGAGGCTAAATCTAGCCTCGAAAAGACTCAAATGGCCACACTGTTTGCAACTATCAGCTGGACCAACTTAGCACTACAATAGTCTGTTCAACTATCAGCTCGAGCAACTCTGCTCTAGAATAATGTAGAGCTCAATAATCAGCTCTAGAATTATCTGTGCAACTATCAGATGGACCAACGTAGCAATAAAGTGATCTGCGCTATAATTAGCTTAACAGTGAACACCTCTACTTACTTGTGAGACTGAGGGAAACTGTTAGTCTGGTTAGCTTTTGTCAATTATTTTATGCATATGTCAACTTGAACCAATTGAGAATTTTATGCACATAAAAGTAGCTGAGTTTAAATGTCTACCTTCTTGTTGTTGCGTTTAATACTTTGAAGTCTTATTCAGGCATCTCTGGCTATGGTATGGTTTTCGTTATTGTTGTTGCGTTATTATTGCTCTGTTTTTTTTATGGTTGTTGTTGTTGTCGTCGTTGAGCTGGTCAAATTGAGGTTAGCTTCTCTGTTCTTGTGCTCTCAGGTAGATTTTCGTACACATGTTTTTTAGTGGTACTTGCTTCAGCTCACTTTGTAAATCTTAACCAAAAACCTTGAGACCTTGGCATCGGCCCAATATTGTTTATGTTAGCATTCATTAATCGTTCTGACGGAGGCTTAAAGTCTTTAAGGGAACTTTTTGAATGGCGAATTATCTTGGAATTTTGGCAAAGAATACAGCTACTAGACCCTTTTGCCACGTCTTTTTATAAATTTTTGCACACATATGCCGGAACGAAAAAGAAATAACCCGACACCGACTCAAAAGTTAGAAGGACTCTTAAAAAACTATTTCGGCATCATTTTTTTTTTGGATCGGAGAAATACCTATGGAGCGGTTTTGGTTCTCCTGAGGCCCTGAATCAAGTTTTTTGACTTTAACTTATTTTTTCCTCAGAATACCCAAGAGAATACCCAAGAATACCCAAGATAAGCAAAAAAGTGAAAATTGTGATAGTACACAAATATTATTAATCGTTGCTTTTAAACCTGAAAGAGAATGAACATGTAGATTATTGAAAATTTACTTTCGAAATGAGAGCGGTATATAAGGACGAAGAACTGAAGTAGAGGCAACACAATAGAGCTTTCATTCATCATCAGAAATTTGAAACTTCTTCAAAATAAAACCACAGTTTGTAGAAGAAACAGTTACTTCAATGCTACACATTTAATCTTATCCTCTGCTAACAATTTATAATGCAAGGACTATGGTGTAGAAATCATTTTTAAACATCAACGCCTTTCACTATTGGCTTTAGATACCAAGTGTATTGGACAAGCCATAGTACAATAAACAAGGTAGCTGCAGGGCTATCAATCCTCTCTCGCTCAGAGTGAGAATTGTCAATTTCAATACAAATAAGTTGATGTCTCGTTTTGTTGCTCTATTTCGTTCAGTCTTTTTTTTTGACAGTTCTGACTTTCGGCTCTCAGCCCTGCGGCTACCTTATTTGTTGTACTGTGGGACAAGCTAAGCTGCTATTGACGTATGCGATCGACATATGCCTGGTTGTAGCATTGCTTGAAACTCTTTCTTCACTATTTTGAGCTTCTCTTGACAAATTGTTGCGGTGAGCAAAACGCAGACGGTCACACGTGGTCACGTTTTGTAGTTTCAACGAAGTGTTCGAGAACCTCTTTACGAAAATTTATTTTTGTCAAATCTTGAAATTTATGGATTAATTAGGATAATTCTGAAATAGCTGCAACTAAGTTTATTCTGACATCTTCAACACATTTCTTTGCATATTAGTTTTGTTGACGAATCGACTAAACGGTATTGCTTGACATCAATAAGGCGACTAAAAAAATCAGAGTCAATTATTGGTTTTCTAACCTCTGCAATTATAAAGTTTCATAGAAGTTATCGCTTAAGTTCAAGTTCAACATGCAACCTTTTAGAGAAAAGTTTAAAATTTTGTTTGGTTGCGTGCAAAGGAAATAAAAAACTCACACTTCGAGCTTGAGATGGTTATACCATTACTTCACATTGAACAAAGAAGCAGTTCGAAAGGCCTTTTTAAGACCTTGGAAGTCATCTCTTTTTTTATATTTTTGGGATAATAATTATTTATGACTGTTTTTTATCTTATTTGTTATTTATTTATTGTTGTGTTGAGTTTTGAGTAAAAAATATTTTTAAAATATAATATTTTTGTTTTTTTACGTTTCACGATCTTAATTTTTAATTTATATTTTTCATATTTGCTTGAATGTTTCAATTATTTTTATTAACCATTTAATTTTTAATTTTTAAAACTTTTCATTGTTTTTTATGTTTTTTTTTTTTTTTTTGTTCTTTTCTGATGATTGATTTAATTCTTTTTGTTTTTATCTTAGTTTCATTTTATATTTTATAAATTATTTGTTTTTTTTTCTCCGTTTTGTTGAGTGTATCAAAAAAAAATAAATGTCTACACTTCATAATTGATTATTTAATTATTTTCGTTTAAATATTTAAAAAAAAAAATATTTTATATTTACTTTAAAATTTTTATGTATTTCATTTTTTATATTTATCTTTTTTAAAGTTCTCTTTTAATAGTCTTATATTTTTATATTTTTAAATTTTCATATTTTTCTATTTTTATTTTTAATATTTTTATTTTTAATATTTTTACATATTTGTAATATTTTCATAATTTTTACATTCTTTAATATTATCAATATTATTACGGTCTTATTCATAAATATAAAAAATAAAAACAAAAAGAATTAAAACCGTTTTTAATATTATGCTTGTAAAGGTTTTATAAGAGACTCATACATTTCTATGAATACAGAATATTTTTAATATTTTAAATAATTTTATTATTTTTAATATTTTTATTATTTTTATAATTTTTAATATTTTTATAATTTTTGATATTTATTGAATACTTTTCTATTATTTTTTTTTTTTAATATTTTTAATTTTTATATACTTCTGTGATTTTTTATAGAGGTAATTTTTTTGTTGTTTTCAATTTTTGGTATTTTGTATATATATGTACTGTTTATTTTGCATGCTTATATTTGTAATTTTTACTATTTTTCTGGATTGCTTGTGCTATTTATTGTTATTATTTAATAATTGTGTTATTTTTTGTATATATTTTTTTGCAAACAAATTCACAACATTATAAAGTTTTTTGCACATAAACCAGTTATTGATAGGAATAACATGTATTTTCAATATAATTTTTATTAACATAATCGATTTTAATAATTGTGCAATTCCATAACTAGATTTTGAACGGAACCCAAATTTTAAGCAAAAGTTTATTCAAAATGAAATAAAACAAAAAATAACCACACGTAGAATACGGGTTCACCTTATTTCGGTCATGTGAAAATAAAATATATCATAAATTTGTGAACTTTTCGGCGCGCCAGCATATATTTGTTTTTTAATTTTTGCTTCCAAGGGAAGTATTACAGGTTTTCCATGCTAGTTTTTTAGACTAGTTGGTTTTTTAAGCCTATGAAAACCTATGAATAAATGAAATTTCTCTGGTATTTGGGTTTATAGGGACCACATTTTTGCGTTTGACGACTTGCCATCGAAAAACTATGGAAAAGTCTGAAAAAATACAATATTTTGAAATTTTCACTTAAAGTCCACAGTTCTATTTTTGATCTTTGTTTGTCAAAATGTTTTGAACCTTTTAAATAAGTTTGAAAGGTTCAAAATGAGACTGTTAATAAAAGAGTTGAAATGTGAGCTAAAACTCTTAGCTTGAAAAACTTTTAAAAGCATCTTATACACTGAGAAAAAAACACATACCTTGCTCCGGTAAAAAATTTATCTATTTTCGATATAGAAATTTTCTCTTTTTCAAATAAAATTTTCTTAAAATAGAATAAATTTTCACATTTTCGAAGAAAAATTTCTTTACTTCTAGGAAATGGAAATATTTCAATGTCTCTAATAATGATAAGTATTTTTCTCGCACAAAAATTTCTCATTTATAGAGAAAAATTTATTGAAAATGAAAAACTTTTCTTATATTCTGATAAAAAATTCACTAAGAGAAGTATTTTCTTCAATAAAAACAAATCTTTTCTCAAAAATAAAAAGTTTTTTCTCAAAAAACGATATATTTTTCTTTTTCATGGAATCTTTTTATCATTTTTAGAGAATTTTTAGTATCGAAATTAGAGAATAGCATTCTCTGGAGCAAAGTCTATACCATTTTTCTCAAAATATGATGCCTTTTTTATCATATTCCGATAAGCTTTTTTCTGAGTGTAATAATTGAAAATACAATTTTTTAAAAGTACTAGTATCGCCTGGGATCGAAATTCGACTAATTTTTGTTTACGTGCTTATAGTTGTAATAATAAATAATAAATAGTGGGTGCACTCTTTCTCCGCACTCTGATTCATTTAAAAAAAGAATAATCAAAATGTGTTACGAAACACGAGAGGAAATGGCTCTTAACTGTTTTCTCTACGCCTTTTATGTCTTACAGATCGTTTTAATAGATTTTTTCAAGGTCATGAAACATTTTTGACGAATACTTTAGGGTATACCTACAGCCTTTAATACTGATCGTTCAAAGAAAATATATATACTAAAATATTAGATATATCCTGCGCTGAATGAATATCTAATTTTGGATTTTGTCACTATTATATTAAAATCACAAAATAGTAAAATATAAAAAGAAAAATGCATGTGTTTATATAAGAAAATCAATCATCAGCTGCTTATGCTGTGCCTGCTGCTTTCTTTGTTTTTGTTTCGTTGTTTTTGCTTGTGTTGATTTTGTTTTGAACTTGTTTCTCTACTCCACGGCAGTGCCAGCATTGGTTCTCTACTCAACGTTAAGAGGGTGATTCGATAAGATTTAGCTCTTATGAAAAAAATGACTTGTATCATATTTCGTTTTGTGCTATTACCCAATAGATGGCGCTATCTGTTCGGCTGACATGATGTATGCATCATCGTTGGTTTGGGTAGTAGAAAGTAGCAGAACTAAATATGTGAAATGAGCAATCTATTTTTAATTTAAGAAATTTAGCCAGGTTATGTGAATAATCGGGGCGGGGAATTCACTTTATTTAAAATTAAATTGAAGCAAACTATACATCAGACATGGACGACAGTGACACCAATGAGAAAGACATTCGCTTAGCCTTCTTTTCAAGTAAGTAAATGAAATAAACCTGTCAAACTTAACAAAATGAGTGAAAAAATTTGACATTTTGCTTGTTTCCTTTGCTTGCTCTATTTATCATGCTTACTTTGAACTTTTTCTGTGTTCTGGTCTCGATAAGAAGTCCATCACTTGAGTGTCATTAATTTATTTATTAATTTTCGAAAGATAAAAAACAATATGTGCAAAATAGACAAAACAATCGGACTAAAGAGACAAAGCAGAAAAGGTTACTATTTAAACGGAATTTTACGTCTACACTTACGATACTATCGAAACTGTGTCTTTTGTTGTTTTAAATGTATAGCGCAGCTCTTTTGTATATTAAACTTATAAAAAAATAATAGAAAAATAGTTTTTATTTTTATGTCTTATACATTCCACCAAAACATTGACTCTCGCTTCAAAGTAAGCTTATTCTACGGTATGGGAAGCAATTAACTATGGCTCTAAATTGCTCACATTTCGCACCAGCAACGTTTTTCTGCAATTTCGAAGAGGTAGAAAATCTCTACAAAAATAATAATTATTTTCCATTTCAATGCAAGTGAAAAGTTGTCGCTTTGCTTTGAGCTGGGAATAAAAAAAAAAAGAAAGGAAAGGTAAAAAAAAGCAAGCAAAATGGTGCGAGGCTGAAGGTGAAACATGCCAAAGTAGCATGTGCGGGAGGTTAGATGGTTGTAGAACCAGCTAACAATAAATTCACAGCTATACAAAAATAAAAACAATACTATGTATTGTATGTGTGACACATGCATGCAACCATTCACAGGCAATACTTAAACGTGTCCTTATTTCTCTTCGGCACTTCACATGCATCTTCAGTTGCTTTGGCTCGTGTATGTGTGAGCTTTCATCATCAGCATGATTTTGCTCTTAGCTGCTGCTGGTTTCTTTGCTATATTGCTGAAAATTAATTATGATGACGATTGCCAAAGGATTTTCGAGTATTTGTTTCATAATTCAAAAATAATCGTTATGTTTTATGTGCGCCATTTTTATTTTTTTAAAAAGTAGTTAAGGCAAATGTAAATTTGCTGTTGCAACGTATAAGTAAGGTTGATGCAAAAGTTCAATTTGTAAGTTTTTAAGCGATAGCAAGGTTTTCAGTTATTATACTTAAAGAAGAGGTTAGGCTGTTTGTTAAGCAACATTTTTGTTTTTGTTTTATAATTTATGTTTTTTGGTACGATTGTCTTGCAGCAACACTTTTTGCTAATGACAAGACATAACAATTTCTTCTAAACTCTTGCTTCTGTCTTCTTCACTTAACCAAATTTGACATTTCTAGCAATACAATAAATTAGCCCCAGCTCCAAAAAAACACAGCCGCATTAATGATACCAAACGACGACAAGAGCATCAACAAAAGTGCCAAAAATTGCCAAAAAAAAAAAAAAAAAAAAAAAAAATATATCAACCGTAACCCTTTGTTAATATTACAAAAATAAGTGAAAGTGTTGATTTAGGGTTGCAAACGAATTATGTTAATTCAAGCAAACAGACAAACATGCATACCTTCCGACATTCACCAAAGTGTGCTCTGCTGACACACAGTTGACGGTCGCCGGGCACACTACCTCATGTCAGGCCGCAAAAATATTAAATGTTATTGAGAGGAACTAATTTTCATTAAAAGGATTAAAATTTTCCAAACAGCATCAGCGCATCTTCGACAGGCACAGGCAGAGCCAAGGGAGCGCACGCTGAGCCGGATGGATGGATGGATGGGTGGACGTGGCATTTCGACACTGTTATATGGAGTGTAGAGTTATGGCCAAATATGAATTACCATAAAAACATAAAAATAATGTTGCCATTGTGTTGATATTTGGCAGCAGCAGCAACAACAAGTCAGCCACTCATCTTGATGAGCAGCCGAAGCAGCTGAAATATATTTTTGACTGTTTTTACTTAATGGATAATGAAGGCTGACTGAACTGACGCTTGAGTGCGGTGCGTTGCGTTGCGCTGCGGCGTTTAGAGTGTGAAAAATAATGATATCTAGTTTAAAATTACCTACGCATCAGTCGAGCTTACTAACTCACCCGCAGTTTATTATTTTCAAAATATTCAAATTTTTGTTCATAAAGTGCTGAATTCGGTTCAGTTCAGTTCAGTTCAGCTGATGCTGCTCAATAATCGCGCCTTAAGCTAATCTTTAGAATATTATTTGCCATCATTATCATCATCATCATCATCATAGGCAGCAGAGCAACATTGTAACGTTCGAAGAAGAACTTATTAAAATATTCAAATTTTCAAAGGTTATTCGTAAGCATTTTCTGATTACGAGTGAACGAGCTACAAACGCGACGTTAACATTTTAGCTGCGTAAAGTCATGGAAGTAATGCAACGCAACGCAAAAGATACTCTCGTATCAGGTAACTTTGTGAAGCTAACAATAAATGTCAAATTATTTCGATTAGCATAGAAATGTCCGAATTATATGGCGGTAGCGAAGTGACTTAGTTGCAGACTTGGACATAATTTGATATTTTGTAGCGAGTTTTTATGAGCTTTACGGAAATTTGATAATTTAACATTAAACGATAAAGTAGATCGTTATAAATTATGCAATTTCGTGCATGAGCCTGTAATGACTAGGTAAGCAGTTGAGGGAAATGAAGTTGAAGAAAGTTTTAGTAGTGAAGCTTTTAAGAAGCTTTATAGCAGCTATAACGAAATCATTATTAAGCTAAATGCCGGTTAAAACTGAAGTTTTATTAAAGCTTGAACTTTTATAAAAGCTATAAAACCCATTTTTTAACAAGCTGCTATAGGCAATTGTTGAAATAATGTCAATCAAATATGAAGCTGTTGTACAACTTCTATAAAGCTTCTATAAAATTATTGTAAAACATCTTATAATTGAAATTACTTAGGAACTTTAATGAAATTAATTAATTAAATTAATATTAAAAAAAAATCTTTGGTGTTCAAACATATTTTGACTTCTACACATTTGGTGTGTTCCCAAATTTCTGAGGTTAGAGTTAAAACTTTTAATCATTGCAAACGGCGAACTGTTTCATTTCAAAATTACTCAAATCCTTAGGGCAGGAAAATAAATCTGTGTCGACAAAGAATAACCGCTAAAGTCGAGTTAGAAAAAAATAAGATTATTACTTTCATTTCGTTTTTTTGCAATGAAATGCAATAGTACGCAAATTTTTATGGTTGTAGCTTGAAATTTAAATGTTTAACGCCATCAAATCTAAACGGCAAAAGTCAGGGTACCTTGGTATTAGGTAGCAATTTTAATCTTAAAAATGCTCTCCTGAAATTTTTATAAAATGAGTTTAGCTGTTATTCCTTGTCGACACAGAAATATATATCTTTATCTCTCAAAATATGAAAATACAGTTATTTGTGATATTTTTCTCGGAGTATATATATTTTAGAAAAAACTACTTCAAACCTTTTTTATTACAATTTTATAATTTTAAGTAAAATTTGTCGAATCAAAATATGTATGTAATATTCGATTCAACATCTTGCATTACTCTGAAAATTTTTTTAAATCTGCGTGTAGATTCGTAACCAGTGACCAATAAAATCGCTTTAAACACGAGCAGTTTAACTTTATTGTAGCCCAAAAACATCCACCAAGAAATAGAATAAAACAAACTTTTATTACTTTTTCCTTCCTTAAGAATCTATATTTTCTTTGAAATAAATGTTGATTTTAAAAATTTTTTAATTTATTTAATTAACTTAACTATCAAAACAAAAAAAAATCTCAAAAACAAATTTGAATGTTTTTTAAAGTTCTATAAAAAAAAACAGAATATATTTTACTGGCTATTTTTTTTTATAAGATATATATTGATGTATAACAATAAAAAATTTTTTCGATAAATCGATAAATATTTGAAAATTATCATTAAACATTTTAAACTAATCAAAACATATTTAAAAATAATCGATAAATATTTTATAATAATCGATAAATATTTAAAAATAATCGATAAATATTTCATATTATTAATTTCTATTTGAAATAATCGATTAATTTCTGGAACTTGTGATCAAACACTTGAATGTTTTTGAAACATATTGAAAATCATCGATAAATATTTATGCATATTTGAATTATTGAAAATATTTCAAAATAATCCAAAAAATATTTGAAAATTCTTGCAGACACTTCAAAATTGTTAACAATTATTTGAAATTTTTCGAAAGTATTTAACATTTGTTGATAAATATTTTAACAATGTCGATAAATATTTGAATATACTCGGTTAACACATAAAATTATTGAAAAATAATAAAAATTATTATTAAATATGCGAAAATTACAGACAAATAGTTCAAGTTACTGAGAAATAGGTGAAAAATTCTATTGATTTTTAAAAATCATTTATAAATATCTTAAAATTATTAATAAATATTGATAAATTATCGAAAAAATTAAAATATTCTCAAATTATCGATAATTACTTTAATTTCTACATAAATACTTGAAATTATCGATGAATATTTTCAATAATGAAATTGAATTTATAAAATTATCGATTAAATGTGAAAAATTATAGATAAATATTAATAAATTATCGGAAAATTTAAAATTGTCTTAAAATATTCGAAAATTATCGATAAATACATTATTTCTACATAAATACTTGAAATTATCGATAAATTTTTTGAATAATAGAATTTAATTTATAAAATTATCGATTTAATGTGTTGAAATTTCTCAAATATTTCACATTTACAATTTCAAAAATTAAAATTTTTGCATTAAATCGTAAAATCTTTGAAAATTGCCATTAAATATTTTAAAATAATCGATAAATATTTTGAAACTTGAATGTTTTCGTGTTATATTGAAAAATCATCGATGCATATTAAATTATCGAAAATATTTGAAAATTATCCAAAAAATATTTCAAAATTTTTGAAGACACTTCAAAATTGTTAACAATTATTTGAAATCGAAAGTATTTAACATTTGTCGATAAATATTTAAACAATGTCGATAAATATTTGAACATATTCGGTAAACATATAAAATTATTGAAAAATAATAAAAATTATTATTAAATATGTGAAAATTACAGGCAAATAGTTCAAGTAACTGAGAAATAGATGAAAAATTATATTAATTTTTAAAAATTTCTTTTAATATCTTAAAATTATAGATAAATATTGATAAATTATCGGAAAACTTGAAATTATCTTAAAATATTTGAAAATTATCGATAATTACTTTAATTTCAGATAAATACTTGAAATTATCGATAAATATTTTCAATAATGAAATTTAATTTATAAAATTATCGATTAAATGTGAAAAATTATAGATAAATATTAATAAATTATCGGAAAATTTAAAATTGTCTTAAAATATTCGAAAATTATCGATAAATACTTTAATTTCTACATAAATACTTGATACAATCGATAAATTTTTTGAATAATAGAATTTAATTTATAAAATTATCGTTTAAATGTGTTGAAATTTCTCAAATATTTCACATTTACAATTTCAAAAATTAAAATTTTTGCATTAAATCGTAAAATCTTTGAAAATTGTCATTAAATATTTTAAAATAATCGATAAATATTTTGAAACTTGAATGTTTTCGTGTTATATTGAAAAATCATCGATGCATATTAAATTATCGAAAATATTTGAAAATAATCCAAAAAATATTTGAAAATGCTTGCAGACACTTCAAAATTGTTAACAATTATTTGAAATTTTTCGAAAGTATTTAACATTTGTCGATAAATATTTTAACAATGTCGATAAATATTTGAATATATTCGGTTAACACATAAAATTATTGAAAAAAAATAAAAATTATTATTAAATATGCGAAAATTACAGGCAAATAGTTCAAGTAACTGGGAAATAGATAAAAAATGATATTAATTTTTAAAAATCATCTTTAAATATCTTAAAATTATAGATAAATATTGATAAATTATCAAAAAAATTAAAATATTTGAAAATTATCGATAATTACTTTAATTTCTACATAAATACTTGAAATTATCGATAAATATTTTTAATAATGAAATTTTATTTTTAAAATTATCGATTAAATGTGAAAAATTATAGATAAATATTAATAAATTATCGGAAAATTTGAAATTATCTTAAAATATTCGAAAATTATAGATAAATACTTTAATTTCTACGTAAATACTTGATATTATCGATAAATTTTTTTAATTATAGAATTTAATTTATAAAATTTTCGATTAAATGTGTTGAAATTTCTCAAATATTTCACATTTACAATTTCAAAAATTAAAATTTTTGCAATAAATCGTAAAATCTTTGAAAATTGTCATTAAATATTTTAAATAATCGATAAATATTTTGATACTTGAATTTTTTCGTGTTATATTGAAAAATCATCGATGCATATTAAATTATCGAAAATATTTGAAAATAATCCAAACAATATTTCAAAATTTTTGAAGACACTTCAAAATTGTTAACAATTATTGGAAATCGAAAGTATTTAACATTTGTCGATAAATATTGGAACAATGTCGATAAATATTTGAACATATTCGGTAAACATATAAAATTATTGAAAAATAATAAAAATTATTATTAAGTATGTGAAAATTACAGGCAAATAGTTCAAGTTCCTGAGAAACAGGTGAAAAATTCTATTAATTTTTAAAAATCATCTTTAAATATCTTAAAATTATAGATAAATATTGATAAATTATCAAAAAAATTAAAATATTTGAAAATTATCGATAATTACTTTAATTTCTACATAAATACTTGAAATTATCGATAAATATTTTTAATAATGAAATTTTATTTATAAAGTTATCGATTAAATGTGAAAAATTATAGATAAATATTAATAAATTATCGGAAAATTTGAAATTATCTTAAAATATTCGAAAATTATCGATAAATACTTTAATTTCTACGTAAATACTTGATTGATAATTTAATTTATAAAATTATCGATTAAATGTGTTGAAATTTCTCAAATATTTCACATTTACAATTTCAAAAATAATTTTTTTTCGATATATCGAAAAATCTTTGAAAATTATCATTAAATATTTTAAAATAATCGATTAGTATTTTATATTATTGATTAATATGTGAAATAATCACTTATGATTAATATAAACACTTAAATGTTTTCGTGTTATATTGAAAAATCATCGATAAATATTTATGCATATTAAATTATCGAAAATATTTCAAAATAATCCAAAAAAATATTTGAAAATTCTCGAAGCTACTTCAAAATTGTCTACAAATAATTGAAATTTATCGAAAGTACTTAAACATTTGTCGATAAATATTTAAACAATGTCGATAAATACTTGAATATATTCGGTTAAAATAAAAAATTATTTAAAAATATTTAAAACTATTATTCAATATTTCAAAATTGCAGGCAAATGCTTCATGTTACTGATAAATATGTAAAATATCGATAAATTTTTTTAAAAATTAAAATATAAATATCTTAAAATTATAGATAAATATTGATAAATTATCGAAACATTTGAAATTAACTGAAAAATTTCTAAAATTATCGATTAATACTTTAATTTCTCCATAAATACTTGGAAATATCGATAAATTTCTTGAATAATAGTTTAATATTTAAAATTATCGATTTAATGTGTTCACATTTGAAATAACAACCACAACAAATTGGCCATTTCAGCACTTGAAAAGACTATGACTGAGCATCTTATGATCAATTGTGTTGTGTGTGTTATTAAATGTTTGCACACAATTGATCGACGAGAACTGAACCTACATGTTTTATGCCGACTCCAAACGGCTTAAGTTCTTGTTCTCAAGAAGCTTTACATGGCATTATTTACTTTCTGAGGTTTGTCATTGTCTGCAGAGAGATGGTGACCGATTAGAAAAATTTTTTTATTGAAAAAAACTTTTGCCGCAACTGGGGTTCGAACTCAGGCTCCGAGCATGCTAAGCCACACACTTAACCTGCATGCCACGGTCACTAGTATCTTAACTTAACTATCATGAAACTTAAATTTAATTCTTCCATTGCCGTCAAAATTTTTAAAAAATTCAATAATAATTTAATAATAATACACGGAGAAAAACTAATTTAAAAAAAAAAAAAAATCTTTCAATCAAATTTTATCAAAACATGTACATTGTACCAAAATTGGACTAGAATTGTTGATTAAAAATCAAGTTATTACCTTATTTTGGATACGAACTTTTGGCTTAGAACGGCATCATTAATTTTTTTAAGTAATACGCCTCATATAAAATTTTCTGCAGAAAATTTTTCCGCCGAAGGAAGATTGAACAGGTTATATCTGCTAGTTTACTTATTCATTTGCATCTGGTTGGCTTTTTCGGCAAGATTTCTTTGAAAAAGTTGTTCAGAATGTTTCAGGCTTTATCTTTTGTAAACATAGTAAATACCAAAAAATAGGTCTTGGGCACCTTTAGGTCAAAATTCTAAAATATTGTATCTTTTCTCTGACTTTTTTTATAGCTTCTGGACTAAAGCTGCCCCATTATGAACATACCGGACAATATGAGAAGGTTTTGGGTTCAGTACCGAAATATATAAAAACTTTATTTTTTTCGATTTTAACATAGTTTTTTTTTACATTAACCATCAAAAGTTGCTACACTGAGCGAAAAAATGGACTAAAATAGAGTTAAAAATCATCTCTAAACATGCTATTCACGTTCGCAGTTTATGCCAGAAATTTGGCTTGAAAATTTGTTTGATAAACATGTCAATTTGTACTGAATACGTGTAATCTTGGGCTTGTTTATAAAAAAAAATTTTTGTCAATATTGTTTTTGCTCATCCAAAAAAATAAGCAATCGAACGACGTAATTCTCAGTTGGTTTTTGTTCCTGTTATTGCTAAAAAGTGCAGAAAATAATTTTTAAAAAATATATTTTCCTGTCCGAATTGGATCAAATATATCTTTTTATAAAGACTAAGATAATGTAGATATCATGCAATAACAATAGAGTTCAGCTACTACAGCTTTTTCACACATTCTCAGCATTAATCTATTTGAAGCCACAATCCAGATCTCATTGAAATATTTCATTGTTATGAATTCCAGTGGCTCCAAACAAATTAATGTGGGAACAATTTACCCACCACAGAATGGATTGGGCTCAGGGATAGCACATCTTATTTGGATAATGAAAATATATTTTTTTTTAATTTGCTTCTTGTCATCGTTTTTTTTTTTTTTCTTTGTTCGGCTCCTTTCTTGCTGGAACCACTTGTACATTTTGTCATCTTTTTCCTTGTGCGTTATTCGTCGTGCCGCTTGTTTTCGTGCTCATCTTGTTGCTTGTGTGCCAAAATGTCATATATTATGCACAATTGAACGCAGTCAATTTTTAAAAACAATCCCAAAATTTCTTAGATTAGGCACATGAGAGCATATTCATTTGTTGTTAAAACAATCCATAAATGGCATGCATTGCACTCAAATGAGCATGTTTTTTTATAATAATCAATACCAAAAAGTCATAAATTGGGCACAAGGGAGCATATTAGTATTTTGATAACCAATCTTAAAATCACATACATTGCGCACAAATAAGCGTGTTTCTTTTCTGATAAACAATCACATTTGGGCTTGATTTCAAGAATTTCTTTGCTAAGCTCTGAATTAGTCTGAAAATGAATTGATTTCGGTTCTGTTTTCAGCTCAAATTTCTCTCCGTGTATTTTATATGTCATTTTCGCTAAAACTCTTTCATAAGTATTTCTCTTACTCTTGATAATTTTCAACAATTTAATTCAAAAAGAAATCCGTTAGCAATGAAGGAAATTTTTCGAAAATGATAATGTTCTAAAGCAGCGGCAACAAATTACGAAAACGTTATATTTTAATGGTCATAAAAAAAGGAATTCGCATTAAAACCAGTTTCGAAAGTTCTATATCTGAACTGGCAACTATTTTCAAACATGCTTTTTAAGTACACGGTTAAAAATCTTGAAGTAATTATTAAACCAATAGTTTAACTAATGCATTTTTTAATCCTTTTTGTATTAAAAATACTAAAAATTTTTTAGTCCAAACTGTTCTTAAATTTAATAAATTTGGAATAAAATTTGATTTTTAGTACCTTTGGTTTTAAATTTAATACATAATAAATAAACGGTAAAAAAATCTTGGAGTTATTTTTAAACCAAACGTTGAATTAATGCATTTTTTTAATCTTTTTTTTTGACAAAATTAAATTTAAAAACTAAACCGAAAGGAGTTTAAATTTTAAACCCAAGCTGGACTAAACCTTAGTTTTAGTATTTAACGTTATTTAAATACTAAACCCATGTGAGACTAAAACTTAGTTTCAGTATTAAACGTGGTGTAAGTCTTAAACCCATGTGAGACTAAAATTTAGTTTTAGTACTAAACGTGGCTTAAATTTTAAACCCATGCGAGACTAAAATTTAGTTTTATTATTTGACGTGGTTTAAATTTTAATACAATTTCGGTATCGTCATATTTGGGCATCTGCCAAAAAAGGTCCACCAAAAGTGAAGAAAAACATTAAAATAAAGCACTTTAACAGCTTTTAACTCTATTTTTTTTTTATTTTGATTAGAATTACTGCTATGTTACTTAAATTTAACTTATTATGATGTATTTTTATTAAAATATATAATGAACATCTTTACTGCATTTTACTACTGTTGGAAAAATTGGTCGCGTCCATGATGTCGCGTCCGTATTCGTGCTATATCTATTTAAAAAAAGGTAAGAGATAATTCTAATATTTCATAAGTTTACGAAGAATAGTTATCCTTTAACCTCCATTAACATGTATATATTATATAAAACAAAGTTCTCAAAATTAGCTAAATTTTGCATATTTCTATACGAGCTTAAAAAACTTCTATATTTTGTCGCGTCCGTTCCATTGAATGATTGCTTATTACTTTGTACTAAATCTCGCCAATATTTTTATAAAATGTAGCACTCTTTCATCGCGTTAGAACACTTAAAATATATATCGGCTCATTTTGTTTCTTTCTTGTTTTTCGAGTAATTAAAACCGTGCGAATGTCGCGTCCGTGCAACTGGGAGATGCCAATATGCAGTATAGGATTGACGTAAATTTAGTCTAAGATTTTTAATCATGTACCCCCCCCCAAGGGAAAATCCTGGCTACAGCCTGACGTGACAAATACGCAGGGGAACTTGAGTATCACAAATTTTAGTTATTTTTTCTATGAATCAATATCGAATAGCTTTAGAATTACAGTTCGTACAGCCCCAGAATTTGATATAAAACCTCAATTTATATAGGTCACTCCACTGGCAATATTTTATGGGCGGTATACTAGGGGCGTGGAATTTTTTCAACAGCCCAAATACTTGGTTTTACTTTCAAACTATAAGTACACATCAATTTAACTCGGTACGAACTTACTATTAAGTAGAAGTGAAGAAGGGGCCCTGGCACCACCCATGTAATAAAAACTTTTAATATCAAAAAGTTTTAAAGCTAAATTTCTTATAACAATAAAACTCTGCATGTAGCTACTAATTGGTCAGGTGTTTCATGGCTCCTCCCATACAAGTCAAATTGTTTAAACAGAATAGCTATTTAAGTAAAAACCACAGTATGTTGAATGGAGTAACCACTTAGTGAGTCCTTCTTCTAGAGAACTGTGTTTGTAATTAGACAGATGTCGACATAAAACACACATTTCCAATTGAACATAAGACACGCAAAGTTCCAATTGTACTTAAAGAAAGCATTCCAATAAATAGTTAAACGATTTAAGGTGGGACATTACAGTCGCGGCAGAGAAAACAGACCTTTTAAAAAAATTCATAAGGCTGCGATTATAGTGAACGCGATTCAGACAGGCAGGCAGGCAGGCTGGCTGAAATCTGTGTGAAAAAACGAGATGCAGATAGCTATCTATCTCGCTGGTTCACATTGCCTGCCTGCCTGCCAGTCTGACTCGGCGTTCACTATAACCGCAACCTAACTCAGTTAAAAACTAAAATTTTTCCAAAATTTATTATTGTAGAGAATTGAACAAATTACAAGAAAAAAAATTCAAAAAAATATATTTTTCACTCCAACATGGTTTATAGAGCTCCAAACTGGCGGCAGAAAAAAAAACGGGGCCTCGTGGTTGCAGCGCTGGAAGTCGCAAAAATTGTCCAATCTGGAAAAAAAAAGACTTTAAAATCTTAACAAAATTGGTTATCGTATGACAGGAGCCTATTTTTAATTTTTTTTTTTCAGTTTTTGGTGATGTTCCAAATTTCAAAGTGTTTTTTTCGAAAAAATATTGACTTTAAAAATTCATAAAAAATCGAAAAAAAAAATTAAGAAAAGCTCGTGTCATACAATAGCGAATCAAGTTTAAAAAAATACAAAAAAAAAAAATTCGTCAAAAAATGAACCCGCTAGTGCCGCAACCAGTACGAAAAAAAACATGGTTTCAAGATAAACGCGTTCAAAGTTTGCGAACAAAGAAAAAAAAGGCGAAAATTAAAAATGCACTCTCACGAATCCAGCTGTAACTTTTGAACCCGTAGGAATTTTTCCATGAATTTTTTTTTTTACAATCTTAAGAATATTTACTAAAATACAAAAATTATAATGTCATGTCCTCCCTTAATTTTTTAAAATAGTTAATCGATTTTAACTGCTCTCAGTTTGATTTTTTTCTCTTCTATACTTTTTTTTTTGAAAAAGTTTGATTGAAAAATAAATTGCTATTCATTACTCAGAGTCAATAAATTTGCTTTCTTGCCTCTCCTTTACGACAAAAAATGTCCCTTCCTTCTAAAAACAAAAAAAAATCTCCATAGCTAAAAGAATAAAATTTGTCAAGCCTAATAAAAAGCTACAAGAAATTGCTCAAAATGCTGTTAGGCAAGAAATATAAAGGCACAGAAAAAAATACTATTCTAATCTAATGCAATTGCAGCAATTAGCCAGCTCAGACAAACATTCATTTCTACCCATTCTATTTAGCCCGTATTTGGTTAAGAATTATTTGTTAGCTATTTAGTCGAAGGGCCAATTCAAGACAACAGTTCTTTTTTAACTCTTCTCTACATTTTTTTTTTTTTTATATTTGTAATTGTCAGCTGCTATAAATGCTCGACTACTACTTGTTTTCTTAACTCTTATACATTTTTTTTTTTTATTATTTTTTATTTTTTTTTTTTTTTATTTTACCCTTAAAAATAGGCACTAAAGTGCATAAAAAATACGCATACCTCACGCACGTTTGTCATAAAGAAAAAATTAAGATAAAGGGTTAAACAAAGCTTACTTCCAACGCGCCAACAAATGTACGTGTTTCGTTCTGTTGAAACATTTAATTTTTTCTTTTTTTTTTGCTGCGTTTTTTTTTTTTTTTGTTGCCGTGTTTCGTAAACGATATCACTGCCAGCATCCGCCCCTTTTGTTTTAGATTTGGGCGTCGTAGCAGCGTAAACAAAAAATTATCAAATTAAAAAAGTGGTCTTGTGTGCCCATTCCTGCTAATTTGAAATGTGCTTTTTTTTGTGTGCTTTTTTTGGCGGAAAAGGACATAATTTTATATAATCCTTTTTTGGGACATTTGTTCAATTTTGTGTGTATTTTTCTTTTAATTTCTATTTTGGTGGTACATAAAAATTACATTCGTAACGCCCACATATTTAAAATGTCGTTTTTAAATATTGTTTCAATGGTCTTAGATGTTGTAATTACTGAGCAAAGTACTGAGGGTTGTCAAAGATAAAGGATATGTTTTTTTAAAAAAAAAATAAGAAATGAAAGGGTTAGAAGCAATGAAGTTTTGTGTATAAAATGTATTTGTTAAAAATCTTGTTATGACTTGCAGAATTGCAAATATTTAGAAAAGTATCGATATCATGTCCAGACTTACTGGAACATCCCAAAAAATTTGTTTAAATCAGCATGATATTCGCAATAAAATTAACTAAAAATGAAAATTCTCGTCCAAAAATTACTAAATTCGAAATATTCGACACTGATGATGTAAATGCAAATAAAAAAAGAAGAAGGACTTATTAAGTTGTTACTGCATTCTGAGTTAAAATATGGTCGATGGTTTTTTACTTTCATAGCTATTCTGTTTAAACAATTTGGCGTGAAGCCATGCTCCGTTTACTAATATCCATTCCACTTTTTCAGTAACGCCCCTTAAGGGATCTATAAACCAGTCATTATTTTCCCTTTTCCGCATCTTTTTTTCTTTGACAAGAAGCATATATTTGGTTGAGTCAATATTTTGTTGCATTAAAAGGATATAAGTATTGATTTTGATAAACGGACCAGAGAACTGCAAGAGTGCCAGCCTGAATGCACTCGAGCCATTCGTTGAAAATGCAAATCGCTGGTGTGCTTTTATTCGCTATCAACGAATACATAAAATACACATTCGCTGAAGATACAAAATTCGTCAAGCTCGCTATTCGATCAAGCACAGCTGAAAAGTCTCGTATTCGCTGTGCTTCGTTGTCACTGTGGCTCGGGGCGAAAAAAAAAATTAGCAACAATTCGCCATCTGTTCGCCATGAATCACAGCGAATCGTCATATTTTTACTCGAGTAATTTATCGTGCGCAACATGTGAGAAGTAAATGATTTCAGAGTCGATCATTGTTAAATTTTTAAATAAGTTGATAATTATCAAAGTAAGAGTATTTTCAAAGATGAGACTATCTTTGTCAACAATGAAAAAAATTTGGAGAAATAGACACCAAAACGAATGTCCATGCCCAAAACAAAAACACAACATGTGAGTATAGCTTCAAAGAACGACACTCATCGAGACTGAAGACTCAAAACAGGTAATGAAGTCAAAAAATTGTAGTACGACAGATAAACACTCTTTCAAGAAATTTTCGTGATGAAAATATTCTTACAGTTTTGGAACAAACTACATAGAGTCGGAACAAAAACAAACAAAACTCGCGTGTAGCAACGTACACGTGGCAGAAGTGAAACTTCTTTAACAGTAAGAAATAAGAGAGATTTTAGTGTGAAATAGAGAGAGAAAGTATCTGCAAAGAAATACGAAATGGAATAATAATTTGTTGATTCAATATTTACATCCAGGGACCGTACTGGCTATGGTTTTTGTCGAAAGTGTCACATATTAACTTTTATCTCTTTTTTTTCCAAAATAAATAACAGTTTTTTGTGCCTTATAGTTTTTTTGTGCAAAAATAACAGTTATTTTCTGCCGTTTATTTTTTCGGTCAAAATATCAGGTAATTTATATTTCGTCGCTGCGCCTAAAAATTCAGTTATGTGTTTTTCGACAACTTTTCAGGAGAGCAAAAAAACTGATTTATTCTCTGCGCTTCCAAATTTATTGCAATGTCATAATTTTGTATTTTTTGCTATAAAATTCTAGAGATAAGTATTAAAAAAAAACTTTAATTTCATATTCCAGCACGAAGCGAGGATGCATTCTTCCATTTTCAGACACATAACCGATTTTTTTACGGGCATTCTGTTTTTACTATGATCAAATTTTTCGAGCACATAACCGATTTTTCAAATTTTTAATTAAAAATTTTAAAAACTCTACAAGGAATTTATTGCAAAAATATCTCCAATGCTTAAACCAAAAGAGATATCGAAAAGCCGCTCAGCGAACAGATGGGCATTGAGTAGAGCTATTCAATTATGCAATAAAAAAAAAATCATAAAAAATCACATACCTGATTTTTTAGGCGCAGCGACGATTTGTTCAAGTCATTTTACCGATAAAAAAATTTTGACATTATTATTTTCATCTCATCGGTGAGACATTTTACACATGGTGTCAACAGTTCAATCTGCCAAGCGGCCTTTAAGAAAACACAAATTGCTTGATATTTTTGACCGAAAAAAATTAAAGTCACAAAATAACTGCTATTTTTGACCGAAAAAATAAAAGTCAAAAGTAACCTTTATTTTTCCTCGAAATATACCAGGCAAGAAATTAACTTTTAAAGAATCAGTTTCAAATTTAAAAGCGACTTAATATTCGTGAGGCTGAGGACATTTGTAACATAATGGTATATTTGAAAAAGTCTTTCGACAATTTTTTTCATTTGAAAATTGTAAAATAATAGTTATTTTCGGTACTTGTTTTAGTTCAGTTGGTGTTTTCGAATGTCTTCTCAACATTGTTACTTTTTGAATGCTGGATTGCATTTGCATAGTACTCTTTGAAGGAGCCTCCGAAAGCAGAGGCAAATCTTGTTCATTATTACCTCCTGCTTCCTGATCATAATAATTGCTATGTTGATAGAGGGCCTCATAAAGCAGCGAACGTTGATTGTTGAGTGCATCAACTTGGTTGGCTTTAAAATTTTGTTGAGATAATGGCTGAGTTCCAAAATACATTTTTACAAAGCATCAGTGTGTTTTTTGGGGATTGGTTCTTTGTAGTTTCACCAAAATGCACTGATGTTTCGTAAAAATGCATTTTGAAACTCAACCATTGTTGCAATCACCTTACCTTCATCATTAGTTGCAGACCCAGCTGCGGCTGTATTTTTAAGAGCTCTAATTCGCTCTCTATATTCACGAACGCGTTCTGCTCCTGTTTTAGCTATTTTTCTATTTTTTTTTCCGTGCATACTTGTAGGATGAAAATTAATGTTACAGTTATGTTAATAATGTAATGTTAATGTTAATCTAATGTTAATGTTAATTATGTTATTTTCAGTATGTTACGCGTTCAGTTTTAATTACATTTTGTTTGGCTAATTATCATGTGCCTACGTGGCGTAAACGTATAGATTCCGGCTCAGAAGCAACGATGTTCGGGGTTCAATTCTCGGCAGCGGCAGTAATTTTTTTTTAATTTTCATATGAATTGAAAACGTTAGCCTAGCGTCACGAAAAAGGACCTTGAAATTTCACTCGCCGCCAAAGAAGTTTCACTTCAAAAATTTGTATGTTTTACTTTTTGTCGCCACGTGTCTTATTTGAAAAAAAATGACCGTTTATCTTAATAAGAAACAGATACAGCACAATATGATTAATATATTTTGTATTAAATATTTTTTCATAAAACTAAAAAATACATAATTTTTGATTAATTGTTTTAAAATTAATTGTCAATTCAAATTATTTCTGATTATAATCAGAAATGTTAAAAATTAATTAAAAAGTTTTTACTTCTCAACCTCGAGGCTAAGTGATTTTTTTAAGACTTACAACTCACAGGTTGTGGAATAACTATAAGTGATTAGTTTTGATTCAAGCTAGATTTTCATTCAATTCAAAGCAAAAATAGTATAAAAAAATTATCATGTGTATCAATTATCTGGTTTATGATTTAATAAATATGACGAAGAGCTGAACGTCAAATCACAAAAAAATTGTTGAATTTTCCTAACCAACTAAGTAACCGATATTAAACGAGATATAGAACGCAAACCCGCACAGTTAGAACAATTAAAATGTAGCCTTACTTACGACCTCAAGTGTTAAATATTTAAAATTTACCAACAAAATTTTAAAAGCAACCAATAATATTAATTGCTATTTGGTCAAAAAAATTCTACAAATACTCATATTAAAAATTTTAAATTGGCCCAAAACAAACATTATAAGTAATTATTTCTAAAATAATGTATTTTAAAGCATCATGTATTTAGTTCCTGTGGTGAACGTGGCATGCAGGTTAAGTGTGTGGCTTAGCATGCTCGGAGCCCGGGTTCGATCCCCAGCCGCGGTGAAAAGTTTTTTTTCAATAAAAAAGTTTTCGGATCGGTCACCACCTCTCTGCAGACAATGGCAAACCTCAGAGAGTAAGTAATGCCATGTAAAGCTTCTTGAGAACATGAACTTTAGCCGTTCGGAGTCGGCATAAAACATGTAGGTCCAGTTCTCGGTCAATTGTGTGCAAACATTTAATAACACACACAACACAATTGATCATGGCCAATTTGTTTTTTGTTTTTTTTTTTTTTTGTATTTAGTTCCTATAATATGTCAGTATATATTGATAGCAACATTTCATCAACTGATTAAGGATCTTTACAATTTATTAAAAATATTAAGAAACAAAGTACATGCATTTCTTATTTAAAATTGCATACATTTTTTAATTTTTGCTTCACAGTAAATTAATTTAATTAAAGTTTATAAAAGGCATTTTAAATTAATATAACATATTAAATGGCTTTAAATTAATTCCCAAACGTAATTGCTTTTTTACAATTCGTTTCTGTATTGTATTACTCTCAGCATTTGGCGAATCCTACAAACAATGTAGTTGATCGCGAAGCAGACTAAATGTTCCCTCTGACTGTTCGATGATTCGTAGTATTCGATTCATTTGCCATTCGTTTAATATTTCAAAGTAGCGAACATAGCTCGTATTCGTCTTTAAAAACGCGAGCGAGCGAATGCGAATCAAATAAAACTGTTTGACGAATACGACTGAGCAGTGGTGTAGATAGCTGGGAGGGGTCCGCAAAAGAGTAATGACCTGCCATACGCAAAGTTAAGTAAATACATACTTGTTAGAGTACACATGAAGTGAGAATGGATGCTCAAAATAAGATCTGCAAAAATAAACTTTATCTGGTCTGCACAAAATTTTTAAATTCAATCTCAGATAGCGATTTTTTTTGTTATTTTGTTATTTCAAAGAAATAAAAAAAGAAAATTATAAAACATAGAAAGGAGTTTATAGTTGAATATTTAAATTTTGTTATTTAGAAATGCAAATGCATTAAATCAATAATTTTGTTTAAAAATTTTTAGTTTTGAAAAAAATTAAAATTCGACCAATTCATAAGCTCTTCTTAAACTAAATTTCAAATCGATTAAATAGCGGATTTTTGCTCAAAAATTGTATTTCTGTTTTAAAAGGTTGGGAACCCCCTGAAGTGAAATCACAATTTTTAAAAGTTGTTTGCACAATTTCAGCCAAAACCTGATTAAATAACATCTGAATCGATAAAATCTGCTTATTTGTCTGGAAGGAGTTGAAGTCACAAAAAAAACCTTAGCCTATTAATTATATAGATAGATGCGCAGGATGATTAAAAAAGATTTGTCGCTATAACTTTTTATTGGTTGGAACTAAAATAAAATTTTTTTTAAATATATTGTTTTTGAAGCTTGTTGAAGATTTTAAAAATATAAAAACAACATTTAAAAAAAAAAAATTTCGAGCAAAAAACCATAGATGGTTTTGATGGCCTTGTTTTTTCGATCACGCATAGTATTTATTAATTTTTTTGCTATACTAAAAAAAATTCGACTTAAAAAAGCTCAATATAATAAAAGAAAATCAAAAATGCAAATTTGAATTTTTTTTTTATTTTTACAACAAAAACAATTTTTAAACCATTTTTTGAGAAAACATTCAATTAAGTGGACTCTTTTTAAAGGCAATGATTAAAATATAAATAATAAAGTAACGGTAAAAATGTTAAAAATTTTTTTAAGTCAATTAATTGCATTTAAATACAAAAAACAAATAAATTAAATTTTTAATAAACTGACAGAGATATTTGCTACCAAATATAGAACGTTAAGTTTCAGAGAGTTTTTTTCTCTGTATTGGCGTTTGGTAAAAATACACGTTAAACAGCTACAGGCAATATTAAGAAAATTAATTAAAAATACATCTGGTTAGATAATTACTGTAATTGCCAACATATTTCAAAGAAAATTGAACAAAAATTAAGAAAAACAAAAAAAATTTTGAAAACCGTTAAAATTTGACTGAGTTGTTTGCTCGGAAAGTGAAACTTTTGATTTTGGAACTGCATTTTTCGGACAATTGACATTTGAGGAATGCATAAAATATAATTTTGGCTAAAAATTTTTAGTTTTGAAAAAAATTAAAATTCGACCAATTCATAAGCTCTTCTTAAACTAAATTTCAAATCGATTAAATAACGGATTTTTGCCCAAAAATTTTATTTCTGTTTTAAAAGGTTGGGAACCCCCTGAAGTGAAATCACAATTTTTAAAAGTGGTTTGCACAATTTCAGCCAAAACCTGATTAAATGACATCTGAATCGATAAAATCGGTCTATTGGTCTGGGAGGAGTTGAAGTCACAAAAAAAACCTTAGCCTATTAATTATATAGATTTTTAACTTTTTTGCATAATTTTAAAGTATGTTTTTCTTCGCTGTGTAATTTCATGAAAAATATTTGTGGGTGAAATGTTTTATTTAAAGTGCTAGTTTTTCTGTCCAGTTTCACCAAAATCTCCAAAGAATGTCCTTAAAATATTAAGAAATTTTCAAAACTCATATTTGTTACGATGATTGCATTAAACATTTTATAAAAAATCAGTAATTTTTTTTACAGAGTTATCATAAAAACATCTAAAATGTTTTCTAATCATAAAATTCTTTCGATAAGCGCAAAACAACTTTTAACTTAATAGAATCAATTGACAACAACTATTGTCAATTCATATTTGCCTCATGGCTCCCGTAAACCACCCCCACATCTACGCCACTGCGAATGAGTATGAAGAACAGGGTTGCCATAGCCTAAAATTTTCATTTACCAAAATTCCCAAAAACATTTCAGATTTAAGAAAAAAATTTCCAAAACAAACATTTATCAAATATGTGCGCAGATGTGATCTATCAAAAAAAAGTAATATTTTTAGTTTTTTAACATATGTTGTTTCATCCAATAAAATTGTTATAACAAAAGCTGTGTCAGTTACAGATCAGATCAAAACTGTTTGATGAGGACATATTTCTCCTTTTACCTCCTTTTACTTGATATTGATTTTTATTATTTGAAGTTGCTCTAAGTTATGCTTTCTGCTCTTTTCTACGCTTATATTTTTTGTGTTGTAAGTTAGAGCAACAAATAAATAAATCAAGTGTTTTTATTCTTGTTGAAACATTCGAAAGCTTGAAATATAGAAAAACATTAAATAGGCTTTTTGCTTATCAATCTCAACAGTTTAATGAACACTAGCAATTTTTGTCAGGCTTATTCCATAATTTGTTTGCTTTTGGCACTGTAAATTTTGAATCCAATACAGCTAAGATTATTACATAGCAAATATCGTGGTTAACCGACAAATTTTCTATGATTTTTCTCAACAGTGTTTGCAACTTAAAATTCTACTTTTGAAAAGCTCTTTATATTTGTTGCGACGATATTGAAGAAAACGAGTAATATTACGAGTAAAATATAAGTTTTGACAGTCTTCGGAACTAATACGTTTTTATATTTTAAAAACCTGTTTTTAAAGTGTCATTGTCTGAAGAATCTGAAACTTGTTTTTCTGCAGAACTCATAACAGCGACTCTAATTCTTTAACCCTAAAATGTAATTAAATTATCAAGTATTACAATGGTACAAACATCAGAAATTTGTTTTTCCATTAGCTGGAGCCAATCATTTTTATACGTTTTTGAAAGTAATACCAAACAAACTATCCTTTAAGCTTTTGAGAAATTTTCATAAAAATATTTTTGATTTTCACTAAAAATATTTCATATCATATTTTCACATCGAAAAAAAAAATCCAGTTTTTGTAAATTTTTCCCATGTTTACAACGCTGATGTAGAAACGAAATGTTTTGAGGGTTCGCGAAGCAAACTGCTTCCTACAGGTCTCTGTTACGGACTAACGCACTTGTGATATATAGCCAGTTTGAGGTCTGGTTTTCCATATACTTGGGTCTTAGAGGCTTTGAAGTGATGATCTCAAGTGTTATTATTGAGGGTTAATGCTTAGATAAGACTTGAATTTTTGAAGTAATTTCAGTGAATTTTTTATGTTAATTTCCGAATTTGTCAGATCATCGATATTTCCAACCACACTGCACAGCGAGTTAATCCCTTAACACTTTAATTAAACAAATTTATTATTAAAATTTCTTAAAAAAAAAATTTACAACTATACTATGCTGTGCTGTAGCACAAATATGCTATTTTAAAACTTATTTCATTAAAATCGGCCCAGTTGCTTTGGGGTTTACCTTCAACAAACAATGTTCACTTTAATTTTATATAAAAAAGCGCTGTGCGTTAAGGCCGTGTGCATTATTGCCATAATTGGCCATAATTGCCATAATTGGCAATAATGCACATTAGGTTAAGAATTAACGCCATGTGCGTTACTGATATTGCCAGCAAATTGGTTATGGCAATAATTTACATTAGGTACAAAATTAAATTGTGGCCATGTAAATTATTGCCACAAAAAATTTTATGCCAAGTGAATTGTTGCCATAAAAAGGTTATGGCAATAATTCACATATAAAATAAATTAGTGCCATTAATTGGCAGAAATAATTTTAAAGGCAATAATGCAATAATGCACATAGCTGTGTGTATTATTGCCATTACACTTAGCAAAAATAATATCATGCACTATCAGGGCTTTGCATTTAGGTCACGAAATTTATTATGACAGGTGGCAATAATGCACACTTGGTAGAGAATTAATGCCATGTGCATTATTGCCACAAAATCAGTCATGGCAAAATTTCATATTAGAAAGAGAATAACCGCCATTAAATTCTTAAGGGCAAAATTCTTCAGACAAAATGAATTAACGCCATGTGAATTATTGCCAGCAAATTGGTTATGGCAATAAATCACATCAGGTAAAATTCTTTATGGCAATAATTCACAAGACACAAAAATTATTGCCTTGTACATTATAGCCATAAAAATTAGTTATGCCAATTTATGGCTCTAATGCACTTTACATGTGAATCATTGTCATAACCTCTTTATGGCAATAATTTATTTTGCATTAATATATTCTGTTGTGTGAACTATTGCCATAAAGAATTTTATGGCAATAATTGACATGGCGTTAATTTCTTGTGTCTTGTGAATTATTGCCATAACCAATTTGCCAAAAAATTTTTAATTTTTACACTATGGCAATAATGCTCACTTGCTTATGGCAATAATGCACATGGCAATAACTCTCCACACATATAAAAGTACACTGAGACAAAATTACATTAAAATTAAAAGAAAAAACTTTCAAACTTAAAGTAAATGTGCACGATTTCTAGCCGGCGAAAATTTCTTTTTAATTAAAAGTAAATGTTTTGAGTCTTATGTATAAAGAAAGCTGCATTGATTCTAATGACTTGTCTTTTATTTTTTAAATGAAAATAAATTCTTTGAATATTCAGTAGTCATCGACTTAAAAATATTCTTGCTTGAAACGAAAAAACATCGAACTTAATGAAATTTTATCATTGTTTTTCAAGTTCAAGTTTAGCCGAGTGTGCTGGCGTACGAGCCTAGGAACTCAATTGACCTGGGTTCAATCCCCAACAAGAACACCACATATATTGTTTTTTTAATGAATGTTTTTTAAGTAAAACTTAATTTAACAGGTGATTTTTGACGAGGCTGTTAATGAAGCAGAATTAGAATTTCAATAATTATATTAACATTTTTGGTACTTACACAGCCAAGATTCGAACCCACGTCTTCCTCGTGATAGTGATAGCATGCTTCCATTGAGCTATTGTAAGATATTGTATAATTCTTATAATATATAAGTCTTATTAAATCATGCTCACAACTAGGGTTGCCAACTCTGGAAAGTTCAAAATCGGGACGGAGCCATCAAAAATGCGGGACTTGGCTCAAAAATGCGGGACAACATTAGATGCAATTTTTTTTTTTTTTATAAATATTTCCTTTTATTCTTTGAGGAATAAAGGGTATCAACGATGCCTTTACACCATCGCATTGGTTACTTGATAGGTCTGTTTCCGTACACACTTCAAGTAAAGTTCGAGTAAAGTTCGGGTAATAGAGAGTAATTTGATTATTTGTCAAAATGAGAAAATTTGTCAAAAAGTACGGAAACGCTTTCAAGTAAGTTTCAAGCACAACACCTGTTTTTTGAAAACAATAAAATTTAATTGCTGTGTTTCTGTATTTAAAACATTTTCGTAAGCGTTGATTTGGTAATTTTAACTATTTTTATTAATTTTCTTACCAACTGCATGTTCGCAATACAATGCAACAATTAAATTTTATCACTTTGACAATCAGCTGTTTGAAGCTCGAGATTCGTGCTCGAAGAAATTTTTCAAGTAAAGTTCGAGTAATAGAGAGCCACAAAAAGTGACATTTTGCTTGTTCTTCTTCTCTCTCGAGCTGGAAAAATGTGTACGGAAACGCTTTCGAGTAACTTCAAGTTACTTGAAGTGAGTACGGAAACAGACCTGATATTGTTTAGATCTCTTTCCAACTCTTGCCCAATTCATGAAAAAACCAAAAAATAAATCCAAAAAGCTTTGGTAAATAAAATGTATGAAAGATATATGATAAATTAAATTTCATAATAAAATTACACAGTTTTAGTAAACTTTGTTTCATGTCAAATTGGAAATTAAGATACAAACAATCTTAAGTTCTCAAATGCGGGACATAAGGCGTCCCGCAAGGAGTCATCGCGGGACGCTAAAAAATTAGCTGAAATGCGGGACATCCCGCGAAATCTGGGACAGTTGGGAACCCTACTAACAACCGAGATCATCATGTGTTATTGCTCATTCGTACATCATCGGCAAGGAACGATTTTGTTTTGTAGCATCAAAAAGAAAATTAAAAGAACATAACATTTAGTTTTCTTTTAAAGTTAAGCAGATTCCTTTCAAATAGCTTTGAAAAGTAAATTACATTAAATTTAAAAGAAAATGCAGCACATTTTTTACTCGGTGTATAGAAGTCACTTTAGAAGTCTTGATTTTGAAAAATATTTCAAAATGTCAAAAATTGCTTTCAGTATTTTTCATTGAGATAGAAAAGCTTCAAAAATGCTGATGTCGGTTATGATTAAAAAGTGAAAAATTTGATCTTGTTTTTTCCATTCATGAAAACCTGTAGCAAAAAGTTAAAAAAAAAAAATTAAAAAATTACTTGTAAAAATTTCCTTTTTGCTCATTTTGCAATCGAATGCGTTAATAAATAAGCGCAGCGTGCCAACAAAATATTTTGCTTTTACCATTGGATGGGTGCTGCAGGAAGGAGGAGTTTGAGCGAGGCTGTTTTTGTGTTGCTAACGTGGGAATCAACATTTTGGTTTAGTTTCCGATGGCAAATGGCAGCAAACAAGCAACAACAACAGTACCAGCAGCAGCAGCAGCAACAGCACATCAACATGAACAACACCTGTAAACAAAAGCAAACAAAAAGAAGAAAAGGCAAAATAAATGATTATGGCTTCGATGATTATGCATCGGCACGTCCAAGCCGTTTGTTCATCGAAAAATAAGGCAAAGCAAGGCAGAGCCCCGTTAGTGCTGAGGTGTGAAAGTCAGGATGCGCGATGTTAGCTCAGCGCGACGTTAGTTAGCTTAGGTTAAATCGTTGATTTACCAAACAACGTTTTTATTTGAATCCTTGCTTTTTTGTTGTTGTTGTTGTTATTTGGTTGTTCTGTTGGTTGTTGAAACCGCGTTGAAGGTTATTATTTTTGCGTATCATTGGCAAAACAGCAAACCAAACATGCACAGTATAAACGCGGCAACCCTTTTTTTACCAAACATGCGCCAAGCTTTATGCAACGCTTAAACGGCGTTTAACTAACAGCAAATAAGTTGAAATTGAAAAAATTGCGGTTAACCAAAAGCAGCGCGGTCCTTTACCCGTTAGAGATAAATATGGTCGGATGGTTTGTGTGGTTACAATTTTTTATTGTTTGTTGTTATTATTTAATGCTGGCTTAAGAACAAACAGAATTTAGTGCATGGTTTGAAGTGTCAGAAAAAAAACGTGAAAAGATGTCTGTCTGTTAAAAAAAAAACCAACAATTAAATGCGTAACTTTTAAAAATAAGGAATCCTGACATCATACAAAACATAATTTTTGTCAGTTTTAAAAATAAATAAAAAAAATTAAAAAACATCTCAAAATTGTTGCAAAAATCATTCTTATCAGATAATTCTTAAGCAGCGTTAGGAAAAAAATTCATAAGTTTTGCTATTTTTTTCAACCACGTTGCGCCGCCTTTATTATCCACATTAAAATCCACATTTCATATTCGAAAATTTATGCATCCTTTGCGTCGTTTGTATTGTCATTATTTTAGTTGTTGTAACAACAAAATTATTTTACAAAATTTTTCTATTTGCTGTTTTGCCATAGTTTGTTTGAGCGTTTTAAAACTGCTGTGCGCGCAGGTGAAATTTTTCAAGTCATAAATTTTAAAAAAATTAAAACTGAAACAAAAAAAAAAATCATATCCAACACGCGACTTCAACTATGCTAAAAACAACAAATTTTCCAAAAATTGTTGCAAGTTGGCAAATTTTACTATTTTTTTTTTTTTTTTATTTTTTGTATTGTTGGCAGCACTTCCGTTTTGCATGTTAAAGTTTTTCAGGCATTTATTTATGTGCCGCTGCTAGCGCCTTTTGTGCTTAATTGCGCGCGTTGGCAACTCTAATGAGAGTTTATATGAAGTTGTTGCTTATTTATGCGTTGTTAAAGCAGAGAAATTATTTTAAAATATTTTGAAAAAAAAAGAAGAAATATAAAGTTGATGCCATCGAAAAGAAGTCGTCGTTCACCAAAGGTGTCTGCTAAGGTGGACTGCCTTTTATTTGCTGCTTACACTGTCTCGAGTTCCACTCGCTCACCGGCTAGCTTATAAATTGTCAGCACACTAAAAACTTGCGTAGAATGTTATTTATTGTTGTTGGCGCAGGGGCAGAAGTAAAAGTAACCCACCCATCCACACCACGCACAGGCTTGACAAATTTTCTCTAATTTTTGCAACATTAAAATAGCAAAGAGTTTCGTGTAAATTCTCGTCTGTGCCATTGTAAATTATTGGCTACAGCAATTTTGTGCTTTTAGACTATTTATTGTTGATTTTAATTACCTTATTTTAGCTGATAATTATTTCAATGTGTTTCAAGGCGCTGAGTTATGGTTTCAATTGAAATTAAAAGTTTTACTTTTAACTCGATTTCAGCAAAATATATGAAGTTAATAGCTTAATGCAATATCTACGAACAAATTGTTTTATATATTATAAGTCTGTAGAGATAAATGGATAAAAATTAAGCTTAGTTTAGCGCAATAGCGAAATGCGCTAACTCAATTGCGCCATGGTGTAATTTTGAATGCTATGATTTTCGTATCAACAAGACGTGACGCGCAGTGATTTTGTACTAGCATAGCGCACTTTAGTAATGTGGTAGTTGCAGGAACCGAAATAGGGATGGATAGTCGAGTAGTCGAAAAGTCGACTAGTCAATTATCCCTTAAAAATTTAGGTTTTCTTGAAGTTGGTTATTGTTTTCGATTAAAAATCTAAAATCGGTTATTTGAATCGGCTATCCGAAAAAAAGTTTGTTTTTATTAATTATTATTTTATTAATTATAATGATACTATTTGTTGTTATTTTTTTTATAAACTTTGAAACCTAATATGATACCTACAATACAGTCAATATACATTAAATTGGTTAATGAAAATAATTATAATTATTTTTATTTTCCTTATGTTTACTTTAACAAATGTTATTTTAATATATTTTATTAATATTAATAAAAAAATAAATGGATTTAAAAAAATAATAAAATATATTTTTTTTTTTTAAATATAAGTCTTAATACCAAATTTTAAAGATTATGATACTTTTTTTTCTATTTTTAAAAACTTTAAAGTCTAAACTGAGCAGCACATCAAAACAGCAGATATATTTTTCAATTGGTATGAAAAGTCGTTTTAAAAAATCCTGAAATGTCACTTTCAAATGCAGAAAAAGCTAAATAAATTCACTTTTTAGCCGCTTAAAATTTAATAAAGTGAACTTTTTTCAAATTATGTTTTGTGTATCTTAAGATTTGCTTTACGAAATTTTCAGGATACTTTGTTGCTTATATTTTTTTTTATAACTGATAATAAGATACATAAAAAAATACAGAAAAAGGCTAAAAGTATTAATTTTATGGGCTTTTGCAATTGAAATGATAAAGAAGGAAGCAAAAAGTCGAAAAACACTTCGAAAAAGTAAAACTTAAAACAGAAAAACAAAAACGAAACCGGTTATTCAATTCGACTATCCATCCCTACATCGAAAATAACTGTTATTTTGAAAATTTTGAAGAAAAATATTATTATGTTAAAGGCACTGGAGAAGAATGTCACGAATACCAAATTGATCCTCGTTTCATTTACTGTTCAAAAATATTAAGATTTTTATTTGAGCTCAAAAATATAAGTTTTATTTTCTGAGTAAAAAAATATTAAAACTCATAAAATAACTGTTTTTGTTAAGTTTTATTTTTTAGCTCATAAATAACACTTATTTTTTAAGTTTTATTTTATAATTCAGACATATTTTTTCATTAACATATTTTTGAGTTACATTGTTTCACTCTGAAATAAAATTTATTTTTTTAGTTTTATATTTTTAATCAATAAATAACACTTATATAAAAAAAATATAAGTTTTATTTTTTGAGTAAAAAATTTTTTATTTTTTCGCTCATAAAAAACAGTTATTTTGTGAGTTTTATTTTATTATTCAGACATATTTTTTCAACAACATATTTTTGAGTTATATTGTTTCACTCTGAAATAAAACTTTTATTTTTAAGTTTTATATTTTTAATCAGAAAATAACACTTATTTTTTAGTTTTATTTTTTTGCTCTAAAATAAAACTAACTTTTTGAGTCTTATATTTTTACTTACAAAAAAAAAACTTATTTTTGAGTTAAATTTTTTCACTCTGAAATAAAATTTATTTTTTGAGTTTTATTTTTTTACTTAGTAAATAATTTTTTTTTTTAAATTTTATTTTTTACTGAAAAAATAAAACTTTTTTTTGAGTTTTATTTGTTTTACTCAGAAAATAAAACTTATTTTTTGATTTTTATATTTTTTCTCGGAAATATAAACTTATTTTTTGAAAATATGGCATACCATAATCAAACGAGAGACCAATTTTAGAGTCGATATCAAAATTGAAAAAGTCTTATTTTGCAAGTAAAAGAATAAAACTCAAAAATCAGTGTTATTTTCTAAATAAAAAAATAAAACTAAAAAATAAGTGTTTTATTTGAGCGAAAAAATATCACTCAAAAATAAGTTTCATATTCTGATTAAAAAAAAAAACTCACAAAATGAGTTTTATTTCAGAACGCAAAAATAAATCTAAGAAATAAATGTTATTTTCTGAGTAAAAATATAAAACTAAAAAAATAAGTTTTATAATCAGAGAGAAAAAATAAAACTCAAAAATAAGTTTTATGTTCTGAGTAAAAATAAAACTCAAAAATGAGTTTTATATTCTGATTAAAAAAAAAAACTCAAAAAAAGAGTTCTATTCAGAACGCAAAAATAAATCTTAGAAATAAATGTTATTTTCTGAGTAAAAATATAAAACTCAAAAAATAAGTTTTATAATCAGAGAGAAAAAATAAAACTCAAAAATAATTTTAATTTTCTAACAAATATAATAAAGCTCAAAAATAAGTAAAAAATAAAACTCGAAACTTAAGTTTTATTTTAGAGCGAAAAAATAAAACCCTAAAATCAGTGTTATTTTCTGAATAAAAAATAAAATTTTATTCTGAGTAAAAAACTCAAAAAACTAAAAAAACTCAAACTCAACTCTGAGTAAAAAACTAAAACTCGAAAATGAGTTTTATATTCTGAGTAAAAACAAACTCACAAAAAGAGTTCTATTTCAGAACGCAAAAATAAATCTAAGAAATAAGTGTTATTTTCTGAGTAAAAATATAAGACTTAAAAAAAGTTTTATTCTCAGAGCGAAAAAATAAAACTCAAAAATAAGTTTCATTATCTAACAAATATAATAAAGCTCAAAAATAAGTGTTATTTTGTGAGTAAAAAATAAAACTCGAAACTAAGTTTTATTTCAGAGCGAAAAAATTAAACTCAAAAATTAGTTTTTATTTTCTAACAAATAAAATAAAACTCAAAAAATAAGTTTTAATATTATAGAGCGAAAAAATATAACTCAAAAATAAGTATTATTTTGTAAGTAAAAGAAAAAAAAACTCGAAGTTAAGTATTATTTTCTGAGTAAAAAAAAAAAGAACTCGAAAAATAAATGTTACAAACGAATTTTTTTAAAAAAACGGTCCCTGGGTTGTTCTTTTATGGCGGTTTGGAACATCACCAAAAATTGAAAAAAAAAATTTTAAAAAAGCTCCTGTCATACGATTACCAATTTTGTTAAGGTTTAAAAAAGTCATTTTTTACAGATCGGACAATTTTTGCGACTCTCAGCGGTGCAACCACGAGACCCCGTTTTTTTCTCTGCCGCCAGTTTGAAGCTCTATAAAACCATGTTGGAGTGAAAAATATATTTTTTTGAATTTTTTTTTTTTTTTTTTTTGTAATTTGTTTAATTCTCTACAATAATACAAATTTTTGAAAAATGTTTGTTTTTGACTGAGTTATGAATTTTTAAAAAAGGTCTGTTTTCTCTGTAGCGAATGTTATGCCCCTCCTTAAAAAAGTTTTATTAAATCGCACGGTCTTGGTACAATTATGCAGTTAGCAAACGTTTCCTTCAGTAAATCAATTATGGCAATTATTGACGTAGCCATTCAACTAAAAGTGAGCTTCATCGCTTAACAAAATTCCCTTATGAAAAACGGGATCAACCGCAATCTTTTTTTGGGCTCATTCAGCGAATCCAAGCCTTGCTAGGTTATCATGTGGCTAGGTTATATGTCAGTTCGTCACCTGCTCACCTCGTGAGTCGTGCTATTCATGTCCATCCGTCCGTCTATCCGTCTGTCTGTTGTCCGTAAACATGAATCTTCGTACACATTTTGACATGGACTCAAGAATCTGCACAATTTTATATTTTTGGAATTCGCCAACCGACACGCCTACCTCATACAGCCAAAAAATAAAAATCACTTATAGAGGGTTGTATTTAAGCTACCAAAATAAATTGTAATACGTATACATTTCATATTAAAATGCAGATGTATAAAAAAATGGGCGTGATCTGCTTATGAACACGCCCATCTTCCATACAACGCCAAATTAGAAAACTCTATAAAAAGTCTTTTATTTGAGCTACAGGGATAAAATTTATCAGGTATATATTTTATATAAGAACTAAGATGTGTACTTAAAATAGGCGTCATCCGCCCTTACAATAACCAAAACACTTTAAAAAGGTGCATATTTGACCTAGCATTTTGTATCAAAACTAAGCTGTGCACAGTTAAAAAAAAGGCGTCATTTGCCCACCAACACGACCATCTCCCATACAACCCACCACAGTAAAAACTCTGTAAAGAGATTTATGAGCAACAAAAACAAAACTTGGTAGGTGAGATGATTGCACCAAAACAAAGATGTGTCCACAAAATGAGCGTCATCCATTCACAAACACGCCCACATCCTATACAACCTTAAAATTGAAAACTATATAAAGAGACTTTTATTTGAGCTACAGAAATAAAATTAAGCAAGTATGTATTTTATATTAGAACTAAGGTGTAAACAAAAAATAGGCGTCACCAGCCCATAAACACGCCCACACTCAAATCTAAGGTATGCATAAAAAATAGGCCTCATCCAGCCACGAACGTGCCCTCCTCCCATACAACCTACATTAGTTAAAACTGTTCTATTAAGAATACATGGATTTTGAACAAACTAGGAAATTATTTCTATTTGTTTTAGCATTTCAATATATAGTTAATTTATATATTATTGGAGGTTCAAGGTACTCAAGAAATTTCTTTACTTGTTTTAATTTCGGCACAAAAGAGTATGAACGGGTAATGTTAAAGAACTTTGGCTCCTAGAAGTTCAAGGTAACGTTAAAGACAAACTAATTACCATATAAATTTTCAAATTTTCTTTCTCCAAACTTTTAGTTTTTGTGCAAAAACTACATATTTTTTTAATCTTAAAGTTGATGTTGTTTTAGAAATTTATTTTATATAAAATAATTACAGCTTTTAAATTATTACACTCACGAAAAAGTTTCTCGGAACATGATAAAAAAGGCTTTTCTCTAAATGTGATCCTAAAATGCTTCTATGAAAAAAAAAAATATGTAAAAATATATCGTTTTTAGAAAAAGGACTTTTTATTTTTGAGAAAAGATTTGTTTTTATTGAAGAAAGAAGTATTCTCATAGTGAATTTTTTATCAAAATATAGGAAAAATTTCTCATTTTGAATAGATTTTTCTCTATAAATGAGAATTTTTTTGTGCAAGAAAAATACTTATCATTATTACAGACATTGAAATATTTCCATTTCCCACAAGTGAAGAAATATTTCTTCAAAAATGTAAAAATTTATTCTAATTAAAGAAAATTTTAGTTGGAAAAGAGAAAATTGCTATTATCGAAAATAGAGAAATTGTGTTTGAAATTTTATTTGAAAAAGAGAAAATTTCTATGATCGAAAATAGAGAAATTTTCTACCGGAGATAGGAATGTGTTTTTTTCTGAGTGTACGCTCAAAAATAGAAAAAGTTTTGAAAAATTTGAATTTAAGGTTTGGCACATAATAATCGTCTTACAAAACTTAACAAAACTTGTGGTAACCGCAAAAATTTGGTTTGAAAACTCAAAGAAAAAAATACGCTTAAAACAGCTGCAGCTGCAAAAATGCGCTGACCAAGCATATGCATCTATTTAATAGCCTTTGACAACTACACACGAACGCACACCGATGCATGCATGCACTCACATACACACACATACGCTCATATGTTGTTCTGTCTGTGTGCTTAGGACGTGCTTTTAATTTTTAAAACGGCTTTTAAAATAGATAAAACACGTTGTGAACAGCAGCAATGACAACAACAACAACAACAACAACAACAACAACAACAACAACAACAACTGCTGCTATAAAAAACCAAAGCTTGCTCAAATAGTGAGTGAATATGTCCTACCATTGGTTCCTTAAAGTATGCAATGTTAAAAAAATATAGCAGATATAAATCCCAGGCTCCCGCTGGTAATTTTTTTTTTTTAAATAAAATCTTTTTATTTTTATTTTTGTTGTATTTTTATATTATTTTTTTTTTAATTTTTTTTTATTTGTTATTTGCTCTAAGCTCTCTGCATTTACATAATGAAGAATGTTGCAACGAAGGACATGTGCGATTCGGTTACAACAAAAACAACAACAACAACAACTAGGGAACAAGATGAAAAAATTAAATTATAAAATATTGAAACAAGTTAAAAAAAGTCTTTGAAAAAAGGATAAAACCAACGCAGCTTTTTGCTGCTGCTGCTGCTGCTGCTGCTGCTTAAGACAAAAAAAACAACCCAACGAAATGCTACACCCGAGCACTCAACGCACACACACACACACACACACATTGACGCAAATCTATTGCTTAAAAGCAAATTTTTTTTACTGAGCGCGCTATTTTTACATATTTTTTTAAAAATGTAGCAAAAGATGCGAATATATGTTAGTTGAGCATGAATGTGTGTGAGTGTGTGTGCTATTGGGCAGGGGCGTTGGGCAGCTTGAGGTTTGGTCACAGAATTAATGTCCTTTTAGATATACAAATAAATTTTGCAAAGCAGTTGAGTGCAAGCACAAAAAAAAACCAAATCATGTCCTTTTTCGATGCTTTTTTTGCTGCTGCTGCTGCTGCTGGTTTTGTCGAAACATAATTTTGAATAAAATTAAAATTATTAGCCGAAATAAAAGAAGCATATCCTGCGGCAAATGAGCATAATGAGTGAAGCAAAAGAACTACGCGCGTTCTATGGCAGCTGGGTGCGAAGGAGTGGCTGATGTGTCACGGGTTTTGCTGGGCAGTAAATAAAGAAACGCGAAATAGATTCTCGGTTTCCGGTTGCTTTGTGTTCTAAAGAAGTGGATTAAATCCAAAAGTTGCAAAAAAGTATCATGTGTGCAGGCCCTTTATTATATTATATCTTTTTTTTTGTGCCATTTTTTTCAAATCTTTGTGTGTGTACGAGATAATGCAAAGGACTTCGCAGCATTATAGCATTCAAGCCACGAAAAATGTTAATGATGGCCGGCAATGATGCAAGTGTGGTCGGTTGAGCAGCAAGCGCTGGTGCTGGTATGGAGCAAGGCATGTCCTAAAATAAAAAGGGATTTAATTTATAATATTACTCTTAATTTATGAGGCTTACAAGAACACTTTTTTTTTTGTTTTTGAAGCAGTGTCATACGAAGTATATTTTTCTATTCGATTTTAAATATTAATAGATAGAAATTTTTTACCCAAGACATTTTTTAACCAGATACATATTTTTAATTCAAATTCCTCGACCTCGACCAATGAATTATCATTAAAAATTTCCCCCGAGATTAAAAATATATTTTTTATAATCATTAATAGTGTTGGAGCTAAAAAATAAAAATGCCTTTTTTATGCAAATTTTTTTCGAAGTTTTCAAAAAATATTGATAATTTTAAAATTGTCTAATATAAGTTACAATGATTTAATTGTAAATTTAGGTTCAAATATTTATTATTTTTTTCATTAAATGTCAGTTTAATTAATTTTTAAAAATAAATTAAAATAATATCAGTCTTAAACTGCGGATTCTGTTGCAAGGGATGTCTAAAAAAATCAATAGACGTGTATCGGCTTATGGAAAATTTACGTCTGAGTATTATTTTATATATAACGGCCATCGCCATACGTCCTAAGTATGTGACGTGCAAGCCTACTAATCTCGGCAGTCTCGGGTTCGAATCACCACTGACACAGACATTTCTTTTTTCAATAGTAATACATTTCTCTGATAGGCTCTCACCTCTCTGATACAGAAAGTTTTTTTTCATAGAAATACATTTTTCTGATAGATCCTCACCTCTCTACAGGCAATGGTTAACTTCAGAGAGCAATCAAAGAACATCTACTTTAGCCGTTCGGACTAGGCATAAAATAAGTATATTCAGATATTCGTCAATTGTGTACCAACATTTAATAATACACCAACACAATTGATCATAAAAAACTTGGTCAAAGTCCTTTAAAGCACTGAATTGGTAATTTTTTTATTTTAAATCAAAAACAATTTAAAAAGAATTATTTTCTTAAAATATTTCCCGGACTTAACGCTGTTTTTTTTTTCGGGGTTCTATGGGACCCTTTTCAAAAATACATCATAAAATATCCTTAGTGATATCTTCGTAGAGTTTTAAAATATTCTATAAAAAATGTTTCTCATAAGATTTTATTAAACTTCACAGAACAGACAAGATTTGTTTTCAATTTACTTTTAGAGAAAAAAATCATCATTTTTTAAATACTCACCGTGCGAAATCTATCATCTAAACTTTCTAAAGAAATAAACTTCCTTAAAGTATGCAATGAACTTTTGTTCAAATGTTATTTATATTAAATTAGTTATGTACACCTCATTTTTTTTAATCTGCCAATGTTTTAACCAATTCTCTCTCAACTCTCTCCATAATACATACCCAGTAGAGATTAAGGCCTATTGAAACTAAAGGAACATAAAAATAATGGGACAAGGAAGACATTTCGAATATGACGTCAATATTTTAAAATTAAAAATGGCGATTAGAGCGGCTACCTATTATTTTTATTTTAACGAATTTGGTGCTGGGGCGAACGTTACATAAAAATAGGTTTAAAAACATAAAAACATTCAGCAATGCCATTTTAAACGAACCGGGTTACGGAATGGCCATCTCCCATTTCAATCAAATGTCAATACGATATATTCAAAGGCTGTCAATGTACCTTAAGACTTTAATGCTCTCTCGAGCGCTTCTTCGCATAGCGTAGAGAGATTGTTAGTCAAAAATGTGCCCATCCGAATTTTAGTATTGTTGAAAAGGTAATTCCAGCTTTAAGAGAAAAATAATTTGGAATTTTTATGTGGTCTTTTTCGAACCCCTTATTTTAAATCCATTTCCTTCGCCTAACCCTTACCCCTCAAAACTTTTCAAAACTATTTTTAAATTAAATTCCATTTAGTTACCTTTTCAATGGCAGTTCAAACCTAGTTAAACAAAATTCGGTTAATATCTGTTTGAGATATGAATTTTCGAAAAAATCTTTTTTCTACGTTTTTGCCGATTTTTGTCGATTTTGAGGACCGCTCTGAAAATCATGTAAAATTTTTTTCTTCTGCAAAATAAGTTTTTTATTTCCGTCAGTGATGCTTCATGCAAAATTTGATCGAAATCGGAGATGGTCATTCCGTAACCCGATTCGTTTAAAATGAAAGTTGAAAAAAGTTGATTTCACTCGTCAATCATTACTTTTTTGCAAGAAAAAACCATCACTCAAATGAAGCTGAATGAATTTTAAACTCGGCACAAATCTTTTCCTTTATGTCCTTCTTTACCGAATGGCTTGCAACGATTGCAATTCACGAAATTTTTCAGAAGACTGACTTGACTGACACATAAATATCTTACATTCAATGTCAAATTAATAATAGTTATAAAAAACAAAACAATTTGGCCATTTCATCCCTTGAAAGGACTTTGACCGAGCTTCTTATGATCAATTGTGTTGTGTGTGTTATTAAATGTTTACACACAATTAACCGAGAACTGGACCTACATGTTTTATGCCGACTCCTAACGGCTCATGTTCTCAAGAAGCTTTACAATCCACAAACGATTTTTTTCGGTATTATGCCAACAGACACCCTTACTGAGATGATTATATATTGGGATAAACATATCTTCTTAAGTTTTTGGCATTATTGAAAGTATTTTAGTAAATAGTTTCACTTTTAAATTTTTAAAAAGATTTCATTATGGAAATTAGTGGTTCAAGCAAAACAAAATTCAATTCCACTCAAAAGAGAATTCGATCTTACGTAGCTATGAAGTAACTTTGGCAATTCTTTAAGATGGTTTTTCTGTTCCTCAACTCATTTTAGTCCGTTGGTCGATTTTTCGACCACTAACGTTTAAAATTAATTTATGGAAAAAATATTAAAAAATATTACCTGTTCATGTAAAATGGAAAATTTGAAAATTTTTATTTATTTTCTGAATTTCCATTTAATCAAATTATGTCTTTGCGGAAAGAGTTTGAAAATATTTTAAATATTTTTTTCAGAAATTAGTTTTAAAGTTCGTGGTCGGGAAATCTATCAGCGGACTAAAATGGGCCAATTTGTCTCCTTTACTTCAGTATTTGGGTTGGACCCAATATTTGACGGCAATATAATCCGGTTAGGTGTCAAGAACTCTAGTCAAAGTCTTGATTTTATTAATTTTTCGACGATCTTGAGGATCCAGTCGCCATTTTATATCAGCCATGTTTAATTTCGAAACCTACCTGTTAAAATTTATAGTTCCGTTAATTTGTAATAATTTGCATACGTCCAAGCAATTCGGACGTAAAGTCTGTTTTTGCTAACTTTTTTACTTCATCATCTTGATTTTTCTCTGATTTCTGGCCGACATATTGGGCAACCATTTTGAAATTTTTCAAAAACCACACTTACCCATAATTAGGTATTCATAACAAACAGTCTACATGAATTTTGACCACAACCTTGTTCCTTTTGACAAAGAACGTCCCATATATTCTTGATAAGCATAACCACCTGGGTTGTTATTTCAAGCTATCTTTATGAAATTCGATTTAAGAGGTTCTTTCTATAAAGCAAAAATCAAGTTCAAAAATGAAATCGGATGAAAACCACACCTGCCGCCCAAACAACCCACAATAGTAAAAACTATAAGGAAGCTAATATGAAAACTACAGGATTAAAATTCGGTATTTATGTCTTTTATATCAAACTAGAACATGTTAGAAAAATGGGATTTACATCAAAACTAAAAATTATCCTTCATGCTATTGCTAGACATTATCAAAGAAGTAAAATCTTTAAAAATTTCTATATTCGTGTAGCCGTCCGGCAAAGGTAGAAAAAATTTCATCCTAAATTTTTATTTTTGCTTTTTAATTTGTATGTCTTACTGGGGGTTTTCGGGGTCGCTGATCACGAATCCGTTGTCAGAATTTCAAAATTCCAAGATGGCGGCCCTGTACTGCGCATGCACAGTTGGAAAATTGGCCACAGTACAAGGCCGCCATCTTGGAATTTTGAAATTCTGACAACGGATTCGTGATCAGCGACCCCAATAAAAACCCTCAGAGAAGATTTTTAGGTACATCAGGGAATATAAGCATTTTGAGCCACTAAAGTGGTGATGCCGGCCGTCTGGAGGTTAATCCTCAATTTCTACTGGGTATGTATTTTTGAGAGAGAGTTGAGAGAGAAGAGGCAAATTACATTGATTCATTAATATTTACCTCCAGCTTTATTTGTGACTGTTTTAAGCCTGAGCCAGTATTAAAAAAAAAGGTCGCAATAAGCAAAGCTCGAAATATTTTAACAAAATTAATTGGCAAAAAATTAAGCATGGCTAATAAAATGTGATTTTTGCGTTGCTATTTTGTTTTTCGTCCCCTCTCTGCTTACGTTACAGAAAAGCTGCGCGACAATGTAATTACATCATTTATGCAGTACGAATATGTCTTCCCATCATCATCACACACGCTCACACCAATAAATAATAAAAAACTCACTCACTAACACAGCCTCACATGTGTTCTTAATAGCTGTCCGACACAATGTCCTGCAGCAGCGAACCAAAACCAGCTTTAATACTTTTTGCTTTGTTCTTACTTTTTTGTGCACATTAATAGCTATTTTTTTAAGCTACACTTTGTGTCGCTTCTTCGTGTGGGCGTGGCATGAAGTGCTGTCTCTAAAATGGTCAGCGGAATAATTATCAGCGAATGAAGCTGACGTTGCTGCGGCAGCATGCAGCAAAATAAGCTGCGACAACAACAAATATGAAAATACATTTAATACATATGAAAAAGTGGTTTCAATTTTTTATGCTGTCATTTGTAATAATATTGTTCTAGAAAAAAAAATATTATACAAAAAACCTTGAGCAGCATGGCTAACAAAATCAAGCGCTTTTATAGCATACAGCAATACTTCCGCTAACGGTTTGTTGGAGAAGGAAGTGACGGCAGGAAGTGAAAAAATGCAAACGATATCTGCTAATTTGTATACTTAGCAGTCAGACTCACACCAACACACGTACACATATATTAAGTATACGCAGCAAATTTGAAAAATTTATTTTCTCACACAGTGATACAAGACCAAAACCAACACCAACATGGGTGCAAATGTTGATTTCCGTTCGAGCATACATATGTATAGTAAGCACAAAGCATAATAATTTTCAATTCTTTTTTTAAGTTTTTTTTTTTAATTTTGTATTTCTTTTTTTTCTTGTGCTTATAAGAGATTTATACGCATGCAATTTTTTCTGTGACTGTGTGTTTGAATTATTATTACTTATGTTAAATACTTATATAAATTTTTGCGGTAGATAGCTTAAAATTTGTTGCAGTACAAAAATACCCTAGAAGTACATTTTGCTAGATGTGTTTAATCCTCTTTTTAACCCTTCCAGTATCATTTAAGAAATAAAAATGAAAAAAATTTAAAAAGGCTAAATTTATGATCAGTACATTCTAAATAAAGTGAGTAATATATATAGAAATTATAAATAAAAATAATGTAGGTTTTTTTTGAGCATGTCCTTTACAAGGGACATTGCTCTTAAATAATTTGTTTCCAAGTAAAACAACAAATACGTTTTTTGTAGACATTCGCTACTATTTTCTATACATTCTATTAAAAAAAAAAGTCCTTTACAAGGGACATTTCTCTTTAATAATTTGTTTCCAAGTAAAATAACAAATATGTTTTTTCATAGACATTCGCTACTATTTTCCATTTATTTTCTATAACATCAAACAAAAACAAAAGCAAAAAAGTTCATTTATAAATATAATAAGAAAAAAACACTTTTACTTACTTTAGTTTCGGCTCAACATTATCTCATAGAAACAGCACGTGCTATTGTTACGAACACAAATTTCAAAGAATGGATCAATGCAGTGTATACAATGCATTCTTTAACAAAAATAACGGTTTTCATCCCGTTACACTCATTTCAAATGCATGTCCATTACAATGGACAAAATTAACGTAAGAGTTAATATTAATAACACAAAGAGTGTATGATTTGGCTCACCGCTATCCCTTTAGATTTGCCAAAAAAAAATTATGGCTGCCGGTTCATTTAAAAAAAAAACTATTAAAAGTTCATCGAAAGGAAAGAAATAGCTTTTAAAATGCATATTAAGCGGGCAGTTAGCTTTTCATCTTCAAAAGTATTTAAGCTTTTCTGAAAGTATTACATTTCAAAAATATTTCCTCAAAATTCGACGCCGATCGGAGCAAAACTCACCTCGTTATAGCGACCTCAAAAGATAATTAAAAAAAAAATACGCATTACCCAAAAAAACTTAAAATTCTCCTTTAACGGGATGTAATATAATGTATATTTTGTAATATACATTATAAAATATATATATATTTTGTAATATAATATTGAATATTTATGGTTCTTTTTAAATTTATTTCGAATAATTTTTGACCTCTACATCAGTCAAGTTGTCCCCCTGCCTCTTTTGTCCAAAGCAAAATATGCCCTTTTTGCTGCGTTTTCCAACACTTGCTTAAGCTTCTCTGGCGGTATAGCGATGATTTCGGCGCAAATGCTTGCCTTGAGCTTGAGGAATGCTGGCTGGACTTTGGTTTTTAAAAAACCCCACAAAAAGATGGCCGGAAAAGTCAAATCTGGAAATCTCGGTTGCTATGAATTCGGCGCAAATGCTTGCCTTGAGCTCGAGGTTTGGTGGCTGGACTTTGATTTTTAAAAAACCCAACAAAATCCGGAGGGTTCAAAACTGGGTGGCCAGTCAATGGCGTAATTTTTTCACATCACACTTCCTGGAAATTTTTGTTGCAGAAACTCCTCTGTTTGCATATTTGTGACCTCGGACCTTTTTCACAATTTTTTGTGGACAGACATAGTAACTCAACATCCATCGATATCGATTACCATCGTCTTAAATATTTTGTATGGAAAAAGATGAAAAATTTTACAAAGTTTGAAGAGGAATAACAAAAAAAAAAGGATTCCGGGATTTTAAAAAAAAACCTTTTTTTTTTATTTTCTTTGAAGTATGTGCCTACGTATTGAAAATAAAAAAAAAAAAAATGGCTGAAAGACCTGTGATGAAAGAAAAGGTGTACCTTAAAAAAAATCATTTAACCCTTTGGTGAGTTGTGTACAGTAGGGAGGGGATAGTGATGTTTGGAGATCTTTAATAACGAGATTTTGATACCCAGTAACCCAAAATTTTGTTAGGTTTGACAAAAAAATGATTTTGAAAAAAACATTCGGGGTGACGCGTGGTAAATTTGTGCCGCATCGGGGTGAAAAGTAGAACAATTTGACAAAAACCTCCATATAACTACCCAAGTGTTGCTCCTAGAGGGGTAAAATGTTCAACCGACTCCCATTCAAGTTTCTTCCCCAAAATGTTTCGGGAACATACCTACCCTTTATCTGCACTACCTAAAGAAGCTTCCATACAAAATTTATCTTTTTAGAAAATTGGAGCAAACTGCTCTCAGGGTGCACCTAGAAGGGTAACATGTGTTACTGACCCCGATTGATTATTTTTTCCAACATTTTATCCGAACATCCTCTATTTCCAACTCTTAAGGGGCTCCTATACAAATTTTTCATTTTTTTTTTTAATTTTTTTAGTAAACATCTATCAGTCCCCTAAGGACGGACCGATTTCAACCATTTTTAATATACATCTATTATTCTATTTGTTTGGCCTTATGGCAGAGTTTCGTAAAGATCGGTTATTTTTTTATTACCTCCCATACATGTAAAAAATTAATAGACGTCCAAGAAAGTTACCCCGACGGACAAAGTGATTTCCACCATTTTTAGTACACATTTATGATACTAGCTTTTAGCCTTTTGGCCGAGTTTTGTTAAGATCGGCCAACTTTTGTATGTACGTCTCATATGAAATAATGTAAAAACTTAATAGTTCTCCAAGGGAGATATCCCTATGGACTGACCGATTTCGACCATTTTAAGTACACATCTTTTATTCTATTTGCCTAATCATCTGAGCTTGTTTTGTTAAGATCGGTTAACTTTCATATTTACCTCCCATACAAAATTATGTTAAATTTTAAAAGAGCTATAAGGGAGGTTCCACTAAGGACTGACCGATTTCAACCATTTTTCAAACACATCTTTTACTTTGTTTTTCTAGTCATCTGACTATTTTTTGTTAAGATCGGTCTACTTTTGTATGTACCCACCATACAAAATTTAATTTAATAGAGCTCCAAAGGAGGTACCCCTATGGACCGACCGATTTCAACCATATTTTATACATTTCTTTTGCTTTATTTTTCTTGTCGTCTGACTGAGTTTTATTAAGATCGGTCTACTTTTGTATGTACCCACCATACAAAATCACGTAAAAATTTAATAGAGCTCCAAGGGCGGTACCTCTAAGGACTGACCCATTTCAATCATTTTTTATACATATCTTTTACTTTATTTTTCTAGTCATCTGACTGAGTTTTATTAAAATCGGCCAACTTTTGTATTTACCTCCCATACAAGATCATGTAAAAACTTAATAGAGCTCCAAGGGCGGTACCTCTAAGGACTGACCCATTTCAACCATTTTTTACTTTATTTTTCTAGTCATCTGACTGAGTTTTATTAAAATCGACCAACTTTTGTATTTACCTCCCATACCAAATCATGTAAAAACTTAATAGAGCTCCAAGGGCGGTACCTCTAAGGACTGACCCATTTCAACCATTTTTTATACATATCTTTTACTTTATTTTTCTAGTCATCTGACTGAGTTTTGTTAAGATCGGTCTATTTTTGTATGTACCCACCATGCAAAATCATGTAAAAACTTGATAGAGCTCTAAGGGAGGTACCCATAAAGACTGACCGATTTCAACCATTTTTTGTACACATCTTTAACTCTATTTTTCTAGTCATCTGACTGAGTTTTGTTAAGATCGGTCTACTTTTGTATGTACCCACCATGCAAAATCATGTAAAATCATATTAGAGCTCCAAAAGAGGTACCCTTAAGGACTGACCGATTTCAACCATTTTTTATACACATCTTTTACTTTATTTTTCTAGTCATCTGACTGAGTTTTGTTGAGATTGGCCAACTTTTGTATGTACCCACCATACAAAATCATGTACATAATTACAAAAGGTCCAAGAAGGTTCCCCAACGGACAAAGCGATTTCGAACATTTTTAGTGCACATTTATGACTCGAATTTTTAAGCCTTCTGGCCGAGTTTTGTTAAGATAACCCAATTTTTATATGTACCTCCCATACAAAATCATGTCAAAAGTTAAAGAGGTCCAAAGAAGTTACCCCGAGGGACTAGAGAAAAGAGTTTCTTTCTATCAATCAAGATTTGGTTACAGTTAACATAGGTCATACTTGCTTATGACAAAATAAATATTTGGTTTTTAAAATTAACTACATATTTGTAATATTTCTAATTGAAACAAATGTTCTTTTAGCTATAGGTACATTCAGAAAAAAGTTTCTCGCAAAGTGATAAAAAAAATGCATCATATTTAGAGAAAAATGGCATAGACTTTGCTCCAGAGAATGCTCTAAATGTGATCATTAAAATTCTCTAAAAAGGATTAAAAGCTTCCATGAAAAAGAGAAATATATAAAAATATATCGTGTTTAGAGAAAAAATCTTTCTTATTTTTGAGAAAAAATTTGTTTTTATTAAAGAAAATACTTTCAATAGTGATTTTTTTTACCAAAATATAGGAAAAATTTTTCATCTAATATGTATGTATATAATAATCTCGAGTCACGGTGTTAGTGTTTGAACTCCTTCGAAACGGCTGAAACGATTTTAATGAATTTTTTATATTACTAGGTATGAGAATAGGTCGTAAAGTTTTTTCACCTTCCTACAAGCAAGGGGAGTGGCGTTTTTTCAAGAACACTAATTTCCAGTTTTACTGGCGTCTTTAAATCGCTTATCAATGAAACTTAGAACGAACTCACTATTGAGATGTGCCCTTCGACTGTCAAATTTGAGCTGTCTTTAGAAAGTGTGGCATTGCACCGGCCATACAATTTAACTTTTTGATATCAAATAGATTTGGAACTAAATGTCGTATAACTATGAAGATCAGTATGAAATAACTGATTGGTCAGGTCATTCAATTATAAAACAGACACGGGCTTTGAAAACAGGGCGTGGCTCCGCCCAAGCAACTAAAGTTTCGGTACAGAATTGCTATTGAAATAAGTCACAGAACATTTTAACTCAGAATGAAGTTACTATTTGGCGGTGTCCTGCTATTAGAAAAGTAGAATGGGCATTGTACAATGGTGTGGCTCCGCCCAAGACAAAATTTTTTAATTTGAATCGCTTTGGAAATAAAAGTCATAGATCAAAGAAACTCGGTTTGGAGTAAATATTTGATGATACCCTAATACTCGAAAATGTGAAAATTTATTTAAAATGTGAAAATAAACAAATTTGTTATCGCAGAAAGATAGATGTTTTGTTTTTTTCTGAGTGTACTTAACCATTATCTCGTGCTGACAAAATACTTTGTGAAATGAAAAAAGTTGTACTTGTATTTATTTTATTATTTATTTATTCTTTTTTATTATTATTTATTGCTCTTTTTTTAATTTTGTTTATTAAAATTTTATATAAGCAAATATTTAAAAAAAAATTCCATACCGTTAAAATTTATTTTAACTTCGTAACTAGGAATTGAACCACAAACCCATTGCATAAGAGTCGATGGCTCTAATGTCGTGCCGTTCTTCTATTGGATTTTAGATGAAAAAAAGGCAAATTAGTTACAAGTAAATAAATATTTAAAGCTTCAATATTTTTGGTTTGGTTATTATAAGGAAACCATGTTTTGTCTGCACACACATTATGTTTGCAGAAAACTAGATTTCATTGCACGAACCATATATTATAATAGAATGTTTAATTTTTTGCTGAAAATTTGAATTTTTAAAAAATTTTTGAAAAATTTAGTATCATTGAGGCGAGTGTGAACCACACCTTTTTTTAAACGAAAGTATCAGAAACAAAAAATTCAATCCAATTCTATTTTGCTCTAAAACGTCAGAATTTCTTTTTTACAGTGTATAGAAATTTAAAGGTGTTGGTCAAGCATCGAATTAAACAATATGAAAAATCATGTGTTGAACTTAATTCAGGGTGGTTCTTATCAGGCCCGTAGTCAGATAATTGTGGGTCGAAAGGCAACCAATTTTTTTTTTAAATTAGAAAATCATGTGTTTTGAACTAAATTTTTTTTTTAATTTATTTTAAAGTGTAAAATGAGCTAATTTTTGAAATATCGCAAAATTTATGTTAAAAAATTAATTAAAATATTGAATTGTTAAAAATAAGTATTTTATTAAAGTGGGACATAACATTCGCGGCAGAGAAAACAGACCTTTTTTAAAAAATTTATAACTCAATCAAAAACAAAAATTTTTCCAAAATTTTTATTATTGTAGAGAATTGAACAAATTAAAAAAAAAAAAAAATTTAAAAAATATATTTTTCACTCCAAAATGGTTTTATAGAGCTCCAAACTGGCGGCAGAGAAGAAAACGGGGTCTCATAGTTGCAGCGCTGGGAGTCGCAAAAATTGTCCAATCTGGAAATAAAATGACTTTTAAATCTTAACAAAATTTCGGTTATCGTATGACAGGAGCTTTTTTTTAATTTTTTTTCAATTTTTAGTGATGTTCCGAATTTGAAAGTGTGATTTTTCGAAAAAAATATAGACTTGAGTTCATAAATAATCGAAAAAAAAATTTAAATTAAAAGCTCGTGTCATACGATAGCGAATCAAGTTTAGAAAATACAAAAAAAATTTCGTCAAAAAATGAACCCGCTAGTACCGCAACCAGTACGAAAAACATGGTTTCAAGATTAAAGCGTTCGAAGTTTGTGAACAAAGAAAAAAAAAAACAGCGAAAATTAAAAATGCGCTCTCACTAATCCGGCTGTAAGTTTTGAACCCGTAGGAATTTTTCCATGAAATTTTTGTTTCTTAGAAAAAACGGCCAATGTCATGTCCCTCCTTAATTCAGGGTGGTTCTTATCTTCTAGAAGCGGAGAAATATTTTCACAGAAATACTAATATTTTCGCAGAAATAATTTTCCAGAAAATTTTAACCCTCTAGCTCTAACCCGTATGGGTAATTTTTGCCTTATTTTGAAAAACTTCCGAAAATTCAACTGTATTAGAGGTAAATTCAACTGTATTAAATTCAACTTCAACAAAATTATGCTTCAGAAAATTTCATCATAGATCACCGAAAACAAGTAAACTCTACGAGTTGTCTTTTACTATTTCTTCTTTTCTATAACCATAAGATTTTCTCTCAAAAATCCGCATTTTTTCTGACATTCCGGAAACTGCTTAAAATGACTTAACCAAAACTTTTAGAATACAGACTGAATCCTCTGCCCTATAAGACGCCCATTTAAAACCCATCATTAAGTGGTTAAAAAAAAATGTGTGCCACTAGCTCCGCCTTAGTCCGTACATTACAATTCTGATAATGTCTCTATGACTATAAATAACATGCTGTCCGGTTTTCTAATAACACCCCAAAAACATAAAAAAGCTGCTGCTGCACTAGAGAGCCAGCCCCTAGCACCCATACCAACACAGCTGACCCGCGCTTAATACTGATGCGCCAACAAAAAATTATTTATTTTTCAACTTTTTTGCGGCGATTTTCTTATGGCGCCCAACACTTAGTAGCCATTTCTCTGATTTTAATTTTTTTTTTTATTTTTTTTTTTTACCAAAAAGTAGTAGAAAAACCGTAAGCAACAAAAAACTGTATGAAACGCATATTCGTAATTTTTTTTTCGTGCATTTTTTTATTGTAATTTATAAAAAATAAAATTTTTTTTGCCTGTTTCTGTTATAAATTTTTATAATTTGCTAAAAGTACATTTGGCAGAAGGGAATTTTAAGCATGCATGTTTTAGTGTGGTCGAGTGTGTGTGTTGTGTAAATGTGTCTGTTAGTATGTTGCATGCATTTTTTGCTGTTTGAAACATGAAACACACATTATGAATATTATTTAAGCATGATTATTTTTGCTGCTATTTGGAAAAGGATATCATTGCAGCTTCTTTTTTTTTTTGTTGTTTCTTTTTTTTTTTTGCTATTTTTTATTTGCAAATTTTAATGTCGCCCATTTACTGTTATGAATTTTGTTAATTTATGAGCACTTTGTGAATAGTAAGATAATATTTTTCTGTGACATGCATTTTTTTTTTTTCTTCTCAGCCGTGCATTTTGGCTAAAATGCTTTTAGGCGCTAAGAGCGAAATGTGTGTAAAAAATAAAGGACACTCCGAAAAATGCTTAAAAAAAATGTGCTTTAATGAAGCTTATATCCAAATAAATTTTTAAATATTTTTTTTTATATTATTTCTTTATGTTTCTGGCATCATTTGCATTTAACTCATCAAACTACATTCATTGCCTTGGCTTAATTAATTTTCCAAATTTAAATTTCAATATTTTCTCATTATATAGCCTTTGAGTGCTGAACATCTTGCAAAAAGCGGCCAGCAAATATAGTTAGTAGCTACATTCGTACAACAACACAAACAAAACTTTAATCAACTTTTAAGTTGGCAAGAATTCTAATCAAACTAGTTGTGTTGCGTTGAATTCAGTTCAGTTGAGTTGAGTTGAGTTGATTTTACTGGCAAAGGTGCGGCTGGCAACTAATATGACCGCAGTGTATATTTATTTAACAGTTTGTTTGAAGTTTGAGTGAATTGAGTTTCGGAATGTAATTTTCAGAAACGCCACAACAGCCACAAAAAAAATGTTAACCAACTCAACATGGCGAAAATTTCAAATACCAGGATCTATGATATCTGTATAGTTAGAAAAGTATATTCAAAATACAAAATTTTTTTGAGTTTTACGATATTCAATCTTAATACTGAGTCAAATGCAATAAAAATATTTTATAAAATATTTTATATAATGTATAATAAAAATTATATATATATATATAATAAAATATATATAATAAAATATATATAATAAACATTTTTTAAATTTGCAATAAAACAAATTTTTCTTTTTACATCAAATGTTCTTTTGAAGTTATACTAAACTATTTTTTTGAGTGTCTGCCATTTCAAATATCATACCTGTAACCTTTATGTTGTCTCTCCATGTTATTTCTTAGAAATTGCTTTTAAATAGAAAACAAATTTCATATTTCTGTGTGAAATTAATTGAAAATCTAGTAATTATTCAATTATTTTGAAAGTTATGATTTTTTAAGAGATAATATTATAGCAGCGACCACAAGTAGCTTGTTTTTAATCACTGGAATAAGAAGTATATGAACATTTTTTTAAAATGACCTATTATTCCTTTTTGTTTGAAAAATATTAAATTTTATTTATAAGCAAATATTTTTTTCTAATTGAACTTTTTTTATCCTAAAAACTTATTTATTGTTGTTTGAAAATATTATATTTTTTCTTTGCCCCAGCAGAAAATGTAATGTTCAGTTTAGAATTCATGCCTGACAGGCATTACCGATGCCTGATGTTTCCTTAAAAACAACCCTGAGATTTTATGCAAGTATCTGCCTTTTCATGCCTGTGTCCTCTTGTACATTTGGTACTACTTTATTACTTTGTTCACCTATGTTTTCTTGACTGATAGCCGATACACATTGACTGCAACATGCGTCCACCGACAAAACGAAAACTAGTCGTCAGAGAGAATTGTCGCAGTGTTCCCGACGACTCGATTATAATTAATGCAACAGCAACAATCTGTATTGCTGTGTTTCTGATGAATTTTATTTACTTTATTAACTTACTTTAAAACAAAACAATAATCACAAGACTCACACAATGGAAAACGCACAGCTAGCTTGAATATAATTAAAACAAAAACAAAGTTCAGAGTACTCTTTTGTCGGCTGTCAAATTAGAAATAGATTGAAGTCTGCTAGCCGATACACATTGACTGCAACCTGCGACGAACAACAAACGTCAAAAAAATAGAACGCATGTCTTCTTATGTAAGTGTAATTTTTGCCTGCAGCACGACAAAGAAAGGATTCGACGACAAATGTTGCAGCCGCAGACTTCAATCTATTTCTAATTTGACAGCCGACAAAAGAGTACTCTAAAGTTTGTTAACGTTTTTTTTTTTTAATTATATTCAAACTAGCTGTACGTTTTTCGTTGTGTGAGTCTTGTGATTATTGTTTTGATTAATTTTGAAAGCTTAAAGTTTGAAAGCGAGTTAATAAATTAAATAAAATTCATCAGAAATACAATAATACAGATTGTTGCTGCTGCAATCATTATAATCAAGTCGTCGGGAACACTGCGACAATTCTCTCTGACGACTAGTTTTTGTTTTATCGGTGGACGCAGGTTGCAGTCAATGTGTTCGCCGATACACAACGAATCCTCTCTATGTCGTGCTGCAGGCAAAAATTACACTTACATAAGAAGACATGGGTTCTATTTGTTTACGTTTGTTGTTCGTCGCAGGTTGCAGTCAATGTGTATCGGCTATGAATACCAGTAAACATTTTGAAATAACAGATTTGAAATTGAAATATCCTACGAATTTTTCATACGACTTTATATTGCTTTTAAGAAAAATTCATCACCAATTTATTTCTCAAAATTATTCAGGCATTAAATCACAAATTTTTGAATTTTTAGAAGCAATGTAATTTCGATTTTTTTCCCGGATTTCTGATGTTGGATTCGAAAATTTAAAATTTCTAATAATTCCAGTAATTTTTATACCCCCACGCGTACTCCGTAAGGGGTATATTAATTTTGTCACGACGTGTGTAACGCCCATAAGGACGCGTGGTAGGTATAGAAAAGTATATATATTATTGATCAGCATCACCACCTGAGTTGATTTAGCCATGTCCGTCTGTCTGTCTGTCCGTCTGTCTGTCCGTCTGTCTGTGGACACGATTACAGCCGTAATTTTGAAACTATTGTGCTGAAATTCGATATTTAAGCTTTTTTATAAAAAACTAAGATCAAGTTCGAGAATGGGCTAAATCGGTTGAAAACCACGCCTACCTCCCATACAACACAAATAATTAAAACTCTATAAAGAGGCTAATATTAAAGTAACAAAACTGAAACTCGGTATTTGTATGTTCTATGTCAAAACTTAGGTGTGTTAGAAAAATGGACGTTATCCACCCACTAACACTCCCACCTCCCATACAACCCCAAAATTGAAAACTCTATAAAGAGACTAATATTAAAGTTACAAAACTGGAACTCGGTATTTGTGTGTTCTATGTCAAAACTTAGGTGTGTTAGAAAAATGGGCATTATCCACCCACTAACACTCCCACCTCCCATACAACCCCAAAATTGAAAACTCTGTAAAGAGACTAATATTAAAGTTACAAAACTAAAACTCGGTATTAGTGTGTTATATGTCAAAACTTAGGTGTGTTAGAAAAATGGGCGTCATCCATCCACTAACACGCCCACCTCCTATACAACCCCAAAATTTAATATTTTATAAAAAGGCTTATATTTATGCTTCAGAAAAACAATTTGATATGTTTGTATTTTAGACACATCTAAATCTAAATAACAAAATCTTCTAAAATCTCATACAAAAAGATCTCTAATTTAAGATTATTTAACCCTTAAGAATCAGTCGTGGGGGTATTTTAACTTCGGCCAAGTCGAAGATATACCTTACTAGTCTTATTTTAAATTGTGTCGAAAAAGAAAATTTTTCACCCAACCTTATGTGAAATTTTTCGAAAAGGGCTATTTTTGGACGTGATGTTATGGGCGCGACAGTTTTCTTGAACGTTGTACAGGCCTATATGGTGCCTCATAAAATATTTAATAATTGAACATTAGAGCTGGAAAACGTGCATTAGAGGCCTTTAATTAAATACTAAAACTGAAAGTAGTGCGAGTTCCAAATGGTATGTAACGCGAGTTACGGCATAATTTTTGGATTATTTTAAAGACTATTATTTTATATTGTGGTGACCGTGGCATGCAGGTTAAGTGTGTGGCTTAGCATGCTCGGAGCCCGGGTTCGATCCCCAGCCGTGGCGGAAAGTTTTTTCAATAAAAAATTTTTCTGATCGGTCACCACCTCTCTGCAGACAATGGCAAACCTCTGAGAGTAAATAATGCCATGTAAAGCTTCTTGAGAACATGAGCCGTTCGGAGTCGGCATTAAACATGTAGGTCCAGTTCTCGGTCAATTGTGTGCAAAATTTAATAACACACACAACACAATCGATCCTAAGAAGCTCGGTCAAAGTTCTTTCAAGGGCTGAAATGGCCAATTTGTTTTTTTTTTTTTTTATTATTTTATATTACTGTTTTTTAAAAAGATAAACTAATTGAAAACCTCCTGTTTCTATTAATGCCAAATGTAAAAAAATCTACCCACAAATTTAGCATATGTTGTCCAAAAATGGTAACGCGAGTTACGAACCTAAATTATTATTTCACTGAGTAAATATTTTGGTACCACTGAGTTTTTTTTATCCATTTCTAACATACAAAACTGATTATTTTTATAAATAAAACAAATTTAATGCTTAATTTAGCTCCATAAAATTTTCTGTATGTAACGCGAGTTACCATGCAATTACCCATATGAGAAAAATTTGTTAAGTATTTTTTATTTACGTTTTGTAACTTAAAAACTTTTTAATGCCTTTAAAAAGTAAGAATAAGTAGAAAAAAATGTTCATATATCCTGAAGACCAATTCAATAGCTATTCATAAAAAATATATTATTGCATTTACGTTGCACGAAGCATAACTGAGAGCATTTTTAACCAAAAGTTGTTTGAAGTTTTTTCGAAAAATTTTTGTTTGACCTTTCAAAAAACCATAACTGGATGCGTAAAAAGGAAAAATATCTACAAAACATCTTGAAAAGTTAATTTTAAATGAAAAGTTGTATAGTCGCTTTGCACCTCATTTAAAAAATTACATGGCAATTATGTTTTTAAAGTTTTTTGAGAAAATTTTTGAGTATTCTTTGAGATAAAACTCAAAAGCGACTGGCTTTTTACCACAAGAGATACGTGCTTCTTTATGCAGATCTTATTATCAACACTTATTCTCTCGGAAAATGCGCGGGGAGCGAAAAAATTTAGCATTTTTGCACATATGGGTGCTCTAATGCTTATGTTGATGACCTCGAACTATACTTATCCATACCCACAGGTCTGTTGCAGATTTAAGTACGAGTCTTAATGATGACTTCACTAAGGTATCCAATTGGGTTGTATATTTCATGCTCATATTGAATGTCTTGATATACTATATGTTGCCAATCTCAATTAGAAAATTTAAGAAACTCGACGCCACTTAGTAGAAGATGAGTACAAATTGTTAAAACAATCAGTAGTTTTTTTCGAATGGTGGTTACCGACTTTAAAAATAACATGTTTGGAAAATTCGATTTAAAGTTTTGTACACTGGAAAATTTCAAATAACTTTTCAAAATTTAATTTTCTTATAAAATGCCTACATAGAATCATCGAGGCCAGGTCTATATAGTATATCACTATCATCCAAGACGTCTAAGACATCTTCATGCTCCTGTCTACGCTGTATTTTGCCTTCTTTAGTCTCATGTATAGCTTTCTCATCCGCTCTGCTGATCCGCAAATCGTTCATTCATAAGCACTTGGCTCTGAAGTGATGCGCATTTCTTGCATGTAGGTCAGAAAACCAGGGCTGCTTTTATTACAAATACACGCTGCTACATACGCGGCAATATCGACGTTAGTTGAGGTACCACTTCTGATTTCAAACTAATTTTTAGGATAAGTTTGTTGTAACTTTCGTTTTTACTTCTATGTAACCTGAAGCTTACACTGTGATTTGAAAAACCTTGTTCGTAGACCACTCTTCGTATGCTGCATTATATCATTTATTTCTCCAAGTTGCACAATGATGACAGCACGAACTTTGTATAAATATATGGACAAATTTTTCAGTCCAATAGCCAAGCAAAGACGATACTGAGTTGGTGCAACGGTCATTCAAACTATCATAAATCCGTCAATTTTGCTCCGATTGACCTCAAAATTTAATACCATATTCTAGAGATGTTATACATTCAAAATATCCTAAACCCACTTTTGCAAAAAAAAAAAAAATTTACTGAAAATGGGCGTGTCCGTGGGCGGAAGAAGCCTATATTCAATATGCATTTAAATGTTGATGAAAAATTTACACATACCAAGTTTTATTCCTGTAGCTCACAGTTAATGCCTTTATTGTGCTTTCGCTATGGGAAATGGGCGTGTTCATGGACGGATTACTCCCAATTTTTAACACACCTTAGTTTTGGTATAAAATGCATACATACCAAATTTGATCTCTCTATGACAAACATAATCTTATTTGGAAGGTGGGCGTGTCCATGAGCGGATGACACCCATTTTTCGAACACATCTTTGTATTGATACAAAACACATACACACCAAATTTTATTGTTGTAAGTTATCTATGAGCTTATTTATGCAGTTTTCAATTTTGCGTTGTATGGGAGGTGGTCGTGTCCGCGAGCGGTTGATGTACATTTTTCAAAACCATCTTTGTTTTGTTATAAAAAATATACGTGCCAAATTTTATTTCTGTAGGTGAAACAGAGGCTTATTTATTGTGTTTTCAATTTTTAGGTTGTATGGGAGGTGGGCGTGTCCGTGGGCGGATGATACCCATTTTTCGAAGATATCTTACGCTTACGTTGTAAAACAAAATGTTTTCGATGCCGACTATGTGAATTTTCAACCAGTGCATGAATTGAGAACATTTTTTTCACAAATTTTTTTTTCATCGATAGATTTTTAAGCTTATTTTTCACATTATTTGTTAGATGCTCGAAAAGCTTTCGAATGTGCGGTTGAGTACTTATTAATAATAATTTATAAAATTTTTATATCGCACGGAAGTGTTAATTTCTTTTGTTTGGTTTAAAATATCTTTGATGTTTGAAGAAATTTTTCGAAAATAAAATTTTGTATTAAGTCTACTGAAAGTATGCCCAATAGATTGCGTGCTGTTGTAAAAGCTATAGGCGAAAATACACGTTACTGACAAGCATGTAATCGAAATACTTTATATTGACAAACAATAAATTTTTTAACTTATTCATTTATTTTTTTTTTTTTTTTTTTGATTGAAATAAAAATAAAATTTTAATTTGTATTGAAACATGAACATTTTGTTTACTTACTCTGTGTTCTATTAGCTTGACCACCTACTATCCTTACATAAAGTCTCACTAACTTCAGTAGATTTGGATACAAAATTTTGAAAACTACATTTTTATAAAAACAAAAACAAAAAAAATTACTTAAGCAAATTTCAATAAATATATGTTGCTTTTTAATTTCGAATGTTTTTTTGCTTTTTGAAAAACTTTGATAAATGAAAACTATTTGTTCCTTCTTGCTCAAAAAATGTGTGTACTTCTTTAGCCTGATGAAAACATATAGTTCTAATTTGCTAGCAGACTTTCATTTATGAAGATATTTATATAAAAATTGCATACTATCAAAAACATGAGCAGGAATTGAACCGCAAACCATCGAATAAGAGTCGACCGCGCAAACGTCGTGCCATAACTCTGATGGCTAATAAGTAAAAAAAATACATGTGTACATGTGAGTATCTCAATTTTCAACAGTTGCACAACATTATTACCTTTTTCATAATTTTCCGTGTGTATTCGAAAATATTAACTGTAGACGGTATTCTAGTCTAGGGGTAAATATTTTTGGTTGTTTTTAAAATTAGAGAAAACTAGTAAGGTATATCTTCGACTTGGCCGAAGTTAAAATACCCCCACGGCCGATTCTTAAGGGTGGAAGAATCTTAAATTGGAGAGCTTTTTGTATGAGATTTTGAGAGATTTTATTATTTTTATGTGTCTAAAATACATACATATCAAATTGTTTTCCTGCAGCTTAAATATAAGCCTTTTTATAAAGTTTTAAATTTTGGGGTTGTATGGGAGGTGGGCGTGTTAGATTGTGTATGACGCCCATTTTTCTAACATACCTCAGTTTCGACACAGAATACACAAATACCGAGTTTCTGTTTTGTAACTTTAATATTAGCGTCTTTATAGATTTTTCAATTTTGGGGTTGTATGGAAGGTGGGCGTGTTAGTGGGTGGATGACGCCCATTTTTCAAACACACCTCAGTTTTGACATTGAATACATAAATACCGAGTTTCCATCTTGTAACTTTAATATTAGCCTCTTTATAGATTTTTAAATTTTGGGGTTGTATGGGAGGTGGGCGTGTTAATAGGTGGATGACGCCCATTTTTCAAACACACCTCAGTTTTGACATTGAATACATAAATACCGAGTTTCCATCTTGTAACTTTAATATTAGCCTCTTTATAGATTTTTCAATTTTGGGGTTGTATGGGAGGTGGGCGTGTTAATGGGTGGATGACGCCCATTTTTCAAACACACCTCAGTTTTGACATTGAATACATAAATACCGAGTTTCCATCTTGTAACTTTAATATTAGCCTCTTTATAGATTTTTCAATTTTGGGGTTGTATGGGAGGTGGGCGTGTTAATGGGTGGATGACGCCCATTTTTATAACACACCTCAGTTTTGACATTAAATACACAAATACCGAGTTTCTGTCTTGTAACTTTAATATTAGCCTCTTTATAGATTTTTCAATTTTGGGGTTGTATGGGAGGTGGGCGTGTTAATGGGTGGATGACGCCCATTTTTCAAACACACCTCAGTTTTGACATTAAATACACAAATACCGAGTTTCCATCTTGTAACTTTAATATTAGCCTCTTTATAGATTTTTCAATTTTGGGGTTGTATGGGAGGTGGGCGTGTTAGTGGGTGGATGACGCCCATTTATCTAAGACATATCAGTTTTGACATAGAATAGGCATATACCAAATTTCAGTATTGTAGCTTTAATATTAGCTTCTTTGTAGAGTTTTCAATGTTGGGGTTGTATGGGAGGTAGGCGTGGTTTTCATCCGATTTTGCCCATTCTCGAACTTGACCTTATTTTTTTTAAAAAAAGCTTAAATATCGAATTTCATTACGATAGGTTAAAAATTACGGCTGTAATCGTGTCGACAGACGGACAGACGGACAGACGGACAGACAGACGGACATGGCTAAATCAACTCAGGTGTTGATGCTGAGCAAGAATATATATACTTTTCCATACCTACCAGGCCTCCTTTTGGGTGTTACAAACGTCGTGACAAAATTAATATACCCCTTACGCAGTACGCGTGGGGGTATAAAAATTACAGTGTTTTTGCCAGCCCTTATTAGCTATTTATTGATATTTTAAAAAAAAAACCAAAAAAAAGTTTTCAAAATTTTAATCTTTAAACAAGTTTTTCTCGAAACTACTTTTTGCTAATACGTCTTGCGTGATTTTTCAAGTTCTAATGAAATTTGGTGTATGAAATTTGGTGTACCTTCTTTATATATCCCTTCATCGTTTTAACTTTAATTATGTATAATATAATTTTGTTTTTTACTATTTATAAAAAATTCAAAACTTTGAAAAATTACAAAAAAAATCACTTTTTTTCAAACAGCCGCCATTTTATAAAACAATATTTTTAATTTGTAGACAATAGCGACATTCTTACTGTCGAAGAATCTGTTTTCTTTTCTTCATCAGATTATCAGAAGCGTTAGAATCATGTCAAGAAGGACGCACCCTTATATTTTACCTCCTCCGCTTACTTTACCAGCCTGTAATTTTTTCAATTGTATATTTGATACAATTTATTAATTTTTTTTTTGTATTATTAAAACATCAGTAAATATTTTATAAAAAAATGACTGGTAAAAATATTCTTACTTAGTTTGTTTTTTATCGAATTTTAAAAAACAACCAAAATTTGTACTCCTAGACTGGAATACTGCCTTTATACATAGACATAATAGAGTTTAATACAATATCTTAATATATAAAATGTTTGCCTTGGTAACGATTATTATAGAATGTTCCTATTTCTTTTTTTTAATTGTTTTGTGTTAAAGGAGTTTTCACAAGAACTAATAATTTTATTTTTGATTTGAAATGATTTGTCTCATTTAAAACTTAGGTAACTTTTTCTCAATTTTTCATAGTGTACGAATTATTTTAGGCCTCACTATTTTGGTTAATTGAAATAATTTATATTTTGTTAACTGATAACTAACTGCCAATCCATGCAAACGTTGTAGCATTTAATAAAACAGCAACAGAAGCAGCAGAAGGCAACACTAATATGTACAGCTTCAAGCTGCCAAGGTTCACCCACAGTCGGTAAGTCAGTCAGTCAGTCGTTGAATATGTAAGTCAGCCAGAGTTGCCAACGTTGCCCACACATTTGCAGTAAGCAATGACTTAATGACTATTTCGACTGTTGCGCTTGCAGCATTATTTCCAACAAAGTTTAGCCAGGTGAATGATTTGGTTACGCTTTTGTCAGTCATCGTTGGCCGCTCGAACGGTTAGAGACTGTTAACAGAGTCCAGAAGAGTCTGATGGCTAGAGTAGTAGTTTCACTCCAGCTACTCTACTAGCTATAGCTGCTATACCTTTTGAAGCTGCTCTCTGTGTGCAATTTTACTAATTCCCAAAATTACATTTGAAAAGTTAATTGAAATGGAAATTAGTTGAAATTGTAAAACGAATTGAATGAATGTGATTAGCTGTATTTGAATTGGTTTAAACTGCTTTGGTTTTTGTTTTTGTGGCTCTTACTCGGTGTGTGTGTGTGTTTTATTTTTTTTTTCAAGTTCAAAAAGGTAGAACTTTATATATTTTTTACTGCTACCACAACAATATAAAATGCTATGCTGCTGCGAAGATAGTGAGAGAGAGAAAGAGAGAGATAGGGAAAAGTTGATTTAATATGTTGGCTAAAATCATGTCAAGTTTATTCAAATGTAAATATTTTATTTTTTAATTTGATTAGCTCAAATTTTGCTCATAAAGCAAAGCACGTGAAGCTTCTATAAGACTCTATGAAAATTTTAACTAAGGATAGTCAAATTTATATCTCATAGTTAGCCAGCCACTGACAAGTGTGTGTTGAATGCGTTAATTAGCGATGAAGTTAAAAGAAAAGCAAATTTAAAAAAAAATTACATAAACAAATTAAAGAATAATAATAATTTATAATAAATTGAAAAGGATTTTTTGAAATTATTCAAATACACTATCAAATCAACTAAATTTAAATTTAAAATGTCATATCGTAATTCCTTATTTATATCTAGTTATGTGCTCAGTTTTTGTTTTCTTTTAGTCCTTTATTCATTAATTTTTTATTTTTGTTTCAGTTACTTTACAAAAAATTCTTTCAATGTTAATTTTTATTTTATTTTATTTATCGTTTTTGTTTATTTTTTTTTTTTTTTTTGTTCTTACTTTTATTTCCCTACAAATTTATATAAAGTTGACATAATTCACGCTGCCATAACTTACAATTAGCCATTGCCACAGGTGTCTTTGCTCATTTTTTATAATTTCAACTCTCCATTTTAATTTACGAATTACCTACCTAACGTTGACTTTAATGGCAACACTTTGCTTTTTCTAACCCGTTGGAGTACAAGTTTTGTTCACTAGCCCTGCTAAAGTTTTTGGGAAGTGTGAGTCAGAGTCGACTGACTCTAGCATAAGTTACAGTATTTTAATGCGTTGATTTTGTTGCTTTTTTTTGTCATTTATATATTCATAAATTAATTAGTGAAATAGTTAAAAAGAAGCAACCAAGGAAGCAGTTGAAGGAATTTGAGAAATGATAGCCGGAATAAACAACCATTGCCAAAAGATGGTAGAGAGACAGCTGAACATTGAATAAGCATTATTTTAAAATATTAAGCATATTATTGCCAGAAAATTCTGGATCTCTCATTGTTATTGGTAGGATGTGTTTGAATTCTGTTATGACTACATGAACTAATAGAAGCAGGAACAAGCTAAAAAACTTGACTACGCCATTTTAGGACTTACTTACATCTTCTCCAGACAAACTCATTGCATTCGTTGATATCTTTAGTCTAAGGCTGATAAGAATCTAAGTGACTTGAATAGGTGTATTAAAAAACAATATCACGGAGAGAAAAAACATGGACTGAAATCAAGCTCAAAGCGTTCGTTACTGAAATCAGCTGAATAGAGCTCAAATTGGCTCTATTGGCTAATAATTTACAGCTGTCAAGCTCAAAATATTTGTGTAAACATAACAGTGGGACAATTCATTATTTTTCTCATCAAATTATTTAGAAGCGAAAAACGAAACAAAATTTTTTTTTACTACGTTGTTATTTTATTGAATTTTCTCTTTCTTGCGTAGGTATTTTGAGAAATTTCTTTATTAAGTAACCTCATTCTAAAGTACATTCTACATCTAAAAAAAGTTTTTTCACTTTTTCATTTGAGTCAATGTCCATTGCTTCCGTCAAATGTTTTTGCAAAAATCCGCTTGTAAGCAATAATTTTTCTCCATTCAATTTCTGAAAAATTGCATCGCATGATTTTAGCGTTTCCATTAACGCATTTGATGGCTTACTTAGCCCACCTTCATTTAGGTGGTTTACCCATGAATAAGTAGAGTCCTCCAAAGGATTAATCGCAAGAGTAGGGTTTTCAGTTTTTAATTTGTGGCATATATATCCAGCCAAATTCTCCAAACCGTCATGTTGCAGGTTTTCTAAATCGTTTTCATCATTTTCTTTTTGTAATGCTACATCTTCGATGCTAGAATTAACAGTCTTAAGTATAGTACCTAAAGAAGATACCACAGAAAGTAAACTCTGTACTATTTAAAATTGTATGTTGAAATTTACCTGTTAAAGAATGATGTATATCTTCTAAATCGGGCGTATCGTCGACTTCGACATTAGCGTAGTACCTAAAACGCCTTCGTTATACCCCAAAATATATGATCGAAGTCTATATTTGAATTCTTGACGATCAGGGTGGTCGTGAAGCCCGCCTTTAGATCTTATTATACCAAAAAAATTTTCCAGAACGTCCTGATTAAGTCGATATGTTAAAACGTACTCAATATTATATCGCTCCTTATGTTCAATATGAAGCATTTTCAAAGCGTTATTTGATTGAATAATGCCTGTGAAATAAGTGAATTACATTTACTTGCATCGCCTGGGGTCGAAATTCGACCAATTTATTGATTGCCTATTTATAAATACTAGTATCGCCTGGGGTCGAAATTCGACCAATTTATTGATTGCCTATTTATAATTATATGCGAGATGTTAAAAATAAGTTCGAGGCTATAACTCTTAATTGATTGGAGATATAAAGCTATTTTCTTCAAAAAAATTATTTTTTATTTAATTATTTTTTCAAAAACATAAAAACCACATTTTAAAAAAATTTAATTCTGTCAAAGAAATCATAGGGGGTAGCCTTGATTTTTTGATGGCACGGACAGTTTATTAATTTAGTGTCAAGACAAAATAAATTCCCCTCAAAATTCGGTATAGACTTGGAAATAAAATCAAAAATGCAACTTTGAGTTTTTGTTTTTTTACAACAAAAATCATTTTTACCCCATATTTTAAGAATAAATCAAATTTTATGGTGTTTTTTTTAAAGGAATACTTTAAATATAAACAAACAAAAAACGGTATTATTTTCAAAAGTTTTTTTAAGATAACTGATAAGACTTAAATACAAAAAAGAAATAAATAAAACTATTCACAGATGGCGGAGATATTGGCTTCCCAATTTAGAACATTCAATTTGAGACAGTTTTTTCTCTCCTTTGCATTTGGTTGAAACACACGCTAAATAACTAACGACAATATTAAGAAAATTCATTAAAAATACTTTTGGTTAGAATTTTGCTGTAATTTTTAGTACATTTGAAAGAAAATTTATCAAACTTTTAGAAAAAATGAAAAAAATTTAAAAACCGTTAAAATCCGACCAAGATATTCACATGGAAATTCAAATTTTTGAGGTCAAAAAACATTTTTTTACAAATTTAACAATTGATGAATGCATAAAACTACAATTTTTTAAGAAATTGTTACTTTTTAAAAAAATTCAAATTCGAGCGACTTAAGAACTCTCCTCCAACCAAATTTCATATCAATCAAAGAGCAGATTTTTTCTCAAAAATTTAATTTCTCTCTTAGAAGGTTGGGAACCCCCTCTATCAGATATATCATTTATATATACATTCTGCACATCTGGACAACAAAACCTTTCAAATGATATAAGTTTCAATTATTTTGAGTTTTAATTAATACCAAAAAAGCGTACGACAAACTTTAATGTTCACGTATTAATATATAAGATATACGAGATGATCAAAATAAGTTCGAGGCTATAACTTTTCATTGATTGGAGATATAAAGCTATTTTCTTCAGAAAAATTATTTATTTATTTAATTATTTCTTTCAAAAACAGAAAAACAATGTATTAAAAAAATTTAATTTTGTCAAAAAAATCATAGGGGGTAGCCTTGATTTTTTGATGGCACGGACAGTTTATTAATTTAGTGTCAAGACAAAATAAATTCACCGTAAATTCGGTATAGACTTTGAAAGAAAATCAAAAATGCCATTTTGAGTTTTTGTTTTTTTACAACAAAAATCATTTTTACGCCATAGTTTAAGAATAAATCAAATTTTATGGTCTTTTTTTAAAATTAATAATTTAAATATAAACAAACAAAAAACGGTATTATTTTCAAAAGTTTTTTTAAGTTAACTGATAAGACTTAAATACAAAAAAGAAATAAATAAAATCTATTCACAGATGGCGGAGATATTGGCTTCCCAATTTAGAACATTCAATTTGAGACAGTTTTTTTCTCTCTCTTGGCATTTGGTTGAAACACACGCTAAATAACTAACGACAATATTAAGAAAATTCATTAAAAATACTTTTGGTTAGAATTTTGCTGTAATTTTTAACACATTTAAAAGAAAATTTATCAAACTTTTAGAAAAAATGAAAAAAACCGTTAAAATCCGACCAAGATATTCACATGGAAAGTCAAATTTTTGAGTTCAAAACACATTTTTTTACAAATTTAAATATTGATGAATGCATAAAACTACATTTTTTTAAGAAATTGTTACTTTAAAAAAAATTCAAATTCGAGCAACTTAAGAACTCTTCTCCAACCAAATTTCATATCAATCAAAGAGCAGATTTTTTCTCAAAAATTTAAATTCTCTCTTAGAAGGTTGGGAGCCCCCTCTATCAGATATATCATTTATATATACATTCTGCACATCTGGACAACAAAACCTTTCAAATGATATAAGTTTCAATTGTTTTGAGTTTTAATTAATACCAAAAAAGCGTACGACAAACTTTAATGTTCACGTATTAATATATAAGATGTCAAAAATTTTAAAAAGTATTACTAGGCTGTTCACTTTAGAGGTGCAAAGTTTAAATGTAGGAGCAAATTCAAAAACCAATAACAAAAAAAGCCTTGGAAATATTTTGAATAAAAATCAATTTACTTTACATTTGCTATACACAAAAGGTAAACGACGGATATTTTGATGCTGTTATTTAGTTTTTTCTTACATTTTACACTTACACCGCTGACGTGTGTAGTCCTTATATAATTTCATACCTTTTTGAAATTTTGGCGCACGCCGATTGCTAAATCCTATTTAAAATAATTAAAAATGAACTGCAAAATAAAACAAATTAGTTGTAACTTACCCATTTCAAATTTCATATTTCTTTCAAAATCCTCCTCCTTGAAATGCATTGAACAAATTCTCTCTTTTTGAAAAGAGAAAATTAAAAACTATAAAAATGTATTTTCCACCACCTATTGCAAAAAATAATTACATTCCATTAAAAACTTGCATTGTTAGTTTTCGCTCAATATCTCACTTGATTTTTTACTGTTGCTTTGCTTGCATTTGCCTACTGCACACCTCATGTTTACGTTTTGTTTATTATATTTTTTTAGTTTTTCTCTGTGCTGCAACTTTATAAACACACTTCACTTATCGTTTTTTATAATTTCAATTGTTTTTATATTGTTTGTTTTATGAAATATAACGCGAAATTCGTAAATTATTTCAAAGCCGATGCAAAATATTTTGGCGAACTGTCAAAGTGATTGTAATTGCAGGGTTGCCAACTCTCACATGAGGGCCCATAAAGTCGAGCAACTAATTGAGAAACTGGTAGATAAACTGGCTGCTTGACAAAAATAAGTCGTGTGTAGGTGAGTTGAGTCGCCCTTACCCCACAAGGGGTTAACGGAAAAGAAGGAGGAGAAGGTGAGTTAATTATCATTTTAAGTTTTTTAACTAGTTGTTTTTTGATAAAAACCAAAAAAATCTTGATTTGAGTTCAACTGGCTGATGAGCTGTATTTGTTCTCATAAGAGTTGGCAACCCTTACAAGGGACAAGCTACGTCATCTAACGGGAAATCATGCGCATGTCGTAATCTTATATTCTATCATTCTTGGAACAATCCAATCATTTCTTATATTGAACGCATGTGAGCATATTTATTTTTTTATAAATGATCCAAAAATCACATACATTATGCACGAATGGACGTGTTAATTTTTTGATAAACAATCACATTAGGGCTTGATATCAAGAATATTATGGCTTAACTTAGAATCAATCCCAAAACTAATTAATTTGGGGTTATTTTCAGCTCAAATTTTCTCTCCGTGATTTTCTTCAATAAAATATAAAATTGCAAAAAGTATTAAAGTAACAATACTTCAGTGTTGTTTATTTAGAGCTGCGATGCCTTGTCGATTAAAAGAATTAATAGTACTGCATCTATAGTATAATAATTAACAAGATAGTATTGACGTTTCTGTTGGAAACGACCACCTGTCAAAAATATCACAAAAAAGAGAGCGCTCACCATCTGCCATTACATACAATTAATTTTCATTGGTCACATTCAGCGTACTGAACTGTTGGCAACTGTTAAGTCCAAACTTGATGCACATAAATATGAAGTTGCGCATAAGAATGCATTTAAATATAGAAAGTTTTTAATTTTTCGGTAAAGTTTCCATTGATATTTGATACAATGCTTGACATCTTGATATCAACTTTACAACTTTTCTGACACTTCCATAGCGATAATTTTGCTGCCCGATGTGTCGCTATCACAACAGTTGATACAGCTGAATGTGGCTTACGCATGTCACAACGAACAGCTTATTTGACAGGAGCTCATTTACTTTTAGATAAGAAAATCGACACTTGTCAATTCTACATTGTAAATTATTATACCATGAATTGCATCGATCATATTCAATCAGCTCTCGTGAGCATGGTATGTCAGGCTTATCTCAATTAGCAAAAGTTAGATTATCGTCGTTATAGGTCCTGCCCAAAATTTTAAATTTCCAAAAAAGTTGGCAAGAATACTGACCCGAAGAATAATTGAATTATTACTCGTTAAGCATAAGTGACAGGATAAAAAAAAATTCTTTGATCTCAAGGCAAAAACAAAAAAAAATTAATTTTTTCTAATTTTCCTTGAGTATGGGAACTACGGTTAAAGTAATGATAGCCCGGTTAACGACTCTACTTTGATATTAAGGGAATGCAACGACGTTACATGTAATTTTTACTCAATACGAATAAAAAACATATGGTAAAATGTCTAGAACAAATTGTGGGGGTGGTTTTCTCAATGGCTGAGGTAAGCTCAGCCAATCCAAGATCAGACAGAGGATCAACTAACCTTTGTCAAATAAAAGACGCAGTTTTGATATTAAATAAAATTCAGTTTGTTTTTATTTAAGTATTAATTCCTTATTATACTTTTTTAAGTATTAATTCCTTATTATACTTATATAAATCTCTGCAGCACAAGATGGTAAAGCAGTCTCAGACAGTTGTGGGTGGGTATTGAGTTAGGCGAGTGTGAAGTCGGTAGTCGTCGGTAATTGGCTTAGTAACAAGATAGTAATCGGTTCGGTAATCGACTGGTAATCAGGTGGCAGTCGACTGGTAAGCAGATGGCTGTTAATTTGGTAATAGGTGGATAACCAGATGGTAATCGGTATTGTAATTGACTGGTAACCAGATGGTAATTGGTTCGTAATCGGTTGGTGACCAGATGGTAATCTATTCAGCAATCCGTTGGTAACTGGACCTAGAAGTAGATTGTTGTTCGTTAGTATAAGAATTCAATGTTTAGTATCAGGCTATTTATAGCCAAAAGCAGGCGCGGATACAAGGGGGGGGTAAAGGGGGTAATTACCCCCCCCAAGAACTTTCAAATACTTTTTTTTTCATACTTTATTTGAAGAAAATAATTATGCCCACAGCTTAAGGGTACTTTTATGTATACATAAGCGATTCGAAGGCGTGTTTTGAAAGAATACTAAAAAAAAAATGGTCAGAGACATTGTTTAACTCTAGTTTTTTTATTGATTTCAACAATTATTAAAGTATATAAAAAAAATTTTGTTTTGTGACGCCATTTGCGTGTAGATGACGTTTTTATGAAGCGATGCGAGAAGAGTATGACCATTTTGCTTGTAACCTTGTAACCTTTGCTTGTATGACAAACCAAAATATAATTATATGTAAAGCAAACACCTACGTCAAGGTAGTAACTTCGCTTTTTTTTTTAAATGAGCTTGAAAATAAAGTAACAGATCGTTATGTTCTCAAATTTTCAGCCATTTTTTAAACAATCAACTTTAAAGACGCGTTATTTTCTTACAAATAAAAAACTTGAAGTCACTACCTCCGCGTAAGTTTTTGCTTTATAATAATTATATTTTTGCAAAATATTAACAATTAGTTTAAAAATGCCCTTTTTATGAAATAATTGAGCAAGTAACAAGTAACAAGTAATAATTGAGCAATGCAGACAAGAGTTGCCACTTAAAATATTTTATTCTTCTAAATTTTTACTGAAAACCTGCCAAACTTTTTTGCAACCTATGTGCCAACGAATTTTACCATAAATAGACGGTGCACATAACCGTCCGTCTGAGACCACCATAAAGAACGTAATTACCAAATTTCGGTCTACATTCACTCTTTTGGATTCCAAGCCACCGATAAGAATGAAAAGAGTGCGTACAGAAGAAAATATTGCTGTCGTTGAGGCCAGTGTCGAAGAAAACGTTAATTTATCGATTTGTCTCTGAAAATGAGGAAGGACGACGCGTTACCGTGAATAGAAATCGATACAGAACCATGATCAATGAATTTTTGTTGCCTAATCTTCAAGATATGGATGTTGAAATACGCCCTCAAAGACTTTTGGGTCGCAAAGTGGACCTCCAGAATGCCCTTTGTGCAAAATAGTCGTGGTGGCCATATGCCCGAAATTATATTTAAATGTTAACTGCTAAGAAATGATCTACCAAATAAAAAAAACTCGCGTGTAGCAACGTACACGTGGCAGAAGTGAAACTTCTTTAACAGTAAGAAATAAGAGAGATTTAAGTGTGAAATAGAGAGCGAAAGTATCTGAAAAGAAATTCTATCAATACGAAATGGAATAATAATTTGTTGATTCAATATTTGCATCCAGCGACCGTACCGAATATGGTTTTTGTCGAAAGTGTCACATATTAACTTTTATCTCTTAATTTTTATTTTTTCCGACAAAAATAACAGTTTTTTGTGCCTTATAGTTTTTTTGGGCAAAAATAACAGTTATTTTCTGCCGTTTATTTTTCGGTTAAAAATATCAGGTAATTTATATTTGTTCAAGTCATTTTACCGATAAAAAATTTTGATATTATTATTTTCATCTCATCGGTGAGACATTTTCACATGGTGTCAACAGTTCAATCTGTCAAGCGGCCTTTAAGAAAACACAAATTGCTTGATATTTTTGACCGAAAAAATTAAAGTCACAAAATAACTGCTATTTTTGACCGATAAAATAAAAGTCAAAAGTAACCTTTATTTTTCCTCGAAATATACTAGGCAAGAAATTAACTTTTAAAGAATCAGTTTCAAATTTAAAAGCGACTTAATATTCGTGAGGCTGAGGACATTTGTAACATAATGGTATATTTGAAAAAGTCTTTCGACCATTTTTTTCATTTGAAAATTGTAAAATAACAGTTATTTTCGTTCCTTGTTTTAGTTCACATGGTGTTTTAGTTGCTTTCGAATGTCTTCTCAACACTGTTACTTTTTGAATGCTGGATTGCATTTGCATAGTACTTTTTGAAGGAGCCTCCGAAAGCAGAGGCAAATATTGTTCATTATTACCTCCTGCTTCCTGATCATAATAATTGCTATGTTGAAAGAGGGCCTCATAAAGCAGCGAACGTTGATTGTTGAGTACATCAACTTGGTTGGCTTTAAAATTTTGTTGAGATGCATCAGTGTGTTTTTTGGGGATTGGTTCTTTGTAGATTCACCAAAATACACTGATGTTTCGTAAAAATGCATTTTGAAACTTAGCCGTTGTTGCAATCACCTTACCTTCATCATTAGTTGCAGACCCAGCAGCGGCTGTATTCTTAAGAGCTCTAATTCGCTCTCTATATTCACGAACGCGTTCTGCTCCTGTTTTAGCTATTTTTCTATTTTTTTTTCCGTGCATACTTGTAGGATGAAAATAATTGTTACGGTTATGTTAATAATGTAATGTTAATGTTAATCTAAAGTGAATGTTATTTTCATTATGTTACGTGTTCAATTTTAATAACATTTTGTTAGACTAGTATCGCGTGCCTACGTGGCGTAAGGGAATAGATTCCGTCTTATAAGCAACGATGTTTGGGGTTCAATTCTTGGCAGCGGCAAACATTTTTTTTTTTAATTTTCATATTGATTGAAAACGTTAGCCTAGCGTCACGAAAAATGACCTTGAAATTTCACTCGCCGCCAAAGAAGTTTCACTTCAAAAATTTTTTTGGCTATTTCATAATTTGGCATGTGTTTTATTTTAATTTCAAATCAGCAAGCTCTCAAAAACACCCTTTATAACAGGGTTGTTTTAAAGTGAATTAATGTTACGTTAAAGTTGCTAAAATTGTATCAACTGCGCAAATAATTTGTTGCATACAATTATTGTTGTTTAAGTAAATTCTAAATTGTTTGGAATTCTGAAATTTTTCAATCCTACCTTAACTTCATCTTTATATAAATAGAAGGAGTGCACCGACAATTTTATACAACTATAAATAAACAAACAAAAATTGGGCAATTTGCGACCCCAGGGCGGTAATAGTAATTATAATTGCAACAAACCAACCAAATTACCACAACCGACTTTCATGAAATAAAACTGCCACTTTTAGTCCATTTTTAGTAAGGAACTAATTCAAATTCAATTATTTCATGAACTTAAAATTTGGCAGTGTAAATAAGAGAGCGACACTAATGTTAATGATATTAACGGCGTTTTTACTCTTTGTAATAATGACATTTTTCCACTAATTTCTATAACGTTTGCTATCGTTGCCAAGCTTCCTATCAGTGTAGAAACAGCTGAGCGAAGTTTTTCTATACTGCGACGATTAAAAATAGGTTCCGTTCGAATTGAGAACGATTGAATGGACTCGCATTATTGCATATACTTAGAGACATTTAAATAAATATTAACGAAGTTATTGATAATTTTGCGATGATTTTGTCATATGATTTTGTCAGTAACAAAATTAGGATTTATGAAAGGTGCAGAGATCTTGATAAACAATCCCGAATGAATTTTGGCTGCTTATATCAAATATGGACTCTATTTTTCTCCATCAGTTCGAGTTTTTGGCAAAAACAAGATAATCAGTTTTTTTCTGATAATATTGCTATATCTATTATATTGATCTACCGATTTGTTTTACTATGACTGATTTCAACGAAGAAATACTAGACCTTTCAATTTTTGCATATTCAATAACAATATATTCGACAGTTTCGAAGATATCGACGTTCAAAGACGAAAAAATTTTACAATTTTACGTGGGCTGCTCTTGTTAGATTTAGAGTTTTTATTTACTTTTCGCTGAGATATTATTCCAGAAAAAGGGAGAAATAAATAAATACGGAAATGTGCGGGTATGTGTCTGGGAAAAATGGTTCTTAAACAATTCAATAATTTCAATTCAAAAAAGTACAATTTATCTATTCGTAAAAAGGCAAAATTTTCTCAAATCGAAAATGTGTGTCTTTGATAATTTACCCCCCCCAAGATTTTTTCCAGATCCGCCCCTGGCCAAAAGTGCCATTTTTTTTGATCGTGATCAGTTTTGGCTATTTGGTGATTTTATTTTTCATTTGGCCATTTTTTTTACACGGCTATGTTTTTGGATTTCGGCGAAAATTAATTTTTTATTTTACATATAACATTTTCAATTGTCTGTGAATCGCCAGCGAATCGCTTGGAAGATCAATCAATTGCCTTTGAGCTCATCTGAGAATCATCCGGGTATCACCGACTGTAAGCTGCTTAGGCTGATTCGCCGGGAATATTCGCCTGGTCCATCGCAAAATTCACTTCTCTGCCAAACGTCTTCCAAATGTTTGCAGGGAAATGATTGCAATCGCAAGCATATCCAATAATTTGACATGTGACATCTCGAATCACGTGGCACATAAGAGTATGCAACAATGTATATAACTTTGATCATTGGAAGTAATTGTGGTTTGTTTTCAAAAGTAAAATTAAGCAAATCAGCATGGAAAAGTAAGTTGACGATCACTCCGCCACACATAAAAAATTCTTCACTTGTTTCACTTGATTTCTCTTTCTCACCTACTTATCTTTCTCCCATTTTTGAACCAAGGCAGACTTGACTGAATAGGTTTGACACCTGAAATCCTTGGTTCAAATCTAAAAAAAAAAATGCAATACTTTTTTTTCACTTTCAATACTCCGAAAATGCAAACCTTACTTTTATGAAGTTTTCTCTACTCTTATCAAGTTTAAAATAAATGAGCTAAGGTCCTTCTATGTTAAAGGTCCGTCTTTTTAAAGGATATATGCCCTAAATATGTTTAAAACATGCTCTTATATTTTTAATATATAATTTTATAAACATACTTAAAAACAAACATGTTTGTAAATCTATTTCCAGTAAAAAACGGTACAAAAAACAAGTTAGTTAAAAAAGGTATGAATGTTAGTTTTGTTTCTATTTTTCTAATACAATTAATAAAACTTTTGGCTATTTTTTTTTAAATTTTGGCTATTTTTATTTTGTGTTTTGGATATAAAAATAAATTAACTCCGGCAACACTGTTTAGTATGTGCACTTGATAGACAGTAATTATATACAACGATGACTTTGCTATGCAGAGCAGAGGGCGGCAGAATGTCAGAGTGCCGAGCACAATCCGGATAGGCTACTCTATATCGACTATATATAAAGCCATGCAGAGCAGAGGGCGGCACAAACTGGCTGGTTACTCTAGTGGAGTGCGACCAAAATTTAGCGTAATCGGCGCAATCGGGCCGTATTATGCTATTAGCAACGTATTCAGCGCAATCGGGCTGTATTACGTGCAGAGCAGAAGGTGAACAAATCTCACTTACCTAGAAGTAGATTGTTGTTCTATCGAGCCTGTTGCGCACTCTTATATTACTTACAATTGAAACCAATTGTGAATTCTACCGGCTGAGGCTTCTTGAGTGTAATTCTGGCTGCCGTGGTCATACTCTGTTTTTGTTGTTATTATTGTTGGCTGTTGTCTGTAATTTAATATTTCGCTATTATGTCTAGTTTTCTTGGTGCTGTTATTGTTGGCTGGTGTCTAAAAATAACTACTTTGTCGTTGTTGTTATTATCGTTGTCTTGTGCTTGCATGTAGGTCTTACTTATATTAATATGCTTGCAGCTTAGAATATATAATAATATTAGATATTTTATATTAAAGATTTAAGTGTATATGTATTTTATATTACAGATGTTTTATATGTAAGATATATAAAACAGAGTCGAAAATAGAGGTCGCAGAGATATTTAAAATCTCAGAAGTATCAGAGAAAGCGAAAGAGAAAGCAGAAGTATCAGAAATAGAATCTTATGCAAATATAATGAAATATCGTTGCATAGATTTATAACTGAGCAGCTCAGTATATGTAGGTGCAACTATGAATATTATTTGCAACAATACTATAATAGTTGATTCCTTACATATTATAACAAAAATAATAAAGAAAGCAATCGTTTATTTTTGCAATACATCGAAATGCAACAGCGTTGCATAGAATTATTATTATATGGGCGGATGAAGCCCATATTTTATATGCATTTCTAGTGCATTTTATAGTGTTTTCGCTTTTGTAAGTTTTATTAGACGAGGGCGTGTTCTTAGAATGATTACGCCCAATTTTTTTGATACATTTTAGTTTTGGTATAAAATACATACATATAAAATTCTCTGTAGGTTAAACATATGCACGGTTAAAAATTTTGGACTAGTTTTTAATTCAAACTTTGGTTTAAAGGAATTTTTAATCCTAAAAGTACTATTTTTTATTCCATATTTTAGTTTAATTTTTTTTAATCCGAAAAAGTTTAAGTTTAAGACTAATTTTAGACTACAAATTTGGATTAAGGTAGTGTTTTCAGGAAAAAGTATTTATATTATTTAATAGCTGAATTACAATGCAGCAGTGGCAGTGGCAGCAGCTGTGTTAGTGGCAACGGCAGCGATCAGCTCTTTCGTATTTTACTGACTGCAAATTACAATCTAGAAGTGGCAGCGTCAGCATCAAAAGCAGTGAATTTGGAATTTTTCTTAGTAGTTTAATTATTTGCATGTTGGCAGTACTGATAACTGCCACTGCTGCTATGTAAGTTTCACCATTGAACAACAGTATTCCTGAAATTACAGCTGATCAATGCCACTGCCACTACGAAATTTAAGCTAAATATAATTCTAAATGTTGTTAAAGCATCCGAAATTTATTTTTAATTAAATGAAAAAAATTGTTTATTAAAATCTGAACCAAAATATTATATACATTATAACAGTAAACAGTGCTTAAACCTTTGTGGATTAAATAGTAATCCTATTTGGATTACAATATTTTAAACTTTGTTGGACTAAAATCTAATCCTTTTTGGATTATAGTATTTTAAGCTTTCTGTGGATTAACAATTATTCCTTTTTGGATTAAGAAATTTTAAACTTTTTGCGGATTAAAAATAAATCCTTTTTGGATTAAAAAATGTAAAACCTTTCATTGGATTAAAAAATAATCTTTTTTTGGTCGTGTCCTATATGTAAACCAAAAAAGTTTAAAATTTAGTCCAAAATTTTTAACCGTGTGCTTATTTATGAAGTTTTCAAGTTTTTGAGTAGTATCGGAGGTAGGCGTGTCTGTAAGTGGATGACATCCATTTTTCTAAAACATCTTCGTTTTGTTATAAAATTTTATCTCTGTAAGGCAAATATATAATATAAATAGGTAGGCGCGTCCGTGGGCGGCTGACGTTCATTTTTAAAAAATGCCTTCGACTTGTTGTAAAAAAACACAAGTACCAAATTTTATCTCTGTAAATTAACCATAAGCTTATTTATTGAGTTTTTAATTTAAGAGTTGTATTGGAGGTGGGCATGTTCGTGGGCAGATGATATCCATTTTTCGAACTTTTTGCCAATTAAAAATAAATCCTTTTTGGATTGAAAAATGTAAATCTTTTGATTGGATTAAAAAATAATCTTTATTTGGTCGTGTCCTATATGTAATCCAAAAAAGTTTAAAATTTAGTCCAAGATTTTTAACCGTGTACGTATGGCGTTGCTTTTTAAAGGTGGACATGACATTGGCCGTTTTTTAAATCGACTTTTTTTATAATTTTGTATTATTTTTGTTTAATTTTAATTTTAATTAATTTTGTTGATATTCTTAAGATTCTTAAAAAAAAAAATTAATGGAAGAATTCCTACGGGTTCAAAAGTTACAACGGGATTAGTGAGAGCGCATTTTTATTTTTCTTTGCATTTTTCTTTGTTGACAAACTTTGAACGCGTTTATCTCGAAACAGTTTTTCGTACTATTTACGGCACTAGCGGGTTCCTTTTTTGACGAAATTTTTTTTTGTATTTTTTTAAACTTGATTCGTTATCGTATGACACGAGTTTTTTAAACTTTTTTTCGATTTTTATGAATTTATAAAGTGAATATTTTTTTCGAAAAAAGACACTTTCAAATTTGGAACATCACCAAAAATTTAAAAAAAGCCTACCGAGGCCCCCAAATCTTTTGAGAAAAGATATGTATTTATTGAAGAAAATTCTCCGCATAGTGAATTTTTTATCAAAATATAGAAACAATTTTTCATTTTCAATAAATTTTTCTCTTTAGCTGACCTTTTTTGCCATATTGAAAGTTATAATGCTTTTCATCAGTGCATCTTTTTAAGGGGGCTTATATCCAATTGTGATAAAAAATTAAATTATATATAAAATTAAAAAATGTTGTTCAGTTAATTTACTATTTCGGACCATTGCGCGCACCATGTTTTTAATGCTTTTTTCTTAAAGAAAATTTTTTTTTTTTAAATTAGTTCTGGAAATTTTTTAAAGTTTCCTGAATTCTTTTATCGAATAGAGTAAAATTCCCATAAGAGTCAAAATTTTTTTTACTGATTCGTGTCAAAATACATGATTAGAGATTGCCAAGTTATATTGTCCAGCTAATCCTCATTTTGACCACTGTGGATCTGCATGAAATTTTATTTTTTAAATGTTGTACTTTCAGGAAAGCCTACAAGTGGAAACTTAAAATACCCCTTTAAATCGATAATTCTTGTTAAAAGTATTTTATTTAATTCTTAAAAAGCTATTTAAAACGAAAATTCTAAATAAAAACATAAAAAAATATTTGAAAAAGAAAATAATTAAAAATTGTAATCATGTCCTTGTTAGTATTATTTCCTTATCAGCCCTACATGCCTATTAACTAATTTAAATCAACCACATATAACTCGCTGTTTGAGTCACACTCGCTCAATTTTTATAATTTACCATAATTAATATCTCTGATAACACCCCCACTACATCTTTCTACCCACTTCAACTCTTTCAAACATATTTACTGATTGGCTAATAAATTCTTAACACAAATCCTTAAAAACTTAAAAAATCCTGCTAAATAAAAAACTTATACTTTCTACTCACGCGCAGCGCAACGCACTGATACGGCGCATAAAATATTACGTTATTATTTAGACGTCTAAATCACGAACTTATCTCTGCCTGCATAAAAATTACACATGAGAGTTTTTAATTTTATGTTGCCAAGTGTTTGTTAACAAAAAAATCACACACACACACATTTTCAAAAATTTTAGCCCCTTCCGCTGGGCAGAATCTAGCGTTTTCTCCAAATTAACTCATTTAGTCGCATTTCTTGGCTGCTCGTGTGGCGCTCATTAAAAATTATGTTCATCCCGACGCGGTTTATTTATTTCGAAATTCTTGTTGCCTACATGCGGCGCGGCGACAATTGTTTTTGTTGCTGCCGAGCTTGTTTGCTACAAGATAAGCGTGTGAAAAATTATTAACATTTTAAACATTACTTTTTTGGCTTTTTCTGAGTGTTTGCATTGCTTGTGTACTTTCTGTTTTGTTTTTTCTTTTTTTCTCACTGCTTTATAAACTTGTTTTAAATATGGCCGCTCAACGGATTTCCCGTTGCAATTTATGCTCACCTGCTAAGCTTGCCGCAAATAGTTGGCGTTGTTGTCTCCACAATTGCAACGACTAATGAAATAAATTTTAACCCTTACCCCCTACCCCCATCAAAATTTTGTTGATACTTACCCAAGCCAAGCAACCTTCTTTAACTTTGTTTATGTTTTTCTTTTTCCACTCTTTGCAGTTGCAGCAATTTGGATGCTCATTTCTTCAGCAATAATCCGCACCTGGAGTTGCGTCAGATACGTTGGCATCCGTGCTCACCAACGGATTCACATTTGCTGGTCTTGTTGTCGGACAATACAATACGGTAAGTTGTTGGAGCAAATACCGTTTAATTCCTTACGGTTATTTACGGTCAATAAATTTTACCAGTCAGTAGTGCTTAATGCTTGTGTTTTAATTATGTTTTAATTGTTTCAAAGTTATAAAGTTGTAATTCTTTCATTTTTGCTAAAAAAAAATACGGATGTAGAGTAAAGAACTAATTATAATATTTTCAATTTGATATTAACTCTATGCTTGAAATTGTATGTTTCAACATAATCCAATACCAAAAGACAATTGCAAATATTTCCATAGTTTTAGATTTTAATTGGCCTATAGAACATTCCCTGTGGAGATGGATGGTACCATATTAATATCAGTCGAAAAAAGAATTTTGTTAAAATTGATCTAAAATATTCCTTGAAGTAACCTTCGCAAAACAATTTGGCTGTGTATTAACTCTTCCCGGAATTTTCTTCCCGGAAAAAAATGCCCTTCTTGTGGAAAAGAAACGCTTTTTAAATGACAAGTTTCTTGTAAGCTCCAATTTTGGCAAACTTTTTTCCAGTTACTTGCTTATCCCTAAACAGGAGAGAATACACATAGCCCCACAAAAAATAGTCTAGTGGGGGTAAAAATGCATGATCTTGGCGCCCAATGGACTGCTTCAAAATGTGAAATTAATTGCTCACCAAACTTGCCTCTTAATAAGTTAATCGCGTGCAGTGTGGCATGTGAACTGGCGGCGTTGAATTACATGCATCATCAACTCATTAGCAGAATATGACTAGCGGAAAGCATGCCCGACCATTGAAATATCAGTGTGCTTTGTCCTATACTTACGAAAGTAGATCAGACAATCTGCGCCAACTACCGAAGTATCAGTCTAATTTCTATCGTATACAAGGATATTTCTAGCATATTGTGTGTAAGATACAAGCGCATAACAAAACACTGTTTGTACCTTATCAGTGTGGCTTTCGTCCTGGCAAGTCCACCATAGACCAACACTACATTACGCCAAATCCTAGACCATCACTTTGTTGATTACAAAACTGCGTTCGGTAGCCCGATTCGGGATTGCCTGTATGCAACAATGTCTGAGTTCGGTATATCCGCAAAGTTGATAAGACTCTGCAAGATGACGTTGCATGTAGCTCCATCAAGGTAGGAAATGATTTCTCTGAAACCTTAAAAACCGAACGAGGTTTCGCTGTCATGCGATCTCTTCAATTTCATATGTAGGCGATACTACGAAAGGCCTACAATGAACCACTCGAATGAACCACGAGCGAGCTCTACGACGATATTGACTTAGTTATAGGTCAGGTTAGGGTCATGTCTTTCTTATGAATGAAGAAGCTTCAGCGAAGAAGGTGTTTGAGGCGAAAGCCGAGGGTCGACAACGGAGAGGAAGACCATGCCTCCGATGGATTGACCAGTCCAAAAAAGCCCTAACCGCGCTTGTTGAAAGAAATTGAAGACGGCAAGCGCAAAGCATCAGAGGCGCCTGGATAGAGCTGATGAAGTCGGCCGTAATCCGACTACGGGTTAGGGTCATTTCATTCGTATGGATGAAGAAGCTCCAGCAAAGAAGGTGTTTGAGGCGAAAACCGGGGGTTGACGACAAAGAGGAAGACCATGCCTTCGATGGACTGACCAGGCCAAAGAAGCCCTTACCGCGCTTGGTGAAAGAAATTGAAGACGCCATGTGCAAAGCAGCAGAGGCGCCTGGCGAGAGCTGATGAAGTCGGCCGTAATCCGACCACGGGTTGTCATGGCCACCTAAGTAAGTAAGTAATTGGTTGGCAATCTTCCGGCAGTGGACAGACTTGATGTATTGATCTACTGGTAGTACCGGATTTGACCTTAAGATCCGCAGATTGTACCAAGCCATCGTTTTCCAAGTTGGTTTTGACGACTCTCCCCATTAACCATTGCCGAAGAAGCAAGTTATCGTTAAGTCGTACCAATGCTCCCTCTGAAATATTGACCTTGCATGTCAGATTAAGGTATTCCAAAACTCTTGTATTATAGTATTTAGATTCTTCCATTGTGAGAGCAGACCTTCGTCAGAAGGTCTGGTCGTGTATCCAGCTGTTGTTTCAAATCCGAGAAACCGCTATTTGGAGTGAGCACTCTTAGATCATTCGAACTGGGTGACATTGATGTTAGAGGCCTCGAATTTAAAATGCCTTCAATTTCCACTACATTTGTAAGCAAATGATCATATCTTAAGCTGTGGTTGTCAACTGCTCTCTTCAGTTAGTACTTAAGTGACTTTACCGCTGCTTTCCTCAGTCCTCCAGCGTGAAATGAGCGTGCTGGGATGTTGATCCTTATAATAGACCTTTCCGTCACGTGCTTCTTAATTTCATTGCTCTTGTCCGTAAGCAGAATATGCACTTCTTGTAAAAACGATTGAGCTCCTTTAAAATTTGTGGCAGTATTGCTAAATATTTTTGCTGAAAGACCTCAACGAGAAGAGAGTGTTTGAAGAGCGTTGATAAAGGCAGCTGTAGTGAGATCGGAGACCATTTCTAAGTGATTACATTTTATTAAAAAGCAAATGAACACTGCAATGTAGGCCTTTGTAGGACGCTTTCCCCGAATACTGTAATGTATTTGGAATGGTCCAAATTAGTCAATTCCTACATTTGCAAATGGATGGCTACACCTGTTCTATAGGTAAATTTCCCATGAGCTGAGAGTTTCCAGAGAATTGATCAAACTAATTCACTTTCTCTCAATATTCAAAAATTGCCCCTTAATGCTGCTTAAAATGTCATTTGACCTATTTATAACCTTTTCTCATGATATTGTTTGGCGAGTAAGGCTACGATGTCATTTGAGTAATGAAGTAATATCTAATGATGTGTGTTAAATGGGGGTCTTAACATTTGCAATCACCCTCCTACTCTTATTATATCAATCTTTATATACGGGGTGAACGTTGCTAAGGACTATTACACGATTAAAAATCTTGGACTAAATTTTAGTCAATCCTGTACTGAATATATGATGACACGGAAATTGTATTATAATTTAAGCCACGTCAAATACTACAACTCAGTTTAAAGCCCGAATGGGTTTTAAATTTAAACAACGTCAAATACTAAAACTAAGGTTTAGTCGTGCATTGGTTTAAGAAATTTAAACTTAAAACTCCTATCGGCTTAGTTTTTAAATTTCGTTTATTTTCATTTTATTTCGTGGCTAAGTTGGTTAAGCGGTTGTCGATTTGATGTGAAGAATCGAGTGACGCTGGTTCGATCCTCAGACTGACTGTTTTTGATATTTTTTTTTTTTTGTTAATTTTATATTATTATAATATTTTATTGTTAATTATTTAGTGTGAAAATTGCATGATGTAGCATTCTAATTTTTTGCCACATCCTAGGATAGATCCACGCACTGCGGCAACCATCGCATTAGAGTCGAATTCTAACCTCGGGCTAATCTGTTGCTTGCTAGAGCATGAACTATTTTAAACCTTAGGTACTAAAATTTTAATTTTATTTCAAATGTATTAAATTTAAGCACTCTAAATTTAACTCTTATAAAAAAGGATTAAAAAATGCATTATTCCAACGATGGGCTTAAAAATTATTCCAGAATTTTTAACCGTACTATATTTTTCTCAGTTCTAGGCTTCTAATTGGTAGTCATCGGCTTCCAAACAGATGAAATCATGGCCCATTTGTGTGGCTATCACTTCCGGCATTGCTCTGGCAAAATCTCCCCTGTTGGTGCTTCTAGGCAAAACAGAGTTAATTTTTTCTAGTGTTAACTTCAATTGTTTAGCTCCAATTTTTCGAAGGCGAACTAAACTGGGAACTCTTGTTAGTTCCGGCTTATCCTCTATTTTTTCTGGTTGCAGCTTATGAACTTCTTGCAATTTCGTGTGGTATTTGAATTGTTTAAAAATCAAAGGACTTCGAGGTTGTAAAGGACTTCGTTTTCCTGGGATCCAGCATTAACTTCTCCAACGATATCAGCATTAAGATTAGACGAAGAATAACTCTTGCCAACATGTATTCTTTTGAGATCGAACGAAGGATAACTCTTTCCAACAGGTATAGCTTTGGGCTCAATAGGCATTTTAGAAGCACGGCTCTCTCGACGAACAGAACTCATGCTCTATAAGTCAATAACCATGCTCGTGCTACTATATGCAGTACAAACTTGGATATTGAGAAGCTTTGATGAAAGAACTTTGTGAGCGTTCGACAGGAAAATTCTTCGTAAGTTCTTTGATCCAAAATGGCGAGTACCGATTTCAATGGAACAATAAACTGTATAAAATGCCATGTTAGTCAAGTTTAGCTAACGAAAAACAACGCTCCAGTGAAGAAAATAAACGATTCAGTACTTAGTGGCGGTCAACGTAGACGAGTACGCCCGAATCTCCATTGGAAGGTCAAAATGTTGGATACCCTGATGATACAGAGGATTTTAAACTAGTGCCAGTAAGCTCATCACATAATTAAAAGAGACCAAAACGAATCTACGGTTGTAAGCCAGATAACCATGAATGTTTCATGATTGCTAAGAACAATAAATTCTATCTCACTTTGAAGATTTGACAGCTGAAGCTTCCATGTTCTACAGAGCTGTCGACCGAAAAATAGCTCTCCAACGAACCGCAGTTTATATAGAAGCAGACATTCCGTGAGAAATTCAAAGTTTATAACAGACTTCATATAACAGTTCAATTGATCATAAGAAGCTCGGTCAAAGTCCTTTTAAGGGCTAAAATGGCCAATTTTTTTTTTTTTTTGTTTTAACATATAACAGTCTATATTCCGTAGGATTTTATTTACCGAAGCTTTATGGAAGTGTAAACGAAGCTCTTGGTGTGAGTCTTTGACTTTGAGAAGTCAAAGCTTCTATAGGCATAAAGAAATTAAGCTTAAATGTCTCTTTCGATATGATAAAGTTTGGTCGTGTGGACTTGGTGTGTTAAGGCGGTGAATCATGGGTTCATTTCCTGAAAATGACTGGCACAGATAGTATTTTTTTCGAATATAATAATTACAGTAAGGCTTTCATTAATAATTTTAGACTAACCTTACACAGGTAACTTTTCCTAAATAAGTGAAATCCAAATAGCTGCTTTGAAATAATAAAACTTTTGCCTTTTAGTGCTTATATATGTCTTAAGAAGCGCTTACGGAAGTAACCTAGTTTCTACAACTAGTTTTTGCATAGTTTGCCCCTAACTTAATAGATACTTAGAAATTTAGGTTCATTGCAAGCAAAATTTAACATAAAGAATCTTTACATTATAAACAATTAATAAATTGTAAAATATAAAAATGTTACTCTCTCTCCCTTCCACAGCGTCTATGACAACTCTATGCTGCGTCATGTTTGGCAAGTTGGTCCCATACCGTTGAAACTCGATGGCAATCCAAACACATCGCTGAGTACAGCTGTGGCTTTGGGCGAAGCCGCTGTGGATTTTGATTTGGCACCCGCTGTTAAAATGGCAGACAATTCTGTGAAAATCAATGAATCCAACTCAGCCACATTAAACAATAGCAGTCTGCCGAATCATTCAAAAAATCTGACAAGAACTATAAATGACACCAACTCAACAACAGTAAGTTTTTTAAAATTAAAAATTTAATTGCCTTAAATTAAAAAAATTCTTTATATTTTTTTTACTTAGCAAAAACAACAAGTTACTAAAGCGGAAAAAGTTGAATGGCCCATTATTGTGCTGCGTGAGAATGGCAACATTTATGTGCTCATGGCTGGCATTGATACAGATCGGTATTTATTTCTTTGCTAGCTATTTTGACAAATATCTCATTTAATGTTTCTAAAATCTTGTCCATAGACCACGCCTGCAGGGTCCACTGACCATGACACCACAAGCAAATGACAACTATGGTCTGGACTCCTGCTCAATTTTGGTCATACCCTCGCTGCCGCCTACGCTGGTCATTGCCGAATCCAATGGCAAACTGCATCATGCACTCTTCTTGGAGTCGGAAAGCAACGAGGAGGTATTTTTTTTAATAAATTTTTTGTTTTCAAAATGAATTGAAAATATTTTAAAACTACCTCTTATTTTAGTCCTTGAATGAAATTGACAGCACTATCAATATGCATCCATGTGAATGGACACTGCATGTGCTGGAGACAGTGGAGCTAGAGCTTGGCTTGCCTAAATTTAAAGCAGCGCATTCCTTTAACTGTCCCATACATCTTAAAAGGTTTTTTTCTCTGATAACTTGATGTAAACTAAGCACATATTTATGACATACTTTTAGGGATTTCATAAATGAGCTGCGCTACTTTGCCTATCATAATACAGGGCTACATGTTATCACCGTTAATTTCATTGGCGAGCTGCAGCGTTATCTGGAAAGTGAAGGTGAACTTAAATAAAATGTTAATTTTTTATTATTAAGACTTGAATTTATAATCTAGGTCAAGTGCATTAATGAAGACAACAACAAGTACTTGACCTAGAGCTAAATTTAAGTCTTAACCATAAAAAACTTAAAATGTTCACAAATTATTATACAAATTTTAATTGTTTACTTTAACTCCACTTATATAATCACTTTTTTCGCCCCACACTTTTCCAGTCATCTCAGACATTACATCACTTTCGAATCCCTCACGAGCTGAATATATTTTATGCACTAAAATCGACACGGCAAACAGCATTAATGCAGTGCTCGGCTTTGTGCTGCTACAAATGCCCTCTGGTTGTGTCTTGCTGCTGTCCAGTGGTCAAGTCATCAGCTTGAAGCTTGTTATCGATGCCAAATTGCTGTTCGATCAAAACGATAACAACAATTTGAAGAATTCGCAAAAAACCAATAAATCTGCTGAGCAAGCTTCACAGCTAGATCAGCTGTTGGGTCCCTCATTTGTAGATCATATTAAAAATATGCTAAAACGCACGGTTTCTCAGCCCATTCTATCGCTCGACAAATCAGCAAATCCTTCAGCTCAAGAATGCTATGAGCTGCTCTCACAAGCCATGGAAGTGCTGCGATCACAGTATATTAAGAAACACGAATTGGTGCGCGCTGAGTTTACAAAACGCTTGAATACTATCAAACTACGCAAGGAGCAGCAGAAAAAAGACATTGACTATTTAGAAATGGAACGTGAACATATAAGCGAAAATGCACATCGACTGGCAGAACGTTTTGAAGAAATCAGCGAGCACCAAGAGCTGCTGACAAAGCGGTGAGTTTTTGAAGAATACATTTTAGTAATTTATAACTTTTTCATTTATTTCTCTAGATGTCAGGATTTGATGCGTCAGGCTAACACCTGTTTGCCCAGCAACACTGTAGCCGAACAGGACTTTGCGCAGGAAGTTGAAAAGCTAAATAAATCAACCAAAATTTTAACGCACTCCTTGCAAAAGGCACGTGAATCCATTGACAAGCAGTGGTATCATGTATGTTTTTGTAATTTAGTTAATTCTGCTAATTTTAATTTTATTTTCATAATTCTTAGATTTCAAAGTACAACGAAACTGCCAAGCATAAGGCAATCGAACTACCACAAAAGCAGGAAAATACTATCAAGGAGATTATCATGCAAATGTAAGAAGTAAATTTAGCTTATAAATTTATAATTTTTTTTTACTTTTTGGTGCCGTGGTACCCAAAATATCACGCTTATAAAACGGAAATTCAATCACTTCCAAATAACACTGGAAGTGTTAAATTAATTATGTAAAGCTTAAAAATATATTGAAATTTCATTGTTTATAAAACAATTGAAAACTTATATAAATATCCAAATGAAAGGCTCTATTGATCAAGAGAAGCCCGGTCAAAGCCTTTCAAGTGCTGTTATGGTCGTTTTGTTGGGTTTTTTGAGGCTCAGCTGACTTGGCCTCAATCACTTATTAACCATCTCGGGTTTATTGGACAACCGTATCAGGCCAGAATTAGTTAAATCGTCTTATAGTAATAAACAGTTCTTTAAATAGATTACATATATAATTGAATTCTCATATCTAATTCAGGTTCCATGAAGTCCTGAAAATATAAGTGACAAAACTTAACATTAGAAAAAAAGCACAATTTAGATGAACTACCTTCTTACCATTTTCTCCATTATAATTATCTTAAAATTCTTAAGTTGTCCTAGAAACCTGACAGAAAAATTTCTGATCTATACTTAACCTCTTCAAAACTTTTAAACAAAGTTAAACTTTTCAGTGATTTCGGTGAAAAACTTCAAGTGTCATTATAAAATTATTCAGACAATTTTAAGTTTTCAGGCAATTATTTAAAATACTTTCCTTTATGTTGTTACGTCCCAATCAGCCATTTAGAAATAGTGCTTGGGTTAAGCTTACAAAAAACAAAAAAAAAAACAAATTGGCCATTTCAGCCCTTGAAAGGACTTTGACCGAGCTTCTTATGATCATTGTGTTGTGTGTGTTAGTAAATGTTTGCACACAATTGACCGAGAACTGGACCTACATGTTTTATGCCGACTCCGAACAGCTAAAGTTCATGATCTCAAGAAGCTTTACATGGCATTATTTACTCTCTGAGGTTTGCCATTGTCTGCAGAGAAGTGGTGACCGATCAGAAAAATTTTTTATTAAAAAAATTGTCGCCGCGCCGGGGATCGAACCCGGGCTCTGAGCATGCTAAGCCACACACTAAACCTGCATGCCACGGTCACCAGGTTAAGCTTACATGCAATACAAAAACCAAGCCTTATCCAAGCGCGCTTGAAAAACACTTGCCTAGGTAATAAATTTCCAAGTTGCTTTGTTTAACTATTGCGTAAAACACAAAAAAGCAATTGATGTACAATAATAAAGGATTTTCCAATAAGAGATGTTATTTTGAATAGCCCGCTATTTCGATAGCTGTAATTTTTGAAGCTGTTATTTTATGACATTTGACAAGTAGAAACTACGCCATTACAAATAATTAAACGATACACGCTTCAACAAAGCATTAAAATTATAAAAATTCACTACAAAAATGGTGAAAATTTTGCAGTCACAGTTTGCAAAACTAAAGAATTTTTTGGTCGTCGTGAAGCACCTTGTCGGACCGCAATACAGAAATTAGTGGAATTATTCGAGCTGTTGGCACAAGTCAGTGATGTGAAGAATAAAACCCGTGCACGTCGCTCAACTGAGAATATTGCTGCTGTAGCTCAAAGTATTGAAGAAAACCCAGGTTTGTCCATTCCTCGTCATTCTTTATGATTAATAATTTTTGATGACCGGAGTTGGATGGTATTGATTTGGACAACGTTTACTTTCAACAAGACGGCGCTACGTGCCACTCAAACAACGAAACCATTGATCTTTTACGGGAAAAGTTTCCGGACCGTGTTATCTCTCGAAGACGTGATTGCAATTGGCCACCGAGATCTTGTGATTTAACACCTTGCGACTTCTTCCTTTGGGGCCACGTGAAAGATAAGGTCCACGCCAACAGCCCAGCGTCGATTAAAGACCTCAAAAATGGAATAATTAACGGCATACCTTCTTCTTTATTATGAAATAAACAAGCGATCATATATCTCAAAAAATTGATTTTTCTTTGAATATAATGTAATTAAAATATAATTGTAATATAATATACAAAATAACACCTCTAATTGAAAAATCCTGTACTTGGAAAGGCTTGCAATAAGTAAGTGTTTTGCTATCATACTTAGAAAACGCTGACAACGGTAATGTTTTTGCAACTGTTCAAAGTTGTGATACAAAATTGTGATACGAAAATGAAAATTAAATCAAAATCAAAATGTTCCGGTTGGGAATTGATTGAACCTTGGATGTCCAAATCACAACAGTCCAAAACAAGTGGCTTACCAACTGAGCCACGGCATAAAAACTTTTCGCGAGTACCTACTATTTGATTTGTTGAATGTAGCACACTAGGAAAAAGCTTATTAAAACACTTATATCCAATTGTAAAAATAAAACTTGGATTAAGCTTGAAGTAAGCTTGAATTATTCCAAGGGTTCACTTTCGTTTATACTACAATTACATGTAAGCGTTCTACAATAGTAAATGAAAGCGTTATACAAGCTTAAGGCTTTAGTTTGTAAGGATACTACATGGTTATCTCCCTAAGCAAGAAGTTGCTAGTATTTTCATCAAAGGTACCTTCTCCACCGTACTCAGACATGCTGGCGGTGCTTTTGTCATTGTGTTAGACTATGTTATCAAGAAAATCACGATTCTTCTCTTGTGGCACCTTGTTTTTAAAATCGTAGTAAAATAGTAGTGACTGCTACTTGGTCTACAAGATTTAATTACAGTTCATCTGACAACCCTTCTGTTTATTACATTATAGTTTCAAACATCTTCAGAATGCAAGTATTAAAATATAAATTTGTCCTATATAAAAAGTTCTTGAAAATATTTGAAAATTCACCAGAGCTGCCTTTTGTTCCTCAATCAATCGAGGAATTTGAAGGTTAAGAAGATCTTTTAAATTCATAAAATATTATAATTGCAAATTTATATAAGATTCACGAGTGTTATCTGATAATAAATTGCAATATTTTTGTTTCTTTTTAATAATAAATATTGATTGTTCATTTATAGAAAATACATAAAACGAAGAGTTTGTTATGCTTTTCAATCTCTGTATCTATGATTTTTTAAAACAAAATTATTGATGTACTTAAAATAATCAATCTTAACTCTTCTTATTGCAGAACCTCAGAAATCGATGGACAAATTCGCGAGGTCAAGCGCATCAACAAAATAGTTAATATCTGAATGCATTCACAACGTCATGCCGGTTGTCAATCAACGCTGTTTAATTCCATCAAATTCATCGTTTTTTTCGTGATTTATTAAATTTTTTGATTTTTTATAAACAATAAAATGTAGAACTCATTGTTAATATAATTGTTGTTTTTTACATAATCATTATTATTGTTATTGTGGGTAGTAAATATTATAATGATTTTTATTATTAATGATGTTATTGTTCGTCCTGTGATGCATTGTTAAAAATAAAATATCGAAGAAAGAAAGCACAGCGTCACGGTTGATGTCGAATATGCGATGCAGTTGTGCGCATTTTGCAAAGTAAAGACTCTGAATCAACCTGTAAGCAATTAGAAAAGTGGTTGTTGTAGCGAATAAAAATAAATGCCACACAGGCTGAAACTTACTGAATAAAAATTATCTTATGCAGTACAGTTAAAGTGCATAACTTTCAGAGGGTGAATTTTATTTTATAGACTTGAAACTGAAAATTACAATTTATGAAATAATTTTATTTAATTTCATAGGAACATTTAACATCCATATTTAAAATGATGGATACAGTGATGTCTCAGTATTATCTAAGCAACTACTGGTTATTTATAAAATTATTCTAATAAAGATTTAAGATTTGTATGCGATATTTTGTTAATTTCTTGCCAAAAATACATTTTTCATACGATTTGCAAGCAAAACTACCATTGCAATCGCATTTTCTTGACTCACCTCAAATTTCTGAGATTTGAATTGACGCTCATAATCAATCCAAACAGCGAAAATTTTCATTCCAAAATTACTCAAATCCTATGGACAGTAAAATAAATATTTACCTTTACCTCTCAAAAATGAAAATACAGACATATTGGATATATTTCTCAAGCACAAACTTTTTGCGATTCAAATTTTATAATTTTATGTAAATTCTATACAACATCTTGCATTTCTTTAATCTGAGTAAAGGTAGGGGAGCGGGGGGCTAGTTGTAACACTTTTTGGAAAATATGATGGGGAAAACGAAACTACACGATATATCCTGGTTTTAAAACATGAGTTGAAAGGTTAAATATTTGACTATTCTTGCGTTAAAAAAAAGTTTTAGAATAGAAAGCATTTTGTAACTGAGGGACATTTTTAAAAAAAATTACAAGTGTTACATCTTGCCCCGTGCATGGGGCTAGTTGAAAAATTTAAAACCGAATAAATAAGGTTATGTTTGTCATAGAGAAATTAAATTTGGTATGCATGTATTTTATACCAAAACTAAGGTGTGTTCAAAAATTGAAAGTAATCCGTCCTTGAACACGCCCACCTCCAATAGGGAAAGCACAATAAAGGCATTAACTGTGAGCTACAGGAATAAAACTTGGTATGTGTAAATTTTTCATCACCATTTAAATGCAATTAAAATATAGGCTTCATCCGCCCACGGAGACGCCCATTTACAATAAAAATTTTTTTATTTTTGAAAAGTGGGTTTAGGGTATTTCATAGTCGGCCTAGACCGACTTTAGACTTTCTTTACTTGTTTTTATTTCTATTTCTTCTCAAGTTTGAAATTTTTCATATACATATATTATTATTACATATTTACGCACATATCTTTAAAACGGTTACTCTTTCGTTAAAGATGTTAAAGACACTTTTGAAGAAAATTGTTGGATCTACAATTTTCATCTGAATGATTTTACTCTAGGGCTTACATTAACGAAGTTACTGTCTTTGGTAATCTTTGAATCCGAATATCTTTGGATGCGCACATGTAATTGTTGTGATCCTTCCAGAGGTGAATTATTTTATTTTAAGATCCAACAATTTTCTTCAAAACTGTCTTTAACATCGTTACTGAAAGAGTTACTGTTTTAAAGATATGCGCGTAAATATGTAATTACAATTATATGAAAATCATAATATGAAAAATTTAAACGGTTAAAATAAAATTTATTTTTACTTCTATTTCTTCTCAAGTTCGAAATTTTGCATAAACATATATTATTATTACATATTTACGCGCATATCTTTAAAACGGTAACTCTTTCGTTAAAAATGTTAAGAACAGTTTTGAAGAAAATTGTTGGATCTATAATTTTCATCTGAATGATTTTAATCTAGGACTTACATTAACGAAGTTACCATCCTTGGTAATCTTTAAGTCCGAATATCTTTGGATACGCACATGTAATTGTGATCTTTTGAGAGTTGGGTTATTTTATTTTACTTAAGGTATGTGGAAAAATTCAGCAAAATCTGATTGTTTTTGAAGACAAATACAAAGTAACTGAACTATTAAAATTTTTGTTTTTTATTAAAAAAGCCCTGTTTTCGAAGAAATAATTTACCCCCTTACGTAACTCTTTGAGCAAAAAATTGTCTCAAAATGTAAAGAACCATCCATTGCAAATATTAAGATGCAGTTACTACATAGGATTTGAATTTAGTTTAAGAGTTATAAGAAATTATATGTGACCTAAAGGTGAAATTTGACCTTGAATTTCTCTCTTATTTGACCTTATCCGATAAAACTGAGTATGAGGGCATAATATATAGACCATGTACTACTAGAAACCATTTAGATATTTTAAGTTATTTTTTCGTGTCGCACTGCGTTATTGAACAAACGTCGTCGAACAAAAATACAAATTTTTTGTCAAGAAAAATTTTGAAGCGGATTAATTTCACCTTGTACGCAAATATTGAGGAAGTAGAACTTTATGATCAATTTCTTTTCAATTATCATAGGTCATAGGTCAAATATTATATTAAATAAGCATATATATAAAAACCAGATATATTTTGGTACAAATGATGGTAAAACGCATTACTCGAAGTTATTCTAAAGGGATAACTTTGTATTGTTAAGAAAGAAGTAAATATGGTCAGGACCTTAGAAGGTAAGTCTTGTAGTTTTCAGAAAAAATTAGGGTATACCAATTTAATAAATAATTGTAAATGTAAAGTAGCGTTAAGATGCAGCAGTTATTTTCTATACCTTCTACAACTATTTTTTTACTTGACCAATGTTAAGTTTTATCAACCTACAAACTCCAACTCTCCACCTTATTCTGCAATACCAGTGGGGATGTTCTAGTTTTTCTCTCTAACATAACAACGTATTAAAAGTATCATAAATGAACACAGATTCATTGTCCATGAGACCTCATCTTTTAAAGATACAAGCGATGGCTATAGCTTGCGTAACACTACCTTACTAATTGGTAACATTTGCCATCCAATATTATTGCCAAGCTGAATGATTTGGATAGTTAGTCATACCATACATGTGTATGTATATATCTTGCCAGTTTGCGAATATTTATTTAATACAGCAACGATGACCCCAAATCGCAACATTAAGAGCTATCGCCAAATAATCCAGGAGCGTTTATTGTTTCTTGGATTCATGGAGTCGTAGCACAATTGAAAACAGCCGCTGTATTGGAGTACCCACAGTCGTCTCCGACAACAATAAGCCTTGTAACGCTTGCAGGATCAGAAACCAATGGATGCGTGCTTCATAAAAGCCTTTCTGTAGAATATGCATATATGTATGTAATATATATATATGTGCTGGATGTTAAAATTTCTTGTTTCTTGATTTATTCAAAATTTCTTCAATACAATTTTAATAAATAAAAATTTATTTGAAGTTTTATTGACAGGCCTCAGAGAATTGAGAGTGCCGCTAAAGCAGTTTGGTCGTGCGTTTTCAATGATAGGGTGAAATACTATTGTTGGAAGTGAAAATTATCGTCGAATTGAGTTCGACGACGAGCTGCTGGTGAAAGTGAATTTTCGACGACGATATTTACTCGACGCGGGTTCAAGGATAGGAGTGAATATGTATGTTTCTTTTTATTAACCTAAAAAAAAATTTTAAAATAAAAAACACTTCCTTCCAAAATGATCTCAATAAATGTACTTTGTTCCAAAATTGGATTAAAATTTATGTTAAAAAACCAGATTTCATTTCGGGTATGGGGCATCGAACTACATTATTGGTTTTTTTTTACGTTTTAGGTAAGGCTTCTTACAAACAAAAATTTTGCCGCTAAAGTAATTTGTATCTGGTTGGCTTTTTCGACATGATTTCTTTGGAAAGGTTTTTCAGAATGTTTTAGACTTTGGCATTTTTAGGTCAAAATTCCAAAATATTGTAGATTTTCTCTGACTTTTCCATAGTTTTTAAACAACAAGCCCCAAACAAAAATAATAAATAATAACTCAAAAATTTTTTTTTGCTCCATTAGTTCCAAATAACGAAGAAATTTTACTTGTTTGCATTTAATCAAATCTAAAAAGTATGTCTAAATTTTACAAACAAATATTGTTTTCGTTGTTTTATGTTAGCTTTGTTAATAAACTGGATAATATAAACTAGGTATTGGGTTCTACAGTACAGAAATAAAGCAAAAACTTAATTGTTTCGCATTTTAACATTCATAGTTTATTTTTATCATCAAAACTTGCTATTTTATGGTATTTTCGCAGAAATCTTTCATAGTTATTTCATAGTTCCTCTTCCATTATTTCGACAATTAAATTCCAACACAAATGAATGAAGTTTTACCAAAATATCAATGTTCTATCGAAGCAGCAGTCAATCAAAACCAATATCATAACACTTTATAAGAAATTATGAAAAAAATAGAAAACAGTACTTTCATCATTCAAAAAATAAATTTATAAAAGTTCATAAAAGGAATTCATATTTAAAAACAATTTCGAAAGTTCTTTACCTGGCGTGGCAACCATTTTATATCTTGTTATTATGTAGGTACTTGAGATATTTTTTTTATTGTTTTTGAAAAATTAGAATAAGGGAGACTAGCTCTCTGCTGTTGTGCGCGGCGCACCATTTACTGACTGCATTTATTTTAACAAATGGGAACTTCCTTTTTTATACGCGGAAGTCTGATGGAAAAATCATAAAGCGTGATTTACACAACTATTTTTAGCTAAGAATGTCTACTGGCCTACTTGGGAACTAAAGGGTTAAGCGTGCATTGCAGTGTGCATAAGCGCAACCAAAGGGGGCTTTCGGGGTTTAAACCCCCACCCCCCCCCCCCAAAAATTATTGTAGTACCAAGCAAAATAGTATTCAATCAAAGTGAGTCACATGAAAAGCTATCACACGTTTTATGAAATGAGTGAAAACCCCAAATGTATATTTCAAATCAGTTCTGGTTGATGCATAATCTGCTAAGTTAGTCATATTTTATTCCTTCAGACTGCACATTAAGCCGGATCGATTTTGTATGGAGAAAAACAAGTGAGCCGGACACCGACTCAAAAGTAAGAATTACTCTTAAAAGCTAGAAAATATTTTTTTTAACACCTATAAAAAAATTATTTTTCTTGATAGTCAAATGCATTGAAGATTATTGGAAAAGTACTGAGCTCTTCTTTCTTTTGGTGTATCGTATGGTGTTGTTTAATCAAAACTGAGTACTATGAAAAATGCGTTTTTTATAAGTGTAAAAAAATATTAATATTCGAAAATCATGAATTTTGTACTGGAGCGCTATCTGGCACACATTTAACTAAAAACTGGTTAAAAGAAATCGATTTGCGTACCTTAAAACTCATATGTACCCATTTCCAAAATTTGTTTAGTGTACCATGAAAATCTTTAGTTTTTTGCTTATCTTCGGTAGGCATTCTGAAGAAAAAAGTTTATGCAAAAAAATTCGGTTTCTGCAGAAAAGACATTCAGAAGAACCAAAACCGCTCCATGGGGATTTCTCCGATCCAAACAAAATTATACAGAAATTGTTTTTAAGAGTCCCTCTAACTTTTAAGTCAATGTCTAGTCAAATTTCGATTTCGATCCGGCTTACTACACATGTTAAATTTTTGTTATATTCTGATTCTGACCACTTGAAAGGTTGTTGGCAATACTTCGATTTGAGTTATCTTTTCTAGCATGGAGGAAACTTGAAATATTTGGAAACAAATTAATTCAAAAGTAAGACATAGTAAAAACGCCTAAATTTGAGGAAAATCGGTTGAGTCACTCGCCACTGAAAAAATCAAAGAAATTTCCCGTTAAATTGTTATTTTTCGTCCTTTTTTAAAGTAATTTTTTAAACATCGATAACACAAACTCTACAGAATTAAGTTTATAGAAAAGTCATGAGATTCATTATAAAAATAATTCTGAAAGTTTAGAAAAAAATTTACAATTTCTTATTTTCCATCGTTGTTTTCAAAATCCGTTTCAGAAAATTTCTCAAAATTTTTAAATATTATCCGATATTAAGGAATTATGGCTTATTAGGGAAAAAAATATGTTGGTTTGATTTTTCTTCTCTTCTCCCATCCAGTGACATAATATAGTTATACGCCTTAATTATAATCTTCCATTGGATTTTCAAAATCAGTTTCATGAAAATCCCTCAAAATTGCGCAAATATTAACTGATTTTGGAAAAATGTAGGAAAGACCTATCGTTAAAACTATATTATTTCGATTTCGTCAGCATTTGCGCATTGGACAAGTAATACCAAACGATTTTTTCAAATTCAGACTCTTTGTTTTTCATCCCAAGTGTCAGAAATTTAGCGGTTTTTACTTACAGAATTGAGCATAATTAGTGCTCACTAAAGGACGAATTTTAAAGCTAGTGCCATCCAATTGGGTTTTTTTACAACGAAGTGATGTATGGATGAAAAATTTTCTCTGCACTCAAATTTGTTATAGAGTTTGCTCCAGAGAATACTTTTCTCTAAATGTGGTACTAAAAAATCCCTAAAAATGATAAAAAGCTTCCATGAAAAAGGGAAATATATAGAAATATATCGTTTTTAGAGAATAAGACTTTTTTATTTTTGAAAAAAAATTTCATTTTATTGAAGAAAATACTTCGCACAATGAATTTTTTATCAAAATTTAGTAAAAATTTTTCATTTTCCTTATATTTTTCTCTATAAATGAGAATTTTTTGTGTGAGAAAAATACTTATCATTATTAGAGACATTGAAATATTTCCATTTCTCATAAGTGAAGAAATATTTATTTGAAAATTTATTCTAATTGAATTATCGAAAATAGAGAAATTTTTTATCGGAAAAAGTTAGGTATTTTTTTCTGAATGTATGGGGAGAAAATATTGAATTTTTGCTGACCCTTTTTGGGACCCGAGTAAAAATGAAAATATTTTAGCTCAAGCCTTATTACCTTCGTACAACTGCCAAACAAGAAAAAAATCCATTAAACGGCCTACAACTGGTGCTTGCAAAATATTTTGGCCGAACAAATCCTAAACAACGTTGAAGCCAGTTTATTTTCAAACGACCGCTACTACTGCTGTTCACCTTCTGTACGGGTAGAATGTCGTGACAGTGACCCGTTTTAATTTAAAAAAAAAAAAAAATATGGTGCTGGTCATGTCTGAAGTTTGAACAAGGAACCATTTGTGCAAAAATTTAACGCAATAACCGCTAAAACTCAGCCGCTGTAATTACGTAAAATTTTTTTTATATAAAGGTTCTACATTTGATAAAACCCCCCCCCCAAAAAAAATTCCTGGTTGCGCCCCTGTGTAGGTACTTGAGATATTTTGAAGTGAAACTTCTTTGGCGGCGAGTGAAATTTCAAGGTCTCTTATTCGTGACGCTAGGCTAACGTTTTGAATTCATATGAAAATTTTAAAAAAATTATCGTCGCCAGCGGGAATAGAACCCAGGCTATCTATTAAGCATCTCATAAGAGTCAGAAGCACTATCACTACGCCACATAGGCGTTCGAGTTTTAGTCCATGTATTGCATTCCACAGACACACACCATGTCTGAAGAACGTACTGTACCATTCGATCCGTACTGTACCATTTGATTTTCATCCTACAAGTATGCACGGAAATTTTATTTCTTTATGCTTGGAATGCTGTACATTACGTAACAAAATATAACAATTGTGCAATTTTTTATGTTGAATATCGAATCCTAGCTTAAAGCTTAATTTCAATAAGCATATCATAACGTTGATTGTTATCAAAAACTTGAAAGGTTATTGACAACATGCAAAACAGTTAAAACGATATAAAATTAAAAACAAGAACTGTAGAGAGTGAAATAATTAAGACTGCCGAATCGTTTTTGTCTTGCCAAAAAATGTCCCGAAGCTAAGAAAAGTACCTTAAGACTGCAACTGCAGCTAGTCCACAACTCAGCTCACGAAAGTGCTTTTACATTTTCGACTGATTCTTTAGAAATTAAAAGCTAACTGTTATTTTTTGCCTTGTATTTTTTTTCGGGGAAAAATAAAGGTTACTTTTTACTTTTATTTTATCGGTCAAAAGTAACAATTATTTTGTGACTTTTAGTTTTTCGGTCAAAAAAATTATGCAATTTGTGTTTTTTAAAAGGTCGCTTGACAGATGTTGACACCATCAGTAAAATGTCTCACCGATAAGATGAAAATAATATATCAATACTTTTTTAGTCGGTAAAATGACCTTTGAAAAAAAAAACAAATTGCCTGATATTTTTGACCAAAAAAATAAACGGCAGAAAAAATTGTTATTTTTGACCGATAAAATAAAATTCAAAAGTAACTGTTATTTTTGCCCAAAAAAATATAAGGCACAAAATAACTTTTATTTATATCGGAAAAAATAAAAAATAAAAAAATAAAATAAAATAAAAATATAACAGTGATTATGTGACTTTTTCGATGAAAACCATAAACGGTACGGTCCCTGGATATAAATATTGAATAAACATAATATTATTCCATTTTGTGTTGATTGATTTTCTTTTCAGATACTTTCTCGCTATTTCACACTAAAATCTATCATATTTTTACTGTTTAAGAAGTTTCACTTCTGTCACATGTACGTTGCTACATGTACATGTACGCGAGTTTTTTATTTTTTATTGTTTTTGAAAAATTAGAATAAGGGAGACTAGCTCTCTGCTGTTGTGCGCGGCGCACAATTTACTGACTGCATTTATTTTAACAAATGGGAACTTCCCTTCTTATACGCGGAAGTCTGATGGAAAAATCATAAAGCGTGATTTACACAACTATTTTTAGCGAAGAATGTCTACTGGCCTACTTGGGAACTAAAGGGTTAAGCGTGCATTGCAGTGTGTGCATTTTGCTACTCAAGAAACTCTGTGTCGGACTGTAACATAAATAAAAAATGGTTCTTGTCTCGGATACGAAATATATTAAACACCGACTGAAATTTTCCAAATAAAACGAGCTCTGTACAGTTCGATTAAAAAGCACAATATAAGAGGGTGCACCAAGAGCCTTTTTTGCCTGATTCTAATACAACGTAAGTCAACATTTGATAAAATAACGGTTAAAAGTGAATTAGGTAGATTGATCATAACTACTTTTATATTTGAAAGACCATTTGAAACAATTCATCATAGTATAAACATCATGCATGTCATTAAGAGTTTTCTTCGTCTCCTGAACAGATAATTTTGACTTGTGTCTTATTAGAACAAGACCGATGTTACGAGACATAGCATTTTTAGCAATTAAATAGAATTCATCACAGTTGGTTTTATTTCAGTATTATTTTATTTTTATATCAAGCTCCTTCTGTAATTCTACTACCACGACATGCCAGTGGTCAATATCAGTTCTTATGTTTTCTTTTCTTTTTTGCTTTTTTTCGTGACTTATTAAATTTTCTGATATTACTAACAATAAAATGTTTTACATCATCGCGTTCATATGAACGCCATGACATCAGTATAAAAGCTAAAGTATTAACATAGATAAAAAATCTTACAATATTATAATCGGCAATATTATTGCTGCTTTTATCATAGTTATTATTATTGTTATAGTTGGTATTGTTGTAAATATTTTTGTGATGATTATCGTAATTAATAATGTAACTGTTTGTTGCAGCAACAGACAGACGCTCTAAAGTTGCACAAGTCATTAAATGCAATGCCTGCTGCAAGTCCGTGCAACGTCCACGATTCAACAACTCAACGACAGCCTCCTGAGAGTATTCAGTGATCAATGAGTGGACCCCAAAACATTTTCGATATTTTCGTTTCGTCCTCGGTGAGAAAGAATTGTCGACCCAAGTGAACAAATTCCTTCATGGACAATTGGCCATCGCCATTTTTGTCTATCACAGCAAAAGAAATTGCGGCATCCTCTGCGGAGAGACCCAAGCAGCGGAAGAAAAGCTTATATTGATCGAGATCGAGATGACCAGAGTGGTCGTAGTCAACAGCCTGGGAAAGGAGAATGGAATATAAGATTAATTCGATTTCAGTTTAATTTTTAATGTTACCTTGAATAAATATGGCAAAAATCTGCCAATACGTTTGGCCATTTTTTTGTCATTCAGACGATGATGGAAATCAGTTAAGAACTGCTCGGCTGTGACCAGATTATATGGTGTTATCTCACCAAATTGCTCTTCCCAAGTCTGCTTCATGACATCCAAAAACTCAGCAGAGGTCTCAGGCGTCAAATGGCCCAAGTCAGTAAAACGCTTGGCCAGCAGATTGAAATCATCAAAGGATATCACACCATCGCGATTGATATCGAGTATGCGATGCAATGTGCGCATTTTGCGACGCCAAAACTCAGAGTCTCCCTGTAAGCAAAAGAAAAATTATTGTAGTATTGATTTCAGAACAAAATCATTTAGTGTTCTTCTGGAAATAATGCTGACTGAGTTTAAAGCTAAGGACAAAAATATTTGAAGAATTAGAAAAAAATTAAAAAAAAATATTAACTAGAACATAATCTTTTAAATAACTGAAGTTAATTAATTTGAAAAACCTTTAGAAAATTAAATTTAGCATATTTTTATTTAAAAAATTCGTTATATATTGTTTTAATTTTTTGAAAACTATGCATAGTAACGCCTATAACGTTTCATTTAAGCTACAATTGTTAAAAGTTGTATGATTTTTTCAGCCACGCAGCTCTAAAACTAAGCAGACGTAGTTGAGTAAACATCACGTCCTGAACACGCTTATATACAGCGTTAACTGCTTAGTTATTTATTTAATTAAAAATTCAAAACACATTTTTGAAAAATTTTAACATATACTTTAATGCCTTGCATGCCTTTTTGTGTGCAAATTATTGCTTTTAGAACATTTTGAAGCATGTTTTCCAATGTTTGATGCCGAACATGAACAAAAATGTGTTTTTTGCATAACTTAAGCAAAAATGTGTTTTGAAAAAATGTTTTTGATTGAAACAAAATTGTATAAAAAACTGCTAGACATACCCTTTGGCAAGTTTTTAAATCACGTTTGCGCTCGTGCTCATCATCGGAGTCCGAATCGCTATCACTGTCTTCTTGTTGCTTTGATTTTGCTGATGCTGGTTTCTTCGAATACTGGCGAACCGTAGACATAAGCGTATTGTATGCATGGCTGTTGGACAGATGCAATAATATATTGGAGCGGGTAAGCTGATTATGAGCTGTTGTTGTTGTTGTTGCAATTGTGGATGCAGAACGTTGGGGCATAAGTACAGAACGCTAAAAGAAAATTAATAAAAAAAGAGGCATTAATCAAACATGTGTTGCAAATAAATATACATGAGTCGGTTGATAAATAGTAATATATCAGCAAGAGCTGAAAAATTTTTATTGCTTGCTTTATTTTCTTTAGAAAACTAGAGAAAGAAAAATTATATAAAATAAGTATAAGAAGAGATCAAAGTACAAGTTGCTTTGTTGCACATGTCTGGCTATGTACACATGTGCGTAAATGTATTGAAATGTACTGTCGAGACATACTTCGCTGTTTATAAGTTTAAAATTGCTGTTATAAATTTAATTTTGCTTTATATTTCTTTTTACACATACCTATGAAATAAATTAAAAATTCATATATATTTTTATATAAATATTTTTTATTGTTCCCGTCTTTATAATTATAAGTATTTTATAAACTTTCAAATTCAAACAAACAATACCTTGTTTGTGTCTTTTTATTCTTCTTGCCGTTATTGTTTTATTATGCAAATTTGTCTTAATGAAATGCAAAAATTTATTCGAACTAGTCTGCGTTTTTTATATATATTTTTTATATTTTTCTTTATTTGCCAATATATAATAAGAACAATATAAAAACTAGATTCCAGCAAGGCCAAAATATCATCATTAAAAAAACAACTTAACGCCGAGTTTCTCACTTATTTACATTTCTATGTGCTTGTGGACATGTGTTTTGTTTTTTGTGCTGTTCTGTTTTTTTTTTGTGCTGTTTTGTTTTATATCTAAAAAAAGTTTCAATCCAATATGTAGGCTTCAAGTAGGGCTTGTCTTGTTAAAAACTTATGGCTAAAGGGGCAAGAAATGTGTGCAGGTACAGTTAAGCCGGTAATGCTTTGTTTGTTTTCAAATTGAGTTTAATTCCATTTAGTTTAAAGCTGAAATTGCGTATTTCTTGAAATTTTTAAGTATGCTATAAACATTATTTACTAAATTTTATTTCAATTGCTTGATTTTGTAAGCCTATCAATAAAGACACTTCTTAAGAACTTTTATATAGCTGCTGTCACGTCTGCTTATGTAAACTGTTGAATTTTTTGGTACAAATGTCAAATGTAATAGACAAAACACATTTTTGGTGATTTAAGAGGAAAATGAAAAATCAAATTTTTCGGAAACTTTCTCAATATAGTACTTTAATCAATTACAAATTTATTCAATCACAGGATGTTCCGAAAAACTTTATATACAAAACATTCAAAAATACCTCGATTTCAATTGTTAGAATCGATCTTCCTCTATTGTTTTCTGGCTTTGAAATTTGCTAAAAAATTTTTATATTATTATTTTTTCAAGTATTCTACATAGTATTTTTAAAATAAATGACATAAACAGTCAACGTTTTTTAAACTGAAATAAATTTTAAAGAACTACTAGAGTTGTCCCCGTCAAATCGACGTTTCATTTTATGATAACAAGAAATGGTATTCAAACAATAGTTCATAAATAAAAAAAATGTCCTACCTCTGAGTGATCGTTTAAACAGATTTCAGCAGAAACAGTTCATTTTTTATTCCATTCAATTACCTTTTCCCCAAAAAAAATTATAAAAATGCTAAGAAAAAAGTTGAACATCTTCAGGAATATAAAGAAAATATCTATTTGAGCTGGCTTGTAGGCAAAGAACACTCGTGAATACATGGTCAAAGAAATCTGTTCACTTTTGCTGGTTGGGTGTAAAATTATTCATCGGTGTTTCTATTTGATGTTTCCAAATTTTGACATTGAATTTTTTGAAATTCTTTTATTTTTACTTACATTTTTTTTTAAAACAAATTTTTTTTAAAACAAAACTTCTAGCTACTCGATGTGATTGTACAAAAATTGTGCACAAAATATCGAAAAAATGTCTTTTTTAACAAAATATTCGACCATTATATATGCTATTGATAAATTATCTAATAGAATCTATAATATAATTAATAGAAATATCGCTTTTCTAACCATGGTTACAAACAAATTTTAATTATAACTATTCATGGCACATCTACACGGTATTCCCTGTTATATGACATCTTAAACATAATTGTATGTTCACCCGTTTACTCTAGGCGACGCCCACAAGAAAACCATATCAAATCTTATATATTAATACGTGAACATTGAAGTTTGTCGTACGCTTTTTTGGTATTAATTAAAACTCAAAATAAATGAAACTTATATCATTCAAAAAGTTATGTTTCCCAGATGTGCAGAATGTATATATAAATAATATATCTGATAGAGGGGGTTCCCAACCTTCTAAGAGAGAAATTAAATTTTTGAGAAAAAACCCGCTATATGATTAATATGAAATTTGGTTGTGGAAGAGTTTTTGAGTTGGTCGAATTTGAGTTTTTTTTAAAAGTAACAATTTCTTAAAAAAATGTAGTTTTATGCATTCGTCAATTGTAAAATTTATAAAAAAATGTGTTTTGAATTCAAAAATTTGACTTTCCATGTGAATATCTTGGTCGGGTTTTAACAGTTTTTCAACTTTTCTAATTTTTTCTAAAAGTTTGTTAAATTTTCTTTCAAATGTAAAAAATTACAGCACAGTTGTAACCAAAAGTATTTTTAATGAATTTTCTTAATATAGTCGTTAATTATTTAGCGGGTGTTTCAACCAAATGCCAAGAGAGAGAAAAAAACTGTCTCAAATTGAATGTTCTAAATTCTGAAGCAAATATCTCCGCCATCTGTGAATAAATTTTATTTATTTCTTTTTTGTATTCAAGGCTTATCAGTTAACTTAAAAAAACTTCTAAAAATAATACCGTTTTTTGTTTTTTTATATTTAAATTATTCCTTTTAAAAAAAGACCATAAAATTTGATTTATTCCTAAAATATGGGGTAAAAATGATTTTTGTTGTAAAAAAACAAAAACTCAAAATTGCATTTTTTATTTTCTTTCAAAGTCTATACCGAATTTTAGGTGAATTTATTTTGTCTTGACACTAAATTAATAAACTGATCGTGCCATCAAAAAAATTGATTTCTATGATTTCTTTGACAAAATTAAATTTTTTTAAAATGTTGTTTTTCTGTTTTTGAACAAAATAATAATATAAAAAAAAATTTGTTTGAAGAAAATAGCTTTATATCTCTAATCAGTTAAGGCCCGTTAACTGATCTCCGAAGTTTAAATTCCTTAATCTCAGATTTCGTAAACAGAGCTTAAATTTTAAACTCAGTTAAAATTATTTTCGTAACTTATCCCATTTTTATCGGCAGTTTTTTTAAACTCTGTTTAAAAATTTAAACTGAGATTAAAAAACATATTTGAGAGGCACTGTAGTAAAAATTCTACAACTTGACGTAGAACATCAAAATATTTCAACAATTTTTGATAAAATAATGCAAATTGTCAGTTTCATTGGAATATTTTTTTTCAAAACTTAAAATATGTTTGTTTTTTGTTTATTGTTTTGATTTTTTTGAAGTATGATTTTTTTATTTTTTATATTTTGTTTATGATTGAGAATATTTCCAATGTTCTCAGAGAATTTTTGACAAAATCTAAGTTTAAATTTTTTAAACCTAGAATTTCTGTGTTTAAATTTAAACTTGCCTCATCAAGTTAATCTTAGATTTTTTGAGATGAGGTATAGGCGTTAAAATTTAAACTGAGGTTAAGGAATTTTAAACTTTGTTTAAGCTAAACTTTGTTTAAAATTGAGATCAGTTAACGGGCCTAAGAGTTATAGAATCGAACTTATTTTAATCATCTCGCATATAATTATAAATAGGCAATCAATAAATTGGTCGAATTTCGACCCCAGGCGATACTAATTAATATAGATAGATTAACTAAAAATAACAAATTAAAATGTCACAGTTTTTTATAACTAATTTTTAACTCGTAAAGTTTATAGTTAACTTGTAGATCAATTCTGAAACCAGAAATTGAAATAGGAAGCCTCAAACGAGCGAATCTTTTTTTATGATGTTTGGATTATAATTTATGGGCATCATCAAATTTTAGAAAAAACGTTGGACACGTGCGGTGAATGGATTAAGCTAATGCTTAAATTTTTTTCAAATTCCTATTTATCTGACATTTAAATATTTCTAATACAGGTTTCTGGCTTAAAGTTCAGCCTTTTACACTTTGTATTTCTTTTTGTACTTCTATGCTTTCTTTTCATAAAATTACAATTTTTAAAAATGAGATCGTTTAAAACTGATCAAAAACATTGTATGTAATTTGATTTTGAGATATTTTTATTTTAAGATTTTGATTTACATTTCAAAACGCTGATTTCGGAATTTCAATTTAGAATTTTTGATTTTGTGGTTTTATTTTTTTTACTGAAATTTGGTCGCTACATACCTTATAATCAGTATCAATTATATCAATCTAGGCGTTTTTCTGTCAAAAGGCAAAGGTTCGACTGGAAGGTTAGAACAACTAGCTTTTAACTATGATGAAAACCTGAATAACCCAATCAGCCAAACAAGCTTGCAATAGGCTTTTAACAAACTTATAAACGTAAGCCTCAAGTATGGAAAAGCTTTTATTAAGTGTTGTAAAACGCTTACATTTAATTGCAGGATAAACGAAAAAGAACCCTTGGAATAATATTCCTTACATCAAGCTTAATCCAAATGCTGTTTTACAATTGAATTTCTTTTCAAAAACTTGATTTTAATGTTGAGATCTTAAGATTTTTAGTGTTAGATTTTGAAATTTCTCTTTTAAAATTTTGAATTTGAGATTTATATTTTGAAATTTTTCTTTTAAAATTTTTGGTTTTTATGTTTTAATATGTTTTTTTTTTTAATTTTTATACTGTGATTTTGAATCCTTTTTTGAAAATTATTTATTGATATAACTTTATTGTTCAATTGATATTTAACTTTATTTGATATAACTATAAATTTTATGTTTATTTAAGCACGTGATAAAATTATGATTAATTTTCAACTTAAGTGAAGGTAGGTAATATATTATTTCTAAAAACTATTTAAATTGATTTTCGAAAAAAAATTCAACTTACTTCTAGTTTTTAGATTTTAAGAAAAAAATTTTTAATAAAATTTAATGAATTTTTTGCTGAAATGTCTGAATTTTTGACTTATAATCACATTTTCTATCCAATTATTCCAAGATTACAGCGAATTTTTATTCAACGGAGACTTAATCAAAGACTTTCTTATCTTTAACCCTTTCGTTAACCTCGTCCATTGTAATGGACATGCATTTGAATTGAGTGTAGCGGAATGCAAACCGTTATGTTTGATAAAAATGCATTGTAAACAGTGCATTGATCTATTCGTTTCTTTATTTTGTCCTTTCATTCCGAGATTTGTGTTCACAACAATAGCATGTGCTTTTCTTCTATGAGAGCATGTTGAGCCAAAAAAAAAAAAAAACAACCAAAATGAGTGAACGTTTTGCTCTTCCTTTTATCTTTATAAATTAACATATTTGCCTTATTTTTATATGATTTTATAGAAAATTAATGCAAAATAGTAGTGAATGTCTATAAAAAACTTTTTTGTTATTTTACTTGGAAAAAAAGAACTATTTAAGAGTCCATTGCAAAGGACATGCTCAAAAACCTTATTCCTTTTTATTTATTAATTTTTTTTTTTATTTACTTTACTTAGAATGTATTTATCCATACATGCATTATTATTGCTTAAAAAGATACTGAAAGGGTCAAACTAATTTTGTGTATTTAAAACACTCATTAGTAAACATTCAAAATCTTAAAACAAAAGCTGATACTGACAAAATGAAACAAAACGTATCAAAATTTAAAAAATTAAAAAACTAAAACTGTAAAACAACATTGATATTTATGTGAACAAAATAAAATCAAACTTTTTTTGCAAAAGAAGAAAGGCTGGTCTTTTTTAAGGAAAGGAATAAAAAACATTTATGCATATCAAAAACAAAGTTGAATTCAAACCGAATAACAGGTTAACACAAAAGAAATTAATTGATAGCACTTTTATGAAATTAACGATTCAAAAATTAAAATTTAAAAAACTTGAGAAACTAAAGTAAAGTAAATTGAAAGCAGAAATCCAAATAAATTAAATTAAAAAATTTGTTAATTTATTAAAATTTGTTTGGTAAACTGAAAGTTGATTTATTATGCATAGATGAGTGTCGAAAAATTTGCATAGAAGACAATAGTTGCCTACTCCTTAATAGTGTCAAATTTCTTTAACACGTGTTGTGCCAGGTTAGTCTCATGTTACGAAGGGGTTTCAGGTTACATAAAAAACAGGCATTAAAGCAAAACGGCATTAATTTTTGACATAACTCTTATAAGGTATATCGATGAAGTTAATTTGAAATAGTTATTAAATGACTTTTTTAAAAAAAAAATGCTGATTATATTTTTGTTTTTTTTTCCCATTAAATAATAATCACTTTCTACGGGTTAAATTTTTGTTCTCTTCTGTTCAAAAATAACAATTCAAATTTAGTTTTTGGGAAAATCCTAGGAATTAAAGGAAAACCAAAGGAATCATAACGAAAAATTGGAAAGGATTTTTTAATATGATCCTTTACATAGAACAGATATGTCTGCGATGTCATAGAAACCATGTTTTTAGTTCAAATTTTTTGACAACAGTTATTTACTGTGCTTGAAAAGAAACGACATAATCAGCTGATGGATTTAGCTTATGTAATAATCAGCTGACGCAGAGAGCCGTTGAGAGCGTTGATTGGCTCAAAATACTCAATTTTATGGTCTTGTAGCGGTTTGCACAATTTCCCACAGCTGCGCAAAAAACTTCAGAAGAGAGAATATAAAGCCTGTATCTTAATGCTATGAAATCAGGTTTGAGGCATATGTTCAAAACAAAGAGTTTATTTATTTATCAGTGAAGGAGAAAAAATAGAAATTTATGCAGTATTTTTAGGGAAAAACAAAGCAGAAGCTTGCCGAAGATTGTAGGAAAACAGAATTCACTTTCGTAGAGTTTCGTATGGAAAATTGTATTGCAAAAAAAAAAAGATATATAGTGCAACAAATTAAAAACAAGGAAGTACAGTTTTTACGACCACTCATTTTTTTATCATAATTTTTCCTTTGTTTGATTGGTTATAATTTAAACATTTTAGTGATTAATATTTGTAATATCTTGACTTTTCACCATAATAAAATTAACATAATAGTATTGACATTTCTGTCAACTACTTTAATGTGTTCAAAATATATCAACGAAAAAACTCTCATAAAAATAAACAAAAACAACATGATATAATGGGCACATTCAGCGTACTCAACATTACCAACTCTTCACCAAAATTCAATTTTGATAGCGCTCATTAAACTGCTTGTAATGTAACTGTAACCCGATTCTGTTCGGGCTTTTAGGTAGCTAAAATTTACGCTGCTTTATAATTGTTTAGAAATCAGAACATCAACCTGGAATCTGTAGTAATTAACTACATATAAAGTGATAAAAAAATAATAGAATCGTTTATTTTCTTCATCAATTTGTACAAGAAAAATTGTATTTTAATTAGTTATTAGAATTAAAGTATGTGGACATGTTGTCTTCTTAAGTATTTCATAAATTTAATAAGATTTATGCGTAAAAAGTAAAGCATAAATTCAATTTCAATCCTTTTGTAATTTCAGCATAAAAAACTAATAGACACAAACAATTACTTAGAGAATATTTCTGTATATTTACTTAAAATTTACCTATTCATAAGTTGGAATGTTATAAGGAAGTATTTCTATAGGTAGTATAATAAAAAATGCATGGCATTTCCCTTTTTAAGGAATTAACCACACTGGAAGAACCACCGGTATAAAGGAATACCACTATTCTTGACTTTTATGCTAATTTGACGGTTCATAACTCCCAACATCTCCTCTCTTGAAGTAAGATCCAATGAAATCCATTTTTTTAACATTTTGAGCAAAGTTTTGGTTACTAATTCTAAATTAACTTCGACCTTCAAGGCATTTCTTTCATGAAATATGTCAGCATCACATTTATTTTGACATAGTCACAGATCATCTTAAATCTTAAATCATCTGGTATCTTAAATCAAGAAAATATGACATACAAGAAATTAAAAAAAACCACCCCATATCACGACATTTCCTCCGCACATGTTTTACGGTCTTTGTGGGATATTTTATAGATGTGTGGGTGTCGTATACTCTATTTATTTTATTCGACTCACATACGTGACCATCAAATCCGAACATATTCGCCTTTGAATCCAAAGACATGTTTAGTCGCAAGAAATCTCAGTTTGATGTTCTTGGGGCTTTAATAGAGAACTTTTCTCAGACGTATTCAAATTATGAGTTATAAAATTGTGGCATTTTGATTGTTTATTTTTAGTTTATAATTTTTAAAAAACATATTTTTTTAAATTATATTTAGAGCTTGATGCCAAATAATTCACAATAATGCACAAACCGTGCAGACTAGATCATGGTTTCGTCGGATGCTACCCCGACTCATCAGCAGTCTTTGTAGTTTAAGAAATTCACTAACTTTGAAAAGCTAATAAGCGCAACTGCCACAAAACCAAAACGGAATTACCGAGACACTTTTCACTTTATCAAAGTGGTGTTTTAATACTCGTTTGCTTATCGCAAGATTTTAAAAAATTGACACTATTGATTCTGCAAAGATTTTGTTGTTGTGCTGTTTGTTTACTTCTATATCACGTGTCCATCTAGATTCCAACATTTTGTTGGTATTTAACCATAGAAGGAGTGAAGAAGGTTTTTTTGAAAGCAGATGTTAGTAAGGTTAGTAAGGTTATTCCAATAAATACTACTTCCTTCTAACATAACCTAATTTTGATTTGTTTTCGGTGCTTTTAAAAAAAAAAAAAAAAAAACAAATTGGCCATTTCAGCCCTTGAAAGGACTTTGACCGAGCTTCTTATGATCAATTGTGTTGTGTGTGTTATTAAATGTTTGCACACAATTGACCGAGAACTGGACCTACATGTTTTATGCCGACTCCGAACGGCTCATGTTCTCAAGAAGCTTTACATGGCATTATTTACTCTCTGAGGTTTGCCATTGTCTGCAGAGAGGTGGTGACCGATCAGAAAAATTTTTTATTGAAAAAAACTTTTTCGCCGCGGCTGGGGATCGAACCCGGGCTCTCGAGCATGCTAAGCCACACACTTAACCTGCATGCCACGGACACCACGCTTTTAAATCATATTTATTTATTTATAAGTTGTTCTGAGGTGTTAAATGGGTTTGTTTTGATTTCCACACAAACAGCTTGTCGAAAGTAGTTTTAGTTTTGCTTTTTCTGACCATTGTTTTTGGATTAGAGACTCAATGAATTGCTCTAAATACCCACTCGTTTGAAATTTTAATAAGATCCGTTTTTTTTTGCATTGGTTTTTCCCTTTTGCTGAAGTTTTGATTATTTTCTCCAGGAACTCAATGTTTCAAAACTATTCATTTTTATTTAAAAATCTGGAGTAAACTACTTTTTTTAAAAAATAAGTAGTGACTCTTGAAGTTATCATCTTGATCCATAATATGTTCGGATATTTGAAATACATATTTGTGTAAACATAATTCCGTTTTGTTTCTATTTTTCCACGAAATTTTTCAATAGTGGTCCTCATGAAATCTCGCATATTCGTATTTGCGCAAATTTGTATACGCCACTTAATGAACAAGTTAAGTTCATGTAAACACAACACAAGTTGCGAGTATGTAAATCAGCTGTTTCAGTACAAAATGCCAATAAAAGGTTAACATACGAAGTTTACGAACTGAAAATGCATTGCAGTCTTGCGAGCACCTCGTAAACTTTTTTGTATGGAAAAAGAGAACAGCTGATACACGCAGTATCTAGTAGGTCTGTTCGCGGTCGAATACAGACGAAATATTTCAAAAACTTCTACTTGATAGTGCCTGAAAAGCGTTCATTTACTTAGAGGATTGTGTAAAAGAGGGGAAATTTGATTTTCTATGCGTTCAAGTTTTTTAAAGTTTTTACAAGCAGAATTTCATGAGGTAAAAAGATGAAAACTGTCGAACGGTAGGTTAGAAGAGTAGCACAGCCGTTGCGAACAAGGTAGATTTGGCATTCTTCAGTTTTTTACCAGAAAATCGTTCGTTTACTTTTTAGTGTTGGAGTTAATTCTCTCTCAATTGAATTACTTATAACTTTTTCATTATTTTACTAGTAAAGTACGCGAACAGACCTAGTTTATGAAAACTTGCGAGGTTTACGTGGTAAACGAGGTATTGGCGAGCTTTCATTAGGACCACTAATGTTTTCAATTTACTTACAATTAACATAAGGTCTGTTCCCGTACTTTAAAGTTTTAGTTTAATTTACCAGTTTTGCTGGTTTTAGTGCGAGAAGCGTTGCCGTACACGAAAAAATGGTAAAAGAGAGTGTAATCGAGAGATTAAAAAATTTTCCCTCCTTGTCAAAAGTTGTAAGTTTAAGTCCGAGCAATTTTGTCTGGTAAAAATGGTTAAAGTGTCAAACTGCTTAAAATCAGTTGTTTACAATAAAGAAAACGAATTGCAATATAAAACCCTATAATTTATGGGAAAATGTGTAAAAACTAATATAAATGCTAAAATTGATAATTAATTTCAATATTGTTAAAAATCTTAAGCATCTCGTCTGCAAGATGGTCCACATAAAGCTAACGCTTTAGTCCCAGAAGCGTTCCCGTACTATTTTGTGTTTTTCCCTATTTGCGAGAATAGAATTTTTTCTTATTTTCACGCTTTAGACAGTTTTACCATTTTAAGTCCAAAAAGTTTGGGAACAGACCTACAGTGGCTCAAAGTAATAATGAAACAACCTAAAATATTTCATTCAAATCCAAATTTAAGTTATTTTCATGATCCAACTGGCAAGTTTTTGTATATTTTTAAGAGTTTGACGCTGAATGTTACCAATAGTTGTTTTTCTCTAACGTCCCTTTTTGACAACAGCCAGTTCTACGCAGTTGACAGTTGAATACGCTGAATGTTGCCAATAGTTGTTTTGCTTTAACGGGCCTATTTGACAGCAGCCAGTTCTCTCTCTCTAGAAAAAATATTCTGCTGCCATTGTTACCTGGTTTATTGTATCATGAATTTTTGATTACAAAATTTTAAAGAAATGCTTTTTACCAACAGAAATTTTTTATTTTTTATACGAAAACTTTTCTACTAACTAACTCTTTTTATGAATTTTCACTACAAAATCACAAACAACTGATTACTGCCAGCCAGTGTTGCCATCAAAAAAATTTTCATATCGTAACTTTTGACTCAGTTCGTCGGATTCCCGTCGGATCCGTGAAATTTTAAAAAAGAACAACAACGTAGAAATTTTCCGAGAAGGCAATTGAACATTAAAGAAGAAATATAAAAATCAATGTGGAAGTTTTAAGATTTATTATTAAATAAATCAAATTTTGCTTCAAAAGTCAGTTCATCTAATGTTTCTAACATGATTATATATAAAAAATATTCTGATAAAATATATTGAAAAATACTTTTAAGCACACAAAATAGAAGTAAAAATAAAAAAAAAATAATCTTCATTAAATATTTTGTCATTGGTTAAAAAGAGTTGACACAGAATTTTTAAAACAAAGTTTAAAGTTGCTATCTTGCTATCTTTATTTTTTCATTGCATATACTTAAAGAAAAATACACCAAATCGGACGTCGGATCTATTTTTTCTGAAATCGTAACATTTTGGAGAATTATGGCCATATATCGGATCATCGGATTCAAAATCGTAACAAATACGATATATCGGACCATATGGCAACACTGCTGCCAGCAAAAACTTTTAATTTTTCAAAGAAAGTTAAGTTTTAAGTTCATCAAAGAAAACTTTAGCTTAAAATAATGCAACAAAGAAAAGTAAGGATGTACAGTTTTGATAACCATATGGTTAAGTTCATGGCACAAAAACACAGGTAGCATTGACAAGTGTTGATTTTCTTATATACAAGCAAACAAGTTCCTGTCAAAAACAGCTGTTCGTTGCGTTGGCCGCATTCAGCTGTGTCAACTGTTGTGATAGCGATACATCAGGCAGCGCTGTTATCGGTATTGAAGTGTCAGAAAAGTTGCCAAATTGATGAAATGTCAAGCTTTGTATCAAATACCAATGGAAATTTTACAGAAAAATAAATAATTTTCTATTTTTAAATGCATTTTGATGCACAACTTCATATTTATGTGCATCAAGTTTTGACTTAACAGTTGCCAACTGTTGAGTACGCTGAATGTGACCAATGAAAATTAATTGTATGCAATGGCAGATTGTGTGCGCTCTCTTTTTTGTTATATTTTTTGACAGTAGGTGTTTTCCCACAGAAATGTCAATACAAGTATGGAGTTATTATACCATGGGTTAAGTTGAGGTAGGCTACTTTTACATATATGAATTGTCCCAATTTCTTCTGCCTATATATTTATTAATCACCAATATTGACCATCAATATTTCATATTTTGAATATCTTGAATTTTTATAAGAACATTTTAAATACATATTAATTTGCAAAGATTTTAAAAATGTTTAAAACTTGGTGCTAAAAATTTTAAGATAAACATTTCTAATATAATAAACGTTAATTCAGCAGAAAATTTATTCACTGTTGTGTTAATTTATGTTGCATACAACTTTAAATTAAACTTGAATTAAATCAATTTAACAGGTTTCTTTATGCTGTCGCCAATCCAACATAAATTACGGTTAATTTTTAATGCCGGATGTAGCAATTGAATTTTGCACACCCTTTTATTTGTGTCTAACGCCTAGTGCCTAGCACAACGCATAGCATAGGGTGTTCCATGCGATTTTATTGCCAGCGCAAAATTATTGCAAACACGTTCCACAGTTTAGACATATTTAGAGTTGTTAGTTAAATAGTTGCATTTATTTAAAAAATATATTTTCAACTGATTTAACTTACATTCAAATCTATGTCCACGTATCCATTTAGAATGGTAACCGCTCCAACAACATTACGATCCAGAAACTCTTTTGAGGTTCTCAGCAAACCGCGACTTACAATAGAAAAAGCCATTTTTTTTTTTTTATATGTAAAAGCAGCTAACTTTGCAAGTGTTTAATTTTCAAATGTTTGCTTAAAAACTAGCAGTTAAGCATTAAAAACCACTTTTTTTTCACTATTGAGTGTCAAAAGTTGCACAATTTTCAAAAGTTGCAATATTTTTTCAAATAAAATATAGCATTTATTAATTGCACAAATTTATTTTTAAAAATGCTCGCTTAATTTTTATTATTCACAAAGTTTAAGAAATTTATTTTAAGCTATGAAAAACTAAACTCAACCGTACGCTTCGACATTCGATTACAATTTGAACGCTTTCAGACAGAAACTCTTGGCTTCAAGCTGCAGACAATTCAAAACAACTCCGTTTCGAACGACGACTGTTCATCAGATACACCAGAAATAAAAAGAACCAAACACAAACGACAAACGAAAAAAACAACAAACCATAGCAGACAAGAAGAAAATAATATGCGCAGGGATCAAGCGTACAAAAGCAACAACAACAAAGGTTTAATACAATCTATATACTACAGAGTACAGTGGCGTTCGTATGTATATGATATAAAGTAAAATAAACTTGAACAAAACATCTACAACAACAACAACAATATCCACAACAACAATAAACAATATATGTTTTTATAAAAATATTTGGTTCGCTTTTATACATTTCGGTATATAAGTAGCTAGAGTTGAAAAAACTATAGAAGAAACTGATCACAAAGTAGGTAGCTATTTATTCATAAATACCACTCACTCAGTTCAAACAAACCAACATGTGCCGAGATCAAGAAAAATGCTTTAAAAATCATGGTAGCTGTTTGTATTGTTGTTATATTTTATTGCCTTGTCTTTGTGTGAATTTTTGGATTTATGTAATATTTTTAAGAGCTCAACAAGTTTTTCAGCAACATATAGTTTGCCTAAATGAAAACGAGTTTATTTGTTGTAATGTGCAGACATGTCGCGCATGTGGGTACTTGCAGTTTTGCTTGCAAGCCTATAATTACGAAGATAAACATTAGTTGTCAGTTGTCCAGAAAGGCTGATTTATTGACACACATTAATGCAATATCATAAATTAAGTATTAAATAACCAACAAGTTGAAAGAGCGAATTCCAAAAATAGACTTATTTTAAGGTTTATTTTAAAATTTAACAATGAAAAGAAGAAAGAATGAGCTGAAAAAACAAAATAGCAGCGAAATAATTAAATTAGTTTAATTTGTGTAAAAAAAAACATGCGTTCTATTAATTAAAAAAAATCAGGGAATTAAAAATTGAATTTTGTACTAAAAACGCCGCTCAAAGTACTGTTCAAAACGTGAAATGTCAAGAGAATTTTTTTATTAAACAATCCAACACTTGCGTAAAAATGTGCAGAAATGTGTTTAGAAATGTTTTCTCATACAGGTTGCTTTATTTTTGTTTTCAGCTTTGAACCAAGAACTTCAGCTGTCAAAATAATTCAGTCAAGTCGGCCTTGGTTCTAAAAAGGGGTATAAAAGATAAGTAGGAAAGGAAAGGAAATCAGGTTTAACAAGTGTAGAATCTTCTAAGTGTGACGGAAAGCTACATGAACATGCGAATGTGAATCTGAGGCAAGTGCTATGCCTTTACCTCAGTCAATTCAAGTTATCAAGCAATCCAATCCACAAACTTTTCTATCATCAACTACAACTTCCAAAGTGGTACTTCCAAGTGGTATTTAGTTGAATAGAAATGTCTTTTCTCATTTATTATTTCCTCATTAAAGAAAGATAAAATAGTAGGACCATGGCCTGGTCAGGATTCGAACCTGGGCTTAAAGTTTGGGTTTCGGAAATTGCAGCCCTTGCATTTGGCAGCTGTCAAATTTTCATGTAATCTTAACTGTTTTATGTGTAGTTAATGGTTTGCCATTTTACAATATTTACCACCGAACAACTCGTTAAAATTATTTAATTGTTCTACAAAAATTGGTGATTCTGCCGTGGCCGAGTATCGCGCTTTACGAGAAATTTATGATCGTCATAATCGTTAGTCAACACTCAGAAAAAGTTTATTTGAAATACTTCAAATAGAGAATTTTTTATCAAAATATAGGAAACATTTTTCATTTTCAGTAAATTTTTCTCTATAAATGCGAATTTTTTTGTGAGAAAAATACTTATCATTATTAGAGACCATAGAATAATAAGGTAGGCGCATATTGGAGAGGAAGTGAGCGAGATGTCAAAGTCAGCTGTTCGAATTTAAGTTTTTATAGTTTTTTGTTGCGGGCTTTATTGTTTGACGTTTATAGCACTCACAGCTTTGTTAGTGTAAAATTAGACATTTGAGCATCCGTGAAAATATGAGCCTACCTTATTATTCTGTCATGTTAGAGACATTGAAATATTTCTATTTCCCCCGAGTGAAGATATATTTCTTCGAAAATGTGAAAATTTATTCTAATTGAAGAAAATTTTATTTGAAATAGAGAAAATTGCTATTATCGAAAACAGAATTCTTATCGGAGAAAGATAGGTATTTTTTTCTGAGTGAAATGTTGAAGTCATGATACAATAATATTGGTCACAGATATTGAAATTGGCGTCAAAGTGCGTCACAGTATAAGGAAATTTTATTTTTTAAGAGAAATTTCGTCGTAATTTTTGTCACAAATGAAAATAGGAATTATTTTTCTATATAAAAGAAAAAGAATGTTAAATTCTGATATCCTATATTTTCTTCAAATATTTTTCACTGTCAGTAATACGTAAGCCATCACCATTTTACTTCATTCAGGTGAATAAACACGATTCACTATCGTTGTTCACTTTGCATTAAAAATTCAGTATCAAACATGTTAATTGAATTTTATCCAATTCAATTGATTCCAATTCCAATTGATATTTTGCGAATTTCAATTGAATTTTTATGAATTTCAAATAGAATTTTTAAATTTTAATCGTCTTTCTTGATCTTTTACGAATTACATTTGAGGTTTTCTGAGTTTCGAATAGAACTTTAATTGATTTGTCTGAATTTCAATTGATTTTTTTTTTTATTTCAATTGATATCATCTGTTTCAGATGAAATTTTCTGAATTAAAAATGATTTTTCCAAATTTGTTAATTTAAATTGATTTTTTCTGAATTTCAAATAGAATGTCTGAATTTCAAGTGATATTTTGTAACTTCGGTTGATGTTTTTTGGAATCTCAGATGAAAATTCTGAATTTCAATGGATTTTTTCTGAATTTCAATAGAAGTTCATATGGAATTTCTAAATTTATTTGGACCTTTTCTTAATTTCAAATGGAATTTTAAAATTTCAAATGATATTTTTTGATCTTCAATTCAAAATAAATTTCTGTATTTATTTAATTGATGATTTCTAAACTTTAAATGAAAATTATGTATTTAAAATGATCTTTTCTGAATTTCAAATGCAACTTCTGATTATTATTTGATCTTTTCGGAACTACATTTGATGTTTTCTGAATTCTAATTGAAGTTTTCTAAATTTACAATGGAACTTCAATTGATTTTTATGAATTTAATTTTTTTATGAATTTCAATTGATGTTTTCTGTATTTCAGATAATATTTTTGAATGCTAAGTGATTATATAAAATGGTATTTCTAAATTTCATTTAATTTTTTTCAATTTCAAATTGCTTTTTGAATTTTGAGTGTTATATTTTGAATTGCATTTGATGTTTTCTGAATTCCAATTGATTTTTTCTGAATTTTGAATGGAATTTCAATTGATTTTTCTGAATTTCAAATGCAATTTCTGAATATCACTTGATCTTTGAACTATAATCGATGTTTTCTAAATTTCATTTGATATTTTCTGATTTTCAATTGATGTCTTCTGTAGTTCAGATGATATTTACTGAATTCCAAATGATCGTTTTAAAATTTCAATTGAAATTTTTGAATATCATTTGATCTTTGTTGAATTTCGATTACAATATTTTAAATTTCAAATTATATTTCTGAATTTTAAATGCAATTTCTGAATTTCAAATGGAACTTCTGATTATCGTTTCATCTTTTCTGAGTAACATTTTATATTTTCTGAATTCTAGTTGATTTTTTCTGAATTAACAATTGATTTTTCTGAATTTCAATTGATGTTTTCTGTATTTCAGATGATATTAACTGAATTCCAAATTATCTTTTTTGAATTTCAATTGAAATTTCTAAATATCATTTGATCTTTGTTGAATTTCGATTGATGTTTTCTGAATTTCGAATGATATTTCTGATTTTTAAGCAATGTTCTTTGAATTTCAAATGAAAGTTTTTTAATTTCTAAACTTCGATGCGATTAATGGTTTGTACAATATGAATTATCTTGTAAAAACTAAAAATTGTCTATGAAATGATAGTAAGAAACCAATTTTATTATTCCCCACATCTTTTAGAGCTTTTTGAAATATTTTCCTGACCATCCATTTTTTCAAATACGTGTGTATGTTTCTCTTAATTATGAACTCTGAATTTGAAATATACTCTTGAATTTCAATGAGGTTTCGTTGCATTAGGAATTCCAAAATTGTACTCATAATTAGCCTAAAAAAATTTTTACATTTCCAATCTTAAACTTATACACTACACTGCCCAGCCGGCTTCTGTGTTATAAACATGATATACATAACAAAACTGCAATAAAAACAAGCTAACGAAAAACCGGTTAAATATTTCATAGAATATAATAGAAAATCGCCGAAGAGACGCTTCTGAATACCAAACCAACGAATGATAAAAACAAAACAGAAAACCATGTTTGGAACATAGAGCAAAAAAATGTTTACGTGGAGTAACCAACAACGGCTGGCCATATTTTATATGTATCTATAGTAAATGCGAAATGTGAGAGTTTCATTCTGCAATTCTTTCGCGCCATGTTTTTATCTGAACCATATGAACGACAAGTATATAACAAGTTTGCACTAATTGTGCAAATTATTTCTCTTTGGTTTGTTTATTCTTTTAGTTTTTCTCTTATTTTTGCGTTTGAAAAATCAACAGCACTGACCTATGCCAAGTTAAGACCAAAAATCAATAATTAAGTAGGTATTTGTTTTCTTTAGTTTTTATTTTTCATGCTTCGCGTGGTTACAAAAAATGCATTTTACATGTGATGCGCGCATGTTGCCTGGCGTACGTGTCTACATGTTTGTTTGCATTTTTAAAACTCCAATATTTGGCATTGTGCCGTGCCGGTTGGCCGCTATTTTGTTCGCTGGAGCGAAATTTTATTATCTCTAGGCGAGACTCTCCTCCACTAGAGTGACTAGAGTTATTTTGGCTAGAGAGTTCTTTATATAGACAAAATGCTGCTTAGCTTGTTTTATGTTATATACTTACTATATAAAAACAGTGTTTTGAGTATTTAAAGTTCATTGAAAATCATGTTATTGCGTTCTTGAAAACTTGCTGATTTTAAGGGTGTGATTTTAAATGCTAGGTCTACGTGCAATATGTAACGCATTTTTCGGTAAGCAAACAACTGCGTCGTTTAAATGCAACATGTGCTTTAAGGGGGAGAGTTTTGTCTGTCTGTCATCATATCAACATGTAATTGCTAGTTAATTTTTTGCACATTAATGTACTTGCATGAAATATCAGTACAATAAAGTAATTTTAACACTGCTGATGCACTTTGTTTACAATTTCTAAGCTGTCGATGTTTTATTTACGTCTGCTTATCGTAAATGTCAGTCAAAACGTCTAAGGCCGCGTTCATAGTGGAAGCTGAAGCTGAAACTTTTTACAGCTGCTGAAAACGCTTTGTGTACAATCATATGGAAAAAGCGCGAAGTGTTCATAGTGCCAGCTTAAATTCAAGGTTACGCCAGTTTTGAGACTTTTTGATACTTTTTTTCTTCTATCTCACTTTGGCACACGGTGTTGATTTTTTGTTTCATGTCGTACTTATGCTTTAGGTTTCAGCTTATTTTAACATACTTTTTGGCACTTTTTCTTCCATCTCGTTTGTGTACACAGTTTTGATTTTTTTTTTCATTTTGTACGTACGCTTTGTGATGTAGGTTATTTTCATACTTTTTAACGCTTTTCTTGGCTGTTTTTTTATTTCTTGTTTATGTTTTGCCGCACTGATTTTGTTTTTGTACTTTTCGGCAGCAATGCCCAGCGCTTTAGTTTTTTTTCGCATTATCGGTTGATACGTGTTGTTGTTTTTGTCTATTTAACAATGTCAACATGATCGCAGACGCTGCCAGCATTGCATGTTGTTGTTGGTATGTCTTTTTGTTGTTAGTAAATTCAGCATATGCGATGCGCAAAATATGGAATCGTGCGCTATTCCGACTTTGCCTCAATGCGTGTTGTTGTTTAGATACGTTTTGTTGTTGGTAATTTTTTGTAGGCATCGCTAATTTTCGACGCTTTTTCTTCTTCAGATGCTTACTTCATTCTTGCATCATTTCTTGGTATGTGTGTGAGTTGCACGTTTTCAATTTCCTTTGAATGCATTTTTTGTTGTTATGATCTTACGTTATTGATCTTTATTTTGTGCGTAGAATATAGATAAAATATTTTTTTTGTTGTTTTGTAGAGGAAAGGTTTCCAACTTTTTCCGTTTTGTATTTTGTTTGGTATTTTTTGACAATTCTGACTTTCGGCGCATCGCAAAAATTTGTCTTCTCTGTTTAAAATTTATCTAACAACAAGTAACACTATGTTTTTTGCACTAAAAAACTCTTTCCTTCCTTCCCACACTCTTTCCACTTCAAAATATGCATTAACTTTCCAAAATACAAGAAATAATTAAAACAAAACATAAGCCAAGCGCATGCAAAAAGCGCGCACTATGAACAGCAACAGCAAGGAAAAGTATCTAAAAGCGTGAAAAAAAGCGCGCACTATGAACAGCAACAGCAAGAAAAAGTATCTAAAAGCTCGAAAAAAAGCGCGCACTATGAACAGCAACAGCAAGAAAAAGCGTCATCATATCGCTTGAAAAAGCTTAGCCAGCTTCAGCTTCCACTATGAACGCGGCCTAAATGCCGGCTCGCTGATATCAAGTTGTTTTCACTTTCATGCTTATCGCTTGAACTGTACTTTAATAGCCATTTTTTCTATTATTATTTAATTATTATTAATATTAAAAAACCTCGCTGATAAGAAGTCTTAGCTTTTGTTTATTTACATGCTACGACACATGATACGTACGTATTATGTACATTTGAGGAAAATATAAGCAAAGTTTGTTATTTTAGTTTTAAAATTATTTTTAATTAGAACATGGATTGAAATGTGTTTATCAGTTGCATACATAAAAAAAAGCATAGTTGACCAAATTTTAATGCTACATTTTACTCTAATTGTGGAGCTCTTCGACCAAAATTATGAGATCATGAGGACGGAAGACTTCAGTTCGATGAAGATATGTACCTACATAATTTGTAAAAAATTTTGGACTGAAACAAATGCGAGGTAGTGGTAGGCATGGCAAGGCCAAGCCAGACCAGCCCAAGCTAAGCCCATGTCCAAGCCCATGCCCAACCTCAAGCCCAAGCCCAAGACCAAGCCCAAGCCCAAGCCCAAGCCCAAGCCCAAGCCCAAGCCCAAGCCCAAGCCCAAGCCCAAGCCCAAGTCCAAGCCCAAGCCCAAGCCCAAGCCCAAGCCCAAGCCCAAGCCCAAGCCCAAGCCCAAGCCCAAGCCCAAGCCCAAGCCCAAGCCCAAGCCCAAGCCCAAGCCCAAGCCCAAGCCCAAGCCCAAGCCCAAGTCCAAGCCCAAGCCCAAGCCCAAGCCCAAGCCCAAGCCGAAGCCCAAGCCCAAGCCCAAGCCCAAGCCCAAGCCCAAGCCCAAGCCCATCCCAAGCCCAAGTCCAAGCCCAAGCCCAAGCCCAAGGCCAAGCCCAAGCCCAAGCCCAAGCCCAAGGCCAAGCCCAAGCCCAAGCCCAAGCCCAAGCCGAAGCCGAAGCCCAAGCCCAAGCCCAAGCCCAAGCCCAAGGCCATGCCCAAGCCCAAGCCCAAGCCCAAGCCCAAGCCCAAGCCCAAGACCAAGCCCACGCCCAAGCCCAAGCCCAAGCCCAAGCCCAAGCCCAAGCCCAAGCCCAAGCCCAAGCCCAAGCCCAAGCCCAAGCCCAAGCCCAAGCCCAAGCCCAAGCCCAAGCCCAAGCCCAAGCCCAAGCCCAAGCCCAAGCCCAAGCCCAAGCCCAAGCCCAAGCCCAAGCCCAAGCCCAAACCCAAGCCCAAGCCCAAGCCCAAGCCCAAGCCCAAGCCCAAGCCCAAGCCCAAGCCCAAGCCCCATCCCAAGCCCAAGCCCAAGCCCAAGCCCAAGCCCAAGCCCAAGCCCATCCCAAGCCCAAGTCCAAGCCCAAGCCCAAGCCCAAGGCCAAGCCCAAGCCCAAGCCCAAGCCCCAGCCCACGCCCAAGCCCAGCCTAAGCCTAGCCCAAGCCAAGGCCAAGACCAAGCCTCACCCAACACCAAGCCCAAGACCAAGCCCAAGCCCAAGCCGAAGCCGAAGCCCAAGCCCAAGCCCAAGCCAAAGCCCAAGCCCAAGCCCAAGGACATGCCTAAGCCCAAGCCCAAGCCCAAGCCCAATCCCAAGCCCAAGCCCAAGCCCAAGCCCAAGCCCAAGCCCAAGCCCAAGCCCAAGCCCAAGCCCAAGCCCAAGCCCAAGCCCAAGCCCAAGCCCAAGCCCAAGCCCAAGCCCAAGCCCAAGCCCAAGCCCAAGCCCAAGCCCAAGCCCAAGCCCAAGCCCAAGCCCAAGCCCAAGCCCAAGCCCAAGCCCAAGCCCAAGCCCAAGCCCAAGCCCAAGCCCAAGCCCAAGCCCAAGCCCAAGCCCAAAACCAAGCCCAAGCCCAAGCCCAAGCCCAAGCCCAAGCCCAAGCCCAAGCCCAAGCCCAAGCCCACGCCCAAGCCCAAGCCCAAGCCCACGCCCAAGCCCAAGCCCAGCCTAAGCCTAGCCCAAGCCAAGGCCAAAGCCAGGCCAAGACCAAGCCTCACCCAACACCAAGCCCAAGACCAAGCCCAAGCCCAAGCCCAAGCCCAAGCCCAAGCCCAAGCCCAAGCCCAAGCCCAAGCCCAAGCCCAAGCCCAAGCCCAAGCCCAAGCCCAAGCCCAAGCCAAAGCCAAAGCCCAAGCCAAGGCCAAAGCCACGCCAAGACCAAGCCTCATCCAACACCAAGCCCAAGACCAAGCCCAAGCCCAAGCCCAAGCCCAAGCCCAAGCCCAAGCCCAAGCCCAAGCCCAAGCCCAAGCCCAAGCCCAAGCCCAAGCCCAAGCCCAAGCCCAAGCCCAAGCCCAAGCCCAAGCCCAAGCCCAAGCCCAAGCCCAAGCCCAAGCCCAAGCCCAAGCCCAAGCCCAAGCCCAAGCCCAAGCCCAAGCCCAAGCCCACGCCCAAGCCCAAGCCCAAGCCCACGCCCAAGCCCAAGCCCAAGCCCAGCCTAAGCCTAGCCCAAGCCAAGGCCAAGGCCAGACCAAGACCAAGCCTCAACCAAGACCAAGCCCAAGACCAAGCCCAAGCCCAAGCCCAAGCCCAAGCCCAAGCCCAAGCCCAAGCCCAAGCCCAAGCCCAAGCCCAAGCCCAAGCCCAAGCCCAAGCCCAAGCCCAAGCCCAAGCCCAAGCCCAAGCCCAAGCCCAAGCCCAAGCCCAAGCCCAAGCACAAGCCCAAGCCCAAGCCCAAGCCCAAGCCCAAGCCCAAGCCCAAGCCCAAGCCCAAGCCCAAGCCCAAGCCCAAGCCCAAGCCCAAGCCCAAGCCCAAGCCCAAGCCCAAGCCCAAGCCCAAGCCCAAGCCCAAGCCCAAGCCCAAGCCCAAGCCCAAGCCCAAGCCCAAGCCCAAGCCCAAGCCCAAGCCCAAGCCCAAGCCCAAGCCCAAGCCCAAGCCCAAGCCCAAGCCCAAGCCCAAGCCCAAGCCCAAGCCCAAGCCCAAGCCCAAGCCCAAGCCCAAGCCCAAGCCCAAGCCCTGCCTAAGCCTAGCCCAAGCCAAGGCCAAGGCCAGGCCAAGACCAAGCCTCACCCAAGACCAAGCCCAAGCCCAAGCCAAAGCCAAAGCCAAAGCCCAAGCCCAAGCCCAAGCCAAGCTCAAGCCTTACTCAAGCCTAGCCCAAGCCCAAGGCCATGCCCAAGCCCAAGCCCACGCCCAAGCCCAAGCCCAAGCTCAAGCCTAGCCCAAGCCCAAGACCAAGCCCAAGCCCAAGCCCAAGCCCAAGCCCAAGCCCAAGCCCAAGCCCAAGCCCAAGCCCAAGCCCAAGCCCTGCCTAAGCCTAGCCCAAGCCAAGGCCAAGGCCAGGCCAAGACCAAGGCTCACCCAAGACCAAGCCCAAGCCCAAGCCCAAGCCAAAGCCAAAGCCAAAGCCCAAGCCCAAGCCAAGCTCAAGCCTTACTCAAGCCTAGCCCAAGCCCAAGGCCAAGGCCATGCCCAAGCCCAAGCCCACGCCCAAGCCCAAGCCCAAGCTCAAGCCTAGCCCAAGCCCAAGACCAAGCCCAAGCCCAAGCCCAAGCCCAAGCCCAAGCCCAAGCCCAAGCCCTGCCTAAGCCTAGCCCAAGCCAAGGCCAAGGCCAGGCCAAGACCAAGCCTCACCCAAGACCAAGCCCAAGCCCAAGCCCAAGCCAAAGCCAAAGCCAAAGCCCAAGCCCAAGCCAAGCTCAAGCCTTACTCAAGCCTAGCCCAAGCCCAAGCCCAAGCCCAAGGACATGCCTAAGCCTAGCCCAAGCCAAGGCCAAGGCCAGGCCAAGACCAAGCCTCACCCAAGACCAAGCCCAAGCCCAAGCCCAAGCCAAAGCCAAAGCCAAAGCCAAAGCCCAAGCCCAAGCCAAGCTCAAGCCTTACTCAAGCCTAGCCCAAGCCCAAGGCCAACGCCATGCCCAAGCCCAAGCCCACGCCCAAGCCCAAGCTCAAGCCTAGCCCAAGCCCAAGCCCAAGCCCAAGCCCAAGCCCAAGCCCAAGCCCAAGCCCAAGCCCAAGCCCAAGCCCAAGCCCAAGCCCAAGCCCAAGCCCAAGCCCAAGCCCAAGCCCAAGCCCAAGCCCAAGCCCTGCCTAAGCCTAGCCCAAGCCAAGGCCAAGGCCAGGCCAAGACCAAGCCTCACCCAAGACCAAGCCCAAGCCCAAGCCCAAGCCAAAGCCAAAGCCAAAGCCCAAGCCCAAGCCAAGCTCAAGCCTTACTCAAGCCTAGCCCAAGCCCAAGGCCAAGGCCATGCCCAAGCCCAAGCCCACGCCCACGCCCAAGCCCAAGCCCAAGCTCAAGCCTAGCCCAAGCCCAAGACCAAGCCCAAGCCCAAGCCCTGCCTAAGCCTAGCCCAAGCCAAGGCCAAGGCCAGGCCAAGACCAAGCCTCACCCAAGACCAAGCCCAAGCCCAAGCCCAAGCCAAAGCCAAAGCCAAAGCCCAAGCCCAAGCCAAGCTCAAGCCTTACTCAAGCCTAGCCCAAGCCCAAGGCCATGCCCAAGCCCAAGCCCACGCCCAAGCCCAAGCCCAAGCTCAAGCCTAGCCCAAGCCCAAGACCAAGCCCAAGCCCAAGCCCAAGCCCAAGCCCAAGCCCAAGCCCAAGCCCAAGCCCAAGCCCAAGCCCAAGCCCAAGCCCAAGCCCAAGCCCAAGCCCAAGCCCAAGCCCAAGCCCAAGCCCAAGCCCTGCCTAAGCCTAGCCCAAGCCAAGGCCAAGGCCAGGCCAAGACCAAGCCTCACCCAAGACCAAGCCCAAGCCCAAGCCAAAGCCAAAGCCAAAGCCCAAGCCCAAGCCAAGCTCAAGCCTTACTCAAGCCTAGCCCAAGCCCAAGGCCAAGGCCATGCCCAAGCCCAAGCCCAAGCCCACGCCCACGCCCAAGCCCAAGCCCAAGCCCAAGCTCAAGCCTAGCCCAAGCCCAAGACCAAGCCCAAGCCCAAGCCCAAGCCCAAGCCCAAGCCCAAGCCCAAGCCCAAGCCCAAGCCCAAGCCCAAGCCCAAGCCCAAGCCCAAGCCCAAGCCCAAGCCCAAGCCCAAGCCCAAGCCCAAGCCCAAGCCCAAGCCCAAGCCCTGCCTAAGCCTAGCCCAAGCCAAGGCCAAGGCAACCAAGACCAAGCCTCACCCAAGACCAAGCCCAAGCCCAAGCCCAAGCCAAAGCCAAAGCCAAAGCCCAAGCCCAAGCCAAGCTCAAGCCTTACGCAAGCCTAGCCCAAGCCCAAGCCCAAGCCCAAGGACATGCCTAAGCCCAAGCCCAAGCCCAAGCCCAAGCCCAAGCCCAAGCCCAAGCCCAAGCCCAAGCCCAAGCCCAAGCCCAAGCCCAAGCCCAAGCCCAAGCCCAAAACCAAGCCCAAGCCCAAGCCCAAGCCCAAGCCCACGCCCAAGCCCAAAACCAAGCCCAAGCCCAAGCCCAAGGCCAAGCCCAGGCCCAAGCCCAATCCCAAGCCCAAGCCCAAGCCCAAGCCCACGCCCAAGCCCAAGCCCAGCCTAAGCCTAGCCCAAGCCAAGGCCAAGGCCAGACCAAGACCAAGCCTCAACCAAGACCAAGCCCAAGACCAAGCCCAAGCCCAAGCCCAAGCCCAAGCCCAAGCCCAAGCCCAAGCCCTGCCTAAGCCTAGCCCAAGCCAAGGCCAAGGCCAGGCCAAGACCAAGCCTCACCCAAGACCAAGCCCAAGCCCAAGCCCAAGCCAAAGCCAAAGCCAAAGCCCAAGCCCAAGCCAAGCTCAAGCCTTACTCAAGCCTAGCCCAAGCCCAAGGCCAAGGCCATGCCCAAGCCCAAGCCCACGCCCAAGCCCAAGCCCAAGCTCAAGCCTAGCCCAAGCCCAAGCCCAAGCCAAAGCCCAAGCCCAAGCCCAGCCTAAGCCTAGCCCAAGCCAAGACCAAGGCCAGGCCAAGCCCAAGGCCAAGGCCATGCCCAAGCCAAGCTCAAGCCTAGCCCAAGCCCAAGGCCAAGGCCATGCCCAAGCCCAAGCCAAAGCCGATGTTCATGAAGATGTTCCAATTTAGACCTAGAATTATGAGCTTACACGACACAAAAAATAATTTTATTAAGTGCCTTCATTCATTCAATAAACTTAAAACCACCCATAAAACAGTTTTATGTGTCAATAAATTAGTACTTAAATGTTTGACTTGACCTTGAAACAGACAGTCTTCATTATCAGTGCTATGTGACCGTTAATACGTAAGTACCAGAGAACTGCTAAGAAAATGTCCGGTTTTCAGTTCGACAGCTGCTTGGGTCAAACACAAAGCGATTTAAGCGCTCGCTTGTTAATCTTCCGCATCGGTGAAGCTGGTTTAGCAAAACCACTACGCAATCGCGTTATATCAATAATACTATTGTGCTTGCCTGCATCGTGAAGAGGCAAATATATAAAGATGAGCACATTTTCACGTAGCCCCATAACTAGTCAATTAAAACACATTTTGGATGTTCACATATACAAGTAATGCACGCAAACAAACAGAAGACTTGATGCGTTGAATGCCTTGATTATTATGTACCGGAATGACACCAATGACGGTCATTCACCACAGAGTAGTTTAACTAAGCGGGAAAAACAACTACTAAAGACGAATTTAAGCAAAACAAAAAACCAAAATTTCGAGCTACTCTAATTTTTTTCTTATTAAGTTCTGCTTTAAAATTTTATCATTTTCCAAAACCACCTCCACTGATAAGCTCTATTTTTTTTATTTGAAAACTAGACATGTGCTTGTTTGTTTAATATACAAACTATTTACTTATACCAAACATAATAATAATAATTTTTTGACACATGGTATATTTGTTTCGTTGGCCCCATAACGCGGATTTTTCAAGTGATAAGCTTCAATTTAGTTTTATATTCAAATTAAAATAATTTCATTGAACAAAAGTAAGCAACACCAAAATGATTACAAAACTCAAAAATAATATACATTTTCATATTCTGCCGGTAAACGTGCCGTTGTAAGCGTTTGACTTTTAAGTATACCCAAAAATTATAGCATTTCTATAGAGCAAATGATAAAAGAAGAAATGTTTAAGTTTTTAACAAAAATTTCGGTCAGTTATCACATTTTAGTAGGCTATCAACACAGAAGTTGTTATCAGCATAAAACGAAAATTGAAGCTTAGGTTAAATAATGGATCAGCATGACAGAAAGGTCAGCTTTTTATTGGCTTATCGCGAAATTTTTGTAAACAATTTTGTGTTATTATATAAAAAGAAGTTTTTGAAACAGAAAACAACACCTGAATAAATTTAGAACTATCCATGATAAGCTATTCAAGTGAATTCATATAACGTTTGTATCTGCACGTATACACAAATATGGGAGATATATCTTGATAATCAATTTATAAATTATTTAAATAATAATAAGTTGCTTTAAAGAATCTAATAAGACTTACTCTAATCTAATTAGTCTTCATTTTATGTGGAATGCCTCAAATCTCATAAAGAATCAGAAATATATGTCAAAATTGACATCTCAAAAGCTATCGTCAATTTCGAAAAATGTCAATCAATATGTATGAATTTTGTTTCAAAAGAGAAACAAGCAATTTTTAAGACCTTCAAGTAAATTTGTGGAAAAACTGTGGAGACGGAATTTAGCAAGTCAAAACGAATTGTTAAAATATTTTTAAATTAACATTTGAGTTGTGCTGCAATAGAAAACGAACAACATTTCGGAAATGCAGATTGTTAATTTGACTTTTATAACACCTTGTAAGAGAACTAATACTCAAGCTCTGTTTTTCTGAATTGTTCATCATATAACTAAATAAAGAGGGAGTTTGGGAGTTGGAGTTGAGGTTGGGAGTTTTGAAGCATGGGAAGTTGCGAAGCTTGGCCATAGATGTCGCTTAGTAGTAGTTTTGATACTGTCAATACTTTCAACAAATTTTTGGACCTATTTAAATTTTTTATAAGAAAACACGAAGAGATAATCTCTGTTGAGCAAAAGGAAAAACTTTGTGTGCCTTTAAAATAAACACATATCTTTATAAGATACATATATAATCTTATAGCTTCCTTTACTGAGCCATTCTTAATGAAATTCTTAACTAAACATGCATTTTTCAGAACAAAATGTTCACTTTCTAAAAATGTGTTACGATAAAAGACAAACATGTGTTTATTATTCTGTTGTCATACATTAGATAGCAGATTTTGTCATGTCGAATACCAATTTAAGATTTGTAAAAGATTTTTTGACAGTTCCTGGGGTGATGTGTAGCGCGGGAAATATGACAGATGTCAACTTGAAATCGTATTTTATATTTGTTCACGCATTTTTTGTGTGTTTCAACGATTTTTGTATGCTTTTTCAGTCAATATGCTACGACAGTATAATGCGAAAAAAAAACCAGCGACTCATGTCAATGCCATGATGACCGATTAAAGATGTGACGATTAAAAGAAATCGTAACGATCCACTGCCAAAGTTTAACCTCAATCTGCAGTGACTTGTAGAAAAACGATTTTTAATTTTATTTTAATTCATTTGTTTTCAATTTTTTGCTTATGTATTTTTGGGCATGTTTTCAGCATTGCTCAAGAGAAAGAGCTGATAATAAACCTTTTTTTATTCTACGCCATTTTTTATGGGATTTTCATAGCCCAGCATCAAAGGACTGGTATTATGCATTTATGCATTGATAACCGAAACTTTCACTCCAAACGCCGGAGCAGAATCAAAAAAAAAAAAATTGGATAAATAATCAAACCACCGGCAGCGCAGCGTAGTCATCCCAGATTTTCGGTACCACCACAAATGAAATCTGAGCATGAAGACGAACACTTATGCAGCACCTGTAAAAGTTCCATGCTGAAAAAATTTAATACAAAAATCGATGTGCCCGATTAGTCCATGTGGAAACTACTCTACCGAAAACCCAATTTTTTTTTAGAAAATATTAAATTTTTCTTTAAAATTCATACAAATTTGCGTTTAAACTTGCATATACTTTGACATATATAATCATTTACTATATATACAGATAATTTAATAAGCATTTTTACATGATTTATTATATAGTTTCAGATCATCATTGATTTAATTCTTTTATGCAAATGCATTCATCACGCTTATGTTTTTACCATAAACCATAAAAAGTGATAATTTAACAACTATTTTTACCTAATTTTTATATTTTTCCCAGTTCATCGTTAAATCACACTTTGATATAAATGCATTCATTAGGCTTGCGTTTTACATGTTCCTTGAATTGTTTGCTGGGTTAACATACAAGCTTGCTGAACTCATTCACTGGCAGCGTTGCCAGAATGTGAAAAATTTACCAAAACTGGTAAATTTTTTTTTCGATGTGAAAATGTGAAATTAAGTTTCATTTTGGTAAAATTTTGTGAAAATTTTGTGAAAAAGGGCGAAGTAAGGGTTTCAGCGTAAAAAACAATTTTTTTGTGAATTTTTTTAAGAGTATGGATTGAGCAAATTTATTAAAATCTTTTGTACATTATTGAGTGTACTTTTAACAATACTCTTTTTCTTCCGGAAATATTAAAACACAAGCTGGTGACAGAGCTTTTCCCAGAGCGTCTGGGAAAAATAGCAATTTGCGGTGTTCACTATGTCTCGGTCGGAAATTACCTGAAATCAAAAACCATTAAAATTTAGTCAACGTTGGAGGAAAGAATTTTATATGTAGAAAATGTGTACCAAGTTTGAAATGAATCGGTCAAGTAATTTCTAAAAGACTTGCAGTGAACACGGACTTTGAAAACACAACTTTTGGGAAAACTGCTTTAAAGTTTTGTACACGTACGTTTGTACGTTCGAGGTACACTTACTTAAAAATTTGTACCTCCGTTAGTTTTACTCGGATTGACTTCAAATTTGGACACAATATTCTAGATATGTTGAGCATTCATATAAAAAATGGTTAAAAACCTTACCGCCCTTAAATGATCGTCTCTTTTTTTTATCTATATATAAATAGGCATAGGGAAAATAGTAAAAAACCATTTTCTCACGTGTTTCTAGCCGATTTTGATTAATTTCTTTTAAATGAATCAAAAAGCGGAGAACGAGTGCACCGACTATTTTTTGAAAAAATTTTTTGCCAAATTTTTATGAAGAAAATTTGTTTTTCACATTAATTTTGTATCGAGAGAATGAAAGTGAAAAGGTCGAATTTCGGCCACTATCGAACTCCAATTAGTTTTAAAAACGTATTAAAATTATTGGCCTTCATCATATTGAAAAGAACATTTTTTAATTTGTACTATCGTAATACTTAATAATTTAATTACATTTTAGGGTTATTTTAGGGTTAGGATTACAGTCGCGGTTACGTGCCATGCACAAAAACAAGATTCAGATTCTTCAAACAGTGACACTGAAAACAGGTATTTAAAATATATAAATGGGATAGTACCAAAGACCGTAAAACTCAAACTCAATATTACTCGTTTTCTTCAATATCATCGCAACAAAAATAAAGCGCTTTTCAGAAGTTGAATTTTAAGTTCCAAACACTGTTAAGAAAAATCATTGGAAATTTCTCGTTTAACCATGATATCTGCTATATGTTTAAAAATATTTGAAACCTGAATACATGAATACTGATATACAACAATATTAGTTGTGTTCGATGACAAATACTCAGTGCCAAAAGCAAACAAATTAAGAAATAAGCCAGAAAAATTACTAGTTTTCATTTAACTGTTGAAATAGGTAAGCAAAGAACCTATTTAATGCTCTTTCAATTTTTCGAATTTTTCAAAAAGAACCAAAATACTTGATTTATTTAAATGTTACTCTTACTTACACCACAAAAAATATAAGCGTACAAAAGAGATGAAAGCATAACTTAGAGCAGCTTCAAAAAACAAAGAGCAATATCAAGTAAGAGTAGGTAAAAAGACAAAAATGTCCTCAATGAACAGTTTTTACTGATCTGTAGTAAGGAATCTAAATCTAGAGGAGTCATCAAACACAGCTTTTGTTATTACAATTTTATTGGATGAAACATATGTCAAAAAAGTAAAAATATTTCGTTTATTTGATTGATCACACATATTTGATATATATTTTTGTGGATGTGAAATTTTTTTCTTAAATGTGAAATATTTTTGGGAATTTTGGTAAAAGAAAATTTTAGGCTGTGGCAACCCTGTGCACTGGTTGTCAGTTCGTGCTGTTTAAAACATGTTCCACAAGTCATTTAAAGCATTCGTTGTTACCCTGTGACAATATTTGACATCTGCATAAACAAAATTAAAACAGCTGATGGCGAACAACATTTCGTAGATCTGCAAAAATTTTCGTTTAGTTTTTTAGCAAAAAATAAAATTACATTTATTCAATAAAAAATTCCTAGTTTAAGAAATGCAAAAATAATGAACGAAATTAATTTGGAAGTGTCCAAAAATGACGATGATTTCTTTGGCGTGCTTGAGAGGTGAGCATGAAAACTTGCAAATTTTCATCAATTGACTTAAAAAAAAAACTATTCTCAGCGGCCAAACTAATCTCAATCAGATCTTTGGTGTTGCACCTAGGCAACAACATGAAAATCATACGCTCAAGTACCAGCCACCAAAACATATGGGAGCTGCTCTGACTGATGCCAATCAGCCATGGAGTTCCCAGCTGGCCAAAGTGGTAACCGCTTATAAGGACAGCGTTGCTATGGGCAAGGTGGGTGTGGCGCTGTTACGCAATGCCAAAGACGAATACAAAATTATTGTCTATAAATCGAAGTCAAATGTGCTGGCCACCTGTACACTGCAGTTCAGCAGCACAACAGCAACAGCAGTCTATCGGCAACAGCCCTATCTGCAGTTTTATGATGGTGCGCAAAGCTATTGGAGTCTGCTCTTCGAAAGAGAAGATGATGAAACTGAATTTGTCAAAATTCTACAAACAATTGCGGTGAAAATTATTGAACTAGAGAGTCAACCCAAGCCGCTGCCAAAAATTGGACTGCCTAAAAGTGCCGAATTGGAGCCCGTGGCAAATTCCAAAAATGCTTTAGTTACGCGCATGGCTAAAATGGGTCAAAAGCTGCCAAAATTTAGTGCTGCTAGCACCACTACAGAATGCAGTGAGGATTCCACAGACACAGAGGTCATAAGCACGCCTCTGGCTAGCAGCGGCAACAACAAGCCTGCAGTTGTTGGGCGCAACAGAGCCACAGCACATAAGACTCAGCTGGCCAACACTGTAGGCGTCTATACTGGGCCATCCAATCTGAGTGCGGAATCAACTTGCATGCAAATCATGCTCACCGAGAATCGCACGCAAAACACAGAAATGCGCATGAATATCAATAAGCTGGAGAGCAAAATAGAGAAATTCCTTGACAAAATTGATGTGCTTGGTAGCGGCATGACATCCAGTACAAACAGATCGCACAAAGAAGATGAAATGCTGGAGCTGGAGGAAAAAATGCTTGAGCTACGCAAAGAGAATCGCCGTCTGAAACAGTCATTGGAAAGCAGCAACGCACAAAAGGCACAAAAAAGTGTTGAAAAATTCATCAGCGGCCATGCAAGTCAGTTACAGGACCTACACTTAAATGCTACAAATGACTGGGAAGAGTTAAGCGATGATCTGCTGGATAATTCATTGAATTTACAGACCAACCTCAAACAACTGCAAGCCAAAAATGAAACATTAACACAACAGCTGCGAGAAAAGAACAATAAAGTTGTGGAACAGCAACAGCAATTAGAGGAGCAACAGGAAAAAGCAAAAACTCTGGAAGAGGAGTTGCTAGAGTCCAATAAAACGAATGATAAGCTGCGACGCACACTGCATGAGCTTAAAGAAGAATTGCAAGCGCAACAAAGTACAGATCCGCATAAGAAACTGGCCTCCGAAACGCGTAGAGCAGTGAAGGAAATAATGAATAGTTTATACAGCAGTCTGGCGTCCCAGCTGGATGCATTGCCCGGAGGTAGCTTAAGTAATGATCATATTTTAAGCATTGTGGGCAAGTTGATCAAATATGAGACACTGCAAGCAATGCAGCCAAAGTAGACATGCGGACGAACTGTATTAATTTCATCAATATGTAAATTTATGACGGTTTAAAAATTTCCATAACATAAGTTTTTTCATTGTAAATAAAGAAAGACAAATTTTCAAAAGCAATAAAACATGTTAAATTAATTCATTTCGAGTTTTTTAATGCTTGCTTTGATAGACAAAAAAAATGTCTGCATACGTTTCATGGTTCAATGATATAACGCCCATTAGTTAAATTTTCATGCTAATTTAGGCATTAATTTATAATGAAATATGGTCCAAAAAGTTGGGCGTTATTTCGCTGTAACACATTTTATAATCATTCACATTTTTTTATTAGTTATAATTAATGTCAGTTATTTTGTTATTTTATTATTATTATTGCATGCTGCATCAGTCTGTTGTCGAATCGTCATCATCGCTGCTGGACTGTTCCTTACGTTTCTTGCGCTTCACTTTTGATTTCTTTTTGCGCGGCTGTGAAGCTTCTGCTTTACGTTTATATTTGCCATTTTTCTTCTTCTTTCTGCCGTATTCATCAGATTCACTTGTCGAGGATTCTTCATTATCACTGGAATCAGACTCTGGATCACTGTCGTCGGTCAAGCTACTGCTGCTGCTAGTGTCACTATCGCTGCTAGAACTACTCGAAGCTGTTGAATCCTCGCTGCTAGCCTTACGACGTCGTTTTTTGCTTTTTCTTATAGCGCTGCTTCCCGACTTTTTCTTCTTTTTTGCTTTCGATTTCTTCGATTTAGATTTTTTCGTTTTATGTTTTTTCTTTTTAAGCAGCTCGGCTTCCTTTTCCTTTAGCTCCTTCATGCGCAACTCTGTGAGCGGCGTCAAATAGTCAAGTTCTGAGTCTGAGCTGGTGCTGTCCACATCCAGCAGTATTTCTTTGTTGGGATCAACCTAGTCGTATGGACAAAAAAACTTAAAATGCGCTGTGTTGTAATGTTTGTTTGCTTGCATCTTACCTTTAAGAAATTCCGGCACTGATAGGTCAGATGACCGGCATAGCCGCATTTCTTGCATGCAGCTCGCGAGGTTTCTTTATTGGGATTAGTTAGTGGGAAGTTCATATTTTTCGGTGGTTTATTTTGCAGTATTATTGCTTGCCGGAATGTTAAATTTAATTAACTAGAAAGTTGGCTATAATAAAATAATTATTGCCGCAGTGCAACACGACAAACAAAAACTTTGATTTTTCAGTGACATTCTATTATGCCGAGTACTAAAGTATTGCCAGACCATAAATTGTAGAATTTCGCATGTGGAATGTAAATCAGGGTTGAAAATTAACAGTTCTTGGAAACAACAGTGCTACCTATTGCATATACAGTTTTAATTTTAATGACGGGAACAACTTAGTACAACTTTGTAAAAAAATTTATTTTATTAAAATAATCAATACAATTTACTTGTGTGCTTACATAATAAAGAAACATGATATATAGTTGTAATCATACTAAGCAAAAAACTGTAATGTTGGCCTAGCCTCGACAACGAAGTACCCTATAAATAATATTTCATTATACAATAAAAAAGTAAAAAACAAGTTATCTTAATATAAGTGTTCATTTGCTTATAAAGTTTTCCCTACTGGGGTTTGGATGAGAGATGGGTGTCCCTATATGCGCCCATATTTTGTACACATTTTAGTTTTGATGAACAGTCACATATGCCACTTTTCAAAACCATTTAAAAGTTTTCACTATTCAGTGTTGCATAAGGAGTGTGTGTGTCTATATGCGGTTAGCGCCCATTTGCACAATTTATTCCAAGGTATTCTCTCAATGCCAAAAACGAGTCGAATATGTTGAAAACCAGGAAAATCGTTAACGCCGCATTTCAACTGTCAACATTTTTATGGAATTTAATATCCGACAAAGTTTCCAGTTTTCTAGTGAAATTTTGAAGCGTTATTTATGAAACCATTTATTTATAAATTTTTCAGATTATTTACATAAACAAAGTACTAAACACGAATAGAAATGTTTGATTTGATTGTAATCGAAATATTGTCAAATGAAGAGCTGTCTAAAAATCAAACACAGAAAAATACATAAATTAAACAAATTTAATTAAAATAAAAATTTATTTTTCGTAAAACATAACGTTTGTAATAGTGCATTAAGAACGAGATGATTACAGCAATAGCAATGGATAATTTTTTTTTAAAAAATAGGCAGAAATTGCTTCAAATTAAATAGCTAAAACAACAGCTAACCTCTATAATAGTTGCAATAAAAACATCCGCCATAAAATTGATCATATTCATTCGATCACGAATGTTTTGCTTTGATCCCTGGCTGAATTACAAATCTTATTCTATTAACAAAAAATGATAAACAAAAACTTGATATTATTTTGGTCAAAAGCAACACTTTCAAAACAAATCAAAACTTAAAGTAAGCAGAAAAATACATATCCTTAATAAATTATAGGTTTTTAATTTTTAAAATAAAATTTACTCAATTTACTTAAAATAGCTGAATTCTTTTTGCTTCAAAATAGTTCGAATTATTTTTTTACATACAAAAAATAATTTTCCCCTATAAAAATTAATTATTTTTGTAATCCGTCCTTTCATTCTAAAACTGCAACCAAAAAATCTTGTTGTATTATTAACAACACCAGTATATTAAAATTTCATTTAGAAAATCTTATTAGTATAAAATGAGTCTCGTTATAGCAACCATATTTTAAAAACAAAATAATTTTCTTTCATATATAAATAAAAACAATGTTTTTAATAAAAAAATACATTTGTTGTTGAATTATGTTCAATCATTCTGTTTTGTCAACAACAAAACTCTTAAATACAACGGTGTTGTTAGTTTTTCAATTCAAACAACAAAAAATTAATTTTAACTTGAAAATGAAAAAAAATATATAGTACACTCAAAAAAATTCTGTAGTAAAAATAAATAAAAATGCTTTGAAAGTAAATGTAAAGTAGTAGCTCACCGTCCAAATAAAGATGTATTTGGTTTTACTAAATAAATTTATTTATTTTTACTACATAAGATAAAAACTGTTTATTGCAGTAAATTTTACTACAAGTGTAGTATATTTTACTACATCATTTTTAAAAAATTTGAAAATAAAATTTTTTTGTTTTGCAGTATTTAATCAATTTTTACTACATGTGTAGTAATTTTTACTACATATGCAGTAAATTTTGCTGTATTGAATAAAAACTAATAAAATAAATGTTATATTTTTATTGTAGTTTATATTATGTATTAATCATAATATTTATATTATTTAAATCATTTTGTATTAAAAGCAATGAACAATTTTTGCAAAATATGATATGAATTTGCTTATAATTCTATAAGAATGAAAAATTTACAATAATACAACACGTCCATTACAACACTTTACACACAATAAAAAATTAACACCTCCCTCCCTGCAACAACTCCTGCTAGCAAAAAGCGCGCCTTATAGACAGCAACAGCACGAAGAAGCGTCATGATATAGCTTGCAAAAGAACATCTTCAAGAACATCTTCAGCTTGCACTATGTACACGGCCTTAGAATAATAAGAATAGCTAGTAGAATAGTTGGTGCAGCAGCTCTCAATACAACACCATCCGCTGGAAGAAGAATTACATTAGAAAGCAACACATTTAACACTAATTACTTACCAGCAGGACTTCAAATTTTTAATTTTGTTGTGTGTTGTTTATTTTTAATTTTGAAAAATAAAAATATAAAGACAAAGATTGCTACTTTTTTTTCTAAAAAACTTAAAATATTTTTGTATTCAAAACAAATACATCTGAGCAAATACTTACTACATATAACTACATCGTGTAGTATTATTTATTCAAATGTAAATACAGTAAAAAGATATTGAACAGCTGCATTTTTATTTAAAAATAAATAAAATTGCATATTTATGAAATAAATACACGTTGTGCAGTAAATTTTACTACAGTATTTTTTTGAGTGTAATATTATGAATATGTAATAAAAATAAAATAAAAAAGGCAAATAATGTATTAAATAATAGGTAAAATTACATACCTTCGCTTAATATTCCGCTTAATATTTCTCGTCCAAACTTGGCAGCATTGCTTATCACTTGTCAAATAATTTATACAACTTTGTTAAATTATTGCTGAAAAACAAAATAATTATGCTATTTTATGTTTGCAAAATAGCTATATAAATTTTATGATATCTTACCAATCATTTGTAGCCATTTTTGTTCGCATCCAATTGTTGTTGCTTATTGCTTACGATATTTTATTTTTTTTTATTTTTGATTTGATAGAAACATGGTTGTTTTCCATAAAAAGCTGCCAATAAATTTCATGTACTATGATTTTCTTGTCTTTCGAAAAAAGTAAATAACAACTCTGCCTTTGAATAAAAACTATTGTGAAAACCAACCTTGTTGTGTAAAAAACATCTCTGTGTCAAAACGAGATCTCAAAAAATAATGTATAATAATTAGGTTTTACACAACTTAAAATAATCAGTTGTATCGTTTTATACTTATTTTCGTCGTATTCACATTGTTTTTGTTTTCTATTTGAAAGATAAAACAAACAGGATCTCAAATAACGTTTGGCTTTTTTTTCAAATAGAAAACAAAAACAATGTGAATACGATTTGAATTCGAATACAGCGATACAACTGTGTATTTCAAGTTGTGAAAAACCTTAATTATTTAAAATATGAAATATGTATGTATTTGAATTGTTTTTTTTATTTATGTATTTTTAACTGACCACTGTATGGATTTATTTGTTTTGTTTTACTTTAATAAAAGTTGTTTTATATTTTAAAATACTTTTTACGTGTTTTAAATTTTTGGTAGGCTTATAGTAATTTTGGTAAGTTTTTGGAAAAAATTTGGTTGGATAAAATTTCCCTAAGTGGCAAATTGTGGCAAAAAGTGGCACTGCTGTCTGAACTTTTTTGAAGACAGTTGCCAGATAGTAGCAGTAAAATGACATTTTCTATATAGAAATAAACGGAAAAGGGAAAAACGTCAAACAATTCACTGAAAATTGAAGATAAAAAGTAAAATATATTTTTAAAAATATTAGCAGCGCAAACAATTGCAATAATATTAGAAACACTGAATATTTGATATCAATTAATGTCAAATTTGTTCAATGTTTTATCTACTGTCTTGCCAATTGTCTGGACGCCTACATCATAGACCTAATTTCGAAGTATTTTTGACAACTAATACATATTCTTGACTGTCTTAACAGTACTGTCTAATGTAAACGATGTGTAAGCAATTTTTTTAATGAAAAATATTGTTAAGCGTATATAGCGATGCCAAAAAACACACCTTATATATCTTTCTCTTACAAGCTTTTCTTCTTGCCAATTTAATCTGAAGTCAGTTTTCGATTTAAGCTAACGAATCACTACGATGAAACCCTGATATGGAATCGTGGACATCTCAGCCATAGATGCCAACCAAAATTCACACTCGAAATCACTAAATCACACAACATATATGTAAAAATCACTCGTGTGACACTCACAGCAAAAAAATCACGCACATAGAAAAAAAATCACGCAAAATCACACAAACAGAACAGAAAATCACGCAAAAATCACACACAGAACAGAAAATCACTCAGAAGCAATTCCAATTTTACAGCATAAAAGAGCATTTAATGCCATAAAATTTTACAAATAATGAGATATTTTCTGTTATTTTGTAATATTAGCAAAAGCTTATTGTTATAAATTTATTAATATCTTATTTACAAGATTAAAATTAAGAAGATATGAAAATTGTAGGTAATTCATTATAATATATATCAGTGGAAATAATTTGAATTGTTTTAATTTGTAATATAAACTTAATATTAACTTTTTAAAAGTTTAAACTTTATACCTGTGCTAGCAAATTTCAATTGCAGTGTTGGGTTTGTTCGTTAATATAAGTGTTTTCGCATTTACTTGAACGCACTCTTCAACAATAAAGTGAGTGATAAAAAAATCACGCATGAGTGAAAAATCACTCGCTTCATTTCAGAAATCACACATTGTCACACAGCCCTCAAAAAATCACGAAAAGTGATTTATCACACGAAACTGGCATCTATGATCTCAGCTCAAGCTGCAACGTTGTTTATTATAGTAATGCAGGCTTCAAATCAGTGTTTTTGTGTGGCATACGGCAGCCATATACACACAAGTTCGATAGTTAAGAAGCTAGTTCGCCAGCTTGGCACACAAGTTGGCTTGTTGACAAAAATTTTTGATTTTCTCTGTCCAACAAAGCAAAAAAAACATTTCTATAGTCATTACGAAACCAGGGTTGTATTGAAACATAAGTTTAGTACTATGTGGAGTACATTTTAATGATTTAAGTACGATATGAGAAATGTTTGGTACTTTTTGTGTTCTATTTGGTAGTACTCTATGTAAATTGCATACAGTATACGTGATAACTTTGTTAGGCTCAGTAAAAAATTTGTTTCGAAAAAAGTAAGCAGGTGTGGAAGACTTGGAAAACATTTTTGCTTTATTTTCCCCACACAAAAATAATTTTATTTCGAAGCAATAAATACTTATTTAAGAGTACATTTCTACTCTTCTCAAATGTAACCCTGTGTGTGCCAAACAAATTCCGTAATTTGAACGCTCGCTTTCTCGAACACATACAAGCCGCCATATTGTTTGCGAACACGAGTTCTAGATGTGAAAGCAGGCTTCAAATCAGCTTTTTTGTGTGGCATACGGCAGCCATGTACACACAAGTTCGATAGTTAAGAAGCTAGTTCGCCAGCTTGGCACACAAGTTGGCTTGTTAACAAAAATTTTTGATTTTCTCTGTCCAACAAAGCAAAAAAAAACATTTCTATAGTCATTACGAAACCAGGGTTGTATTGAAACATAAGTTTAGTACTATGTGGAGTACATTTTAATGATTTAAGTACGATATGAGAAATGTTTGGTACTTTTTGTGTTCTATTTGGTAGTACTCTATGTAAATTGCATACAGTATACGTGATAACTTTGTTAGGCTCAGTAAAAAATTTGTTTCGAAAAAAGTAAGCAGGTGTGGAAGACTTGGAAAACATTTTTGCTTTATTTTCCCCACACAAAAATAATTTTATTTCGAAGCAATAAATACTTATTTAAGAGTACATTTCTACTCTTCTCAAATGTAACCCTGTGTGTGCCAAACAAATTCCGTAATTTGAACGCTTGCTTTCTCGAACACATACAAGCCGCCATATTGTTTGCGAACACGAGTTCCAAATGTGAAAGCCACATTATTCTGTAACTGTTTTTGTGACTAAATCGGTTTGTTCGCCATCTAGAACTCGTTATATATCAAATTGAAACGAACTTTAAACCTCGTTATAAATAAAAATTCAGTTGTGCTAAAACACCACATAATGTATTTTAAATTTGTAACGAGTTTTATAGCCCGGTTATGAATTAAACGTCAGACCTATCAAAAAATGTATACATATTTGATGCTTTGACTTTTTCACCACGTTATAAAAACCAGTTCACCAGTTTACAACGCGTTACAAATCGACACAAAAAATTGAATGAATAAATTGAAAAAAATTATAACGTGTTATAAAGAAGTTTTATTTTATAACTGGTTTTTGATATAACGCGTTTTAAGCAAATTTATAACTCTGTGAACAAACTGGCCGTAAAACTCTTTCAAAAACACTATTTTAATGATACATAAGCTTGGTCAAGAAATTGTAAACTAATTTCGTAAATCAATGCATTGGAATTTTTAAAACTGTTTGAAAATTTTTAAAAAGTTTTATTTTTTGACGAATAAAACCAATTACAATGCACATTTTGTCCATAATTTGATGTCAGAGCCGAATAAAAATGGAATATTACTTATTGTTTTACTTATAACTTAAATTTATTTGCTAGAAATTTGTGGAAAAAAATGGTTGCGGCAGTTTTATTATTTAATATAATAAAAAAATTTGTTTTGTAAATTATGCCAGATAGTATTAAACTATCTTAGTATTTAATAAGTATTAAAATCAGCTGTTGCTATGATACTTGTTTCAGGTTTTCATATTATATATTAAACCAAGTATAGTAAATCATGCATTTTGCTCATAAAGCTTTCATTTGGCAGCCGTCATATACACCTTTATTTTTTAAAAATTATTTATTTTGTACGTACGTATATTGACTGAACTTATTTTATTAAGTCAATAGGTGCGTTTCTTTCGCCTTAAAATAATCACAATAACAAATTTTCTGAAAGGCACGTCAAGAAAATTTACTTGTGTTCGTTAAACTGGTTTTCAATGTTGTTCCAAGTCTATATCACACAACCATATATATATTCTTGTAAATAAATCGACAAGTTACCGATTTTTATGACGTCACGTTGTATCGATCCTTATTTACCGATTTCGTGAGAACTAGTGTTTGTGTAAGTTCAAATCGTTAAAAATTCGGTCCGTGATGAAAAAGAACTCAAATCGAGAAGAAATGATGCGAAACTGAATCAAATGACAAACAGCTGTTCGTTTGTTTTTATTTTATTTTTCAAGCTGTAAATTTTTATAATATTCCTATTATTGTTATTATTTCCTTGTTATTAGAAAGTGAATTTTTTAAATTGAGATGAATGAAACTTTTGTTTTTATGTATTAAATAAATATATTTAATATATATATATAATTTTGTTAACTTGCTATTAAATAAATATACTTAACCTTAATATTATAAATATTTATACATTACTTTAGCTTACCTTCTCATTATTTGTATTCAGTTCTTCGGTTTTGTAAGCGTTTTTTACTTGCACAGAGTAAATAAATAACAATCGGCAGTGTTCTCATTTTCCTCAGAGTCAGTGATAAAAACTTATATTTTTATCGATTCACTTTTCTTACACAAACACTTCGCTGACAGTTTGTCGATTTGGAACAAAAGAATTGAACAGAAATCGATTCAGATTTTTACACGAACACTGAAGGTGAGAAATACGTCAGAGTGACGTCAAATCAGTAATATGGATCGGTAACTGCAATCGCTACGAGTTACAAGAACGAGCTACTGAACAAGAATCTTGTAAATAAACGTCCAATATTATATATTTTTTGACACATTAAAATCGACAAGAATAAGTTTAATATAAAAAGAACGTATTGAAGATTTTCAAAAAATACTGTTGCATAAACAAGGCTTGTTGTTACCATAACGTTATATTCTACGTGATTTACGATATTTGTTGTTTGGGTAACAGCATTCTAAATCAAATATGCAAAATATTTATTGCCATTTGTATTACTTATTTTTATTGCAATTTTTAATATAATCATCTATCAATCATCTATTTAAATTCATTTTGTGGTATAAACTTTACATTTATCACAGAAATTAAGTTTGTAGCATATATTCAGAAATCTATTTTTATTCAGGAATGACCTTCTCATTTTTCGTAGATAGCATAAAATCTTGTGTATACCATTATGTGGCTTTCACATCTAGAACTCGTGTTCGCAAACAATATGGCGGCTTGTATGTGTTCGAGAAAGCAAGCGTTCAAATTACGGAATTTGTTTGGCACACACAGGGTTACATTTGAGAAGAGTAGAAATGTACTCTTAAATAAGTATTTATTGCTTCGAAATAAAATTATTTTTGTGTGGGGAAAATAAAGCAAAAATGTTTTCCAAGTCTTCCACACCTGCTTACTTTTTTCGAAACAAATTTTTTACTGAGCCTAACAAAGTTATCACGTATACTGTATGCAATTTACATAGAGTACTACCAAATAGAACACAAAAAGTACCAAACATTTCTCATATCGTACTTAAATCATTAAAATGTACTCCACATAGTACTAAACTTATGTTTCAATACAACCCTGGTTTCGTAATGACTATAGAAATGTTTTTTTTTGCTTTGTTGGACAGAGAAAATCAAAAATTTTTGTTAACAAGCCAACTTGTGTGCCAAGCTGGCGAACTAGCTTCTTAACTATCGAACTTGTGTGTACATGGCTGCCGTATGCCACACAAAAAAGCTGATTTGAAGCCTGCATAAGTTTTATATCTATAACTCCGTGAACAAACCGGCCGTTAAAGTTTCTCTTCATTTTAACTTTTCCTACCATTTTGCTACTATTTTGGTGTCAGTAGGCAAACCCTGCCTAGCGCTGCCAAAATAGATTCCACGAACTTTCACTAGATTTGACAGCTAGAACGTCATCAATTTCCGTACGCTTGAATGCAGGCGAAAAAATTTCTATTGAAAATTTTTCTTGCGGTTAAAAAGTGTTTAAATTCCTTTAAATATAAAATTTGTGTAAAATAACTTTATAATCAAATTAAATTAAAAACGTGTTCAATAAAATGCAGTTATTATAGAATCGAAAAACTACACAAAAACACTGTTACTAGGAGTGAAATTTTTCTTATCGTAAAACACACACACACAATTACTTAGCCGTACCAAACGAAGTCATTCCTTGCATCATATTCCTACCGAGATTTACTTCTTTAGCTGTGAATGCTATCATCTGGCTCCCCAGTAGGCCTCTTCGGCAACAGTAGTTCCAACATGCACAATCAAGCAGCTTCGGCCAGCAGCCCTTTCTCAGCATATGGCGACCGTCCACAGATGGGTCTTGACGTTGAATTCGGCAGCGATCCGGCTAGTGGTGCTTTCTTTCAGACCGACTACAAGAAACATGAAGACCTCAAGCAAATGCTTGACAGTAATAAAGATGGCCTCAAGTTAGAGGCCATGAAGCGCATTATTGGCATGATAGCGCGAGGACGTGACGCCAGTGAGCTATTTCCGGCAGTTGTTAAGAATGTTGTTTCCAAAAATATTGAGGTCAAGAAGCTTGTCTACGTCTATTTGGTGCGCTATGCAGAAGAGCAGCAGGACTTGGCGTTGCTGTCCATATCCACTTTTCAACGTGCACTTAAGGATCCGAATCAGCTGATTAGAGCCTCTGCTTTGCGTGTGTTGTCGTCCATACGTGTATCAATGATTGTGCCAATTGTTATGTTGGCCATACGCGACAGTGCCTCAGATATGAGTCCGTATGTGCGCAAGACGGCAGCGCATGCAATTCCGAAGTTGTATTCGCTTGATGCGGAACAGAAGGATGAACTGGTTACAGTCATTGAGAAGCTGCTATCGGATCGTACGACGCTTGTGGTAGGATCGGCAGTGATGGCTTTCGATGAGGTAAGCAGTGTTAAAAAAAGTGTGGCATATGTAAGTATAGATTTTGTTATTTTTTCTCTGCAGGTCTGTCCCGAACGCGTTGATTTAATACACAAAAATTATCGCAAGCTATGTAATCTGCTAGTTGACGTTGACGAATGGGGTCAGGTTATCATTATTAATATGCTGACTCGCTATGCACGTACTCAATTTGTCAATCCAAATGCGGATGAAAAGGCCGAACTAGAAGATGGTCAAGCTGCAAATTTCTACGAAGATGAAGACTCTAGCTCATCGGATACTGAAGAAAATCATGTCGATAAGAAAGCAGCCAAGAAAAAGTCCACGACAAAGCTCCGTGCATCATCCGCCACTTCTTCGCCCTACCACGTTGACTTGGATCATCGTTTGTTGTTGCGTCAAACCAAACCACTGCTGCAATCACGCAATGCATCAGTCGTCATGGCTGTGGCGCAACTTTATCATCATGTAGCGCCACGTCAGGAGGTACAGCTTATGGCAAAATCACTGATACGCTTGCTACGCTCGCACAAGGAAGTGCAGAGCGTTGTGCTGACATGTATTGCTTCAATGTCAGCTAAGCGCAAATCAATCTTTGAGCCACATATGAAATCGTTTTTTGTACGCACAAGCGATCCGACCCATATCAAGCTACTAAAGCTGGATATATTGACTAACTTGGCCACAGCGACTAGCATTGCGGTTATACTGCGTGAATTCCAGACGTATATTTCAAGCAGCGATCGTTCTTTTGTGGCCGCTACAATACAAGCAATTGGTCGATGTGCGGCTTCTATTAAGGAAGTCACCGAGACATGCTTGGGTGGACTAGTACAATTGCTCTCCAATCGCGATGGTAAGTTTATTTTATCAAAATGCCATTCCGAAAAATTTATCTACCTTTTCATATGTTTATTTTTTAGAACACGTTGTTGCCGAGAGTGTTGTCGTGATCAAGAAACTCTTGCAAACCAAGGCTGCCGAACATTTTGAGATTATTTCGCAAATGGCCAAATTGCTGGACTTTATAACTGTGCCCGCAGCACGAGCTTCTATAATTTGGCTCATTGGTGAATACAACGAGAAGGTGCCAAAAATTGCACCAGATGTTTTGCGTAAAATGGCAAAAACTTTTGTCGATGAGGTGCGTAAATTTTAAAGCTATAAAATATAAAAAAAATTGATCTGCATACAATTATGCACTCCCGTTTGAATTTATAATAAAAATAAATATGTGCATTGGTTTGATTTAATAAGTTCTGCTGCGGCCCTTGGAATCACATTTGGCACATGGCAGTACTTTTTTTATTTTTAGTTATTAGTCAAAAAGTGAGCACCTTAAAATATTATTAAAATTTTCCTTTATTGTTCCAGGAAAACATTGTGAAATTGCAAATTCTCAACATGAGTGTTAAGCTCTTTCTAACCAATCCACAACAGACGTCGCTGCTTTGCCAATACGTGTTTACATTAGCTCGCTATGATCCTAACTACGATATACGCGATCGTGCACGTTTCTTGCGTCAATTTATATTCCCAACTAGCGGCGAAGAAACGATACTCTCTCAAAAAGCGCGCAGTATATTTCTTGCTTCCAAACCCGCTCCTGCCTTGGAGAGTAAATATCGTGATCGTGATCACTTCCAGTTAGGTTCACTCTCACACTATATGAATCTGCGCGCCACTGGCTATAATGATATGCCTGATTTTCCACTACAAGCGCCTGATCCAACAGTGCGTAATATTGAAGGTTTCATGCATGAGACACCAGCTGGCTCGACTGGCTCCAAGCAAGCAACTCACAAGAAACATGCTAATAGCAGTGGTTCACACAAGAAGACAGCCAAAAATGACAAAAGTTTCTTTTCGGAATCGGAAAAATCTTCCGAATATTCCAATTCAGATACAAGCGATTCATCGGATACAACTAGTGGTGAGTCCTCGTCTGACTCATCTTCGGAGACAGAGCAAGAAACAGCACGTAATGTTCAGCCAAAAGCTGCAGTAAAATCCGTCAATCATGCCACAAAAGTGAATGCAGAGCTGACAGTTGCCGCAGCTGTCAATTCAAATAATACACATGATTCTGGCACCGAGGATAGCGGCTCCTCATCAAGCGACTCAACCAGCAGTGGTTCTAAAAGTGGCTCCGAATCAAGTTCCGAAGCTAGCAGCAGTGATTCTGATGCTAAGGTTAATGATATCAAACATAAGAAAACTGAAAAGAAAACCAACTCAAATGCTAATGCTAAGCAAACGAATAAAGCTGGTGCTGCTGCAGAGGAGACAAAGAAATCAGCTGCAAAAAGCAATTTAGATTTGCTTTTAGATCTGGATGACATTCCGCCCATTGGGCCAGTAATGACACCATCGCTAGGCGGCTTCTTAACACCTGGTGAGCAAGGAAATAGCTTTTGTGATTAGCTTTTAAGTGCTTGCAAAATAATGCTTTTCGAATGGTTACTGATCTCTTTACATTTTTTAGTTGTTTAACTTTAAACGCTTTACTAACAAATATCACTAAAAAATATAAATAAAATTTTGCACTGCTGCTTTTTAATTATAAAAAATACCTATATTTTAAGCTTTTTAATTTTTGTTTTTAATTTTTTTGAATCAACTATACAATACCATAAATAAAAAATTATAAGGCAACAAAAATCTTAAATAAAAAATTAATACAAAAATAAAAATAAAAGAATTATAACAACAAATAAAACACAAAAGCATAAACATAAAAATACAAAAATAAAAAAAGCACAAAATATCAAAAAATAAAAAATTAATACAAAAATAAAAATAAAATAATTATAACAATAAATAAAACACAAAAAGTAAAAATAAAAAAGTTAAAAACAAGAAATAAATTTAATAATTATAGAAATAAAATTATAAAACGTAAAAAAATAAAGTAATAGACATAAAAAAATTAAAAACTACAATGAATAAATTAATAAACAAAAAAAAAAATTCAAAAAAAGCTCAATAAAAATGAAAAATAAACATAACAAAAATTAAAACAAATAATAAAAAATATTGTAAAGAAATTAAAAACACAAAAGAAGTAATATTAAAAAGAAATATATTAAATATAAATATATATATAAAAAATAAAAATGTAAAATTTAAAACTTTACTACATTAAAAACAAATAAAATAAAATAAATAAATAAAAAATCATAACTAAAGAAATAAAAACAAAAACTTAAAAATGAAATAGAAAAACTAAAACATAAAAAAATTAAAAATATTAAAAAAAAATTAAAAATATTAAAAAAAAATTAAAAATATTAAAAAAAAATATAAAAAAACAAAATTAAAAATTTTGAATATTTCAAAATTTAAAAACATTATAACGGCGGCTAATAAAAAACAAAGAACTAAAAACTAATAATTTAAAAATAAAAAATATAAAATTTAAAATTAGAAATAAATAAATTAAAAATTAAAAAATAAAAATTGCAAAAATTTAAAAAATACTAAAAAATTGTAAAAACGAAATTAAAAATATATAAAAAATAATATTGAAAGATATTTTATTAAAATTACATTACAAAAATATCAAATAAATAATATTGAAAGATATATTAAAAAGATTACATTAATTTCAAAAATCGTCTTTGAAGAAACGGTTTTTGTATTAATTTTTATTTGTTCTTTACATTTTTATATTATAGTGAGAAAATATTCCTTATTCCTTAAAAATTAAATATAAACTTAAATATTGAAATTAAAAAATGAATGCAAAAAATCAAAAATAAAAATTAAAATAGCTATTCAAATTTAAAATTAAAAAACCAAAATAATAAAAAATAATAATATATAAAAAAAAAAATTTTAAAAAATAATAAAATGTAAAAAAATAAAATAATATAACAAAATATATAAAATTTAAAAACAAAAGCAAAATGAAATAATTTTAAATAATTTACATATAAATATAATACTAAATAAAAAAAAAAAATAAAAAGTATTAATATGTAAGAAATTAAAAACTTCTAACTGAAGAAATAAAATAAAAAATTGGTAAAGTAAAAACTAAAAATTTAAACAAAAAAATAAAATTAAAAAATAATAAATCTTCAAAAAATTAAAAAAAAATTGTTTAAACAAATAAATATATTCGAAATAAATATTAAGAAGATTTTTTTAATTTTAAAAATCATTCTAAAAAGTTATAATAAAAAAATATAAAAAAATGACAAATATTAAATTAATAATATTGAAATAAATATTACAAAGATTTCATAAATCATCAAAAATCTTTACCCGAGAAACAATTTGTGTCCGTATCAAAGAACTCTGGCATACAAGTGCCGAGTATTAAACTCAATTCCATTTTAAAAAGCTGCGAAAAACAACGAATGTAATTGAAAAAATAAAAATTAATCGGTTAAAAATTAATATCAATATTAGACCGAATGCAAACGAGCTTCAGCGAACAAGACCCAAAAAAATTCATATAGTTTTTTCGAAAATAGTATCGAATTCGCCTTAGTCTTGACTAAAATGTACCCGAAGCGGGTTGAAGAAAAGATTTTTGTAAACATTTTTAGTTCTTATTTTGCATTATGTTATGGTGAGAAGATATTCCTAACAATGATTATTTAAGCCTGTTTAAATATTTTGCTTTGATTTTTGTGTTAAAATTTAGTTTTAGTAACAATGAACTAATAAAATATACATAAAAACAAATTCTCTGATTTTATATAAAAACTCTTTGTAAAACGAAATGATTTGACTTTTTTTTTGTATATGTTAAATAAATATTTGTTACTAAATTGATTTTTTAACGAAAATATTTTGTATTATTTTGGGTTTGGCCTCTTTTTAAGTTTTAAAAACTTTTTTGTGAGAAAGGAAAAAAAAACTTGTTAAACTTATGTGACTTATATTTGTTTTTCAAAATTTGGTTTAAGAATACTATGAAATTAAATGCTTTCAATATTTTAACATTAATTTTTTTTTTCTACTTCAAAGGCACCTCCATGATGGGCATTTCTCTGCTACCTCAGTCAGCTGCCAATCACATTGAACTGGTCGGCCCTTCGTACATTGAATTTAAGCACAAAGAGCTGCTCAACAAGCTCTCCGGCAATGGTCTTCAGCTGAACTATCGCTTTACACGTTCACCGCATCTTTTCTCCTCCGCTATGATTTCCATTGAGCTACAATTCAACAATCATTTCAACGATGATATTAACAACATACAAATGGGTCAACGCACGCTACCGTCTGGCATGCAACTCAATGAATTTGCGCCAATTGCGGTGCTGCAACCTTGTCAAACGTCGATCAGTGTGTTGGGCGTCGATTTTAATGACTCTACGCATGCCATTGAATTTGAGCTAACCTCCAGCATGGGCAAGACGCGCATTTCACTAAAGCCACCTATTGGCGAGCTAGTGCGTTCGGTGCAGATCAGCGAGAGCTATTTCAAAGAGGAGCGCACCAAATTGCGTGGCATGAATGAGCATCAGAGTCGCTTGCCCATCAAGCAGGAGCACACTAATGTGCAGTCATTGAAACAGAAGATATTCGAGTGTGTTAATGTGGCCAACATAGCTACGCAAAGTGATTTGCTCTGCTTTGCGGGCCAAACAATGTCATCGAAGAGTTTAATTTTGATAGCGTTAGATTGGAGCGCTACGCAAGGCGAGGAATTGGTGCTTACAGTCAACTGTGAAAAGATGGTTATTGGTTCAATGCTGCTTAATGAGCTGCGCAATGCGCTGAATATGGCTTTTAAATGCTGAATGACATAAAATGTGCAACGCATATAATATTTGAAGCATGACAAGCAAATTTGTACCACACTTTTTTCAATATATACTTTACTTTATTATTCATTATTATAATTATATATTTATTAAATAGACATGCTAAGCAGAAAGCAAAAAAAGCAAACATAATGGCTGCATAATAATAGCTTAATAAATGTCTTCTCGAGATTTTAATTGAATAACAAAATTATAATTTTTTTAAAATTTCAAACTATTTCAACAAAATGTTAAGAATTAAAACCTTAAACTTTTTGCACAATTTCAATGCAAAAATAAAGCAAAATTTTTCTTTCTTTTAATTAAACATAAATTTTGTGTTTCTTTGTAAGTGTCAAAATCAAATTTAAGCAAAAGCAACGAACTTTACATATATGTTTTTTATAAAATTTTCAAATGTTGCCAGGCTTGCAGGCAAAATTTTTGAATTTAAAACAAATGTAATGCTTTTAATAACTACCTAACAAATGTTAAACATGGTCTACTATTAAACTGCTTTGGCTTTGTTTGTTCCAACTAACTCGCTAACTTTATTCAAACAACATCTCTTTTACAAATAAAATAACTTTAATACAAAGCAAATGATTTTTAAATAAACAAGCAAACAGCTTAAAGCTGTTGCTGTTTTCTGCCTAAATGTTAATTAAAAAAACAAAAAAAAAAAAATTAAATGTTACAAAAACAAACAAATTCAATAAAACTAAAACAGTTTATGCGCAATTATTGTTAGATCTAAAATAATAAAAAAATGTTAATCAATAAAACTAAAAAAAATCAGCATTTTTCATTCTGATGCAACAATATGTGGTGTGTGAGAAAAGTTGAAAAAAAAGAAACATTTGTTGCTGTTTACATGCATTTATGCTGTTGATAATTATCAGCTATACGATGTTTTACTTTCCAAACTACGCTACCTGCCTGTCTGCCAGGTTTTGATAGCAACAAGTTTGTGTCTTAAGTCTTGCATTTTGCAAGCTCATCGCTTTGGCAGTTTTGTTTTTTCTAAGCAACGCATAAATGCTATTAAAAACTTTATTAATATTTAAATTTTGTTGCTAATAAGCAGGCATAAATAAATTATTAACATAACAACTATACAAAACCATGCACTGCAAGCAGCGCCATTTAATAAAAACTCAGTAAATAAAAATCGGCATATAACAGTCATATGTAGCCTTAGCCTAGTTATTTGAACTGTTTAAATGCTATAGCAAATAGCTTAAAAACTGTTAATTTTAAAATTCGAACATTTATTAGCAACTCAACAGGGTGTTGTTTTAAGTGTTATTTTCAAATTTTTGTTTTTATATGTATATATTTTTGTGTTAAATTTTTTTTATATACTTATTTTTTGTTATATTTTTTTTTTTTATTGCGGAAGTCATTAGCAGCCACTGGGCACGTAGTCGTAGTCGTCTATTGCAAGCACTTAACAGCTGCTGATAACCAAGACAGTCAAGCGCTTCAGTGCTTCATGATTAAAAGTGATCGATTATGCAAGCCGCTCGCTGTTATTAGCTGGTTTTGCTGTAGCATAAGAAACGACCATCTAGATTTTAACTTGCCTGATTAATTCGTTGAGTTGTTTTGAACACAGATCAATTTAACTAAGCGTTGATTAGTTCCTCAAAGAAGTTCATTCGATTTATGAAGGTAAAGGTTTTTATTTTATGTTGCCGCAGGTATTGAGAATAAGCTCAAAGTAGCACACTTCTATGCATTTTTCTTAAGCAAGCCTAAAAAAAGGTTGTCTACAAATTAAATGTTTATCATTTAATTGAACATTCTGTGATGAACATTCTTGCTGCTCTAATTATAATGACTTTCCTTGACACTCTTGGTCTCTAAATGCTGAAAATTAAGACCTTAAGCTTATGGCAAAACTTCATTAGAACAACTTTAAAATTGATTATTTGATTATTTATATTGATTATTAAATTGATTATTTCTATACATTTTAATTTTAATTATTGGTTTGTGTGGATATTATCGCTCTTTTATATCATGTAGTCTAAATAAAATAACATACTTTCTTTTTCAGATTTCAGATTTTGTTTCTAAACTTTCTTAGGATAACATTTTAACTTCAAGTCTAAGTTTCAGGTCAAAATTTTTTTATTAATAAAATATTTTTTTAATTTTTTTTGCACAAAATCAATAATTTTCTTATTTAAATTGTAAAGTGGACAATAATTTAAACAAACTAGGTATTGGGATTTATTAAATTCTCAGTCTTATACAAAATTTTCTCTCATGCGATAATATTTTCATGTGAAAAACCAAAAAAAAAAAATTATATAAATTAAACAAAAAATAAAAACAAATAAATCAAAAATATTTTTTAGACATTCGTAGGATAACATTTTAACTTTAAAGTCATAGTTTCAAGTCTAATTTCATGTGTTAATTATAAAAATAAAACATTTTTTTTCATTCCTGCACAAAATTCAAATATTATTTTATTTAAATTATAAAAAAGACAATATTTAAAACAGACCAGGTACCAGGATTTAATAAATTTTCAGTTCTATAAAAAAATGTTCTCTCATGCGATAATATTTTCATGAAAAAAATAATTATATAAATTAAACAAGAAATAAAAATAATTAAATAAACAAAACATTTTTTAAACTTTTGTAGCATAACATTTTAACTTTCAAATCTAATTTTGTGTGTTAATTTTATAAATAAAATATATTTTTTTTAAATTTTTGCTCAAAAATCAAACATTATTTTTTTAATTTGTAAAAACCACAACAATTTAACAAGACCAGATATCGGAATTTATTAAATTTTCAGTCTTATACAAAATTTTCTCTCATGCGATAATGTTTTCATGGAAAAAAACAAAAAAAAAAAAATTATATAAAATAAACAAAAAATAAAAACAAAGAAATAAAAAATGTTTTTTAGATATTTATTATTATTAATTTTTCTACAATATTAAGTTAGTTATTATTTATAATATAAGTAATATTAATAATACTTACCTTAATATTTTGTTAATATAATTAATTATAAATATTAATTTTATAAATATTATTATAAATATTATTATTTTTATTATAACTACTGATGGCCGTTGTAATTATATTAAACTTAAATTTTAAATTATTTTTAACTTTTGTAGCATAAAATTTAAACTTTCAAGTCTAATTTTATGTGTTAATTACAAAAATAAATTATTTTTTTGAATTTCTTGCAAAAAATTAAACAATATTTTATTTAATTTGTAAAAGGGACAACATTTTAACCAGACCAGGTATCGAAATTTATTAAATTTTCAGTCTTATAAAAAATTTTCTCTCATGCGATAAAATTTTCATATAAAAAAAACAAAAAAAAAAAATTATATAAAATAAACAAAAAATAAAAACACATAAATAAAAAATATTTTTTAAAACATTTATTTTTAATTTTTCTACAATATTAAGTTAATTATTATTTATAATATAAGTAATATTAATAATACTTACCTTAATATTTTGTATATAATTAATTATTAATATTAATGTTATAAATATTTTTATATATATTATTGTTATTATTTTTATTATAAATACTGATGGTTGTAGTCATGCGTGCTCAGTGTGTGGCATGCTTGCCAACGAATTGCGTTAGACACGAGTTCGAATCTTCAACCTAACAGAAAGTTTTTTCAATATAAATAGATTTTTACGATCGGCCATCACCTCTCTGCAGATAAACATCTTGAGAACATGAACATTAGCCGTTTGGAGACGGCATAAAACATGTTCCAGTAATCAACCCAGTAACACACACATAAACCCACTAACATAACCCAGCTTAATCTATAGATAAAAATAGTGGAACCTATTTGTCAACAAATTAAAGATTTTTTCCAAGGAGTTCACAAAAACCAAAACATGTTTAATACTCCAGCAAGTTGCAGAGATAGACCTAGTGGAACCTATTCGCCAAAAAGTAAAGAGTTTTGTCAGCGGAGTACAAAAGAATCAAAACATGTCCTATAAGCCAAAAATTTGCAGAGACAGTTCTAGTGGAACAGTTCTAGTTTTGTGCAAGGAATCTACAAAATTTAAATTGTGTTCAATAACACACTTAGATCCATAGATAATACTTGAGGAACATATTTGTTAAAATATAGATTTTTGTTCAAAGAAACCACAAAACCGAAAACATGTGCAATGACCCAAAAAGATCTATAGAAGATGCCAGTGGAACCTATTAGCCAAAAATTGTAAATTTTTTACCCAAAGAGTCCACAAAACCCAAAACATGTCTAATCACCCATCTTGATCCATAAATAACCCAAGTGGAACCTATTCACCAAAAATTTGAAGATTTTTGTCAAAAGAGTCCACAAAACCAAAACATGGCTAATAACTCAACTAGATCGATTGATAATTATTGTGGAACCTATTCACCAAAAAAATATAGATTGTTGTCCAAAGAGTCCACAAACCCAAAATAAGTCCAATAAACCATCAACAACCATTGATATTCTTAGTGGATCCTATTCGTCAAAATATTATGAAATTTTGTCCAAAGTGTTCACAAAAGGCAAAAAATGTCCAATAACCCAACTAGTTCCAATGATAATCCTAGTGGAACCTATTCGTCAAAAAATTAAAAAGTTTGTCCAATGTCCAATAACCCATATATACCAAAAGATAATCCGAGCGGAACCTGTTCTTAAAAAAGTATAGAATTTTGCCAATCGAGTTCACAAAATCCAAATCATCCAATAACCCAACTACATCCGTAGATAATCCTAGCGGAACCTATTCGCAAAAAAATTACAGATTTTTGTTCAAAGAGCCACAAGACTCAAACATATCCAATAATCCAAGACCCAAAACATATCCAAAGGCAATCCCAGTGGAACCTATTTGTCAAACATTTTTAAAATATTGTCCAAAGAGTCCGCAAGTCCCAATAATTTTCAATAACCCATAAATGTAGGTATATTCAAAGAAAATCCCAGTGGAACTATTTCTTCTAAAAATTATGGTTTTTTGTCCAAAAATTCCACACAATCCAAATCATCCAATAACCCAACGAGATCCATAGATATTCTAAGTGGACCCTATTTGTAAAAAATTCAAGATTTTTTCTTGAAGAGTTAACAAAATCGAAATCAACCAATAACTCAACTAGATCAAAAGATAATCCAAGTGGAACCTATTTGTCAAAAAATTAGATTTTTTGTCCAAAGGGCCCACAAAATCCAAAACATCCAATAATAGGAGTCCACAAAAGCCATACTATTTACCATTCTAGTGGAACCTATCTGAAAATAAGTTTTCCGTTTTAAGTTTTAAGTTTTAAGTTTTAAGTTTTAAGTTTTAAGTTTTAAGTTTTAAGTTTTAAGTTTTAAGTTTTAAGTTTTAAGTTTTAAGTTTTAAGTTTTAAGTTTTAAGTTTTAAGTTTTAAGTTTTAAGTTTTAAGTTTTAAGTTTTAAGTTTTAAGTTTTAAGTTTTAAGTTTTAAGTTTTAAGTTTTAAGTTTTAAGTTTTAAGTTTTAAGTTTTAAGTTTTAAGTTTTAAGTTTTAAGTTTTAAGTTTTAAGTTTTAAGTTTTAAGTTTTAAGTTTTAAGTTTTAAGTTTTAAGTTTTAAGTTTTAAGTTTTAAGTTTTAAGTTTTAAGTTTTAAGTTTTAAGTTTTAAGTTTTAAGTTTTAAGTTTTAAGTTTTAAGTTTTAAGTTTTAAGTTTTAAGTTTTAAGTTTTAAGTTTTAAGTTTTAAGTTTTAAGTTTTAAGTTTTAAGTTTTAAGTTTTAAGTTTTAAGTTTTAAGTTTTAAGTTTTAAGTTTTAAGTTTTAAGTTTTAAGTTTTAAGTTTTAAGTTTTAAGTTTTAAGTTTTAAGTTTTAAGTTTTAAGTTTTAAGTTTTAAGTTTTAAGTTTTAAGTTTTAAGTTTTAAGTTTTAAGTTTTAAGTTTTAAGTTTTAAGTTTTAAGTTTTAAGTTTTAAGTTTTAAGTTTTAAGTTTTAAGTTTTAAGTTTTAAGTTTTAAGTTTTAAGTTTTAAGTTTTAAGTTTTAAGTTTTAAGTTTTAAGTTTTAAGTTTTAAGTTTTAAGTTTTAAGTTTTAAGTTTTAAGTTTTAAGTTTTAAGTTTTAAGTTTAAGTTTTAAGTTTTAAGTTTTAAGTTTTAAGTTTTAAGTTTTAAGTTTTAAGTTTTAAGTTTTAAGTTTTAAGTTTTAAGTTTTAAGTTTTAAGTTTTAAGTTTTAAGTTTTAAGTTTTAAGTTTTAAGTTTTAAGTTTTAAGTTTTAAGTTTTAAGTTTTAAGTTTTAAGTTTTAAGTTTTAAGTTTTAAGTTTTAAGTTTTAAGTTTTAAGTTTTAAGTTTTAAGTTTTAAGTTTTAAGTTTTAAGTTTTAAGTTTTAAGTTTTAAGTTTTAAGTTTTAAGTTTTAAGTTTTAAGTTTTAAGTTTTAAGTTTTAAGTTTTAAGTTTTAAGTTTTAAGTTTTAAGTTTTAAGTTTTAAGTTTTAAGTTTTAAGTTTTAAGTTTTAAGTTTTAAGTTTTAAGTTTTAAGTTTTAAGTTTTAAGTTTTAAGTTTTAAGTTTTAAGTTTTAAGTTTTAAGTTTTAAGTTTTAAGTTTTAAGTTTTAAGTTTTAAGTTTTAAGTTTTAAGTTTTAAGTTTTAAGTTTTAAGTTTTAAGTTTTAAGTTTTAAGTTTTAAGTTTTAAGTTTTAAGTTTTAAGTTTTAAGTTTTAAGTTTTAAGTTTTAAGTTTTAAGTTTTAAGTTTTAAGTTTTAAGTTTTAAGTTTTAAGTTTTAAGTTTTAAGTTTTAAGTTTTAAGTTTTAAGTTTTAAGTTTTAAGTTTTAAGTTTTAAGTTTTAAGTTTTAAGTTTTAAGTTTTAAGTTTTAAGTTTTAAGTTTTAAGTTTTAAGTTTTAAGTTTTAAGTTTTAAGTTTTAAGTTTTAAGTTTTAAGTTTTAAGTTTTAAGTTTTAAGTTTTAAGTTTTAAGTTTTAAGTTTTAAGTTTTAAGTTTTAAGTTTTAAGTTTTAAGTTTTAAGTTTTAAGTTTTAAGTTTTAAGTTTTAAGTTTTAAGTTTTAAGTTTTAAGTTTTAAGTTTTAAGTTTTAAGTTTTAAGTTTTAAGTTTTAAGTTTTAAGTTTTAAGTTTTAAGTTTTAAGTTTTAAGTTTTAAGTTTTAAGTTTTAAGTTTTAAGTTTTAAGTTTTAAGTTTTAAGTTTTAAGTTTTAAGTTTTAAGTTTTAAGTTTTAAGTTTTAAGTTTTAAGTTTTAAGTTTTAAGTTTTAAGTTTTAAGTTTTAAGTTTTAAGTTTTAAGTTTTAAGTTTTAAGTTTTAAGTTTTAAGTTTTAAGTTTTAAGTTTTAAGTTTTAAGTTTTAAGTTTTAAGTTTTAAGTTTTAAGTTTTAAGTTTTAAGTTTTAAGTTTTAAGTTTTAAGTTTTAAGTTTTAAGTTTTAAGTTTTAAGTTTTAAGTTTTAAGTTTTAAGTTTTAAGTTTTAAGTTTTAAGTTTTAAGTTTTAAGTTTTAAGTTTTAAGTTTTAAGTTTTAAGTTTTAAGTTTTAAGTTTTAAGTTTTAAGTTTTAAGTTTTAAGTTTTAAGTTTTAAGTTTTAAGTTTTAAGTTTTAAGTTTTAAGTTTTAAGTTTTAAGTTTTAAGTTTTAAGTTTTAAGTTTTAAGTTTTAAGTTTTAAGTTTTAAGTTTTAAGTTTTAAGTTTTAAGTTTTAAGTTTTAAGTTTTAAGTTTTAAGTTTTAAGTTTTAAGTTTTAAGTTTTAAGTTTTAAGTTTTAAGTTTTAAGTTTTAAGTTTTAAGTTTTAAGTTTTAAGTTTTAAGTTTTAAGTTTTAAGTTTTAAGTTTTAAGTTTTAAGTTTTAAGTTTTAAGTTTTAAGTTTTAAGTTTTAAGTTTTAAGTTTTAAGTTTTAAGTTTTAAGTTTTAAGTTTTAAGTTTTAAGTTTTAAGTTTTAAGTTTTAAGTTTTAAGTTTTAAGTTTTAAGTTTTAAGTTTTAAGTTTTAAGTTTTAAGTTTTAAGTTTTAAGTTTTAAGTTTTAAGTTTTAAGTTTTAAGTTTTAAGTTTTAAGTTTTAAGTTTTAAGTTTTAAGTTTTAAGTTTTAAGTTTTAAGTTTTAAGTTTTAAGTTTTAAGTTTTAAGTTTTAAGTTTTAAGTTTTAAGTTTTAAGTTTTAAGTTTTAAGTTTTAAGTTTTAAGTTTTAAGTTTTAAGTTTTAAGTTTTAAGTTTTAAGTTTTAAGTTTTAAGTTTTAAGTTTTAAGTTTTAAGTTTTAAGTTTTAAGTTTTAAGTTTTAAGTTTTAAGTTTTAAGTTTTAAGTTTTAAGTTTTAAGTTTTAAGTTTTAAGTTTTAAGTTTTAAGTTTTAAGTTTTAAGTTTTAAGTTTTAAGTTTTAAGTTTTAAGTTTTAAGTTTTAAGTTTTAAGTTTTAAGTTTTAAGTTTTAAGTTTTAAGTTTTAAGTTTTAAGTTTTAAGTTTTAAGTTTTAAGTTTTAAGTTTTAAGTTTTAAGTTTTAAGTTTTAAGTTTTAAGTTTTAAGTTTTAAGTTTTAAGTTTTAAGTTTTAAGTTTTAAGTTTTAAGTTTTAAGTTTTAAGTTTTAAGTTTTAAGTTTTAAGTTTTAAGTTTTAAGTTTTAAGTTTTAAGTTTTAAGTTTTAAGTTTTAAGTTTTAAGTTTTAAGTTTTAAGTTTTAAGTTTTAAGTTTTAAGTTTTAAGTTTTAAGTTTTAAGTTTTAAGTTTTAAGTTTTAAGTTTTAAGTTTTAAGTTTTAAGTTTTAAGTTTTAAGTTTTAAGTTTTAAGTTTTAAGTTTTAAGTTTTAAATGTAAAAATTTATATTGATTTCTATAAAAAAAAATGCCGTATAAATTATCAAACTTGAGTCAAAATATAAATCAAATAATAAATCATTGCGACCATTAGTAAAATTAGTCTCATGCAATAAAATATTGACGCATTTGGTAAGTTTTGTATCAAACGAGCATGAATATTGATTTTCAGCCTTAAATAATTTGTATGCCCAAAAATTAGGCCCTTAGCGGAGACCACACGTTAAATTGCATCTGTTAACTTTTTTGCTTGATGAATTTTTGGGTGCTTAAATGTTGACGCAATTAAATTATCATCAATTTTCCAGCATTTTGAGCTTGCTAATGACTGTGATGTCAGCTCAAATTAAATTGTATGGCATAATAACTGTTTAGATAGTGCACGAAAAATACACAAACCCGAGCCAACAAGTGTCGCATGACCAAAGTGTCAATGCATGCTTCGCTCAGCACGAGCGAGTATCTTCTTGACAAATATTGAGCATTTAAATTTATACGCAACCTAAAGCAACCAATCTTAAGTTGCTTAAGAAAAGCCGTAACCTCAAAATCACTGTCATATGCAAGATGTTGCAGATGATTAAGATGATGACACAGTTGATAACATAAAAAACATGATCTACAACATTTTTTCTGTTTTGTTTCATATTTTCGGTATTTACTCAAAGCCACTTCAAAAGGCTTGAAACCGTTTATAAATGCATAAAAATCAACTCAATCGTTATTGTTTCCGTTTGTTGACTTCAGCATTTGTACAGCTCTCCACTCTAGCTACATACTTTCATTTTCTGTGCAAATTTTATTTTGTTTTTGTTCTTATTGGTTATGGTTTTGGTTATAAGTGCCTCTCTTTTAATGGTCATGTCAATATTTGGTACTTGATTGAAGTGAATATGAGTTGCTTGCCGCAAATATATTGATGTTTATAAAGTTTGAGCTGCGATTTTGTAGCGAAACACTTTCACTTATAACGTTGTTTTTTTTTTCTCCTGGCATGATGGCATTTGTTTTTAACTTATTAATAGTCATAAAAATTCATAAGAGTATGCAAATTGATATGAGTTAGCTGTAAGGGTTTGTTGTTTCTGTTTTTTGTTTTTCAAATGTATACAAAACAGATCAACATATTATATAAAAATATCCAACAGGCTAATGCTAATGTGAGGAAGTTGAATAAAGCATATGAAAAAGTGTTGATAAATTTATGCATTTCATAAATTTCGAACGAACTCGTTATTGAGAAACGTTTTAAATTAATGTTGCGGTTTGAAAAATAAATAATTAAATCAACATGCAAGCCGTCCTTATATTACAAATTCAACATTTTAATAAAAATGGTGAATATCGAAAATTTTAACTAGTATATTCAAAATTTGAACAAGTCTTGTATATTTTTTAGTAAAATTTTAAGTCAAAGTTTGCTTTGTAAAACTAATTTTTATTATCATCAATACTTGTGTGCTTTTAACAGCTGCAACACAAAAGACTTAAGCAACGAACTTGATTCTATGCGTCAGCATTTTTCTCGCATGCGATGAAATGGAAGAAATGCTTGCATATCGTGCAGAAAGAAGATAAATAACAATAAAAAAACATTTTGTATAGCAAAAAAAAAGCGAAATTTTTTGACGCAATAACTGTAAAGAAACAATAAAACGAGAAAAGATTTAAAATGTTTATTTTTTCAGTTTAAATATGTGACAAAAGCAATATTTTTTATTTATTATTAAAACGTGAAAATTAAACTCTGTCGTACGCTTTTTTGGTATTAAGTAGAACTAAAGACAAATTAAACTTATTGCATTCGAAAGGTACTGTTATACAGTTGTGCAGAATGTATATATAAATGATATAACTGATGTAGGTAGTGCCCAGCCTTCTAAGAGAGAATTTATAAGATTATTATAATTAATAATCATATTTGAGAAAAAGTGCAAGAGGCAAGGAAATTTTTGGTTTCAAGGAAATCTTTTAAGTTATTCGAATTTGAGTTTTTTCACAAATAAAAATTTTTCAAAAATTTAGTTTTATGCATATTTCAATAATTTATAAGGTTATCCCGATATTTGACACACCCTTGTAAACAAAAAACTGTTCTCTCTCGAAAATGAATGACAACCAGGGTTTTGTAGTCTCTTCAAAAAAATTTATATTTCAATGTTTTGTTGTGTTTTTTTTTTGTATAAAAAAGTATGTGTTTTCAATATTTTACTGTTTGGTAAAGAAAAGTTTGCATTGCTTTCATTGAAGTTTTTAAGGCAATGAATTTGTGACAATATTTGAAGCTTGGACGCTGTGATGTCGCAGAATCTTTAAAAATCATCTGATTGATGCTTCAAAATACAAAAGTAGCAGAAAATATATTGTCTCAAAATTCCAAAGATATATTGTATTAAGAAAAAGTAACATATTCAAGCAGCTCTGGGACTTTTGTGTCATTTAAAATGCTCTCCTTTTCAAATATGGAAATCCATCTCCATTTTCGTGAGAAGACGTCAAATATCGGTATAACCTTATAAATTATAAAATCATGGTTTTATGCATTCATCAATCGTCTAGTTTCTAAAAAAAGGTGTTTTGAATTCATATATCTTCATTTTATTCGTATTTTAGCGGTTTTCCAATTTTTCTAAATATTTCTAAAATTTTGTTAAATTTTCTTTAAAATGTAATAAAAATCGCTGTGCAGCTCTAACGAAAAGTATATTTAATGAATTTTCTTAATATTGTTGTAAGTTATTCAGCGTGTATTTCAATAAAATGTCGAGAGAGTGAAAAAACTGTCTCAAATTGAATGTTCTAAATTGGAAAGCCATATCTTTTTCATCTTTGAATAGATCTCATTTATGGAGAGAACTTTGGAGAGAACTTTGAACTTTGAAGCTAAAAACCATTCCAAATCAATTTATTGCGGAAGTGATTCTGAGCTTAAGCTTAATATTCTTGATATCAAGCCATAATGCGTTCGGTTATCAAAAAAATCAACACGCTCATTTGTGCATAATGTATGTGATTTTTGGATTGTTCATCGTCAAAAAAAAAAAATAAAAATATGCTCACTTGGGCCCAATTTATGACATTTTGGCATTGATTATAAACAAAAAAATATGCTCATTTGTGTTCAATGCATGTCATTTATGGATTGTGAATAAAACAAGTTCACATGCTCTCATATGTTTAATCTTTTTTTATAACTAGTAAACCTGTTGCCCGAATTCGAGCAATTCAACAAAAATTAAATGTAAGAAATATTATAGACGTTTAATATATGATATTCTATGCAATAAGCTTTTTTCCTCAACAACGATATATTCAGTCTCAATAATGATATTTTTATATCATTTTATTCAGATATTTTAAAGATAAATATCTGAATGCTTGAATTAAAACGTATGATCTGACACTAAATTGTTAAATGTAATTGTCAAAATACCAAGACGGACTTACTCTAATATTACAACTAAGACAAACATTATTACTATTCGAAAACATCGCAGCTTAACTTTTCAAGCAATAAAACATAACTAATTCTAATAAAAACGAATTAAAATAGATTTTAGACAAAATATAATAATAAGATATAATTAAGAAATTAATAAAAAATACTTACAGAACACCTACAACATCAATTTATAGCTCATTTTAATGAAACAACGCAAGAAAACTAAAAAAAAAACCGTTTTTTTAAACCGTTAAAATTTGACTGAGTTGTTTGCTCGGAAAGTGAAATTTTTGATTTTGGAACTGCATTTTTCGGACAATTGACATTTGAGGAATGCATAAAAGATAATTTTGGTTAAAAATTTTTAGTTTTGAAAATAATTCAAATTCGACCAATTCATAAGCTTTTCTCAAACTAAATTTCAATCGATTATAAAAGCGGGTTTATGTACAAAAATTTTGTTTCTTTCTTAAAAGGTTGGGAACTCCCTGAAGCGAAATCACAATTTTGAAAAAATCTACACATCTACAGGTTCGCACATCTACAGCTTAAACCTAATTTAATGACATCTGAATCGATAAAATCGGTCCATTGGTCTGGGAGGAGTTGAAGTCACAAAAAAAACCTTAGCCTATTAATTATGTAGATAGGCAGGATGATTAAAACAGATTCGTGGCTATAACTTTTAATTGGTTGAAGCTATAATGCAATTTTTTTTCAAATATATTGTTTTTGAAACTTGATAAAGATTTAAAAAATATAAGAACAACATTTAAAAAAAAAAATTTCGAGCAAAAAATCAGAGAGAGTAGCCTTGTTTCTTCGATGACACATAGTATTAATAAATTTTTCGGTCAAACAAAAACAAATTCGTCTTAAATAAACTATATATAATAAAAGAAAATCAAAAATGAAAATTTTAAATTTTTTTATTTTTACAACAAAACACAATTTTTAATACATTTTTTGAGAAAATATTAATTTAAAAGGCAATGATTTTAAATAGAAATAAAAAAGTAATGGTAAAAACTGTGTAACTTTCTTAAGTCAATTAATTGCAATAAAATACAAAAGAAAAAAAAAAGATATTCGCTTCCAAATAAAGAACTTTAAATTTCAGGGAGTTTTTTTCTCTGTCTTGGCGTTTGATAAAAATACGCGTTTAGCAACTAAAGACAATATTAAAAAAAATTCATTAAAAATACATTTGGCAAGATAATTACCGTAATTGCCAACACATTTCAAAGAAAATTAAACAAACATTTAGAAAAAAAAAAAAATTTGAAAACCGTTAAAATTTGTCTGAGTTGTTTGCTCGGAAAATGGAATTTTTGATTTTGGAACTGCATTTTTCGGACAATTGACATATGAGGAATGCATAAAAGATAATTTTGGTTACAAATTTTTAGTTTTGAAAAAAACTCAAATTCGATCAAATCATAAGCTCTTCTCAAACTAAATTTCAAATCGATTAAAAAGGGTTTTTGTACAAAAATTTTATTTCTGTCTTAAAAGTTTGAGAACTCCCTGAAGCGAAATCACAATTTTTAAAAGTGGTTTGCACATCTACAGCCTAAACCTAATTTAATGACATCTGAATAGATAAAATCGGTCCATTGGTCTGGGAGGAGTTGAAGTCACAAAAAAAACCTTAGCCTATTAATTATATAGATTTCCTTGAATAATTTTAATAATACATGGCAAAAAATGACAAAATGTACGGGGCCCCAGGCATCAAACGAACCGAAAAAGCGATGAACACAAAAACGACATATCAAATATTTGATCCATTTCGGATAGTAGAATATAATATTTAAAATTTTGTTCTGCAATTTTATACGCTTTTACACTAACAGCAACAAAAACCAATTGTGAATTATGTCGTTCGGTTGCTCATTTCATCTTTATTATCAAGCTCATGATGACACTTATTAAGCACAAATTGACGTGTTAATCAAACAAATTTTCAAGGCCTATTTCTGGCATAAACTGCGTACGTAAAAAGCTTGTTTTGAGATGGTTTTGAGCTAATTTCGTTTACGAACGCTTTGAGCTTGATTTTAGCCCAATTTTCTCTCACTTTTTGCTTCTTTTTTGTATTTAAGTCTTATTAGTTAACTTAAAAAAAAATAATAAATATTTAACCGTTACTTTTTTTATTTTTGAAGCGAAACTTTTTTGGCGGCGAGTGAAATTTCAAGGTCCTTTTTCGTGACGCTAGACTAACGTTTTCAATTCATATGAAAATTAAAAAAAAAATAATGTCGCTGCCGAGAATTGAACTCCGAACATCGTTGCTTATGAGCCGGAATCTATTCCTTTACGCCACGTAGGCACATGATATATAATCTAACAAAATGTAATTAAAACTGAACGCGTAACATACTGAAAATAACATAATTAACATTACATTATTAACATAACCGTAACATTAATATTTATCCTACAAGTATGCATCTTATAAAAAAGAATAGAAAAATAGCTAAAACAGGAGCAGAACGCGTTCGTGAATATAAAGAGCGAATTAGAGCTCTTAAGAATACAGCCGCAGCTGGGTCTGCAACTAATGATGAAGGTTAGGTGATTGCAACAACGGCTAAGTTTTAAAATGCACTTTTACGAAACATCAGTGTATTTTGGTGAATCTACAAAAAACCAATCCCCAAAAAACACACTGATGCATCTCAACAAAATTTTAAAGCCAACCAAATTGATGAACTCAACAATCAACGTTCGCTGCTTTATGAGGCCCTCTATCAACATAGCAATTATAATGATCAGGAAGCAGGAGGTAATAATGAACAAGATTTGCCTCTGCTTTCGGAGGCTCTTTCAAAGAGTACTATGTAAATGTACAACTAAAACACCAACTGAACTAAAACAAGTACCGAAAATAACTGTTATTTTACAATTTTCAAATGAAAAAAATTGTCGAAAGACTTTTTCAAATATACCATTATGTTACAAATGTTCTCAGCCTCACGAATATTAAGTCGCTTTTAAATTTGAAACTGATTCTTTAAAAGTTAATTTCTTGCCTAGTATATTTCGAGGAAAAATAAAGGTTACTTTTGACTTTTATGTTATCGGTCAAAAATAACAGTTATTTTGTGACTTTAATTTTTTCGGTCAAAAATATCAAGCAATTTGTGTTTTCTTAAAGGCCGCTTGACAGATTGAACTGTTGACACCATGTGTAAAATGTCTCACCGATGAGATGAAAATAATAATATCAAAATTTTTTTATCGGTAAAATGACTTGAACAAATATAAATTACCTGATATTTTTGACCGAAAAATAAATGGCAGAAAATAACTGTTATTTTTGCCCAAAAAAACGATAAGGCACAAAAAACTGTTATTTTTTTCGGAAAAAATAAAAATTAAGAGATAAAAGTTAATATGTGACACTTTCGACAAAAACCATATTCGGTACGGTCCCTGGATGCAAATATTGAATCAACAAATTATTATTCCATTTCGTATTGATTGAATTTCTTTTCAGATACTTTCTCTCTCTATTTCACACTAAAATCTCTCTTATTTCTTACTGTTAAAGAAGTTTCACTTCTGCCACGTGTACGTTGCTACACGCGAGTTTTTTTTTTTATTTAAATTATTACTTTTAAAAAGATACCTTTTAAAAAGAGAAATTTAAATCTTTTCTCAAACAATGGGGTAAAATTGATTTTTGTTGTAAACAGAAAAAAACTAAAATTAGCCTTTTCTTTCAAATTTATAAATAACGCATTTAAGGAGAATTTTTTTTTGAAATTAAATTAATAAACTCTTCGTGTTATCAAAAAATCAAGGCTACCCCTGTGATTAAATTAAAAATCATGACAAAATTTAATTTTTTTTTTAAATGCTTTCTATTTGTGAAATTAAAAATAAAAAAAAAATTCAAAAACAATTTATTGGAAGAAAATATCTTTATATCGTCAATCAATAAAAAGTTATAATCTATAACTTATTTTAACCATCTTGCTTATTTTTCATATAAATTTAAAATTATTGGTCGAATTTTGACCCCAGGCGATAATACTAACGTAAAATCTTATACGATGACGTATGTTATAGCACCAAATATACATTTTTAAATAACGAGTTAAACGTTTACGGAACAGACAATTCGATCTCTGGATGAGAGTGAATAGAATGACGATTTTTACGATCTTAAAACCCAAGTACGAGATGATGCTATGATAAGATGATGTTCAAATGATGATTCATTGTATGTTGCAAAAGATGGCACTACTTGGCGAAGCAAGTCTTTCACCAAAGTTCAGTTGCGAAGAGAAAATAATATTAATTTGCGCCCAGGTTGGTAAGAATTGTTTACTGTAGTGTTGATGATTAGGATGACTTTTTTTTTAAAAGTATTAAGTTATGCATCAAGCCGAGTTAAAAAACATTCGGCATTTATCCTGGTACTTTTCCCATCGTCATTATCAATAATTGTAATTGATAGATCTTATATCTACCGAAAGTATTAAACATACATGGGTTCAATCATATCGAAATGAAAGAGAAAATATTTCACACCTACATAGCCGTATTATTACTGGCAGGGTGCGTAAAAGTAAGTATAACAACGGAAGAATTTTTGCAAAAATATATATGTATACCTACCAAATGTTTATCTGAAAATGAAACTTTGCATGATTTTTTTGATTAATATTGTGGACGCTAGAGTGTATCGACTTGTATGGGAAAAATCTTACCCCAAATTCCGGTACCAAAATTAAATAGTGCATGAAAAATCCTTTCCATTGGTGTACTTTTTTTTCATTTGAACCAATTTTGGCGTCCCCCGAAATGCATTTTTGTGCATTTTTTATCAACTTTTGTACTGCAGACAAAAATACGTTCATAGAAAAAAAAAACAACATATTTAATATGAAATAACAAGTAGATTCATGTTGAAAAAAACTGTTATATCTCATCAGAGCATTTGTCAACAGGAATGAAAATTTGCAGTTTTGTGTTTTTATATGAAAGGAATTGATTGATAAGCTCGTTTTTTTTTTAAAATCAACCATTAATGGGTCTCCAGTACAAAAGTTGATAAAAAATGCACAAAAATGCATTTCGGGGGACGCCAAAATTGGTTCAAATGAAAAAAAAAGTACACTAATGGAAAGGATTTTTCATGCACTATTTAATTCTGGTACTGGAATTAGGGGTCAGATTTTCGATACACTCTAGTGGACGCCCACACAGTAAAAAGTTTGAGGGTAAATTTTATCTTTTTTATAACATTTCTGTAGTATAAACTCTTTTTATTCCAAATTTATTATAAGTTTTATCCCACTCAATATTATAAATCTTGCATTTCCATTCAAACAGCTATTTTACTTCAAAATAGTATAATTTTTATACCATAAATTTATAAATATCATAAATATATTTCACTTATGCACACGAGAACCTCACGGAGCCACTCGGCTTTCACGTACAAGTCAAATTTTCAAAGCTACCGAACTTCAGCGATGCTAGCAGACAATCAGTTTGCGTTTCTTCTTCAGTCAGTAATCATGTTATGCGCAAATAGTTCCGCTGAATATTTTTTTTGTACACACATATTAAGACAATAATATTGCGATTGATTTGGAAGCTCTTCCAACTTGATCGAACGTGCAAATTTCTGCGTACAGTTCTTTACTATTTGTGTTTCCTGTCAATTTGTTTTTGAAAATATAAAAAAACAAATATAACATGAAATCTATCTACTAAAATCTGGATATTATTCCTGATTTATGACTTTCAATATAAAATATGAGTCATATATTTTTTATACAATATTGTTATAAAAAAAACCAAAGATTTTATACTTTTTCTTATAGAAATGTATACCAACCTAGTGTAAAAACATTTTATACACTTTTCGGATAAAATCTATCCCAACTTTGTATAAATTTGGTTTATAAGATTTTATGGTATAAATTTTATAACATTTTTGGTATGGATTTATATTTATACCAAATAGTATAAAATTTATCCTCATATTTTTTACTGTGCAATATTTTGGTTCATCATCTCTGAGAGAACATTTTTATTATATTCACAAAATCAGTCGTTTTTGATGATGTACTCATCTGACGTGGCCAAAGAAATGATAACAATTACAGTTGATGATAAATTAAACTTCTTTTTGAGCAAAATATCTCATAAATAAGACATCCACGTGCCTCTTTGTTCATCTAGAAGTGCAAACAGTTCTAGTCAATGGAATTCCATACAGCAAGCACAGAAAAAAATGACATAAGGCGTATTCTAGATGGAAATGAAATCCAACTGTGCTTAATTGGGAGTCTTATAGAAGGGCTAGAAACGAAGCTTCATCTGCAGTGAAACAGTACAAAAATGTCTTTATTCAAAGCTAAATTCATCAATGCCGGCAAATTAACGGTAAAGTTAAAATTGAATACTATCGGCGAAAATGTTATCGATATTTAGTTTGTCAATTAGTCTTTTATCGTCATTCTCAAAAATGCTCGAATTTCTTATGGCAGAGCAGATTTCTAACGATCTTAATTCAAACAACCTTTTTCTCCCGTTTAGTCGATGTTTCGCCTTGGGAATAGTTGTTTCTCTGTTGTGGTTAAAATATAAGATAATATTAGAATATATTTTGATATGGGTAATATCACCTATAGATAGATCTCTCGAAAGCCTTCGACAGTGTAAGTCATCCTTTGTTATGTAAAAAGTTGGAAACTTGCTTTAGTTTCTCAAATACTGCTGCTCAACTCTTAAAAAGCTATTTAGACTGATGGATGCAAAGGGTTAAGGTGGGAAATTGATGCTAGGGTTTCCAATTTATTGTAAGTGGGACACCCCAAGGCTCAGTACTTGGGCACCTTATGTTCACAATGTTTCTCTACGACATTTTTTTGTTTATGTCATAATTTCACAATGCATACTATGTAGATGAACTGCAACTCTATCTTTTACGTACCACATGCCTAATAGAGGATCTATGTATCAGAGTAAACGAAGACCTGATTAAAATCAGCAGATGGGCTGGAGAAAATAAACAGAAGTTAAATCTTCAAAACTCGTATGTCTTATCCGTAGTGAAATCAAGATACCCATTTAATTAGCTGTCTCCTATTTTCCTAAGTGGAACCAGACTTGGATTTGTTGAAAAAATAGTTAATCTAGAATTTGTTATGCACTCCTCACTCACATGTGTAGACCATATTAACTGTGTGGTAAGCAAAGCTTATAATTACTTCTGAAATCTAAGAAAAACTGATAGAAATGAGAAACTTTGAACTCAATTTTCTCGATACTATATTTTTGTGACATATCCCACTCATTCGCTCATGGCTTCAATGATGACAATAATACCAGAATTTGAAGTAGTATACAGCAAGCAAAACTCATGGTCAGCACATAACCTATTAAGGGCGGGGTAAGGGTTTCGCCGTAAAAAAAAAGACTTTTCTTCTGATCTTGTTTTAAGAGTATGGATGGAGCCAATTTTTTAAAAACTTTTGTTTATTATTAAGTGGACTTTTAACAATACCATATTCTGTAATTTTTTCTTCCGGAAATATTGAAAAACAAGCCGGTGACAGAGCTTTTCTCAGAACGTCTTAGAAAAATAGCAATTTGCGGTGTTCACTATACACGCAAAAAAATTTTCGTTTACCGCAAATGAAAAATTCACCAACTATACTTCGTTTGCGAACTGTATTTGCCGCAAACGAATATTCAGTTGTCATCAACTTAAAAATATTCTTGCTTGAAACCGAAAAACATCGAACTTAATGAAATTTTATCATTGTTTTGCAAGCTCAAGTTTAGCCGAGTGTGCTGGCGTTCGAGTCTAGGAACTTGATGGACCTGGGTTCAATCCCCAGCAGGAACACCAAATATGTTTTTTGTTTTTTAATCAATGTTTTTTAAGTAAATTTATTTTGACTGTTTTTTTTGATCAAGCAGTTAATGAAACAGAATTAGAATTTCAATAATTAAATTAAAATTTTTGATACTTACACAGCCAAGAATCGAATCCACGTCTTCGGCATGACAGTCTAGTATGCATCCATTGAGTTATTGTGAGATATTGTCTAGAATGAATTTTTTTAGATTACAAATGTGTATGTCATAAGAAATGGATCTTTTTTCTACAAATTAAGTTTTCAGTTGAACAAAACAAATTTTTCGGTTGCTGAAATTTAAAAACAACTTACTTTAATAGCAATCGAAACTAATTTCTTTCAACTAAATAACGCGTTTCCCGCAACTGACTATTATTATAACAACAACAACTAAACTTTTTGTTAAGACAAAGTGCAAAGGTACGAGCGAGATGCCATTTGTGTGGCTTCGCTTACTTAAACTGTTCTTGTTTCACATTCTTGTTTCTTCGTTTATGGCAAATATTTTACATTTGTCATCAACGTAAGCGAGCTGTGTAGCAGTTGTGTGACTGCACTTGTGATTCACAGTTGTGTGTCTGTTTGTTCACACTCTTAAAATACTTCCTTTTCGTTGATGGGAAATATTAAACACTTTTCATCAACGAAATCATGCAACTTTTTTGTCAGTTGAGAACTATTCGCTTGTAACAAATTAATTTTTTTCTTGCAAACGAAGTTTTCAGTTGGAAAAAAACAAATTTTTCGGTTGCTGCAATTTAAAAATCACAGCCGTTTATGACAAACAAAATTAATTTCTTGCAACTAAATAACGTGTTTCTCGTAACTAACCATTATTGTGCCAACTGTTCAAACGTTTACAAAAATTGATTTGACGCACGACAAACGAAGTTCGTTTGCAGCAAACTGGCGATAAACTTTTTTTTTCTCTGCGTGTATCTCGGTCAGAAATTATTTGATATCAAAAACCATTAAAATTTAGTCAAAGTATGATCAGACCCCAATGTTTTTTTTTTACATCCGCACTCTTATCGAAAAGACCGCCTAACTATCTGTTTGAAAAACTCCAATGCTGCATTGTCACCAGAAGTATTTCTTCATTTTCTCTCAGTTCAGATGCAATGAATCTAGTCTTCTTTTTTTTCATTAACGCAATAAGACTTTAGAATTCCCTACAAAATAATTTAAGACGCGTAAGCAACAAAACAATCTTTAAGCACACAATTTTTGAATATTTCTGTTAAATTTTCTTTATCCTTCTCTTTCTTTAATTATTTACTTCCAATACTTTATTTTTTCTATCTCTCTATGGATATCTAACGTTTAAATTTTAATTTTAAAATTTTAAAATTTTAAATCAATTTAAAATTTAAAATTTAAAATTTAAAATTTAAAATTTAAAATTTAAAATTTAAAATTTAAAATTTAAAATTTAAAATTTAAAATTTAAAATTTAAAATTTAAAATTTAAAATTTAAAATTTAAAATTTAAAATTTAAAATTTAAAATTTAAAATTTAAAATTTAAAATTTAAAATTTAAAATTTAAAATTTAAAATTTAAAATTAAAACGTTAGATATCCATAGAAAGATAGAAAAAATAAAGTTGTAGGAGTAAATAATTAAAGAAAGAGAAGGATAAAGAAAATTTAACGGATATTTTCAAAAATTGTGTGCTTAAAATGTAAAATTTAAATTTAAATAAATTTGAAAATTTTAAAATTTTAAAATTAAAATTTAAACGTTAGATATCCATAGAAAGATAGAAAAAAATAAAGTATTAGGAGTAAATAATTAAAGAAAGAGAAGGATAAAGAAAATTTAACGGAAATATTCAAAAATTGTGTGCTTAAAATTTAAATTAATTAATTTAAATTAATTTAAATTTAAAATTTAAAATTTAAAATTTAAAATTTAAAATTTAAAATTTAAAATTTAAAATTTAAAATTTAAAATTTAAAATTTAAAATTTAAAATTTAAAATTTAAAATTTAAAATTTAAAATTTAAAATTTAAAATTTAAAATTTAAAATTTAAAATTTAAAATTTAAAATTTAAAATTTAAAATTTAAAATTTAAAATTTAAAATTTAAAATTTAAAATTTAAAATTTAAAATTTAAAATTTAAAATTTAAAATTTAAAATTTAAAATTTTATTTTAAATTTAATTTTTTATTCTTTTCTATTTTTGTGAGCAACAATAAACACAATTTAAAGAAAAGATTTATTAAAATAAGATAAATATTTCTCTGTTTTCAAGAAAAATTGATACAATAAAGAAAACTGTTGAATCTGTTATAAGGAAATATTTTTCTGTTAAAGAGAAGGTGTCTTTATTGATGAGAAAATATTTATATTTATTTCATGGAAACTTTTAACGATTTTAAGGGGATTTTTGAGATCACATTTATATACAAGAATTTTCTGGAACAAAGTTTCTAAAATTTTTCTCTAGATATGATGCATTTTTTATCATATTCCGAGAAACTTTTTTCTGCTTAAAAATTTGGCTACTTGTTGATGATGCTGGCCTTGAAACATATGACAAATATTCTAGCCCATCGAAAAAAAAAACAGATAACTGCAAAACTCTCCGAAAAAAAGTTTTCGTTTTAGAGAAAACTAAAATAAGTGGATTTTGTCGTTCTATATCTTATGTAAAAAGCATTTAGCTGCAAGGACAAACATGCCAAAAATATTTGCATAGATTTCATTAAAATAACACTTAAACATGTTAAAATGTGTTTGCATTTAATTTATCAAAAAAAATAAATATATTAAAACGTTAAAAGAAATTTTTGTCATAAATAATTTTTTTCTAGAAACTACCAAAAACAATGCATCGTAGGATTATGAAGTATTTTTAAAGCTTGATCAAACTCAGACATGATCAAACTCAACATGATGCAGAATTCTGTTTTTATTCTCAACAACACAATTTTCAACAACGTTCAAGCTTAAACAAAGCATGATGCAGAGTTTTTGTTTTGTTTTCAACAACAAAATTAAATTTTTTATTTTTCTTCACAGTTAATTGTTTAGTCTTTCAAATAGTTTTTCATCATAATTTATTAAATTGTTGATTAATAATGATTTTCGGAGTTTGTACGGCGATTTAAAGTTGTTTAGCTATACCATTAACATTAGCGACAATTCTTGTGATAAAAAAATATCTGTTTATATGTTTCCGGTTTTTTTTATATTAAAAATTTATTTAACATAAATAAAGCGTTGACATTACCTTCACCTTAACCTTGTTAAAGCAAAAAAGAAAAACAAATTAACAATAAAAAAACTACAAAGCAGCGCACGATACACATATTATTGGGCATGGGAGCCACGTTAATGTTGCTGCTGCTGTTGGTGTTGTGGCTGCCTTTGTGGTGGCAGCTAAAATTGTATTTTTTTTTTTTAATTTTTTTATTTTGGCCGCTTTTATGCTCAGAGCTAAGTACTTTTTTAAAGGTTTTTATTGAATAAAATTTCAGGGCTTGACTTTGTGGCTGCACTGTAGGGCAAGTGTTGGCAGCTTGGAATTATTGAGGGAATTTTGAGTTAATTATTAAGTGAAGCAATAAGTAAGCAACATTTAACAACGAAATTATTTGATTTTTCAAATTTTTCAGTTTTTTTTTTGCCAGTTGCTGCAAGTTTTCGCTTGTTGCTTTTTGCTCCCGCCATAAGTTTCTGTATGAATCTAGAACAAGTTTGTTGCGTGAGTCTTTTGATTTTCATCAGAATTCAATGTTAAGAGCAAAGAGCAATCAATTTTGATTTTCATGAGAAATTCAATGTTAAGAATAATTATATAAATTTTTGCTTGATCTATTTTTAAGTGTTTTTTTTTGTACATTCTTAACTCAATGATTTTTCCTTCATAAGCTTGTTTTGATTTCTATTATGAATTGCAATGTTAAAAGTATATAATATATTTAATAATTTTTTTTATATTTTTTTTCAAGTATTAGCTTATTGATTTTCTTTCCACTAGCTTTTTCAATAAATATCTAGAACAAGTTTGTTGTTTAAGTGTTTTGCTTTTCATAAGAAATTTTATGTTAAGAGCAATTATTTTGATAAAATGTAGCTTCAGTTATTTTTTGAGACTTTTTTGATTTTTCTTCCATAAGGTTGGTTTATTTATTCATTTTGTTAACAAAATTCTAGCTTCTTAATAAATACCTGAACCAAGTTTGTTGCTTAAGTCTTTTGATTTTCATAAGAAATTCAATGTTAAGAGCAATTATTTTAATAAAGTTAAGCGTGAGTTATTTTTAAGACTTTTCGATTTTTCCTACATAAGCTTTTTTTTAATTTAATGTAAACATTTTAGAAATTTTATAAATTTTTTTTCTTGAATTTTTTCAAATACTATCCTTATTGATTTGCCTTTCACTAGCTTCTCAATAAATATCTGAACCAAGTTTGTTGCTGAAGTCTTTTGATAATCATAAGAAACTCAATGCTTAGAGCAATTATTTTGATGAAGTTTAGCGTGAGCTATTTTTTTATTTTATTTTTTTTGTGCATTCTTAACTAAATGATTTTTTCTCCACATTGTCACGAATTTCAATGTTAAAATTTTATAAATTTTTTGATTTTTTTAAGAGTAATTATTTTGATAAATTTTAGATTGAGTTGTTTTTAACGACTTCTTTGATATTTCCACCATAAGATTTTTTTTTTTTTATTTGAATGCAAAAATTTTAGAAATTATATAAAATTTCTTTAAAAGTTTTTTCAAGTATAAGCCTTATTGATTTTCCTTTCACTAGCTTCTCAATAAATATCTGTACCAAGTTTGTTGCTTAAGTCTTTTGTTTATCATAAGAAATTCAATGCTAAGAGCATTTATTTTGATTATGTTGAACGTGAGTTATTTTTTATTTACTTTTTTGTGCATTCTTAACTCAATGATTTTTTTTCTCCTCATTGTCACGAATTTCAATGTTAAAATTTTATAAATTTTTTGATTTTTGTAAGAGAAATTATTTTGATAATTTTTAGAGAGTTATTTTTAAAGACTTCTGTGAGTTTTTCTCCATAAGCTTGTTTTTGTTTTTTTTTTTTTAAATTTTAATGTAAAAATTTAGAAATTTTATAAAAATTTTTTAAAATATTTTTCAAGTAATATTGATTTTTCTTCCACTAGCTTCTCAATAATTATCTAGAACAAGTTTGTTGCTTAAGTCTTTTGATTTTCATGAGAAATTTCGAATGAAGTTTAGCGTGAGCTATTTTGTTATTTTTTTCGTGCATTTTAACTCAATGATTTTTCTTTCACATTTTCAAGAATTTCAATGTTTAGATTTTATAAATTATTTCAGAATTTTTTAATTTTTTCAATTGATTTTTCTTCCACTAGCTTCTCAATCAATATCTAGAACAAGTTTGTTACTTATGTCCTTTGATTTTAATGAGAAGTTCAATGTTAAGAGCAATTATTTGGATTAAGTTTAGCGTGAGCTATTTTTTATTTTTTTGTGCATTCTTAACTCAATCTTTTTTTCTCCACATTTTCAAGATTTTGAATGTTTAGATGTTATAAATTATTTTAGAATTTTTTTTTTAATTTTTTCCAATTAATGGCGTTTTCGTTTCTACCAAAAAATGTTGCCTTTTCACTGCCCTTGCCTCTTTTCGTGTTCGATTCTAAAATAAGTGCAAACGGGTGTGTAAATTCTGTGTTCGTTTCTTAAAATGTTGCACTCACACAGGGCAAAAAAGGCGCATTTTCTGCCCTGCGAAGCTTTCTCAGGGGAGAATGTTGCCCTGCATATCAGCTGTTCTTAAAACGGCAATGTTATGAAATGCGTGCGTTAGAGAAGGATGGTTAGATTCGTATATTATGTGTTGACATTTCTTGATTAGGAAGAATATGCACTTTTACAGGGTTGCGGGCAACATTGAAAACATTTTGCACCGCGACAAGGCAACATTTTTTGGGAGAAACGAAATCGCCATAAGTTTCCTTCCACTAACTTCTCCATAAATATCTGAACCAAGTTTGTTGCTTAAGTCTTTTGATTTTCATAAGAAATTCAATGTTAGTGGTAATTATTTCTATAAAGCTAAGCGTGAGCTATTTTGTGACTTTTTTTTTCAGTTATTTTCCCTCAACATTTTCAAGAATTTCGGTGTTAAAATTTTATAAATTATTTTAAAATTTTATAATTTTTTTCAAGTACTAAACTTATTGATTTTCCTTTCACTTGCTTCACAATCTACTTGTTGGTTGCTTGAAATATAATATTAATAAAAAAAAAAAATATAATAACTTCATGATTATTAATGCTTCCTTTGCTTAAAGAAAATTTAATATTCTTTGATTTTTTAAAAATTTTAAACGCTTGTTTTATGTAGAAGTGGCTAAATGTTGAAACTTCATAAATTTTAAAAGCGCCAATTTATGATTTTATAAAAATTTATTAATTTTTGTTTTTAAATAGCGCCATTTTTTGAGTTATTTCTTATACATTTCTGCCTCTTGTTCGTTTCTTTCACATTTTTCTGCATAAATCTAGAACAAGTTTGTTGCTCAAGCAATTATTTCATGCTACAGGCCAGTCAGACTTAACAGCTGTGCTGCAGTTATGCAAGCTTTTTTATGCAACAATAACTAGAATTTTCCTTTCAATTTGCAGATGCATCAATAAACTTGTTTGTATTTATATAAAAAAAAATCTTTATAATTTAAAAATATGTCTTGTTCATTTAAAGCATAAAAGGCTTGCACAAAATAGCACCAGTAAAACCAGCTATATAGCTACAAAGAGGCATATAATTTTAACAACAACAACAACAAGAAGCTGGCCAATAAATATTAAATATTGCAAATATACAACAGCAAACAGCAACAGGTGTTACGCAATGACCAAAAACAAAAATAAAAAAATTTAAAATAATGCAAAAAATGTCGTTCACACATAAATAAAATTAACAAAGAGCTAAATTTGTGTAATAAGAAAAAATTAATAATAAGTTAATTATAATAAAAAATAAGTCAAGCTGCAGTAGCCGCTAAAGTATGTGACCAATTCAGCTAATTAAGCAGAACGACACATAAAACAAAATAATGTAACAAACATAGACTGCAGCTACTCAAAGCAGCGACGAACTGTTAAGCTAAATACTTAAACACAAAAAAAAAAAAATAAAATAAATTTAAAATAAAATTAAACACACATAAAAATAAAATATTTTTGCACTAAAAATATAGCTAAGCTGCTGCTAAAATGTTTAGCTTAGTTCTCACTCAAGAGCGGTCTTCTTTTGCACTCAACTATAAGCCAGCCAGCCAGCCAACTCAATTCACTGCTTTGGCCTTTGCTTTGAACACTCTGTGCAGCCTTTAACGCTGCAGCCTAGCTCAGTTAAGTTGCGTTAGTTGTGCGGTACGGTTAACAAAATTTTGCAGCAAGCAGGCCACGCATGCGCAGTAAACAGTTGAACGCTTTAAATGTTTGTTTAAAATAAATTCAACCAACAGTCACACTGATTATTTAAATGAGCGTGCGTTTAAAAATTCAACAAAATTGGCTACGTGTTTGTAATATAATGTGACGATATGGCGGCAATGTCATAATAACAAATAAATAAAAAAAAGTCAGCCATAGCCGCATTTTAAGCATGCCAAACCTAAGCAAAAGTTTAGCTGACACATGAAGTGAAAGTAAAAAAAAAAATAAAAATTAAATTGAAATTAAAGTGTAAGAAAAAACAACAAAATTTCATAAAAGTGTCATAATTGTTTACTAAGCAATTAACGCAGTCATAACTTAGGTAAATAAAAAAAAAAAAGTGCAACATAAAAAAGAATAAAACAAAAGACTTAAGCAACGAACTCGTTTCAAGTAAATCGTCAAAAGATACTCATACGCCATAGTTTAAATTGCTTAAAGCATATAAAACAAACATAAAATAAAAAAAAAAACAAAGCTGTCATTGTGACAACAACAATAACAAAAACAGCAACAACAATAGCAGCAAAGTGCAACCGTTGTCCAGTTTCATGCAGGAGTGTCCCGTTCAAGACAACATTCACTTTACTTGCTTCAACGACGAGTGGAGTTAAATTAAATTTTTTTTTTTCTTTTTTTTTGTGCCAGCCACTAAACAAGGAAATCCGCAAGTTGCCTTGCTGTATGCAGCAAGCTTGTAGTCCACTTCACTAGCGCAACCACAGCCTCATTTGCAGCCGCATCGCCTATGCGTAACCCGTTTTTATTTATCGAAGATCTGTTGCTGCTGCTGCTGCTATCAAATTGATTTGTGGTAAGCTTGCGAAATATACAAACTTACAATTGTATGTCATAGCTTAACAAAGAACTGACCACAGCAACAGCAACAACAACAACAATAACAACAACCACGCTCAAGACGCGCTGGCTCATTTGCGTATGCATGCGTTATCAGCTTGTGAATTGTAACAAAAATTGAAAGTTGCCTTATTAACACAACAAATATTAAGAAATTATATTGTTGTTTTTTTTCTTTTTTTTTTTTTTTTATTGACTCACTACAACAGGTCTTAGTGAAAATGTTGACCAAAAATATAAAAAAAAAGAACTCGCACAACCGGCTATTACTAGCCATATGCATTTGTATAGCAGCGAAATTGCTGTCTTCCTTATAAATAGCCACAGCAAATATGCGTTTTTTAAAAATTTCTTTAAAAATATAGCCACAAAAGACAGTTGTTTAAACTTATATTCCTTTTTTTTGCCATAACTAGAGAGCTAAATTGTTGTCTTCCTTCTTGGCAGCTATTGAGACATTATTTTTGTACATATACAGGCCGATTTTTGCTTTTGAAATCAATCAGCAGCTTGTAAAGCCTGGCTTAGGCCACAAATATACTAGTTTTTGTTATTTATGTTGTTGTTGTTGTTGTTGTTGCAAAACAACACATTGCATTTCGAAAATCTTGTCATATGTTTTATTAATGCGTTTTTATTAAATGTGTGTAAATTTTTCACTGCAGTGAAAACTGGCACAAAAACTAGGCAGACCAGCTATAGCGCCAATGTGTGCTTAATTTTTTTTTTTTTTTTTTTTTTATAAAATTCATTTGAAAATTGTTGTTTTCCTTATTGATTGCAGTGCGTAAATTTTTTTTGTTGCCACCAAATGAAGCCATAAAAGCGTCAACAGATATTTAATACGAAAGACTTAAGACAGAAACTTGCTACTGCGTCATATTCGTGGCTGTTTAAAGAATTTATTTTGTTTGTTTTTTTTTTGCAATTAATATATGATAAGGCTGAGTTGCTTTTTTTTATTTCAGAGAAGTGAAAACTTTTGCTAATTAGCCAAAAAATAGTCTTGTCTCGATTAAACTGTTTTAAGTTGCTTTTTCTGCTTAGATTATACATATGTCCTTGTTAGTGATTTTTGTTTTTATAATAAAGACTTTAATATTGATTTGATTCAGGCAAAGTTTTTGAAATTGTCAGTAAAGTGAAGAATGTCGTGGACTGAGAACGAATCTTAATAGGCCTCAAATAATGGCATTAAGTGAGGCCCAGGTGAGCGAGAATATAGAACCATTGCATTTTCATATATAGCTGGGTAATACTTACTGCTTTGTTCTATTTGCACAGAGACATCGCTCTTTTTATAAGAACGAATGTGGCATATCAGTACAAATGAAGCCTGAACGTAAGTGATCCAGAATTTGGCTCCATGTGGGTCAAATTCAGAGTCCGCTTGTAATAAACTGAACTCTTCCTCTGATTTCATAACGCATATTTTGGGATTGTTCTCCGTCAGCTTTGTTGTGGGCAATTTTAATGTCCACAACCTGGCTTGGCTAGTCTCTCAGGCCAATAAACACCTGAAGACCACTACGTTAAGCTCTTTGCTGAATCGAACCAAATGCTTCAATTAGTGAAGAACCAACTTTCATTCCTAGACTGACTTTGCAGAGCCAAAAAGTTCTAGAATTTTTCCAAGATCTCACTTTGAAAAATATGATGCGAATGTCCATGAATCTTTTGGTAATTCGAACCACTGTACCATATTCGCTGCTTTTTCATATTCTAATCTTTCAATCCTTTCCCATAAAGTCCTGAAGAGGATCGCTTGGTATTATGAAAGCGAAAATTGGATTGCGTTAAATAATTTTTACCGCAACTTCAATTGGAAATTATGTTTTGTCGACAGAAATATGAATTCCGCGGCTATTATGGTACAAGAGATTATTTTATTGGGAATGCGGTGTTTCATACTTAATAAGATCAGAAGCATTAAAGCATCTGCTTCGATTCCAGTTCTTGTAAAAGATGACCAAATCTTCACTGACTCAGGTAATAAGAGCTCCATAATCAGCCACTGTCCTTCATTGAAAGTAAATTTTCTTTAATGCAGGAGATTTATTTTCGAATTAGAGTATTTAAACGTGTCCTTGCAACTTTCAATACAAATAAAGCCTCCGGTTCTGATGACAAACCATCAATTGTGCTCAAAGCGTGTACTTTAGACCACCTCTTATGAAAAAAAAGTGCGTCCTATGCAAAATAATTTTTTTTTTTTTTTTTACCGAACGTAGTGGGTTACGCATTGACATATTTCTTCATATCTCTGATGTTTACAGACGGATTTTACGATATGGTATATGAATGCTTTTGTCTCAAGAGGACCAATATGACCTCTATAGAGATTATTGACCTCAGGTGCACCGTTCTAGTACTTACCCACGAGATCTCAGTTCCTACTATTCTAATGTACCACCCTAATATCAAAAAAAAAAAAACTCGCGTGTAGCAACGTACACGTGGCAGAAGTGAAACTTCTTTAACAGTAAGAAATAAGAGAGATTTTAGTGTGAAATAGAGAGAGAAAGTATCTGAAAAGAAATTCAATCAATACGAAATGGAATAATAATTTGTTGTTTCAATATTTGCATCCAGGGACCGTACCGAATATGGTTTTTGTCGAAAGTGTCACATATTAACTTTTATCTCTTAATTTTTATTTGTTCCGAAAAAATAACAGTTTTTTGTGCCTTATCGTTTTTTTGGGCAAAAATAACAGTTATTTTCTGCCGTTTATTTTTCGGTCAAAAATATCAGGTAATTTATATTTGTTCAAGTCATTTTACCGATAAAAAAATTTTGATATTATTATTTTCATCTCATCGGTGAGACATTTTTAACATGGTGTCAACAGTTCAATCTGTCAAGCGGCCTTTAAGAAAACACAAATTGCTTGATATTTTTGACCGAAAAAATTAAAGTCACAAAATAACTGTTATTTTTGACCGATAAAATAAAAGTCAAAAGTAACCTTTATTTTTCCTCGAAATATACTTGTCAAGAAATGAACTTTTAAAGAATCAGTTTCAAATTTAAAAGCGACTTAATATTCGTGAGGCTGAGAACATTTGTAACACAATGGTATATTTGAAAAAGTCTTTCGACAATTTTTTTCATTTGAAAATTGTAAAATAACAGTTATTTTCGGTACTTGTTTTAGTTCAGTTGGTGTTTTAGTTGCTTTCGAATGTCTTCTCAACATTGTTACTTTTTGAATGCTGGATTGCATTTGCATAGTACTCTTTGAAGGAACTTCCGAAAGCAGAGGCAAATCTTGTTCATTATTACCTCCTGCTTCCTGATCATAATAATTGCTATGTTGATAGAGGGCCTCATAAAGCAGCGAACGTTGATTGTTGAGTGCATCAACTTGGTTGGCTTTAAAATTTTGTTGAGATGCATCAGTGTGTTTTTTGGGGATTGGTTCTTTGTAGATTCACCAAAATACACTGATGTTTCGTAAAAGTGCATTTTTAAACTTAGCCGTTGTTGCAATCACCTTACCTTCATCATTAGTTGCAGACCCAGCTGCGGCTGTATTCTTAAGAGCTCTAATTCGCTCTTTATATTCACGAACGCGTTCTGCTCCTGTTTTAGCTATTTTTCTATTCTTTTTTATAAGATGCATACTTGTAGGATAAAAATTAATGTTACGGTTATGTTAATAATGTAATGTTAATTATGTTATTTTCAGTATGTTACGCGTTTAGTTTTAATTACATTTTGTTTGATTATATATCATGTGCCTACGTGGCGTAAAGGAAAAGATTCCGGCTCATAAGCAACGATGTTCGGAGTTCAATTCTCGGCAGCGATAGTAATTTTTTTTTAATTTTCATATGAATTGAAAACGTTAGCCTAGCGTCACGAAAAAGGACCTTGAAATTTCACTCGCCGCCAAAGAAGTTTTACTTCAAAAATAATGTATCCATATTTCTTGCAAAACTATTTTTAAAAAATTTTTGAAAATTTTTTGCCGAACGTAGGGCTCCCTTTTTTCAGTTTCATCATATCTTCGGTATTAAAAGTCTGATCATATTGAATGACATATCGATGTTTTTGTTTAAAAGAGACTAATTATTTTTCTCCAAAAAAAAAAAAATTAAATAATTTTTTCCTTGGAAGGCCTTAAATTGATTTTGAAGAATTTTAAAGCTCGTCAATATCAATGCGCGATCCCTACATTCGGTAAAAAAAACAAACAAATTTTTTCGTAATTGTCGTGCAAATATGCATCATATTTGCTGGTATACGGCGCACTTTTTTTTGATTTTTGCGTTACGTTTTCAACATCTCCTACAGGACAAGAGTATTTCCATCTTGTTGGAACATCGTAAATAACCAGCCAGTACTAAGAAAGGGCGATGCCGTATTTGATATAATCATAACGGATATTTGATATATTTTATGAGACTTTTTATGTGCTTCCGAACCATCGTTTTTACCTCTGTCGGAATGTTTGCACAATGCCACAGTTCTTGAAGAATTTTTTTAAACTCTTGGTATATAATTATTAACTAAAATAAAAGTTAATTTTTTATAAATAAAAAAATTATATCAAATATTTCAACTATTATAACTTCTTTGTTTTTAAACTTAAGAAATAATTTTTTGAACACAAACTAAGCAAATATGAAGGAGTTACTTAATGAGAAAAAAAAAAATAAATTTAAGAAGGGGTGCATTGGACTAACGGGTCTTACTAGTAGAATATGACCTCAAAATCAAAATATTCTAAAAAGACAATGCCGCTATAGCAGCTAAATTTTTTCTTAACTCAACTTTCTTTCAAAATATAAAATAAATTTTGCTGATGTATCCGCTCTTCTATTATCTTGAAAATCTTCTTAATTAAAAAAAAAAGTTTCGAATGTTTTTAGATTTCCGCTCAAACTTGATTTGAAAAAAAAAGTATACTACAAGTCATTGTCGAAAATTAAACACGCTGCTGTTAAAATAAATTTAATACGCTGCTTAAGTCTTTTTCTACTGTCTGTCAACATCAACTGTTGAACAAACTTGAACTATCAACTTCATGTTCAGTTCAAGAAATTGTTAACCATCACAATGTTAGTTAAACAGCAACTTAACAATTGCTGACTTGCGTGTCAGCGGCAATTGTTTTCTTAACTTCGATTTGTCACTTATGTACAGCATAAAAAAATATATAATCATGCTTAACTTAGTCAGTGCTTAAGCTAATGAACCAATTAAGCTTTATTATAACTAACATTGAGTTTAAGTCATCTGGCACGGGGAGGTTAAAAAACGCAGCAAATTAAATTCCTGTGTATGTAAGTGTTTACAAGCTAACAGAAACGGTAACAAGGCTATATAGTTAGTTTATAAAAAAACAACATTTTAGTAGTTAATATTAAAGCTTAATTTTTTAATATCAATAAATTTTGCTGCAGGCAACAAATAAAGTTTTCAAGTTCACATTTCCAGAAACTTAATTAATAGAAAATCATGCTCATATGTTTAGACCTTAAAAAAATAAGTTCTACAAAATAAGCATACAAAACACTCACACTAAGTTGTATTTGTGCACAACAAGTGACGTTAACCTATTGAATATTAAAACTAAGTGTTGAAATCGAAGATACCAACCAAAACATTAGATTTCTGTAAGACTTAATAATTTAAATGAACATTAACAAACAGCAGGTAAACAAAAAATTTCTTGAATTCAAATTCAAATTCAAATTCAAATTCAAATTCACATACAAATTCAAATTCAAATTAACATACAAATTCCAATTCACATACAAATTCAAATTCACATACAAATTCAAATTCAAATTCAAATTCAAATTCACATACAAATTCACATACAAATTCAAATTCAAATTCAAATTCAAATTCAAATTCAAATTCAAATTCAAATTCAAATTCAAATTCAAATTCAAATTCAAATTCAAATTCAAATTCAAATTCAAATTCAAATTCAAATTCAAATTCAAATTCAAATTCAAATTCAAATTCAAATTCAAATTCAAATTCAAATTCAAATTCAAATTCAAATTCAACTTCAAATTCAAATTGAAATTCAAATTCAAATTCAAATTCAAATTCAAATTCAAATTCAAATTCAAATTCAAATTCAAATTCAAATTCAAATTCAAATTCAAATTCAAATTCACATACAAATTGAAATTCACATACAAATTCAAATTCACATACAAATTCACATACAAATTCACATACAAATTCAAATTCACATTCAAATTCAAATTCAAATTCAAATTCAAATTCAAATTCAAATTCAAATTGAAATTCACATACAAATTCAAATTCACATACAAATTCACATTCAAATTCAAATTCACATTCAAATTCCAATTCACATGCAAATTCAAATTCAAATTCACATACAAATTCAAATTCACATTCAAATTCCAATTCAAATTCACATACAAATTCAAATTCAAATTCACATACAAATTCAAATTCAAATTCAAATTCAAATTCAAATTCACATACAAATTCAATATCAAATTCACATACAAATTCCAATTCACATACAAATTCAAACTCACATACAAATTAAAATTCACATACAAATTCAAATTCACATACAAATTCTTATACAAATTCAAATTCACATTCAAATTCCAATTCAAATTCACATACAAATTCCAATTAAAATTCACAAACAAATTCAAATTCAAATTGAAATTCAAATTCAAATTCACTTACAAATTTAAATTCACATTCAAATTCCAATTCACATACAAATTCAAATTCACATGCAAATTGAAATTGACATTGAAATTGAAATTGAAATTTCAATTTCAATTTTAATTTCAATTTCAATTTCAATTTCAATTTCAATTTCAATATCAATTTCAATTTAAATTTAAATTTCAATTTCAATTTCAATTTCAATTTCAATTTCAATTTCAATTTCAATTTCAATTTCAATTTCAATTTCAATTTCAATTTCAATTTCAATTTCAATTTCAATTTCAATTTCAATTTCAATTTCAATTTCAATTTCAATTTCAATTTCAATTTCAATTTCAATTTCAATTTCAATTTAAATTTCAATTTCAATTTTAATTTCAATTTCAATTTCAATTTCAATATCAATTTCAATTTAAATTTCAATTTCAATTTCAATTTCAATTTCAATTTCAATTTCAATTTCAATTTCAATTTCAATTTCAATTTCAATTTCAATTTCAATTTCAATTTCAATTTCAATTTCAATTTCAATTTCAATTTCAATTTCAATTTCAATTTCAATTTCAATTTCAATTTCAATTTCAATTTCAATTTCAATTTCAATTTCAATTTCAATTTCAATTTCAATTTCAATTTCAATTTCAATTTCAATTTCAATTTCAATTTCAATTTCAATTTCAATTTCAATTTCAATTTCAATTTCAATTTCAATTTCAATTTCAATTTCAATTTCAATTTCAATTTCAATTTCAATTTCAATTTCAATTTCAATTTCAATTTCAATTTCAATTTAAATTTCAATTTCAACTTCAATTTCAATTTCAATTTCAATTTCAATTTTAAATTCAAATTCAAATTCAAATTCAAATCTGAGTTTCAAGCGAACTTAACGATTTTCATAGCTAATTTAAGCAAAGCAGCAGCAATTAAATTGAATTAGGCACAAAAAAACAATAACAATTGAAAGCGACTTTAATGAAACACTTGAAGTTTAATACAAACATATCAAGTAAGTAGATTGAAAGTGATACTTTTAACTGCAACAGCGTTGCGCAAAGTTATTTGAATGTGAGTCGCATAGAAACTTTAAGAGTTCATTAACTGCAAATACGATTGAAGGCTTGAAGGTTTTTTTTTACCAAGAGATTTTGATGAAGGCCAAACGAATTTGAAGCATTAAACAGTAGTTTTCAATTAAAACTGCAAGTGAACACAATAAAAACTTAAGCAGCGTGAGTTGCTAAAACTTTCGCTTTTTATAAAGTAAGCTTGTATGAAATAAGCTTTATCTTGTGATTTTATTGAAAAATATAAGTTCCGTTCTAACAGCACAGCAACAAAATTCGTGGAATTTTTTGGTGTGCTTTAATCAAGCGTAACGTTTTAAGCAAGTTCGTTGCTTAAGTCTTTTGTTTGTGTCTGCCTTTATACAGTCAGTTAGCTTTATGCAAACAAATTTAAGCCCTCTACTGAATGATTGCTGAAAAAATAACTTAATTGATAGGCAAAAATTATCTACTCTTATATAAATAAAGCATTATGTGCTCTCATGCTCTCATTATTTTAAGCAAATATAAAAATTAAATGTACAAAGTAAGAAATGCAGTCACATAGTTATTTGATTACAGCAATTAATGAGCAACATTAGCGGTAAGCTTCATGTACGACTTACTTAAATTTAATGCTCGATTGATCAAATGAGACACTGACAAATTGCTGAAGCGCAAAGCTTTTTTTTTATATTATTTAATTGTTACAGCGACCGGCAAGACTGATTAAATATATGTTGAAAAAAACAAAAACAATCAATAATAGCAAAAAAAAAAAAAAAAACCAAAAACAAAAAGTAGCACGAAATAAAAATTGAAGCATTTTAACACCGTTAGATAATCTCTACGCTGCAATCATAAATGTAAGGCAAAAAACCAAGTTATAGGCGGCCGTTTGAGGCAAAGTCAGGCAAAAGCAACAGCAAATATTGCAAAAAGCAGCAAGAAAAGCAATTTGCGCTCAATCATGTTTTGTTTTGAGTATGACGTTCACAACAACAGTTACAACAACAACTACCGTAATACAATAACTGCAGAACGTCAACAGCAACATTTGCTATTGCGCATAAAACATTGCAAAAACTGCATGCTTTATGCGCAAGCGTAGCATGTAGTGACAGCCGTCAGCAGCTTGCTAGCTGTCCACGCTGCCGTTTTGCATAAAGTTGCTAAAAAATTGAAAATTATTGATATATATTAAGAAATTACTCACAGTTTTTTATCTAAATCTTGACTGCAGACATATTTCGATAAGCAGCCAAAATTAAATAGATTTTTATTTTTGTCTTAAGTGCCTCTTAATTTTCAAATTTTCCTCTCTTCAATTTCACAAGCATTTAACAAACATAAAATTTCATTTAATTTGCGCACTTGCGGCAATTTGTTGTGTAGAAAAAGAAATTGTTTGTTGTTGAAGTTATTGCTTTAAACACTCACACAACTTAAGTGTGTTGAATTAAATACCTGCTCGCGTCAGTTTGAGATATACAAATTTTACTTTTAGCAGCAGCAACAAGTAACAATTTGTTGTTAAATTGTTAAAATTAAAATTTATGCCGAAATATTAAAACCATTTAAGCCAACAACTACAATAAGCTGACGTAAGACGGAAATGTAGTGCTTAAATATATCAACTAAAAAAAAAAAAACAACATTTAATATGTTTGCCACTTTAACTTTAGAGACATGGCATGTCAAGCACTTTGGTTTGATTATGATAGATATTATTTCAGTTACGACACTTTAATTATATAAAAAAAATCTAAAGTCAAGTAACATACATAGTGTTGTGGAGCTTAAGTAGTTGCTTAATAAAAAATTTCTACAAAATATACTCGACTAATTTTAAGAGTATGAGAGTAAAATAAGTTATAGGGGTATTCACACTGCCTTGGGTAGTTGCATAGATTGGCAAATGCCATACGTTTTGTTTTTGTAAAAACGCCATTCTACCCAAGTACCCATCTATCAATCTACTCTAGCTGACCCCCTAACTTGTTTGGCTTAATTGATTGAGTACTTTTGTCATGGGTTAAAATATTTTCCAAAAGTAGGCAATAATTGAATTGACAAAAAAATCAAACAAAGTAAACAAATTATAAGTGAATAATAGGTCTGTTCACGTACTCTAAAGTTTTAGTCCAATTTACCAGTTTTTACCAGTTTTAGTTCGAGAAGCGTTCCCGTACACGAAAAAATGGTAAAAGAGAGTGCAATCGAGAGAGTAAAACATTTCCCCTCCTTGTCAAAAGTTGCAAGTTTTAGTCCGAGAAATTTCTTCGGGTAAAAATGGTAAAAGTGTCAAATAGCTTAAAATTAGCTGTTTACAAGTAAGCAAAGAAATTGCGATACATCCAAACTTCATTGAAACTATTAAAATGGAACCCAGAAACATGGGTAAATGTGTAAAAACTAATATAAATTCTTAACTTGAGAATTAATTTCAATATTATTAAAAATCTTAGACATTTCGTCTGCAATGCCGATGCTACACATCAAGGCAATGCTGGACAAACTATCTTATTTGACAGTTTTTACAATTTTAGTCCGAGAAGCGTTCCCGTACTTTTTTGTGTTTTTCTATATTTTCGAAAGATTTTTTCTCATTCTCAGACTTTTGACAGTTTTACCACTTTTAGTCCAAAAAGTACGGCAACAGACCTAATATAGAAAAATGTGTTAAAATGAGTTATTTTAAAATTTTTGAGATAAAAATTATTGAATGCCGCAAAGTTCACGTTAAAAATTACTTCTATATAAAATAAATTTTTTACGCCCGTACAATGGCCTAAATTTTGCGCTTATAAAATGACATGAATTATATGGTGGCAACTCTTTTCAAGCTGTCAGTCATCTCTCATCAGCTGTTATTCTACAAAGTACTCAATTGCAGTTAAGGGTGCTCACAGTAATCAAAAGTACTCAATCTACCCGTACTCAACTACCCAAGTCAGTGTGAATACCCCTTATATAATTGAAAATAGATTTAAGAGTATTTTATTGAAACAAATTAATTTTGAAGCTTGTTATTTGTAAACAAAAATATTTAAAAAAAAACCATTTAAAAATATTTAATTTCATTGAAAAAATTTTAAGAATAGCGACCTTTTTTTTAAGACACACAAGATTTATTGATTTTTGTTTCGAATCAAAACAAATTCAGCTCAAATGCGGTCTTATATGCCGCTTGTCAGAAAATCAAAAATGAAAATTTGAAATTTTTGTTTTTCCATAAAAACGTTTTTATGCATTTTTTTGTGAAACTTTAAAATTTTTGGAAAAACTTTTGGGCTCTTTTTAGAACTAATGATTAAAAAATAAATCATTAAGTAACAGTGAAATTTTTTAAAATTCTTTTAAGTCAATTGATTTAAAAAAAAAATACTAAATAAAAATCAATGAAATTTATTTAAAAAATTACAGAGATTTTGGCTATCCAATACAAAAATATAAATTTCAAAGAGTTTTTTATCTCTTAGCATTTGAAAGGTGCTTTTGAAAAAATCACATTTAAATGAAAATTAACCCTTATTCGACATACCTCTCTGACGTAACGAGCTTGGCATACTAGGATCAGGTGCACGCCAGTGACAAAAACCGTCATAAAAAACTAACTATGGAATATTTTGACTTGATTTTTTTTTCAACTTCTTAAAAGTTAATCTATATCTTTATTATAACAAGTTGTACCCGGCGCACTTCACTTCGTTTTTTTTTTCAAGTAATAAAAAGAAATAAAATTTTACATGTCGTTAATAACCAAGTATGTAGTTATATTTAAGTATTTGTGAATACTTTGGAATGCTTTGGAATGAATACATGCTCGTCTTTGTAGTAGCCTTTGAGTATCGTTGCTTGAATGACATTGTTTTTCAAGTTCCATTGCACGGGCTTGTTAGATTAAGGGGGAACTTGACATTGGCCGTTTTTTGAAATTGACATTTTTTAATAATTTTGTATTTTAGTAAATATTCTTAAAATTCTAAGAATAATTTCATGGAAAAATGCTGACGGGTTTCAGAAGTTATAGCCGGATTAGTGAGAGCGCATTTTTATTTTTCCTTGCATTTTTCTTTGTTCACAAACTTTGAACACGTTTATCTCGAAACCATGTTATTCGTACTGGTTGCGGCACTAGCGGGTTAATTTTTTGACGATTTTTTTTTTTTGTATTTTTTTAAACTTGATTCGCTATCGTATGACACGAGCTCTGTTTTGAATTTTTTTATTAATTTTTTATGAATTTTTAAAGCCAATATTTTTTTTGAAAAAACACACTTTCAAATTTAGAACATCACCAAAAATTTAAAAAAATTAAAAAAAATGCTCCTGTCATACGATAACCAATTTTGTTAAGATTTAAAAATGTCATATTTTTTCCAGATCGGACAATTTTTGCGACTCCCAGCGCTGCAACCACGAGGCCCCGCTTTTTTCTCTGCCACCAGTTTGGAGCTCTATAAAACCGTGTTGGAGTGAAAAATATATTTTTTTGAATTTTTTTTCTTGTATTTATTCTCTACAATAACAATAAAAAATTTTGGAAAAATGTTTGTTTTTGACTGAGTTATGAATTTTTAAAAAAATTTCTGTTTTCTCTGCCGCGAATGTTATGTTCCACCTTAAAGAATATCCTGCTCCGTGCTCTATATCGCTCAAACTGTTTATAGTTAACTTTACAAACTGTTTATAATTGTTATTGCAACGCTTCTTAAAACATGTTCAGACTGAACCAGAACCTGTTTCGCTATTACAGTGCTTTTTATATGAACAAAATTTTTAGCCTAAAAGTATGCACACAAAATTTATTTGTTATTTATCAGTAAGCACACATTGACGACGACTGGAACAAAATAACATTTGAAGAGAAAGAAAAATGTCATATCGTCTGTTACTTAATTATTTTGAATACGACACGTCGCACATTGATTGAAGAGTGGCCGAAATTAATTTTTTTTCATGTTCGCCGATTTGGATAATTTTTTGGTATTTTGTTGTCAGATATCTGAATATTATGATTCCGTAATATTAGGCTGATATATTTTTTTTTATTTGCTTGGACAGACATGCTCAAAGTTCATATATGTGCGCTTGTTTAAAATGGCATGCAAATTTACCGTATATTCAATCTTTTGGTACAATCACAGTAAACTCATCATTTGACTTTGTTATATATTTTCGTAAATGACAATTGTCATAGATGAGATTTGCATTAAAAAAATTGGAAAAAAGTGCCATATAAAAAATTTCGTAGAACAAAATATAAACAACATCAAAATTTCAATGTTCATCAACTTCCGTGAACTGCATCTTTTTAGCGCTGTGAAGCGCTGTTAAACGAAAGATGTCAAATTACAGCTTGAAGTATCAGCTAAAAGTTAAAAAAAAATTCAGCTGCTCCTACCTGCTCCTTTCGAAAAAAAAAAAAATAGTACGATAATGATGTTAAAAAATTATTAAAAGATTATGCTTAAGTTACTAATTCATGTTATTCTATTTGTTTTTTCTTTGAGTGGTGCATTAAAATCAAGGGAATAAGGGTTGATGCATTAAAAATCAAGGGAATAAGCCACTTTTTCAATACAAGTTGTATCCGCCCACCTTATATTTTTAAAATTTCACAAAAATGATTCTGTGTGTTTAAAAATGATATGTGCCAAAAAACAATACCGTAGGTCAAAATTGAATTTTCACTTTGTATGGGAGATGGGCGTTAAAGTAGGCGGATATTTTTAAAATTTCACAAAAATGATTCTGTGTGTTTAAAAATGATATGTGCCAAAAAACAATGCCGTAGGTCAAAATTTAATTTTCACTTTGTATGGGAGGTGGGCGTAAAAGTGGGCGGATCATAAATTTTTTTCTTGATTCAAGCAAAAACTGCATGTGTGCCAAGTTTCATTGTCCTTTGACAACTTCTTCTATTTTTAGCCGCTCGTTCTATGAACCTCAAACAATGTGCGTCGTACGACGAGCTTCTTTACTTGTAAAAAAATAATTACTTTTTGACTTAATTTTGTTTTAAGCTTCTTAAAAGTATTTTTGTAAATAAAATGCAAGTTTCATAGATCAAAAATGTTATTCAGAAAGTTAAAAAAGCATAAAAATATCTTTTTTATAGCATAACACAGAAATAGTGGGGTGGAAACAAGCCCAGTGTACCGTATAAGGGTTAAGCTAGCTTTTAGAAAAATTAGCAAACTTTGAAAACCGTTAAAATTTGACTTAGTTATGTACTTCGAAAGTCAAAAAATTGAATTTGAAACAGCTTTTGTACATTTTGTGACGACTGATGAATACATAAAAATAAATTTTTTGAAAAAATATTTAATTTTAAAAAAAAATCTTAAGCTCGAACCCACAAGTCGTTACTCAATCATATTAAAAGCGGCCGATTTTTAACATAAATTGTAGATCTAATTTAGAATGTTGGGAACACTACAGAAATTTCATAGTTTTGACCTAGGCCGGGTGCGCCCATAACTTGAAAGCTTATGTTGAGAGGGTGTTTGGTGACATAAACAATTTTGTTTTTTAAGGTTGACCCAGAATCTGCACAAAATCGTATTTTTTGTATAACTTCAACAGTTTTCAACCGATCGTAAAACTCAAAAGTTTAAAGATTTTGTATGAACTTTTATTTTATAAAAATCGAAATTTAAATTTTTTTTTTTGGGGGGGGGGGGGGCGGGGGTACTGAGGAAATATGATGAACAATTGAATTCTATAGTCAAAGATGGAATCGGAGTTAAAAAGTTTTTAGAACAAATTATTGTCCTTTCTGAGATCTATCCAACGACATATATTTTTGTTACGGTACTGTTTGATTTTAAATTTTTGACATATGACTTAAAACTTATTTTCACAGCTTAAGGCAAACAGTTTGATTTCAAAATTGCTCAAATCTTATACACAGGAAGTAAATATTTATCTTTACCACTCAAAATATGAAAATACAGATATTTTTGATATAAATATTCTCGTAACCTTTTTATATATATATTACGAAAAACTACTTCAAACCTTTGATGTTTAAAATTGTATAATTTCATGTACAATTTGTCGAATCGAAGTACGTCATATTTGATCAACCATCGTGAATTTCTTAAATTTTTAAATTTGAGTCTTTAAATGTTTTCGCTTTAAAGACGAAAAGTTTAACGTTGCGGTAGCCCAGAAACTTCCGCGAGGAAAAATTTTAAAATAAAATTTTAAAATTATTTTGTCCTCACTTTGGATTCTATAGTCTGTTTTAAATATATGTTGATTCTAAATATATCTTTACCAAATTAACTATCTTATTAACGTTTGTCTAATCAGGAAACTCAAATTTAACTCTTTCAATGTAATGCTTATATTAATTGTCGAAACAATATTTAATCATGAATAGCCATTATTTTGTTGTTAAAAATATACCATTAAAATTAAAAAAAAAATTAATAAAAAGTATATTTATTCTCAAAAAATAAATAAATTTTGAAAAAAAAAATAAATTCCAATAGCATTATATTTGTACACATAAACCATGTTCCAAAATATCACAGTGATAGTTTTTTTATAAAATTTCAAACACAAGCCCGAAGAGCATGAAATCACCTTATTTCAGGTCTGGGGAATCGAACTGCATCATTAGCTATTTAAGTTTTTAGTATGCCTATTACAGAATTTTTTCTTGAAAATTTTGCCGAAGAAAGATTTTTCAGGTTAAACGCCCTATTTTATAGCTTTTAGTTTGTATTTCGTGGACTTTTTCGGCAAGATTTCTAAGGAAAAGTTGTTTGGAATGCCTCGGGCTTTATTTTTTGTAAATATACCAAATATGAAAAAATAGGTCTTGGGCACCTTAACCCTTTCAATGGATTAAAAAAGTCTATATATTCTTAAAAATGTGTACTATTATTTATAAAAAGAATCGGTTTGATTACTGTAATGGGTTACCTTTAAAAAAATCCAGATCATTGACTTTTTTTTCGCACTTCTCGGTGCGTTGTCCCCCTTGACCTTTATTTCATAATATATTCCTTTAATAACACTTCCACAGAGCTGAATATTGAGTTTGAATATTGTGTTCATATTCAAACTTTTCTTTCCAACTGTTCGAATTTCAATCACATCCCTGACACATAGAAAATTATTTCCCCTGCACAGAAACATCAAAATTTATTTTTCTCTATTTTCATAAAAATTTTATTGCTCTAGCAGTAGCAGAACAAAATTAGAAAATTTATTTTTCTTAAAAAAAAAAAATTAAAAATATTAAAAAAAAAATTGCAAAATTTTTGTATATTTCGCCAACAAAATTTTAAATTTTGCTCGCTTTTTTCGCTAACAACTAACAAAAAATTCAAATGAACACCTACATAGTTTGGGATAATCATGGAGACATTGTCTTACGCGACAGTGTGCCAAAGATGTATGGACGCATCTGTGAATTTATGCTGGAGCAATACTTTAAGCCAAATCCAATATTCAACATATTGCAGATGCAGGAAGAGGAGGGCATTAATGAACAGTATATCGTATTGTTAATGCATATACTGCGCAATGAGTGTACCATAGTGGCCATAGACGAGAAGACCAACACTATCTATGCAGTGGCACTGATCAAATGGATGACCACAGAATGGCGCTCCTGGTAGGTTGGCATAAAATTAACAATTTTCATGAATTGTTTGGAAGAATTCAGTTTTTCTGCAGGGTTAATCTGCTGGAAACGGTGAGCTCACGCAAGCTAAATGATCTGATCACGCTGTGGCACATAATGATCTTGAACTATAGTCGTGAATTTCCCAAACATGACTCTGATAGCATGCATATTTTTCAATACCACATAGCCGTAGAACTGCGAAGCGATGAAGTGTTTATGTGGAAATTTTTTAATGCCATCAGTGAGGCGGGGCGCCATATGAAAATGCCGCGTGTTACTTGTGTTTCGTTGTCCACAGCTAAGCAGCAACAATTGGAAACTGCTGACTATAAAAGATTATCACAAATCATCTATGCAATGTATATATCACGAGATCAGCAACGTCCATTTGGACTGCTGCGCAATGCAAACGAGCAGATTGTTGTGTTCTATGAGAAGCAGCTAGAACCATTGATACCTTACTATGACATGCCACCATTTGAACCTGAGCCCGTTAAAGCAGTGATAAGTGCGCATGTTGAACCAGAGGTCATACCAGAAGCAAGGCGCAGAAGTAGCGCTTAATTGTTTGACGAACTGTTAATTGTTTCTCTTATTTTTTTGCTGCTCGCACTAAATCTTTGCCAAGTGTACTGAAAAGTTTTTGAAAAGCATTATTTTGTTAAAACATAAGTTATAAATTTAACCGGCAGTTATACAACACAAGAGTTCATGTCATAAAATTTTCAGTTTACTTGCCACTCTCTCATACAAACTGTCTGTCATCGCCATTTCGCGTGTAATGTTGTAGAAAAAAAAAAAACAGCAAAATTTAAGTTGTAATAAAAGTGCGCAGCATCTATTGCGTAATATTTTTATGTTTGTGCTATAATTTTTGTTTCTTTCTCAGATGATATTTATTGACTTTAAGTCAAGCAAAAAATAGGTGTGTGGAAAAGAAAAAAAAAAAAAAAACAAAGCAGTCATAAAAGCCAGACGCGCATGGCATAAAAAGAGTTTTAAGACAATGTTTTGATGGCTTTTATTGACAAAAAAAGCCAACACTAACTTTTATAGCTTTCAACGCCTGACGAGTGAACAAAAAACAAGTTAGTTGCTTAAGTCTTTTGTTTTATTTTGCCGATAGAAAATTATTCACTGTTTCATGTGCAGCTATGCATTCATTGCATACTTATGGGAGTTGCTTTTATTATGGAGTTGATGATGTTCTTACTACTGGCGTGTGAGCACAATTCAACTGTTTTAAAAAATTTCCCATACATATCCCTTTAAGGGAAATTTTTTATTTTGTTCATTTAGCATTTATTTTTAACCAAACAAATAGTTTTTATGGAAATTAAGTAATTTTTACTAGAAATTACTATAGAAAATTTGTGAAAATTGCTTATTTTAAAAATTTTTTTCGGAATAGACTCTTCTACGTATCTTACATGCACAATTATACGTTTTTTAAAAATTTCCCAAAAATATCCCTTTAAGGGAAATTTTTTATTTTGCTATTTTTAGAATTGCTTTTGCCCAAAAAACTAGTTTTGATGAAAATTTATTAATTTTTATTAGAAATTACTAAAGAAAATTTGAGAAATTTGCATATTTTACAAATTTGTTTTTGAACAGACTCATTTATGTGGCGTGCGAGTACAATTCAACTGTTTTTAAAAAGGTTCCAAAAATATCCCTGCTAGGGAAATTTTTATTTTGTTCAACTAGGAATTATTTTTACCCAAACAACTGGTTTTTATAAAAATGACGTAATTTTTACTAGAAAATACCATTGAAAATTTGGAAAATTTGCTTATTTTCGATATTTTTGTCGGAATAGACTTTTTATGTAGCGTGCGAGCACAATTCAACTGTTTTTAAAAATTTCCCAAAAATATCTCTTTGAGGGAAATTTTTTATTTTGTTCTAAAAGGAATTATTTTTAACCAAATAAATGGTTTTTATATAAACGAAGTGATTTTTTATTAAAATTACTAAAGAAAATTTGGGAAATTTTCTTATATTCGAAATATTCTTCGGAATTGACTCTTTTATGTAGCGTGCGAGCACAATTCAACTGTTTTGACAAATTCCTAAAATATATCCCTTTAAGGGAAATTTTTTATTTTGTGCCTTTAGAAATAATTTTAAACCCAACAACTGGTTTTTATGAAAATTAAGTAATTATAATTAGAAATTACTTTAGAAAATTGGGGAAATTTGCTTATTTTCAAAAAAATTTTCGGAATATAATCTTTTATGTGGCGTTCAAGCATAATTCAACTGTTTTTTAAAATTTCCCAAAAATATCCCTTTTAAGGGAAATTTTTTATTTTGTGCCTTTAGAAATAATTTTAAACCCAACAACTGGTTTTTATGAAAATTAAGTAATTTTTATTAGAAATTACTTAAGAAAATTGGGAAATTTGCTTATTTTCAAAATATTTTTCGGAATATAATCTTTTATGTGGCGTGCAAGCATAATACAACTGTTTTTAAAAATTTCCCAAAAATATCCCTTTAAGGGAAATTTTTTATTTTGCTCTATTAGCACTTATTTTTACTCAAACAAATAGTTTTTAAGAAAATTAAGTAATTTTTGATAGAAATTACTATATAATATTTGATAAAATTGCTTTTTTTAAATTTTTTTGGAATTTGACGCTTTCCCAAAAAAATCCCTTTAAGGGACATTTTTTATTTTATTCTATTAGCATTTATTTATATCCAAACAACTGATTTTTATGGGAATTATTCACAATTTTTGTTAGAAATTACTATTCAAAATTTGGGAAATTTGCTTATTTTCGAAATTTTTTCACAATTGACTCTTTTCTGTGATGTGCCAATATAATTTAAGTGTTTTAAAAAATTTCCCTTAAAATATCCCTCTAAGGGAAATTTTTTTCTGTGCTAATAGGAATTATTTTTAGCCAAATAAATGGTTTTTATAAAAATTAAGTAATTTTATAAGAAAGTATTAAATAAAATTTAGGAAATTTGCTTATTTTCGAAATTTGAAATTTCTGTTAGGCAAGAAAAAACTCACATTTTCATTTTTTGTTGTTACTCTTCCACAGCCAAGATGCATCATCCACCGAAATTATGGTCGCTGCTTTTGCTGCTGCCACTTCTACAACCTCTCAATGGATTTCCCACCATTAATCAGCCCAGTTCACAATACAACAATTATGCACAGGGTCGAGAAAAGCTGACATTTCATCCACCACAGATTGAGGAAACAATTGAAGAGGTGCAAAAAATACTCGCCGAAGATCCCTCACTGCCGAGGCTAACGAGGTAAGTTTAGGTTTTGAGAGAGGTTTCTAGTTTTGATTGAAAATTAAACAAACTTCTTCCAGAGGCGAAATAGAGGAACTTTACGAGAAAGTCACACGTGAAGAATATGAAAAAAGCCTAGAGGCCGGCGATATGGGACGTGCCGATAGCATGCGTGCCTTAATGTTGGTACTGCCCTATAATACAGACAACAATACTGAAGAAAATCTGCAGGTAGGATAATAAAATTGTTGTGTGTTTTATTTAAAAAATTTGTTTTTCTTAGGAACTTTATACCCGCCCGCCTATAACCAAAGTCATCGAAGCCTATACACCGCCCAATCCTATTAAGTTCATCACACCAGATCCGAATTATGTGCCAAAACTAGAGACTGTAGCGGTGGGCAACTTGGCAGCCACTACCTATAAGCCCTCATCGCCAGTACGTCCAGCTGAACCAAGTCCAACCACATATCATCCATCGCCACCAAAGCGCTATAAGTTCAAAGCTTCGCCGTCCGAATCGGAAGTGCAGCTGCGTCCTGTCACCAATCTGCCGCTGGTCTATGAGTATGGCGCCGCAGCTGATGTGGAGTTGAATCAGACACCAAAGTCGGTGCAGCGCTTTAGCAGTCACTATAATGCCAAGAATGCAGAATTTCTTAAGACTGCACCACAGAAGCGATTCAAAGCCAGCAGCACCTTTAAGCCAGTCGCCGATGTGCTAGAAGGTCTGGGCATTGTAAGTCAGTCACAAAATAGAAGACGCTATCCGGTTGATGACTATTATACCGCCGAAAGTGCTCCACGACCGGTTGTCACGAATTATGCACCACAAAACCTGGGCCCCAAGATACGACCCGATGCCTACTCCAGCTTCAAACCGCTCAATATAGGCGAGGAAATTCGCATTAAGCCCGAAGTGGAAGGTTATCTGACACGCTTTGGCATAGTGGGTGGCAGAAGACGCAAGGAGCTTAAAAAAGGTGCGCCCATTGAGCAAGCTGTTGAGAGCAGCGAAATAGCGACGGCTAAGATACCTACATCTACAACGAAGCACAAGAAAAGTACAGCAGCTCAAAGTGGCGGTTCGGAGTTAGAAAAGCTGTTGAGCAATCTTCAAGAACTAGAACGTCTTAATGTCAATCCAAAAGTTTTAAAGTCAAAGACGTCAAAAGTGGCGACAACCACAAAAAAACCCAAGACGACTTCCGCTCCTTCCACAACTACAACCACAACTAGCACTAGCACAACTACAACCAGCACGACAAAACGCCCCACAACAGCCCAAGCTCTCATCACAAATGGTTCGCCGCTTTTAATTGAGGCAAAAAAACCTCGACGGCGCATTGATCCCAACCTTGATATTAATTTTGGCGCCACGGGCAATCAGCACTCCCAGCAGGGCAGCGCAGATCAACTACAAAAACTTCTCGAAAATCTGCAGGAGCTCGAAAAGCTGCGTCTTAATCCCGAGAAAGTATTGAAAACGGTTACCGCTGCAACGCTTACCCAACGCGCCGGAGCGCAGTCAGCCGGCATAACGAATCGCTTTAACGAACAGAGTCAACTTCAGCAGCCACAGTTACAGCACCAGGTTACCAAAAAAACTGGCCCACAAAATGACGTAGATCAGCTGCAAAGCATCTTGAAGGAGCTTGAAGCCTTGGAGCAAGCAAATGCCAAGGCGCGAACCTCAACCACGACCAGGCAACCTGTGGTGCGCAACAATAATGTGCGTGGCAATACTGCACTCAATGACTTTGATCAGCTGCGAAAGCTGCTGAGCGATGATGGAGCTCTAGAGAAACTTTATGAGCAGGCGAGAGGAAAGCAGGGCAAGCCAAAACCCGCCACAACAACAACAACGACGACGACGACCACATTGAAGCCAGGACCAAGCCTCAAAGAGCTGGAGGAGCTAAAACGCTACTTTGCCGAGCTGGATAGAGTGCGTGCAACCACGACATCCACCACCACAACAACAACGACAACTACCACAACTACACCAAGACCTACCACCACCACCACACCGTATACCACAAGCAGTTCCCAAAGACCACTGCTAACCACCCAAGACTTGGCGCAACGCATAACCGCAAATTTGGGCGCAAAGCAACACAAGCAAACTGCGGAGAGTGAACAGCTACAAGAGCTCATTAACCGTGTGCAACAATTGGAACGTCTCAACTCTAAGCCACCACCAACTGTTACCGACTCACCGCAGTTCCAGGTAACTGGCTTTACGAGTCGCAACATCAATCAGCCACCGGTAGCCTCAGCCAATGACTACCGCATACCATCCAATGACTTTGCTCATCTACAACAGCTCTATCGGCAGGTGCAGGAAGCAGAACAGTCTGCTTTTGGTCGCATTGAGATTTCTACAGCGGCCACAGCTTCCAAATCCTTGCAGCAGAGTGCCAAACGCACACAAGACTTTGCGCAACGCATCATCGATATAACCAACGACACTGGCTCTGGCAGTAGTCTTCAGGAAGTGGATCCCAGCGAATTTGTGCAGCTACAAAAGCTTTTGAGCAAGGTGCAAGAATTGGAACGCGTCAAGATTACAGCAGATGGTGCAGTACACCGAGTCACGCAGAGTCTGGGAAACCACAAATCACAAGCCTCGGTGACTGTAGCACCAAATTTAGTAACCGCCGCATCCATACGCACGCAGAGTGTGCAAAATACTTTTGGCGCGCAAATCGCACAACCCGAACCCATGCACAACTATCAACAGGTGGATGAGCTGCTGCTGAAGGAGCCCTATGAGCAGGATGTCAAGTCAGCAACACCCAAGATTGTGGGCAAACCAGCCAGCACTACACTGCATCCTTCATCGCTGGAAGATTTTCGAATAAGCACACCTGCAGCTACCAAGAAATCTGTTACCGACGCGGAGTATGCACAGTATCAAAAGTTCCCAACTAGACCCGAAGAAGTGGAGCGCAATTCCTATCGCAACATGCAACCACCAATGATAGAGAAAACTCTCACAAAGGAACCACCAAAGTTTATATCCACACGCAAGCCACAAGAGTCAGCCACAAATCATGCGGATTTGGAAGAGCTGCAAAAGCTGCTCAATAATGCGCAAGAGTTAAAGAAACTTGGAATTAGTTTGCCGAAGGAGCTTTCGCAGCAGATCGAGCAGAAGTTGTCGAGCTCAAACAGCAATACGAGTAGCGATTTTAAGCGTCTACAGATTATCACACCTAAGTCAACATCTTTGGCCTCAGCAGAACAGCTAGATCCACCCGAAGTGGAGGAGTATTTAACCCGATTTGGCATTTTGGGCAAGAAAAATCTGAGCAATGAAATACGCGAAACGACAGCGCAAACGCCAATGTATGCAGATTTTAGCGAGGAGCTGCAGTTGCCGTTGGAAAAGACGGCTGTGTTTTCACTCACAACTGCCAGATCAGCAATGCCCAAAGAACCTAAGCCCACGACCACAGAGAGTCCCATAGAGGTGCCCATTTTTAGTGCTACGAAAATCATAGAAGCTGCTATTAAGCGAGCGGCCAATAAAATAGGCGTTTCTACCGAAAAAGCACATGGTTTCCGAAGACGCAGCGATGAAGATGTAGATGTGCTGGAAGTGGCAGCGGAGGAGAATGAAGATGATATGTTGGGTGAATTTAGTGAAATGAACTATCAGCTGGCTATACCGGAAATAAATAGACGACTTGATGCAAATGTGGATGTGGAAGAAGTTGCCGACGCAACAGTGGGGGTTAGGCCAGCGGATGATTTTACCAAGGACCTGGGTGAGTTGCAACGTTTGATCAGCAATTTGCAGGAGCTGAAGAAACTTAATCTGACTGCATCGCCGGATGTGTTGCGGCAAGCTGATGCCAAGTATCTGGAGAGCTTAAAGAGTTTACCCAGCCTGGTGAGTGATGAGAATGACGAAACATTGAAGAAGCGCAGACAAAGTGCTACATCCAATTCAGCAACGGAGAGTGGAGTAAATATGCCAACATCTTCAACAGCAGCACCAACACGTTTCAATCTCGACTTGAGCCTAGATGATGGTGATGTGGATGCTAGCGATGACTCAAGCTCAAGCAGCACAACCGAGGCTTCAACAACCTCAACGACTAGCACAACAGAAGAGTCACGCAACGGCTCGCTAGCAGATCTAGAAGATTCCTTTGGACCAAATCCCATTACCGAAACGCCATTACCACCCAAAAAGAAAAACGGTTTCTATTTTCTAGCCGATTGGAATTCGTTTCTAGAAGTAGGCGAGGATAATAAAGACAAGGTGGTGGTACGTTTCTCACCCAAAATAGGCGATCCACGGCGATTTTTGCCCGTCACGGTGCCCTAGGAGAGAGAGAGCGATGCAGTTGAGCTAAACGCTCAAAGTTGTAAATATTTCTGTTGTAGACAAAATCATACGCTATTGCTGGTGTTTTTTGTTTTTGTGTACCTTTCGCGTTATAGCTAAATTTATGGGTTTATTTATTTAGAGTTTAGATTTTAACGAACTTTGCTTACAAAAAAAAAAGCGTAAAATTAATTTAAGAAAAAGTCAATATTTTATAGTTTTAAGTACAAAATTGTATGCAAATAAAGCTAGCTATTTACATATATACAAAAATAAGTAAACTTGATTTTAATATACAAAAATGTTTGGACTTCATAAAAGACTTCGTGCGCATAAGTTAGGCGCATTTAAGGGATTTTACTGTAGCTTGTTTATCACCCGCTAGTAAAGCTTCGTAGAACTGCACACGCCGAGCCATATTGGCTGCTATAAAGTGGCGCTGCTCAAGCGAGTCACTCGTGCCTGAACTAAAAGAAATCATATTGTGTATTGTTTCTGCCGTCGTGAACTTAACGAACTCAACGAAGCCCTGTATGCCGCGATATATAAGCACACGCAGCGTGCAACAATTCTCCACAAAAGCCAACAACGTTTCGTCTTGTATGCGCAGCGAGATCAAAGCATGTGGCTTTTGAGCTGAGACAGTTTGGAATAGTTTACTGTCGCCAGCTAACGAGGTATACAATTTGATGATACCATGTGCACCAGGAGCCAGCTGGGACTGCAGGGCAATGACAGCAGTCAAAGAGTGTGACTCCGCCGCTGAGCCTACTTGAAAGACTATGGCTTCACCTAGCCAATCAGCTGGCAGCAGAGAAACGCCAACATTGCCAATCGTGAAATTTCCTAGAGTTTCATTTAACTTCAACCACGTTTTCGCAACATTGCCAATTGTGGAAATTCCGAGAGTTTCATTAAAGTCTAACCGCGTTTCGTTAAACGCGTCAAGTGGACTACTGGTTCTTAGAAGTTCTAAGGAGTCCTCGGCTGCGGTTGTGTTTTGCGACCCACTCAACTTTCGCTCAATATCCGTCGTTATATCATTTACCATAACATCTAGACTTGCTTGCAGCTTACGTATGCGTTTTATTACTGCCATCATATCTTTCATGTAGGCGTTAGTCTTTTTTTTACCTCTCTTATAAGCCAATAGTAGAACATCCCGCACCGTCAAACCCAGGCTGTGCACAATGCGTGCACACATGGGATGTGAGTGACTCTCATCTTCCCTCAGATAGCTGTGAACTTCCTCAATCTCCACAATAACGGGCCAAATAATTTGCACCGTACGTGCGGCTAACACCTGCGCCGGATTTACGGGTAGCTGCAGTTTCTCCAACTTGATATCGTCGAAGGTTTTTGGCGGAAAAATTTGCTGCTGCTTTAGCTCTTGCATGATGTCTATAAAATCCTGCACCAGATGTATATCATACAAGTCTGACTCCGGAATGCTGAGTTGGGTTATGTTAATCTCCATGCTCAGACGCCAATTCAAATCGTATAGCATGCGCATGACAACCTGCTCAAAATCGCCAAAATCCAGTTTGCGTGAGACCACAGAGTCGTTTGGTGGATGAAGCAGAGACTCGGAAGCAGCTTTCAGTTTCCGAACAGCAGCCAAGGAGACCAACGGCAGACTTAAGCGAAAAGAAGATGAAGAGCGTTTGATTTTGGCAGCCGCATCATGCTTGATGAGCACAAAAATTTGCTGACCATTGCTGAGACTAATGTTGGTTGCTGTTGCGGCTGCGGGCAGAAAACGATAAAATTCGCTGGAATCATTATTAGCCAAACGTAGCTTCCAGGTGTTTGTTACCGTTTCAATGGTCGAGGTAAATTCGTGAATCAACTGCTTTTGCTTGTTGTGCGCATAGAAGTGCGTTGAGTTTACCGAGGAGTGGGGCTGATAAATGCTGCTATAGTTGCGACCCAAACTGTGCAGATGTTCAACTTTATTGCCCCGCAGCAACCAGCTATTTAAGCCGCTCAATGTGCAGTTTAAACTATTTGAAGGTGAAGCATCATTGGTGACAAATGCAAGCGTTGAGTTTTGTGGAGTTGCTCCAAACGTCAGGAACTGATCGATGTGGCCCGTTTCAAAAGTGTGCCACTGCTGGAAACTACCCTCACTACCGTTCCACTTGTAGAGTTGCGAAAAGCAGCCGTAGTTGAGCAGCAGGAAAGTCGAATTATTGGATTTTAAAGCAAATATTTGATGTATTGTTTCATTGACAGGAAGTTTGAGTTCAAAAGCTGCTTCAATATATTTTACAAAACATATTCCGTGTGCTCTTTTCTGCAGCAGCTTAACAACACGCTGACATACATGCAAAAAGCTTTCATTTTCGCGTGGAGAACGGTTTCCTTGAGCTAAGCTGCTAGATTTTGGAGCTTGTAGGTTTAAAGAACGCACACTCCAGTTGCCCGTTATCCATTGCGGTGTGCGGCCGGTCGACCAGAGTGCCGTTTTGTGCCATTGATCAAGATTGATGCCGGAAACAAGATCGTTTGTGTACAAATTTTGCGCGCTAATGTTCTGCAAGAAGAGCGGTGAACGAAATTCCAGACTCTCTTGCAACAAGGCTACTTGACGCAGATCCTTGACACTATTGACGGGTGCATTGGTGAGTAACTCACCAAGAACATGACAGGATTGCAGGGTGAGTGGAGTTTTAATGTGCTGGTCGCCATGAATCTGGACGGGATAAAATAAAGTCAAAATAAGACTGTAAAAAATAAACCATGGAATTTACCAGCAAAGTATTGTTAAACTCCGCCTGTAGATTTACACCGTTGATGGGCTCATTGCAGCTGAGAGCAACGTCCAGATAAACCTCAGACAGTTCAAAATCTTCCGTTAGATTCTGTGCGCTGTGTAGCGTTATGACTTTCGAGAGATCAATATCGTTCAGAAAGCTGGCAAAGAAAGCGTTGCCATCCAAAGCGCCAGCACCGAAATGTAGAAAATCTGTGTGGAGGGAAAGAGGGAGAGTTAGTAAGGACAGGTTTGGAGATCAAAAAAGACTGAATATATCAAGACTTACTTGATATATTCTCATCACGATCCACTCTCAAGCTATCTGCCAGCCAAGTTTGTAATGAGCAATCATTCAAATTCGAAGCCATTAAAGACTGTCTGACAGTGACATCGCCTGCCTGGACTGGCGCTAGGAAAATTAAGGGTGATTTTATTACAACCGGCTGTGTTTCGTTAATGAGCACTATGTTGTTCAACAAATCCAACAGATTGAGACCATTCAGGTTCTCCACATAGGCGCCCTTCTCTATGGCAACGCGGCCTTTGAAAGTGTTTTTGCCTTTGAGCAGGTAGGTGGCATTATTTTTAAAGACCAAGTTTTCAAAGAAACCGCTGATGTTGGCAAAACTATTAAAATCTCCCTGCACGCTCAGATCCTGCAAAGCCACAGGCTCATCAAACACAGTTTCGCCATGCAAAACAAAGGCAGCTAATTGCGCATCGAAACTCAAGCGACAGCTTAAGTCATTCCAGTCAAAACCACTCAAATAGTCACCCAACAGCTCCAGTTCTATGACTTCCATGTTGCCAGTAAGACGTAGGTTGCCTGCCAGGGGTGCAATATTGTGCTTTGTGGCAATTTTCTCAAAAAGTACGCCATTCAACGCTGCCACTCGCAGATTACCGAAGACATGCATGTTTTGCAAAAAATTTTTGGTTGCAGTAATGCATAGAGTCTCATTAGCTGTGTCACGAAAGACCATGTCCTCAATAAGATCCGGCAGATGCTCGCCATTCATAGTGCCTTCGCAATAGACATTGCCCAGCAGCTCCAGCGGCTCTTCAAACTTAAGATTTGTGCTCAGATAGTTGGGACGATTTAACCAAATTGCGGTTAGCTGTATGTGCTCATCAAAGTTGTCACCATTCAGCTTATAGACCTGCACATCTCCGGAGATTATGACATGATCTACTTCAATCTTGCCATCGAGTATCATTTCGGGTAGCTCATCAATGCTGTCTAGAAAATTGAGCAGATACTCCGCGGGAAGACCATGCAAGGCATCTGCATACAGACCTGCCTGCAATGTAAGCTCGTCCAGAAAAATATTGCCAGCATCTGTGGATTCAGTCCAAGAGCGTTGCCCAAAGAACTGTGCCAAATCGCGTTCGTTTAATGTGCCATCACCTTGAATATCGCCTGAAATTTGCGCCACTTTTGCATGTAAGATATCAATATTAAGCTCCTTGGCCACCAGATTTTCCAGTACCGTTTGGTAGCCACTATCTAGCGTTATGCCATTCAGACTATCAAGCACTGCCACTTTAGTGGCCTTAAAAGTATCGACAAAGTTTAGCTGTGTCTCTTTGGATACTTGAGCTTCATCGATTTTAATTGAGTTCTTCAATAGTTCCGCTATTTCCACGCCATCATAGGCACCACCTAGCGTTAGATTATTAAAGTAGACATAGCCAGAAAGCTGGTCAAAATCTAGCTGCTGACTGGTGTGCAATGTAACAAACTCATCAGCGTCTATATTATTTACTTGATTTGAATGCACGCGAAAATCAACGGGAAATTCTACGGTAGAGAATTTCTTTGGCGACTCTATGTCAATGCGTTGTTCCGGCGTGACGGGACGTTGCAAAATATCTGCCAATAACTCCGGCAGGTTGTCATTTTCAACAAGTCTGCCGTTTACTATAAGGTCGCCATTGATCTCCAGTTCAACAAAATTGCAGGCAGCTTGTATAAAATTACTCTCCAGCAGCGTGGGATTGTTTGAAATTTCCTCCAGGCTACGCGCTTTGTCTGTGCCATTCAATTCTGCTAGTCCCTGCATAATTTCCAAATTGGCAAACGTTATCAAACCAGTCCAATTTTGTGCTTCCGTTAGTGTTATGGCATCGCGCGGATTGACACCATTGATGCTTTCGGCTATATCCACGGCATTTGCAGCTATGCGTTTGGAAAGAGGGAGTCATAGAGAGTGAAATAGTGAGATAAAACAAAGCTATCAACTTACCTAACGTGTTCGTAAATGTCTTCTCCGCTCGAACTGTGCTATCCAACGGTCCACTCGACCAAAGTAGATCTTCCGGAAATTTAAGCTTATTTAAATAGTTGACCGACAGGTCATCTTCAGCAATGACTTCCTGAAAATTCAAAATGGTTTGTTTAGACCAGTGATGCCCATAAAAATTATTTGAAGAGTGGTACAACAATTTAAACACCCACCAATCCAACAACAACAACACGTGAATGCATGTCCCAAAAAGGAGGTACCAACAACAAAAAACACATCAAAACAACAATATGCACTCAAACCGTACCCGCGACAGCACTTAATTTTATTTTTCTTGGCGACTCTTGGCCTAGATAGGTGTTCTAAATTTAATCTCCTGCCGGCATTTCAAATTCTCTGATATAGAATTCTCAAAAATGGTTTGATCTTGGTTTAAATTACAGGAAATTTATGCGGCGAAATTAATGCAACTCATGTCGAGTCAACTTTACGGAGTTTGGTGGCTATATTAGAGTCGGAAATCAAAACACCCGTACCTTACCGAAACACAAGGTATGAGCTTGTACAGAAAAACCCGTCCCAATCAATTCTCCGGTCGTTCGCATGATTTCTTTATTCTGCTCCTTCAACTTGCGTCGGAACTTGGGCTGCACTCATATAACAAGAGTTGAGAGTTGACCCAAATTTCGCAAACAAATTTTCGAGATCCATTTTAGGAAGAAGCAAAATTGTAATTTTTGAGTCGATTTCAAGTAATGCGAGCTAAACAAGCACTAAATGCGTATCGAGGAGTCACTATTTTTTTGCGCTTTTCGATCAGGAGGAATTTTCGGTGAGTTCTATGTCAAAACGAGACTAACATTGCAATAACTATCAACGGAAAATGCTAAATATCGATGATAACCATAATATTGACGACTAAACCGGATGATATGTATACTTACGACATTTGGTTCCAATAGAACGGAGCTACATGCCAGACAGCGCATGCTACAATGGACTTCTTCCTTTGGATCTTACTTAATTCACAGTTCCATGCGAATAAATTACAAGCAATTCATGTCTTCAAAGTCAAAATAAGGGACTTTATTTAGTAAATTCGAAAAGTCAAAATAAGGGACGGCATTCAGTACATTCGAAAATTCTTCGAAAATTGGACCTTCTGTCCATGTGAAATTTTCGGAGACTTTTCGAATTTACTTAGTGGCATCCCTTATTGTTAGTTTTCGATAGAGAGACCTTGTGATAGAGAGGCTGAAAAGCGGGAGTACAAGAAAATTGATATGCATGGCAACAGGAATGAGACTCGAAACATTTTTCGAAAAGATAAGACGCCTGGCCGATGGTTTTAAGACTTGAGCCTCTTTTTGCAAGGATGAAAATGGAAATCTGCTGACATATATACAGAGTACACAGTGTTAATGGTCGGAACACTTATTGAGTTTATTAAATGGCGACTCTGACAACAATCCCGATAGAGTTGATATTCCGGAAAGCCCAATTATAGATGGCAGCGTTGAAGCTCCACTACTCGACCGTAACGAGGTCTTTACTGCTATAACTTGGCTCAAAAATAGCAAAGCCGATGGTCTAACGACTGAGCTGTTTAAGAACGAAGACGAAGCTCTGTTTAAATGCTTCTATGCAGATAATGGGCAGAAGAATGCATTTCAAGCAATTGGATCCTCAGTTTACTCTGCCTATTCCATAAGAAAGGCGCCAAATACCATTAGGATATTAGGTATTGCCCAATACTCTATCCGGATATTAGGTCCTCTCGAGCAGATAAGGTGAAAAACTGAAGCCCATCGTAAACCAACTGATAGGTTCTTATCAGTAAGGCTTTAGACTCGGAAAGAACAGCATCGACTGGATTTTTACACTCCAACAAAACCTGGAAAAGTCGTTTAATTTGATGATTACAAAGTCGCGCTCGATAGTTTAATAAGGAATCATCCATATTCCATCAGGTCTGAATTTGGCATTCCTGCCAAGCTTATACCTTTTTGCTGGATGACATTAAACAACACCAGCAGCGTAGATGTTAAAATCGGGATAGAGCTCACCACTCCCCGTTGGATACCAAACGAAGTTTCAGGCAAGTGGATTCCTTGAACACAGATTAGACGAAGTACCTTGTGTCAACTTACATGCAGTGCCAGCGTCTTGGACACACAGACACTGTTGAGAACACCTATTTGAGATTGTTAAGGAGTTTGTTGACCTGATTATCAGAAGTAACTCCTTCAATGATATCAGATAAAATCAGGTATCAGATAAAGGGTATTCCATTAAACGTGTGGTACTTTGATTTTAAATTAAACGCAAACGGTTCGGAATTTTCGCAAATATTTTTTTTATATAGCCGGAAGACTATTGTTTCAATGGCATTTTGCAGTATGACCTCCGGAATGGTCCGAATCACCCATGTAATACTGCTTTTCAAGTTTGGAATCGTCTTCTGATCATTCACATAGGTTTTATCCTTCGTGTAACCCCACAGAAAAAAGGTCTAACGGTGTCAAAAAGCATTATATGTACGACCATTTTACATCACCGTGGTGATAAATTTCATAGTTCGGGAATTTGAGACACAAAAAGTCCCAATTGAGGTTAGTTGTGTGTGATGTAGTGCCATCCTGTTGAAACGACATATCGTCCAGACCCTGAGCTTTAACCTAACCTCCGGCACAAAGTAGTCCTCCGACATAGTGTGGTACCGCTTGGAGTTGACATTTTTTTGTATTTCCGTCCTCATATTCGAAAAAAACGGTTCGATGATGCGTCCGATCCACAAACCGCTCCAAAAAGTGACTCGCAGTGGATGCATTGTGGATTTTCCTAGTCCCAGATACGGCAGTTTTGTTTGTTAACAAAGTCCCAGAAGTAGAAATGAGCCTCGAGCGAATTTTTTGGAAAAAATTATCATCTTCAGCAATCATTTGCAGCACCCAATTAGCGAATGAACGGGATTCTTCATGGTCAAGAGGCAACAGTTGATGCGTCAGTTGGACTTTATGTGGGTGTCAACTTCAAGTCCACAACGATTTCAATGCGTTCTTTTTTCGTGTAGCGATCCTTAACTATAATCCTATACTGTCACAAGGACAATGACACAAAATGGTGGACAAGGCTCGATAATGCAGATTTTAATCGATAAGTAAGTACCGCACCTACTATTGGAACACCCTTAATTCGATATTGAGATAAAACGAAGGAAAAACTCTTGCCAAATGGTATATATTTTGGGTAAATAGTCTATTGAGTAGCAGATACTATGGAGATCTATGCCGACACAAACAAAGCTGTACAGAAACCATGTAGAACGAATGGAAGAAAACGCACCAGAAGAGCAAGACCAGCTGTATTAAGTAAGTAAGAAGTAAGGATATCTCACACAACCTGTTTTATTTTATAATGGTTATGGTTATGGTTATGGTTATGCTTATGGTTATGATTATGATAATGGTTATGATTATGATAGTGGTTATGGTTATGGTTATGGTTATGGTTATGGTTATGGTTATGGTTATGGTTATGGTTATGGTTATGGTTATGGTTATGGTAATGGTTATGGTTATGGTTATGGTTATGGTTATGGCTATGGTTATGGTTATGGTTATGGTTATGGTTATGGTTATGGTCATGGTTATGGTTATGGTTATGGTTATGGTTATGGTTATGGTTATGGTTATGGTTATGGTTATGGTTATGGTTATGGTTATGGTTATGGTTATGCTTATGGTTATGGTTATGGTTATGGTTATGGTTATGGTTATGGTTATGGTTATGGTTATGGTTATGGTTATGGTTATGGTTATGGTTATGGTTATGGTTATGGTTATGGTTATGGTTATGGTTATGGTTATGGTTATGGTTATGGTTATGGTTATGGTTATGGTTATGGTTATGGTTATGGTTATGGTTATGGTTATGGTTATGGTTATGGTTATGGTTATGGTTATGGTTATGGTTATGGTTATGGTTATGGTTATGGTTATGGTTATGGTTATGGTTATGGTTATGGTTATGGTTATGGTTATGGTTATGGTTATGGTTATGGTTATGGTTATGGTTATGGTAATGGTTATGGTTATGGTTATGGTTATGGTTATGGTTATGGTTATGGTTATGGTTATGGTTATGGTTATGGTTATGGTTATGGTTATGGTTATGGTTATGGTTATGGTTATGGTTATGGTTATGGTTATGGTTATGGTTATGGTTATGGTTATGGTTATGGTTATGGTTATGGTTATGGTTATGGTTATGGTTATGGTTATTATGATCATGGTTACGGTTAAAGTTAGTCTGATGAAACTTGATGAATGCATAAAACTAAATTTTGAGGCGAATTATTTGTTTGAAACAAACTTACCCCATCAACTTGTAGCTCTTTCAGTTCCACAGCCTCATTTCTAAAGACTAAACCGCTTTTGATATCCTCCCAAGGAATGCCATTGATTGCTTCAAAGCTTATATCACCATCCAGTTCCAAATTGTGTGTCTCATCAACAAAATCCGCTCCTGAACCGTTCGCTGTCCTCTCCAAAACTTGCAAGCTATGCATATTTAATATGCCATCAAAGCTCAATTCACCATTTTGTATATAGAATGGTGCATTGTTTAGCTTTTCGACTAGCAACTCCTCAACTTCCACCACATCAAAGGCAAGAGCATCAAATTTGGGCACTTCTTCGTTGACGTCACGTCTATGTCTATTTGGAAATATATCATTACCGAGCAGTTCTATTTTTTGCAGCAAGCTATTTAGACTAACTGCGGCATCCGCCTCGGTCCAACGATAGTCGTTGATATAAAGTTCACCAATTTCACCGAAGAAACGCAGTTCAGGTGTCTTCAATTGTTCTAGCTGCGTAAAGTCAGGCGCTGCTTGCGGCACTACAGCTGATTGTGGCTGAGCTAGAAACGTCTGCGCTTGAGCGAGCAGATCATCTTGTTCCTTTACCCAATCCTTGAGAAAACCGTATATATCCTGCAGATCAAGTAACTCCGAGTTTTGCTGCAAGATTTTGGTGTGCAGATAAAATAGACCCGACTCGGCTTTATAACGCGGCACCAGTATAGCCAGCTCATCTTCACGTTTTAGCAGCGTAGCACCCTTGAGGCCCTCGTCACGCTGTATATCGAGCATGCAGCTGACGCCATACGCTGTATGCGCACCCAAGCGACAAGGCACCGGTATGTTTGCCTCAAAATACTCGCCATTCCAGATCAGCGTCTCGAGCACTATAAGCGCATGTGTGCTAAAATCCACACGATGCTGTACGAGCAAAATTAAATCATCCCGATAGGTGCGCACTGGAATGGGAAAGAATAGTTCGACTAGACCAAAATTCTGGCCAAAAATAGTCTTCTGCACAAATTCGCCCTGTTGATAGAGCAAAATTTGCGGCTGCATGCCGCCCAGAGCTAAATAGCTGCGTCCACCCATTCTGAAAGCGGCTATGGAAGCAATGCCTTCAGATGCAAAGTTGTGCTGTAACTCAAAGCGAATGTAGTCTGGTGTGGAGACGGCGCGTGGATTAAAGCAGTAGACTGCGGCGCTATTATGCTGTGCCACAGCCAGCACAATATCACGTCCAGTGTCATGTACGGTAACTTCAGCGCAAGGATGCTGCAGCTGCAGACGCTGCACAATCCAGAATTCTTGTGACTGTAGCACAAATTGATAGATGTTTAGATTAAAATAGCCCGAGCGAGATGATTCATTCGTAGAGACGACCAGATACTGATGCGACTCGATGGTGAAATAAGTTAAACCGCTGATGACACGCCCGGTGGACCATTCCCAGTAAGCTTCCACTTTGCGCGTTTTTGGATTATAACGATACCAGATCACTTTGTCAGCCGTGGCAATGAGAAGAACACCCTCCTGTTGCTGCTGTTCCACATTCCAGAAGCTAAACGATTCCATGTAAGCAATGGTTTGACCCACGTCAATGATGCCACCCTTATTAAAAAGCATGTTGCCAACATGCACGATAAGCAAATCATGTTCACGACGGCCCACAAAATACTCACTACCATCGTGCCAGACTGAACTCCATTCGAGCACATCGTCGCCCAATGTGAACTGTAAATCCTCCACAATATATTCGAGACGCATAACATCCTTAGTGCGTCGCTTGGCCATATCCAAGCTTTGTAGCTTGCGTATATCTATGTCCGGCTCATTGATGTCACTTGCCTCAATTATATTGGGTTCATAGGCATTAGCTTCGTCAACAAAACCGGCAGCTCCAAGCTGTTCATCTTGCTCATCTTGCTCTGCTGCACTGGCCGTAGAACCTAGCATTTTATGCAGCACTGCTTTGCTACGATGCTGCAGCCCAAAAGCCTTCTGCAGTCGCTTCATATGTTTTGCGCTCTTAGCAGTGCTTGCCACATAGCTGCCAGCATCAACAGCTTTTAAAATTTCTGCACGCAAGCGTTTGATTTCAGCCAAGCCCGCATCGGTTACCACAACTTTAGCATTAATGGCGGCTTCTGATTTGCCGCTCTGCGTCCAGTCAGGCTGCACAACAACGCCCTAGAAATATTTGAAGGTTATGTATGATAGAAAAAAAAACAACAAAAGCATATTCAAGTGGTACCTTTGTCATCAGATCGCTGTCTTCATGTGCCTCAAAAGCAGCGCTCAGTTCCGCGCGCAGTTTCTCGATTTCCCGCAATTGTTCATCACTCAAGTGTTGGGTCTGAAATTTAAATAAAATGTATTTGGAAAAAAAAAATATTTTTTCACAAATCATACCTGAGGAAAAACGACACACACACAAATGGCAAAAATTATTAATATACGATAAGGTTCACTAGAGGACATTTTGATCAATCAATTCTGTTTGTTTTTTGGTTGGAAGTTATTTTAAGCATATTTAGAAGAAAATTTAAATTTTTATTATATTAATTCCGGAATAATAACAATTTTTTAAAGAACACCACGCTAGAGTAAATGATGTGCAAAACTTGAAAGAGAAAAGTTTACTTCAAAGCAAAATTTTCAAACAATATTAAGCATTAACGGCATTTTTGTTGTTGTTGTTGTTGTTGTTGTTGTTGTTGTTAATACCAAGCATTGTTTTACGCTCAAAAGAATATGATTGACTAAGAGAGTAAAACAACAATTATATTCAATTAACCCATCAGGGTGCAACTGTCTTATTTGAACGATGAAGTTAAAAATGAGCTAAAAGAAAGTTCGAAATTTCAAGGTTAGAATAAAATGTTGTAAATAAATAAGAGAATAAATTTAATTCTTCATAATTGATCTTTTTCATAAAAATGAGAAATCATTGTCGTCAGCTTAAAAAAATTTTTACTAGTTAGAAATATCTTGTGCATTATAATTAGCGGCGTAGATAGGGTTGCTGACACCAAGAGTGAAAACTTAATTTTTCACAGTGCAAGAAGCAGAAGCAAGAAATACAAATTACCGCACTTAAAGGCAGCGATTTTCCATAAAACATTCAAGAGAAGCATGCAAAAACATATGTCTTAAGCAAAGTTTTATTGAGTTCTGATCCACTCCCAAGTAGTTCCCGACCAAGAACTCAATAAATATGTAAGCCATTTTTAAGAGAATTTGGTTCATTTTTTGGAGTTAATTTTACCTGATGAATTTTTATCAATTGTAGACAACTTCGAAGAAGAACAACATGATTCTGACGAAGATTCTGGCTTAAATAATTCAATACTTAAATTTGTGATTTTATTAAAGAATTCATTGTGATTGTTGTTTTAAAACCATTTCCAAAAAATTTGAAAAAAAAACAAAAAATTTAAAAAAAATTGAAGGTTTTCCCCTTTTTTAAATTAAATCGGAGGCACTTTCGTTTGAAATTCGATGCTATTAAATCATTGAAAATAAAATAGTTTATTGGTCTGATAATGAACTTTGATTGTTTGCTATATATAAATATTTTATAATGATTTAATTTCATTTACGTTTAAGTCAATAAGAACGTGTCAGCCATGATGGAATTCCACTTTCAATTTTTAATTTTTTTTTAACGCATTTAGCCATTGGCGGCTACCAGTTCCATTTGAGGTAGTAATTTGAAATTTCAGATTTTATGTGTTTGTGAGCTAATAAGAAGAAATTCAAAAGAATATATTCGGAAACGATTCTAGTTTTCCGGAAATTGATTTTTGGGCCGTTCTTCAAAATGGGCATAAATACGGGTATTGTCGTGCAATTAAATAACTCAAATGGCATAAAATGCTTCTTTTATATCAAATGTATAACTTTTTATGATTGGAAAAAACACTATTTTGTAGAACTATCATTCTTAAATTTCTTATAATGAGAATTAAAAGGCTTCTCTAAAATTTTTAAAATTTTGGATTTTCAAGGTTCATAAAAACCATCGGCAAAATAAAAAAAAAAAGTTGATTAGATACTCTCATTGGCTTTGAGAATCAATGCGTCAATGAATCTATGCACGCAAATTAGATGTTTTCATCAGGAAAGCTGCAGGTGTCAAATGGTTAAACGATGCGTTTTTGCAACATCCGCAAAAATGGGTTAAATCTATTTACAGATTTTTGTTACAAAGATATTATCAAAATTTTACACCTCTGGTCGTGCAACTGTTGTGGACCTCCGTTACTACGCTATTGGTCGTTTGTCATGCATACTATTTAGAAGCAGCTCGTTTGTCTTTGAATTTGCTCGTTAAATGCGAATTTATCTTATCAGTGATCTCAAATCGGGTCTTATAAAAAGTGTCTGAGAATCTTATGGGCAGCCTTGAAAAAATATATTAAATTGTCTTTTTATTAAAAAAATATTTTGAAATAAGCACTTTTTATTGATCGTCCGAAACTTGGTCTTGAGAAACTTTCACCTCCTGATCTAACAAGATCGGTCTCTGAGAAACATACATTTTTATTTATAAGTTCAAATACTTTATCATATTTTAACTGCATTTTAACTTTAAATGCAGAGCCATTTGCACCATAATTTGTAACTTCGTTAATTTAAGGAGTTTGGAATTGATAAAGTATGCCTACGGTTCCCATTAGTTTTCAGTATTAGAACCGAATAGTTCTGTATTTGAATTCTTGTTCAGTATGATTTATTTCTTTAAAGTTGGGTTCTCCATTTGAACTGTATTTTCATGATACATCAGGGCTGTATTTGGGTCATTGATCGATATTATTTTTCAAAGTTGCGTTTTATATTTGTACTGTATTTTGCATAAATCAATCATTAAATGTTTAAGTAAATGTAAAATCTTAAACAATGCATAATTTTCGGAGGCACAAATAAAGTTTCTAAAGAAACTTTTAAATCATTCTTCTCAAAACAGATTTTATTATAAAATGCGATTTTGTGTTTTGATGTGATCTATGTGTAAATATGATTTTATAAGTTCAAAAATCACTAATTTATTCGAAAATTTTTTGCCAAAGTTTTTTATCATCAATACAATTATGGGAACAAATTTTTTTGATCACATGTCTTCTTATAAATGCAGGTGTGATTTATTTAAATTACAAAAAAAAAACAAATTGGCCATTTCAGCCCTTGAAAGGACTTTGACCGAGCTTCTTATGGTAAATTGTGTTGTGTGTGTTATTAAATGTTTGCACACAATTGACCGAGAACTGGACCTTCATGTTTTATGCCGACTCCGAACGGCTCATGTTCTCAAGAAGCTTTACATGGTATTATTTTACTCTCTGAGGTTTGCCTTTGTCTGCAGAGAGGTGGTGACCGATCAGAAAAATTTTTTATTGAAAAAATTTTTCGCCACGGCTGGGGATCGAACCCGGGCTCCGAGCATGCTAAGCCACACATTTAACCTGCATGCCACAGTCACCACTACATAAAATTGCTAAATTACATTGCTTTTAATTGACATTTTTTTCTCTCTATTGATGAGAATTCACTAAAATCTAAACTTATTAATTGAGATTATCAACAAATAGTTTATTTATTTTTCAATAAAATTACATAGCTTTGGCCCACTGTAGTCAATTAACAACTGGAGCTGTAGCTCCCATGCAAAAGTTTTGCTCCAACAAAATAACTTGCATACTCTCTCGCGCTCACGTGTTAGCCCCAACGCAGGGTGTTGCCGAGGTTGTATTTTTCATGCTAAACGTATTGTTTCCAATCATGTATCCAATGCTTAGCTTTGCTTTTTGTTTACTTGAGAGAATAGAAGAAAAAATCGCTCACTTTGAATCTCACGTTAAATAAATAAGAATTACACAGTGCGACACGAAAAAATAACTTCAAATATCTCAATGGTTTCTAGTAGTGCATGGTCTATATAGTATGCCCTCATACTCAGTTTTATCGGATTAGGTCAAATAAGAGAGAAATTCAAGGTCGAATTTCACCTTTAAGCCACAAAGTTTTTTTTATAACTCTTAAACTAAATTCAAATCCTGTGTAGTAACTGCGTCTAAATATTTGCAATGGATGGTTCTTAACATTTTGAGACCATTTTTTACTCAAAAGTTTTCGTAAGGGGGTTAATTTTTTCTTCAAAAACAGGGCTTTTTTAAAATAAAAAAAAAAGGTTCAATAGTTCAGTTACTTTGTATTTGTCTTCAAAAACAATCAGATTTTGCTGAATTTTTGCATACACCTAAAGTAAAATAAAGTTATCCACCTCTGAAAAGATCATAACAGTTACATGTGCGCATCCAAAGATATTCGGATTCAAAGATTACCGAAGATGGTAACTTCGTTAATGTAATCTCTAGAGTAAAATCATTCAGATGAAAATTATAGACCCAACAATTTTCTTCAAAACTGTTCTTAACATCTTTACCGAAAGAGTTACCGTTTTAAAGATATGAGCGTAAATATGTAATTACAACATGTATGAAAAATTTTGATCTTGGGAAGAAATAGAAATAATAATAATTTTTATTTTTACCGTTTTAATTTTTCATGTATGTTGAAACTACATATTTACGCTCATATCTTTAAAACGGTAACTCTTTCGGTTAAGATGTTAAGAACAGTTTTGAAGAAAATTGTTGACTCTATAATTTTCATCTGAATGATTCTACTCGAGGGCTTACATTAACGAAGTTACCATCTTCGGTAATCTTTGAATCCGAATATCTTTGGATGCGCACATGTAATTGTTCTGATCTTTTCAGAGGTGGTTTATTTTATTTTACCTAAGGTGTGTGTAAAAATTCAGGAAAATCTGATTGTTTTTGAAGGCAAATACAAAGTAACTGAACTATTGAAAATTTTGTTTTTTATTATAAAAAGGCCTGTTTTCGAAGAAATAATACCCCCCTTACTTAACTCTTTGAGCAAAAAATAGTCTCAAAATGTAAATAACCATCCATTGCAAATACTTAGAGACAGTTACTACACAGGATTTGAATTTAGTTTAAGAGTTATAAGAAAAAATTTGTGACTTAAAGGTGAAATTTGACCTCGAATTTCTCTCTTATTTGACCTAATCCGATAAAACTAAGTATGAGGGCATAATCTATAGACCATGCACTATTATAAACCATTGCGATATTTGAGGTTATTCTAATTGGGCCTTAAATTGTCGCACAGTGTTATCAACTCTTCATTTTATAAAACAGTAGAAAAATGGTCTTGTGGAAGTGGAAGATAACAAATGTAATGAAACTACTTTGTTATGGTGTTCTTAAAAATATTCTTTTTAGTTTATTTTCATTCCTACTTGAAAAAAAAAAATTATAATATGGCACATGTTGCGTAAAGCTGACAGCCATAAAAATGTTATACATTTGATAGTGTTTTAATGCTATAACTACCATCTTTTTATGCACATCTCAAAATTTAGTTATCAAATTATGACCTTAAATCAAAATATGAGTTTTCCCAAGACAATTTCAGAGCTAAAAAAGTGTAAAAATGTTGTTTGTAAATGATTCTAATAGTAATTTGCACGCATTAACATTGATTTGTGATCAATATTAACATGAAAAATATATTGAAATCATAATATTTGCGCTCAAAAAATATACAATTTTTTAAAATGTACTATAGTTTAGAGAACTATAGTTCAGAGCTAAAATTACAGTAAAGTTTCAAATTTAATAACACAACTAATATATATTTTTTATTTATATATTTGTATAGAAAATATTTTGATACAAATTTTTAACGAAGTAGTCCAAAGAATACAGTTTTAGAGAAATACGTTTAATTTAGCACTAAATGTTAATTACTCCTAAGCGACAGCAGATTAATATTAAAATATGGCAGACATACTGCCATGGACAACCAAATAGCACAAATTGCAAACATAAATATATTAAAATATTATTCTACAATAATTCGCATTTCTTTTTTTTTTATTCTACTGTTTATTGTAATCATATGGTTGCATGGCAGTGTAAGCCTAACGGTATGCGGAGCATTTTCTGGCATGGAGTTGGGTCAATAGTGCGAATTAATGGAAGTATGAACTGATTTCAGAACCTGGATATACTTAAAAATAATATGAAGCTATTTTGAATCAATGCCAATGCAGTAAATTGGACTTTCATGCAAGACAATGATCTGAAACATGGAGCGAAAGCTACAAACGAATGGATTCAGAAGGAGAACATCAAAATTTTAGATTGGCTGGCACAAAGTCCCGACCTCAATTCCATAGAAAAGCTATAGAATGATGTGAAGGCCGTCATTTCAAATAAAAGTTTTAAAAATTTTGATGATCTATAGGCAGGGGTTCAAGATGCTTGGTATTTAATCCCAAAAGATAGATGCTAGAAGCTGATGTATGCTGAGAGTATGAGTTGCAGATGTGAAGCTGTGATAAAAAATGGCGGATATAGTACAGAATACTTAGTTAGTTATTAATTTTTTTTCTAAATTTTTTCAAACTTGTACCATTTTTTGCTTAATTTCCAGCAAATATTTCGATGTCTAACGCGTTTTGAAGTTATTTGAAGTTATGAATTAATTTTATTTGTATTATTTATAATTTACTTTATTAGCATTGAAGCTTTTACTAAATGATTAATTAAAAATGTACTTCTTTTTTTGTTTATAGTGCTTGACATGATGTAAAAAACATAGTTTTTGTTTGTGAAGACAATTGTGCTATTTGTATGTCTATGGTTGTATGTGGCATATTTGTATGTTGTATGTGGCAATTTCAAAAAAATTTAATTTAAAATTTTCGCAGTACATATGTTCCTCATGGAGCATAATAAAGTCCGGCATTGCTCAGGAATTATCTTGCAACATTCTTGTTGAATAATATTTCAAATATCAGCCTTATTTTTTGGTTTTCCCAAAGATTTTTGGCCAAAAGAGTTTCTATCAGACTGTGGTCTATATTTTGGGCTGGCAATTCCAAGACTTGGATACGATTAGAATCGAACTATGATTTAACTGTTCAAGAGTTATGTTCAGAGTCGATCTCTTGCTGGAAGACCCAAGCAAGTAATAAGTAAACATATTCTCCTTCCAGATGATGCGCCAGAATTTCCTCACACATTTAAGCTGCCATTTTCAAATTTTTTTGATTGATTGAACCACCGCCAGTTGCGGTGAACCAACCCCAAAACCGTTACGGAAGAGCCGCTTCATTTGACCATCTTTTTGTTGTTCCTTGGGTCCAATTCTTGGGTATGAGAAAGCTGACAGCAAGATGGTTCAATTCTTGTTCATCATTGGGAAGATGGTTCAGACTTCCCAACAGTGTTTGTATATTTTTTAACAAAATAGTGAGTATGCATGAAACATGGAGCAACCACTGTACACCAGCATCAAATAATCAGCTAAATAGTGGGTAGGTCCCTGTGGAAGTTTACCAAAGCGAGCGCAGACATAACAAACGATTGGAAAGGTGTGAGCGTCTGTTTTTTTGGGATTCAAGTGGCATTTTCTTCATCGGCTTTTTGAGAAAAGAAAAAGCAATTCTGTGTCGACAAGGCATAACCTCTAAAGTCCAGTTAAGACAAAGTGACGTTATTACTTTAATTGCGTTTTTTCGCAACGAAATACACTAGTACGCAAATTTTTATGTTTGTGCCTTGAATATTAAATGTTTGAGGACAAGGTACCTGATATTAGGTAGCAAGTTTAATTTTAAAATCTTCTCCTGAAATTTTGAAAATAAGTTAAGCTGTTATTCCGTGTTGACAATGAATTTACGGTGACTATTACTGAAAATTTTTGAACCGATGCAAGAACGAAATCGCAAACAAACGAGCCCATTTATCGTAGAAAATTCTAATACTTTTTACAAGACTCTAGCTCACAAATCGATCGAAACCATGGCCTTATTGCACGAGTTACGCTAGGAAATGCTTCCTCATCTTCCATTGTCTTCTGATTTGGATCCCAGCGACTATTATCTGCTCCCAAACTTAAAAAGGTGGCTCCAGGCAAGGAGATATGCGACGAATTTATAGGCCGAATTGGAAACCTTAAGTGTATTTTGGAGATCATAAGTAATCTTACTATTTAAACAGCATCGCAATGCTAGAAAATCGTTGGTATAAGTATATCGAACTAAAAGAGCTGAATAAAATCGAGCTGTGGAATAATAAACAATCATTTTGGCAAAAATCGTATGTTTTCTTTGTGAGGCCGGTAACATTTTGAACGCCTTAGTATGTTACTCGTTTATAAAAAAAAAAATTAAAATTATCTTTTACTAAATTGGCAACTCTACACCACTTGAATGCCGGTCTCACTTGCCAGCTTCTTCTTTCGCTGTATCTTCCCCAAATGTGGAGCTCAAGACGTTGTGCTCGCTTGTCGCTGACGATGTTGTTGTTTGATTGTGATTCTCCAACTATTTGACGTTTTTGTTGTTACGACTGGGCATTGTTTTGGTGGTTGAATTGTAATCATTGTTGTTTTTATTGCTGCGCTGCAGCTGGTATCGCAGACGTCGCAGTCATAGTCGTCGCTGTTGTTGCCCACTTGAATCCTGTGCGGCGTGCTGGGCTTGTTTCAGTTCTTGTGCTACCTTGTCCGGGTGCGGGTCGTGTGTTTGTTTAATCGTGTGCGTTTTCGGGTGCAGCGTCGTCGTGCGTCTCATCACTATTGCTCTTGTTGTTGTTGTTGTTACTATATTTACTGTGCAGAAATTCCCTTATTTGTAAATTAAGGAAGTGAAAAAGCGAAAATCTCGTTTGTTTTCTCTTATTTTTGTTCGTTGGTTCTTTTTTATTTAATCTGTTCTGGGTGCTATACACCGTCAGTCAACCTCTTGTCGTCGAAATAGCCTTCGTGTGTTTATTGTTGGGTGTTTTTTTAGTGCGTGTTTTTTGCGTGCTTTTTGGTGGTTGCGGTCAAAATAGAATAAATCAATTTTATCAAAACTTTTTACAAAGTTTTGTTTATCGTGCTGAGTAAATTTTTGAAAATCTATACAGATGTTTTTAAAAATTCAAATAAAACCAAATCATCAAAGTTGTTGTCGTACACGAGTGAGTTGAGTGAAAAGTGAAAAAAAATTTTGCAAGAATATTTTTCGTCAGGGTGTGTTCTTGTGTTTCGGGCTGCGGCTTTTATTGCTGCAAGCATAAAAGATTAAATTTTTCATGTGTTACCAAAAGTCATAGAATTTATTATTGAAAATTTTACTAATAAATTGATTTTTATAAGCCTTGTGCATATTTTGCAATAAATATTTTTGGTGTTATTTAAACAACTGGCACTGTCTAGAAGGTAAGTTGAATTTGAAAATTATTTTAAGTACTTATGAAAAAAATTTTTGTTTAAATTTAAAAAATTATTGTTTTAAATTTATTGACGAAATACTTGGTTTTGCTTGTTTGCCTTTAAAAACAAAAGTATGTAGAGACAAATGTCATGACAGTTCAACTGTCAGTTTCCTCCCCCAACCAGGCGCTCAGGAATGAGCATACATATGTATATTTTTTTGAGCAACAGTGTGTGTAAAACTATCTATGCTCTCAAGTAAAGCTACGAAAAAGTGTCATAAAATGCATGCAATTTAATTTCCCACAGTTTAAATCCACAAATTGTGCTTTTAATAACCGTAGTTCTATGGAAAACTAGTTATAGCAATAAAAATAGGTGTTTCAAAAAATTTCCCTTTTAGGGAAATTTTTGATTGTGGTTGAAAAACACTTTTTTTACTAAAACATTACAAATCTATGAAAGTTAATTATATATCTACACATTCAAATCGTCGAGGTAATGATTTTTTAACCGTTAAAACCATTCATTTTTAATTTCCTCAAGAAATATGGGAAGTTCTGTAATTTGCTTAAAAAACGATATTTCGCTACAGCCATTACAGGGCAGTTCAATTCATAGTTTACCCTTTTAAGGAGAGTTTAGATTAGTTGTTTGAACAAAAGTGTGTAAGACTATCTGTTCCATCAAAAAAAGTTATGAAAAATTGTCAAATAACACTTTTAATAGAGTTTTTCTCACTTAAGTGCACATATTGTGTTTTAAAATAACACAACTTTGTTCCTAGGTGTTTTATTGCAGCATAAACAAGTTTTAAAAAATTTCCCTAAAATATCCCATTTTGGGAAATTTTTAATTTGCTTAAAAAACAGCTTTCTAAATTAAAACAAAATAAACCCAGCAAAATAAATCGAACTTCTTAGAGGGAATTTCGTTTATTTGTTAGCCATTTGTATTGTGGGAATTATTTTCTTGTCTGTTTTTAATAATTTTTTTTCTTAATATTTTGTAGAAGTCAAACATTTTTTTCAAAGCTTTCCCTAACACTTTTCAGGAGAGAAATTATATAGTTTGTTCCAAAAAGTTGGGAAAATTTGTACATTGTTTGACAAAACATATTTTTATATTAAAAACAAAGAAATTTATGAAAAGTATTCAATTATTTCTTTATCAGAGAATTTTTTTTTGCATTTTTTGGTGTTTTGTACAAGTTTCAAAAAATTTCCCAAAAAATTCCCTTATTGGGAAATTTTTTTCTTTTAAATTCCAATTACTTCTCTCACTGTTTGAAGAATTGTTTGTAGATAATTTTACAAAAATTTCATGTTTAGAAGAATTTTCGACGGGTTTATTAAGGTTTTACGCCTTTTATGCAAAATGTTTGAACCGAAAACTTAATAATAAGCTTATGGAAATTTAAGCTTCTTAGTGTTTGTTTCTTAGTGTTTGCTTATGGTGACCGTGGCGTGCAGGTTAAGTGTGTGGCTTAGCACGCTCGGAGCCCGAGTTCGATCCCCAGTCGCGGCGAAAAGTTTTTTCAATAAAAAATTTTTTCTGATCGGTCACCACCTCTCTGCAGACAATGGCAAACCTCAGAGAGTAAATAATGCCATGTAAAGCTTCTTGAGAACATGAGCCGTTCGGAGTCGGCATAAAACATGTAGGTCCAGTTCTCGGTTAATTGTGTGCAAATATTTAACAACACACACAACACAATTGATCATAAGAAGCTCGGTCAAAGTCCTTTCAAGGGCTGAAATGGCCAATTTGTTTTTTTTTTTTTTTTAGTGTTTCCACAAGTCTAAAAAAATTTCTTAAAAAATTCCGTTTTATTTCTTAGTGTTTCCAAAAGTTTTTAAAAATTTCCCAAAAAATTCCCTTTTTGGGAAATTTTTTATTTTTAATACTAATAATTTCTCTTACTGTGTGAAGTGTGATTTTTACACAATTTTACAGAAATTTGCTATTTCGGAAATTTTTCGACAGTTCCAATAAGGTTTTATGCATTTTTTGCAAAAAGTTTTGAAGGAAAACTTAATTTTTGTGGTCAATTTGTGCTTTATTTTTGCTTTTTAGTGTTTTCAGAAGCTTTTTAAAAAATTACCCAAAAATTTGCCTCTTAGGGAAATTTTTTATTTATGATTGTAATGATTGATCTCACTGGCTTATGATTTGTTTATACATAATTTTGCTAAAATTTCCCATTTAGCCATATTTTTAACTGTTCTGTTAAATTTTTACTCCTTTTCTGCATATAGTTTCAAAGGAAAATATTTTTATTTTGAGTAATTTTTGCTTCGTGTTTGTTTTTTAGTGTTTCCATGAGTTTTTAAAAATTTCCCAAAAAATTCCCTTTTTTGGAAATTTTTTATTTTTAATTCCAGCAATTTCTCTCACTGTGTGAAGTATTTTATTTACACAATTTCACAGAAATTTGCTATTTCGGAAATTTTTCGATAGTTCCATTAAGGTTTTATCCATTTTTTGCAAAAAGTTTTGAAAGAAAACTTAATTTTTTTATTCAATTTGTGCTTTAGTTTTGCTTTTTTATGTTTTCAGAAGGTTTTTAAAAAATTTCCCAAAAATTTCCCTTTTTGGGAATTTTTTTAATTTATGATTGTAATGATTTCTCTCACTGTTTAAATATTTGTTTAAAAATAATTTTGCTAAAATTTGTCATTTAGGCAAATTTTTGACTGTTCTGTAAAGTTTTACGCCTTTTCTGCAAGTATTTCAAAGGTAGTCTTATTTTATTTCGAGAAATTTTTGCATCATATTTGTTTTTTAGTGTTAACAAAAGTTTTAAAACTTTCCCAAAAATTTACCTTTTAGGGAAATTTTGTATTTTTAATTCCAATAATTTCAATCACTGTTGAAAGTACTTTTTGTTTTAAAAATTTCACACAATTTCCCATTTTAAGATAATTTTAAACTGGTCTAGTAAAGTTTTACGCCTTTGATGCAAAAAGCTTCAATGGAAAATTTAATTTTTTTTGGGTAATTTTTGCTTTATGTTTATACAAATTTCTAAAAATTTCACAAAAAATTTCCTTGGTGGGAAATTTTTTAATTATAATTCCAATTATTTTTCTTGGTTTTTGAAATATTTTTAATAACAGAATATTGTAAGACCTTGATATAAAGTGTAATTTTCGACAGTTTTATAAAAGTTTAACGCTTTAAATACAAAAAATTTCTATGGAAAACATTATTTTATTTCGAAAATGTTTGCTTTATTTACTTTCTTAGTGTTTTCAAAAGATTTTAAGAATTTCCAGAAAAAATTCCCTTATTGGGAAATTTTTTATTTTCGATTCCAATAAATTCTTCCACTGTTTGAAGTATTTTTTGAAGGGGTAAAATTCAATTTAGGGACATTTTTTACCGTTTTTAGTTAAGTTTTACGCCTTTTTTGCAAAAAGTTTCGATGGAAAACTTATTTTTTTTGGGCAATTTTTGTTTTATGTTTTTTTTCTTAGTGTTTATACAAGTTTTTAAAAATTTCCCAAAAGAATTCCCTTTTTGGGAAATTTTTTATGTTTGATTTGTTCACTGTTTGAAGAATATTTTTTACGAAATTTTGCAAAAACTTGGTTCTTAGGGAAATTTTTTACTGTTCTATTAAAGTTTTACGCCTTTTTTGCATAAAGTTTAAAGCGAAAACTTCTTTTTGTGTGCAATTTTTGCTTAATTTTTGTTTCTTAGTGTTTTTAGAAGTTTATAAAAATTTCCCAAAAATATCCCTCTTTGGGAAATTTTTGTTTTGTGATTTCAACGATTTTTCTCACTGCTTAAATTATTGTTCTACAGAATTTTTCAAAAATTAGCAGTTTTTGATAACTTTCAACAGTACCCGTAAAGTTTTACGCCTTTTATGCTAAAATTTGCATGGGAAAACTTAATTTTTTGGTCAATTTTTACTTTACATTATTGTTTCTTAGTGTTTATACAAGTTTTTAAAAATTTCCCAAAAAATTCCCAATTTGGGAAATTTTTGGGAAATTTTTTATTTATAATTCTCATTATTTCTCTGACTGTTTGCAGCATTTTTTTTAAAAATTTTGTAATAATCTGCTATTTGGGAAAACTTTGGACGCTTTTTGTAAAGTTTTTTGTTATTTATGCAGAAATTTAAATTTTTGCAATATATATTTTTGCATAACTTAATTATATAAAATCTTACATTTTTAAATTTTTAATGTTTAATAAAGTTTTGAATATAAGTTAAAAAATCCCATCTAGGAATTTTTATATTGATTTCAAGAAACTGTTCATGCACAGAAATGGGCATAGATTAAAATAAAAGCCTGTGTTACAAAAATTGTTCTTTGAACTTATATCTTTTTTTATATCTGCCAGTTTTGCTCCTATTTTTCTGCTTGTTTTCTTTCATCAAAACTGTAACTTGAAACTTCTCGTTGAGGTCACCAACTCCAACAGCCGCTACTAAGCAAAGTGCCTTGACCTCACTGCTAGCTGTTGTCAACAAGTCCACACCCAACGCCCTACCGAGTGCACTCATTGTCAGTCAAATACAATCTTTTGAGACCTACACTCAAGTTCATTGCAATTAATTTCCAGCCACCACAAGCAGCTTCAAAATACCTAAAATAATTAAAGCCAAAGTCTAGCAATTTAAGCACATTTCCGTGTACTAGCGAGTGTTTAGTGAGAAGAAAAAAAAAACCAAGGGTTGTGCTGCACATTATCGGAAAATTCTGGTGGCGCCCTTTTGCGTGCAAAGAAATGCCTGGGAAAAATCAATAATTTTTATTGCCTGCATTAAGGCGCGTACTCAGATGCCGCACGCTCTTTCGCATGTGACGCTCTTGCTGTAGTGCCTGTTCGTCTAGAGAACTCTAGAGATGAGCGCAATTTTTACACATAAACTTATGTTTTTTTCTATTTTTTTGTTACCAATAGACAAAATAGACCTTTTTTTAAATAATGTGGAATGTCAGAGAAATTTCATAAAAGCATTTCTCTCAACAGTGCTCTCTGGTAATATTTATATATCTATGGTTTTTGATGTTTTCGCTCTTCAGCTAAGTGCACAAAACAAAACGCATTTTTAGGGGGTGCCCGTTAGCTAGTAGCCGTACTTTTCCACCCCTATTTTGACAGCTTGAATTTGGAACAGCACATGTGACGTTTGTTGTTGTTTATATGCTCACAGTCGTTGTTGTTGTATTTATTATGACGATTGCATTTTCAACAGCGGCATTTTATTGTTTATTTTCTTCCCCGTTGTTTCTAATTTCAGCTTGGTTTTGTTTTCAGCTGGTATTTGACATTAATTAACCTCTTATCGCAGACCATGTTTTAAAGTTGACTCACTCACTGCTACCCTACATTTATGTGCATAAAAATACATATTTTTATCTTGAATTAACTCAACTAAAATATTTTGATTTGCATTCAAATTTGCACAGAATTTTTTTTTTTTATATTAAAAATCTCTTAAAAGGGGTGAGTTCAAGGTTTTTCATTCATTGCTAATTTATAGAAATGAGGGTGTTTTATGTTGACATCTTTTTGACGGTCACATACAAATGAGTCACTCATAAGTCACTTTTTCGGTGAATATAGACATCTGACAGTTTTAAAAGAAAAAACTTCCAAGTTTGCTTAAATTTGTTCAAAATTTCCTAAAAAAATTCCATTAAGAGAAATTTTTAATTCAAGTGAAAAATAATATCTATGCATTTTTATATAAATTTACGGTTTTATATAAATTTCCAAGCAAATGAAACCTTGGTTGATATGAAAATTTCTCTGGTTTTGCTTAAAATTGTTTGAAATTATTGAGAAATTGTTTTCTTATGCTAATATACCATTCAATAAACAGTCTCTTTTACATTTCTGAACTATTTTTTGAATTTAAGAAATTTCCCAAAAATTTCCCATTAAGGGAAATTTTTTATTTGGCCCGAAAAATTATTTTTTATGTTTCTGAATTACATTTTGAAACGAAGAAATTTCCCAAAAATATATATAAAAAATTTCCCAAAAAATTCGCATCTAGGAAAATTTTTATTTTGCCTCAACAAAATATTTTTTTACATTTCTTTGAATTCAAAAATTTCCCAAAAAACTCCCATTTGAGAAATTTTTTATTTTGCTTCATAAAATAATTTTTTGTACATATCTGAAATATTTTTTTTTTCAATTAAGAAATTTCCCAAAAACTTTCCTTTTGAAAGAAATTTTTTATTTTGCTTGAAAAAATTAATTTTTACTTTTTTATAAATTTTTTTGATATTAAGATTTCTTTCATTTTTTATTTTGCTGGAAAAAATTATTTTTACATTTCTGAACTAATTTTTGAAATTTTGCTCGAAAAATAATTTTTTTTTGATTTCTTAACGAATTTAAAAAATTTCCAATAAATTCCCTGTTAGGAAAATTTATTATTTTGGTACAAAAAAGTATTTTTTTATATTTCTTAAGTTTTTTGGATATAAAAAAAATTTCCCAAATAATTTCCATGTAAGGAAATTTTTTATTTTGCCTGAAAAATTTTTTTTATTAAAAACAAAACCTTAAACGGAAATAAAGTGTGGGGAATGCGCAAGCCATAAAGAGAAATAAATAATTATTTAAATATCTGAACTTATTTTGAATTTTAAAAAATTTCCCAAAAATTCCGTTGGGGAAATTTTCTTTTTTGCTTTCAAAAAATTATTTTTTACATTTCTGCAATATTTTTCCTAAAAAATTACCATTTAGGGAAAGTTTTTATTTGGTTTGAAAAATTCTGTTTTGCATTTCTGAATTTTGTTTATTCCAGAAATTTTCAAAAAAAATTCCCACTTAGGGAAATTTTTTATGTTTTTATTTCAAATTAAAAAATTTCACAATAATTTCTTTTAAAGGGAAAATTTTAAAATATTCCTTTATTTTGCTTGAAATATTCAATTATAAATTTCTGAAATATTTCTTAATATAAAAAAATTTCCCAAAAAGTTCCAATGCTGGGAGATTTTTTATTATAACGAAAAATATATTTCTGTAAAATATTATTTTTGCATTTCTGGACAATTTGTTTTTAGAAATTTGCTTAGACATTTTTTGTATCTTTACATAATTTCTTCTGAAATTAAGAAATTTCCCCAAAAATGTCCATTCAATGTAATTTTTTGGTTTGCTTGAAAAATTTATAAATTATGTTTTTAAATTTCTGAATTTTTTTCTGAAATTAAAAAATTTCCCAAAAAATTCCCATCTAGTGAAATTTTTTATTTTGCTTCAAAAATAATTTTGTCTTACATTTCGGAACTATTTTTTGAAATTAAGAAATTTCTCAATAAATTCCCATTTAGGGGCATTTTTATTTTGCATGAAAAAAAAGTAATTTTTGCATTTCTGAACTAATTTTTGAATTTAAAAAATATCCAGTTAGGGAAATTTTTCATTTTGCTTTAAAAAATAAGTTTTTTTACATATCTGAACTATTTTTTAAATAAGGAAATTTCCCAAAAAATTCCCATTTAGGGAAATTTTTTATTTTGCTTGAAAAAATTATTTCTTTACGATTCTGATCTATGTTTTGAATTTTAGAAATTTCAGAAAATATTCCCATTTAGGGAAATTTTTTATTTTGCTCGAAAAAAATATTTTTTTTACAATTATGAACGAACTATTTTATGAAATAAGGAAATTTCCCACTCAGGAAAATTTTTTATTATGCTTGAAAAAATGATTTTTTATTTTTTTGAAATATTTTTTTTCTGAAAATAAAAAATTTTTTAAAAATTCCCATTTAGGGAAGTTTCTTTTATTCTGTTTGAAACAATTATTTTTTATGTTTCTGAACTATTTTTTTAAATTAAGAACATCCCAATTAGGGAAATTTTTTATTTTGCTTGAAAAAAATGGTTTTTTTATATTTCTGAACTAATTTTTGAATTTAAAAAATTTCCCAAAAAATTCCCAGTTAGGGAAATTTTTTATTTTGCTTCAAAAAATTATTTTTTTTCACATTTCAGTACTGTTTCCTGAAAATAAAAAATTTCCCAAAAAATTTCCATTTCGGGAAATTTTTTATTTTGCTTATGAGAGTTTCTGTTTAACATATCTGAGATATATTTTGAATTTAAGAAATTTTCCAGAAAATTTCCAAAGAAGGAAATTTTTAATTTTGCTTGAAAATAGTTTTTGTATTAAAACAAAACCTTTAACAAGGAAATACAGTGTGGGAAAGACGCGAAACATAAAAGGAAATACTCGTGCGTTGAAGTTTTTGTTAAATTATTTAATTTTCATATTCTTGAAGCTTTATTTTCTGTTCTCTAGATAATAATTATTGCCATAAGTCATATTATTGATGCGTGTCTTAAGAGCTAGTAAATCAAAATTTCTGTGTTGACATGCATACCGGTTAACCTTGCCAGAATTACTCGATATGCTTACTTAGTTATGTATTTCCTTTAACTATATGTTGCCGCATTTTTGTTTTTTTTTCTTCTTTTTTTTGTGCACACTTTCGACTTTCTGTTTTTTTTTTTGCTCTTTAAGAACGTATAGAAGATAATACCAGTCAAACTTGCTTCCAGGCGCGTGCGCACAACAATCTTGAAGCTGTTATTTTTGTTTTTTTTGTTTCAGTAACCTGTCTGATTTTACCCACTGATATGAGTGAAGCACGCGTGTGTGGAGCTGCCCACAGCTGGATTTATTAGACGCCCTTTTTATGGCTTATTACGTTGGGCCTACCTACAGGCAATTTTTATTTTTAATGTTTCAAAATTACTCGCCGAGCTGCTTTCTTGCTTTTCAAAGAAGTTGCAACATTATAACTAAATATAATGTTTACAATTTTTTAAGCGAAAAAAATAAAATCGTAAATTTTTCGGAAATTTTTGTCTCAGCATTAATTCAAGCTAAAAACAAGCAAAAAAAAACAAAAATTGCAAGCAACTCTCTGTTGATATTTTAAACACGTCTTTCGACGTGCTACCAAGATTACCAAAAAGCATCGCAAAGATAACTTTGCTGTTTACACAGCACTTAATCAAATGAATGCCGTCAATGTACGTCCTTGAATACTCTGCTAACTATTAACATAATTTCTTTGATTAAAACAAAAAACAGAGCAACAACAACAACAGCAAATGACAACAAAATACTATAAATGAAAGAATAAAACAACGATTTTTACAAGTGCACATGTACTTGCTATAAAAAGAGATCGCATAAAATATGTGATTCTATAAATTATTTTTTTAAATGCATATTATTTATTTATTTGTTAACAGTTGACGCCAGAAATAATGGCTAGATATTGTTTTAAAAAATTTAAAAATTTTCAATTACATATCTATAAGCATTTTTTTTATGCTTTATTGTCTTTGTGCAGCTCAAATTATGTAATTTAATTTCAAAAGCAGTTGAAGCAAAAAACAAATTAAAAAACAAAAAAATTGCACATGCAGCAGCATGTATGGGAAGAACCAGCGCGTGCGAATATTTTTTTATCTATAGAAATTTTAGCTCAGATGGCACTAAAAATGATAACGAAATAATAACAAATGTGTTGAAAATAAAAATTTTAAAATTTTAACCACAAAACGCATGAAAAACTTACTTATTGAATACCACAGAAAGGCTTTTTGGTGGTTGTTTTCCTCTCTGATAATTTATTGTTTAGATATATGTGGAATATATTGAAACAAGCAATACACGGTGCTCGTTGCTACTCCTGGCAACTATATTGGAAACTAAAAAACAACCCTTAGTTCGATAACAAACTTATTGTTCAATACCCGTTCCAGTTACCCCGTAGCAGGACATCATGATATAATAACTCCATTCTGAGTTTTAATGGTATGTGACGCTTAATTCCAAAGCTTACTTTCATTAACAAAAATTTGGCTTGTTTGGGCAGAGCCATGCCCCTTGCCCAATATCCATACCAGTTTTCCAGAAGAAGGATATCAGCAAGTGCTAACTCCATTCTTAGTTTTAATGTTCTGCGATTTTTTCTTCTATAGTTATTCTGTTTCGTAAATTTGGCTACTGCAGGCGAAGTGACACCCCGTTTTCTTATACCTGTGCCAATTTTCGAATAGAAAGACATCTCCATTTATTACTATTTATCTTTAGATTAATTTTTCTTTTTATCTTCAAAGCTATTCTGCATCGAAAATTTGGATTGAGTAGGCGGAGAAAGGCCACGTTTTCCAATGTCCGTGTTAGTTTTCTAAAAGAAGAACATCTCCAATAATGGTACAAATAGTAACACTATTCTTAGTTTCCATATTTTGTGGTTTTTATTTCTGTATCTTGCTGTATAGAAATTTCACTTTTATGGGAGAAACGCCCAGTATATCAATAGTTTAGTCAATTTTCTAGTAGAAGGACATCTCCAAGTCGTAGCTCTATCCTTAGTTTCTATATTCTGTGACTTTTTACTATATAGCTGTTCTGTATAGAAAGCTTGGCTTGTATAGGTGGAGCCAAGCCCCTTTTTCCAATGCCCGAACTTTTGGCGCTAGGACGGAAAAACTTAAGCCTTCGGGTCATCAGCGCAAGAGTTGGCTTCAGTAAGTCATTTATAAGTGATTTTTTTTTTGGAAAAATTTAAATGAACCGACTCAATCAAGACAAACTCAGGCTCGGGTTCTATTAGAAAGACCTCTTCATCAGAAGATCGGCTTCTGAAGTGCATGTTTCTATGAAATATGCTCCAAACAGCAGATGATAGTAGAAGGTGTTGGATCCAAAATCAGCACGACGACAGTATGACGAAGACGTTAAGAGGTGAATTTATGCGCTGGGCGACTCGCCAAAAAGCCTCTCGAAAAAACAACAGCGCCAAAATTGTATCAAAAAGGTTTAAGCAATACGAAAAAAAGGACTACAAATAATTGGAAGAAGGTGTTATGGAGAAGCAAATTCGCTGATCTGTCCGTAAGCTCCAAATAGGTTCGCCTAGTATTAGCAAAGGGCAAATTAGGTTGCGTTAAAGACTTTTTACCACAATTTAAATTAGAAAATTTGTTTTGGTGATAGAAATGTGAGTGGTGACCGTGGCATGCAGGTTAAGTGTGTGGCTTAGCATGCTCGGAGCCCGGGTTCGATCGCCAGCCGCGGCAAAAAGTTTTTTTCAAAACAAAATTTTTTTCAAGCAAACCTCAGAGAGAAAATAATGCCATGTAAAGCTTCTTGAGAATATGAACTTTAGCCGTTCGGAGTCGGCATAAAACATGTAGGTCCAGTTCTCGGTCAATTGTGTGCAAACATTTAATAACACACACAACACAATTGATAATAAGAAGCTCGGTCAAAGTCCTTTCTAGGGCTGAAATGGCCAATTTGTTTGTTTTTTGATAGAAATGTGAATGCCGCGGTGTAAGAACAGTTTTTTGAGTACAAATAGTTCCCAATAAACACTTTAAAAATTCACCTAGAAGGGATATCGTTGGGAAATTTTAAAAACAGTTGATTTCTGCTCGCACACCTCACATCCGAAAAAAAATTCGAAAATAAGCAAATTTCCCAAATTTTCTAAATTACTTCTAACAAAAATTGCGTAATCTTCATAAAAAAATATTTGTTTGGTTTAATAAATAAATGCCTCTAGAACAAAATAAAAAATTTTCCTGAAAAGGATATTTTTGGGAAATTTTTAAAAATAGTTGAATTGTGCTCACACGCCACATTAAAGAGTCTTTTCCGAAAAATTTTCGAATATAAGGAAATTTCCCAAATTTTTTATAATAATTTCTAACAAAAATTGCTTAATTTTCATAAAAACTATTTGTTTGGTTAAAAATAAATGCCAATAGAACAAAATAAAAAATTTCCCTAGAAGGGATATTTTTGGGAAATTTTTAAAACAGTTGAATTATGCTCGCACGCAACATGAAAAGAGTCTCCCTCCAAAAAAATTTCCAAAATAAGCTAATTTCCCAAATTTTCCTTAGAAATTTCTAAGAAATATTAATAAATTTTCATAAAAACTAATTACTTGCGTAAAACTAAATACTTATGAACAAAATAAAAAATTTCCCTAGAAGGGATATTTTTGGGAAATTTTTCAAAAATAGTTGAATTATGCTAACACGCCACAAAAATGAGTCTATTTAGAAAAAATTCAAAAATAAGCAAATTTTCCAAATTTTCCATGGGATTTTCTACTAAAAATTGCTTAATTTTCATAAAAATCAGTTGTTTGGTTAGAAAAAATTCCTAATAGAACAAACAAAAAATTTCTCTTAAGAGGAAATGTTTGGGAAATTTTTAAAAAGGGTTAAATTTTGCTTGCACAAGAGTCTTTTCCGAAAAAAATTCGAATATAAGCAAATACCCCAAATTTTTTTTTAGTAATTTCGAACAAAAATTACTTCATTTTCATAACAAACAGTAGTTTGTGTAAAAATAAATCGCAATAGAACCCAATAAAAAATTTCCCTTAAAAGAATATTTTTGGAACATTCTTAAAAACAGTTGAATTGTGATCGACAAAAAAAAATTTCGAAAATAAGCAAATTTCCCAAATTTTCTTAAGTATTTTCTAACAAAAATTACGTTTTTTTCATAAAAACTATTTATTTGGTAACAAATGCATGCCAATAGAACAAAATAAAAAATTTCCCTAAAATGCTTACTTTTGGGAAATTTTTAAAAACAGTTCAATTGTGCTCGCACCCCACATAAAAGTGTCTTTTCCGAAATTTAGGGAAAAAGGAAAATTCCCTTAAAGGGATATTTTTGGGAAATTTTTTAAAACAGCTTAATTGTGCTCGCACGGTACATATAAAAGTCAATTTTGAAAAAAACTTTCGAAAATAAGCAAATTTCCCAAATTTTCTCAATTAATTTGCAACAAAAATTACTTAATTTTTATAAAAACCAGTTGTTTGAGTAAGAATGAATGATCATAGAACAAAAAAAAAAAAATTTCCCGTTAAGGGAAATTTTTGGGAAATTTTTAAAAACAGTTGAATTGTGCTCACACGCCACATAGAAGGGTCTATTTCGAAAAAATTATGAATATAAGCAAATTTCCCAAATTTTCTATGGTAGTTTCTAACAAAAATGACATAATTTTTATAAAAACCATTTGTTTGGGCACAAGTAAATGCTAATCCTAATCGTTGTTGTCACCATAATACTCCTGCCATGTAGCTATTAGTTCGAAAATTATCTTTATGTTGTATTCCAACTGAATGAGCAACTATTTTCTACACATTTATTAATAACTCTTCCAGCACCTTCCTCATTCATTTAGTCACTCGCTACCCTAAGCTCTCACTTCACGCTACCAATTAAACCCTCTGACGCCTACACTTTCTGCTATCTACTCCCACCGACTGTCGACTTTGGTGCAAAGTTTATTGCTCCAGTTTTATGAAAAAAAAGCCAAGTCAAACACAAATTGCGGCAAAATAAATATAAAGCACAAGTGTAAACATTGCTTTAATTTATATCTTCTTTTTAGAAAATTCAGCGCAGAGTAAGTAATAGTCAGAAGAACTGAGCCAGTTTAAATAATAACAACAACAACAACTACAACAAGAAAGAGTGCAAATTTAATTAACTACAAAGTGCGGAAGTTTGTACTTGGTACGATGCAGACAGAGTTCACAGAAAGTGGGTTTTTTTTATCATTTTAATCGTACCACACACAGCAGCTACCAGATCTAGATACAATAATAGCTGAAACTTATTTTATAGCTGCGACAATTGTTCTTATTGCTTGTCACCTATTAGCCAATAGACGCCAACTGCTTTTAGGTTTTAGTTATATAACATTGTTATTGTTGTCTTAGTTGTTTGTATGATATATGATTAATGTTTAAATTTCCAGAGATGCCTTCATGATAACTCTGCTGACTAGATTTTTGCGGTTTTCTGCTCAAAGTCAATTCAATGTTAAATCAGGCAGTTAAGAAAAAAATTCTACACATTTGATATGCATTTAAAATTAATCATATAAGTAATGCTGCATAATATTATTTTTTTCATAGCTGTCTGTTACGGTGTTTTTGAGACCAAAAGATTTCTTGCCACTTCCGTGTTGAAGTTTTTTCTCACCCTCTTTTTAACCTCAACCTCATAGATTGCGTTTTTTGTTACTCTCTTGCTTAGTTTTTTCTCTTAATACAACATTTGCTGCTTAGTTTGTTTGGTTTTTGTGTTTTTTTACATACTTTTTTTTTATTTTTATTTTTTTTTTTAAACGAAGCCATTCAGCTTCAGCTTCATTAGCCTCTTTTGCTTTGAACTGTCAAAAGCGCTGAATATGCTAAAAATTATGGCAGAAATGTAGCTAGAACCAAAGCCATATTTTTTTTTATTTTGCTGCTTTTCTGCTCGTTATTAAGGCTAGACATACATAAAACATTTCTGACGACAAACTCTATACATTAAGTCCGGTCAGCATATAATGGGCACTATAATGAAGTGTTTGTAGGAAAGTGTTAACAACTTGTGCGAATTAACTCAACTTTAATGCGCGCAAAAACTTTAGTGTTTTTTTTTTAAATGCTTTTTTAAAGACATTTTCTAAAAATGCTACTTACTATTTAAAACTAGCTATAAGTTTAAGCATACTTGGGAGAATGTCTCTAATACGAATTTTTAAGCTGCTTTGAAAACTCACTTTGAAACACTTAAACTTCCAACACTTTCGCTTTCTTAAAACTCTTTATTTTTTCTTTGCCTTTTCTTTGACCTAAATTTTTTACTCGCGTTTTCATGTCACACTTAAAATGTTTTATCATTTAATATTCCATAACCAGCAAATTACTTTGAATTAAAATTCTAATAAATTCTATGATTTCAAATCTTAATTGAGTTCAATTCTAAGAAATGTTTTCTCATTTTCAATTATGTTATTTATGTCTCTATCAATTAACACTCGGGTTAATTCTTCTTTCGCTTTAAACACATGCCTTTGAATGAGCTGTAACGACTTTTATAGCTATATCAATGGTCTATTTTATGAGTGCATCAAAGCATTTAAAGTGTTATGTTTTGAGAATTGTATTGAGTGTGGGGCGAAATTGGCTTATAATTAATTGTTTCAAAGTGTTCAATTTGAGAATGATTTCGGTAAAAGTGTTTGTTTAAAAAAAACAAAAAAATATTTAATTGAAAGTCAATATCTGAAAAACAAAAATGTTAAAATAAAATCAGACTTTTATATGTGATAGTTTAGCTCATTAATTTTGTTTAATTAATTTATTCTTTTTAACCAAACAATTAGTTTTTATAAAAATTAGGCAATTTTTATTAGGTAATTTTTATTAGGTAATTTTTATTAGAAATTACTAAAGAAAATTTGGGAAATTTGCTTATTTTCGAAATTTTTTTCGGAATAGAGTCGTTTATAGGGCGTGGCAGCACAATTCAGCTGTTTTTAAAAATTTCCCTTTAAGGGAAATTTTTTATTTTGTTCTGTAAGGAATTATTTTGACTCAAACAACTGGTTTTTATGAAAATTAAGTAATTTTGTCAGAAAGTACTAGAGAAAATTTTGGAAATTTGATTATTTTCGAATTTTTTTCGGAAATGACTTTTTTATGTGGCGTGTGTGCACAATTCTACTGTGTGTAAAAATTTTCCAAAAATATCACTTTAAGGCGGTCTTCTCATTCAAGACCCGTTTCTTGGACCCTTTTTAAAAAAATTCTTATTTGAAAACGCAAAGAATAATTGAAAACTTTTTTTATTTATTGTATTACAAAAGTTTCAGAGTAAATAAAAAAATTTTTTTGCCTCGATACGTGGGCTGTTCAAAAAGTAATGAGACGTCAAAGTTGGTGGTGAAAAAAAAAGGTGTCGTCACGGCGGCCACGATTCCGGGTCTCCGGAGCGTCTGAAATGAAAAAAAAACGGGGTTATAATCAGTATAGATCAGGCATGCGCAAAAGGCCGCCCATGGGCGGATAGCTTTCACATGCATACGACAGCTTTCATCCAAAAAAGCTTTGCAGTCGAGACTCGCACTGTTACACTGAATATTTATTCACATTCGTGCTATCACAGCACACGATCAGTCGCTTTGCGAACTTCATGCTGTAAGGTTGCGGTCGCTTGCTCCTGCGTTGCCTTATTAAATACGACAAGCTACCATTCAAACGCATGAATATGCGTTTGTTCATTGGATCTGTTTGTCTGTAATAATTTTTTGTTTTTAAATAATAGGGATGTAATTAATTCGTAGAATTTTACTTAATTTTTTAACGAAGCTTGTAGTATTGAATATGTCAACGCAGTAGCAAGCGACCGCAACTTTTAAGCATGAAGTTCAAACAGCGACTGAACATATGTTGTGATTTTAACAATGAACTAACTTGTGCTTTTCGTTCAGTGTTAACTTGAAAAACAAAAGCTTTGCAATACAAACACAAAACTTTGTATGTATTAGTTTGCGCACCCCTGGTATAGATGTAGTTCTCGGGTGAACCTCAAGCTTAATTTTGTGATTTTTTTTGACAAAATGGCGGCCATTCAAAAAAAAAAATTCAATTTCGGGCTTTTTTTTTAATTTAGTGTAAAAAAAAAATAGTAAAAAATTTTTTAAAATTATGGTCGAGGTTCACCCAAAAATGGTGACAATTCTGCGTCGATTCCACTACGTTTCATGAAAATCGGTTCAGTTGAACTGGAGATATCATGGCCGCCAGTTCGAAAAACGTGGTTTCGAGATAAACGCGTTTAAAGTTTGAGGCGAAAAAAAAATAGCTCATTTTGACGAAGACCTTGCTTCACAAAAAAGGCTGTATCTTCTAAAGTATTTCGAATTTCTAAAAATCCTTTTAGGGGCATATTCACAACTACTATAAATAAATGCAAAAAAAAGTTACTCAATGAGAAGACCCCCTTAAGGATCATTTTTTGTTTCGTTTTATTAACATTATTTTACCCAAACAAGTGGTTTTTATGAAAATTAAGTAATTTTTGCTCGAAATTACTACAGAAAATTTGCTTTTTTCGAAATTGTTTTTGGAATACACTCTTTATGTGGCTTGCGAGCAAAATTCAACTGTTTTAAAAAATTTCCCAAAAATTTCCCTTTTAGGGAAATTTTTTATTTTGTGCTCTTAGGAATGATGTGTAACCAAAAAACTGGTTTTTATGAAAACTTTGCAATTTTTATGAGTAATTACTATAGAAAATTGAAGAAATTTGATTTTTTCAAAATTTTTTTCGGAATAGACTCTTTTATGTAGCGTGCGAGCACAATTCAACAGTTTTTAAAAATTTCACAAAAATATACCTTTAAGGGAAATTTTTTATATTGTTCTGTTAGTATTTATTTTTAACCAAACAAATAGTTATTATAACAATTAAGTAATTTTATTGGGAATATTTGTACACAAACAATTGGTTTTTAAGAGAATTAAGTTAATTTGGAAAAAATTGTTATAGAAAATGTGGGCAATTTGCTTATATTCGTAATTTTTGTCGATATAGACAAAATTGTACGTGGCTTGAGAGCAAAATTCAACTGTTTTTAAAAACTTCCCAAAAATATCCCTTTGAGGGAAATTTTTTATTTTGTTCTATTAGGAATTATTTTTAACCAAACAACTGGTTTTAAAGAAAATTTAGTTATTTTGTAAGAAACTAGTACTTCAGAAAATTTGGAAATTTTGCTTACTTTCAAAAATTTTTTTCGGTATGGACTCTTCTATGTGGCGTGTGAGCACAATTTAACTGTTGTAACAAATTTCCCAAAAATATCCCTTAAAGGGACATTTTTTATTTTGTTCTATTAATATTTATTTTTATGCAAACAACCGGTTTTTATAAAAAATTTAGTTATTTTGTAAAAAATGACTAGAAAATTCGGGAAATTGGCGTATTTATGATAGTTTTTTTAGTAGGCATTTCTTTTATAAGGCGTTTTATAAGGCACATTTCATTTGTTTTTAAAAATTTCCTAAAAATATCCCTTTAAGGAAGATTTTTAATATTATTCTATTGGCATTTACTATTAACCAAACAACTATTTTTTATGAAAATTAAGTAATTTTTACTAGAAATTACTATAGAAAATTTGAGAAATGAGCTTATTTTCGAAATTTTTTCGGAATAGAGTCTTTTATAAGGCGTGCCAGCACAATTCAACTGTTTTTAAAAATTTCCCAAAAATATCCCTTCAAGGAAAATTTTTTATATTGTTTTATAAGCATTTATTTTTACCCAAATAAACGATTTTTACGAAAATTAATTAATATTTGTTATAAATTCGGTAAAGTTGTTTATTTTCAAATTTTTTTTTTTTCAATTTAATCCTCCTGCGAGGAAAAATTAAGTAATTTTCATTAGAAATTACTGTGAAAAATGTGCAAAATTAACTAATTTCCGACATTTTTTCGAAATAGACTTTTTCAAGTGGCGTACGAGGACAATTTAACTATTTTGTTATTCTATTATTTTATTCTATTAGGAAACTGGTTTTTATGAAAACTTTGCAATTTTTATTAGAAATTACTATAGAAAATTTGAGAAACGTGTTTTTTTTTTAATTTTTTCGGAATAGACTCTTTTATGTGGCGTGTAAGTAGAAATCAACTGTTTTTGTAAATTTCCCAAAAATATCCTTTTTAGGGAAATTTTTTATTTTGTTCTATTAGGAATGCTGTTTAACCTAAACACTGGTTTTTATGAAAACTTTGCAATTTTTATTAGAAATTACTATAGAAAATTTGAGAAATGTTTTTTTTTTTTAATTTTTTCGGAATAGACTCTTTAATGTGGCGTGTAAGTAGAAATCAACTGTTTTTATAAATTTCCCAAAAATTTCCCTTTAAGGGAAATTTTTTATTTTGTTCTATTAGCAATGCTGTTTAACCTAAAAACTGGTTTTTATGAAAATTTTGCAATTGTTATGAGAAATTACTATAGAAAATTTGAGAAACTTGCTTTTTTTTGAAATTTTTTCGGAATAGACTCTTTTATGTAGCGTGTGAGCAGAAATTAACTGTTTTTATAAATTTCCCGAAAATTTCCCTTTTAGGGAAATTGTTTATTTTGTTTCATTAGGAATTTTTTTTGACCAAAGAAATCGTTTTTATGAAAATTAAGTAATTTTCGGCTTGTAGATAGGCTTCTGGTTTCCAATCAATGATCGTTTTTGAATTTTAGTTGATCATTTCTGAATTTAAATTAATATTTTCTGCATTTCAAATGGAATTTCTGAATTATAAGGGATTTTTTCTGAATTTCAATTGATTTTTTCTGAGTGTCAATTCAACTTTTCTGAATTTCAAATGGAATTTCCCAATTTCAATTGATCTTTCGTGTATTTCAACTGATTTTGTCTGAGTTTCGAATAGAATTTTGAATTTCAATTGATATTTTCTGAATTTCATTATTGAAAAAAAAACTATCTGCCAGCATTAAAAAAAAAAAATTCGCCGTTTGCGCACCCTTTATAAAACTAGCCAATAAACACATGTGCCAAGATGAGCAACATTTATTTATGACAGTTAATTAGTTCGTATAAAAATGCGACACATGCTTTAACTGAAATGTCATCATAATAATAACTTGATAAGATCAAAAGCAGCTACTTGAAATAAAGACGCAAAAAAATCCACCGAAAACCAAGAGGCGCCACTTTAACGCCTTATGAAATAGAGAACAGCCAAAGGTTTGCCTGACGAAACATGTAGATGTGTGCAGATTAAGAGGATATGCTTCGAGCAGGACTCATATGTTTATTTTTAGCATGATGTCATATTTAGGTTTTACTACACGAACACAACAAAAGTGAAAACATGCAAAACACAAACATAACAAAAAAAATGTCTCAAAATTAATTGACTGCCATCAGTGGTTAAATAAGACTGACATACCGACAAGAGGAATTTTATTTATTTAACAATCCAGCGTTAAATTGTTTTTTAAATCAATAATGTTTTTTTTTTTAAATTTCATGTCAAGCTATAAAGTGCAATAAACTTGAGTCGCCAAGAAATTGAAGACACACCCAAATGTGCATTAGTTGAAGTGTACAAAAAATTGCAAAAAAAAAAATTACAAAATAAAAAATAGCTCAAGAAATTTATACTTTTTTTTATATATTTAAGCTGCTAAAATTTTTTGTTAAACAATAAAAAATTTAATCTTGAAATATGTTGCCGTTTTGAGTCACCCTCAACAGTTCAGGCGCAGCCAATTTCCGTTCAACAAATTATCACGGTTGCCTGAAAAATGCCCAAAAATAGCAAAAATCATTTAAATTTATGACCTGCATACAGCACAATGTTGGCTGTTATATTTCTTCCCCCAACAACTCTAGCTAATTTTGCCCGAGGGACACATTTTTTCTTAGTTTTATTGCATTTTGCAGTTTTAATTTAGTTTAGTTTTCTTTGAATTTAAAAATTTTGAGGAATTTTTGTTTTGGGGGAGCGTCATTTGCGTCATCATCGTTTTTGGTCTGAATTTTGTCATTTATTGTCGTTGGGCAGATTATATAGTTTTCGTTGTTCTTGTTCTGTTTTTGTGGTTTTAATTTCGCTTACATGTGGCTGGCTGAGCTGTGTGAACATGTGTTTTCGGTTAGAGCAGCAAACATGTCTGCGTAAATGTGCTGTTTATAGAGATTTGTTGTGATTTCTTTTTATGACCATGCATGCTCAAAGCGATGTCATCAAAAATCATGTTAATTATAATGATTAAAAAATTAAAATTTTTCTCATTTTTTACAAGATATTTTTGTATTTTGAAACAAAATTGCTTGAGGGGCAAACATGCCATTTATTTTTATAACTAATTGAGATTTTTATGAGACTTTATATTGCTTATAAAATAAATTATGCATCATCATCGTAGGTAATAAGCAATAATGATCACAACAAATTACGAGCTTTACACACAAATGTGAATAACCTTAAAAAATCTTAATGGTTTTGTTAAAGATTTGTTCAAAGGCTTCAATAAGCTGTTAGCTGATAATGTCTATTAGGTGATCTATTGATCTCATGAGTTCACGTTATTATCATATCATGTTGCTTTTATAATCATTAGCAGAGATATGAGTTGCTGGCTGAGTACAAAAAGAAAAGAAGAGAGCTTAACGAAATTCTCGCAACACAAACGCTTGAAAAGAAAACGGGTGATTTACTATAACGCCATTTGTTTGGTGAATGGGCCTTATGCCATGTTCACACAGAGAGTTTAGTTTGCGTTTCCAGTACAAAGTTGCGTTTTGCCCTTAAACTCAATTTAAACGCGGGCGTTTCCAGTACAATTTTGCAGGAGAAAACGCAACTAAACACAACTTGTTTTCTACGTTTACCAAAACTCAATTTGATACATGCCTACAAGTATGCTAGTGGTTTGATAAAAACATTCGTTCAGTTAGATTTTAGCTGTGTTCGATTCGATTGAACGATAAAAAATGCCAACAACAGCTGATTCTCAATTGTGCATGTTTCTATTTGTATTTTATTATTAACAAAAATAAGCCAAAAAACAAATAAAATAACTTGAGAAAGTTTAGAAGATGAGGGTTTTTCATCAGTCACTCAGTATGGGCCGTAAAAAGCCGAGTTTTGAGCGAAATTCCAAAAATTGGCGATAATTTCAATCCACCGTAAACTCAATTCTGCCGACGCATCTCTGTGTGAACAGCTGTATTTAAACTCAAACGAAACGCAAACTAAACTCTCTGTGTGAACATGGCATTAGGCCGCGTACGTATTTAACGCCGATTCAGACAGGCAGGCAGGCAGAGTGTGTGGAAAAACGAGATAGAGAGCTATTTGTATCTCATTTGCTCACACAGATTTCATCTTGCCTGCCTGCGTGTCTGTTTGAATCGGCGTTACTATGCACGCAGCCTTAGAGAAGTTGAATGTAGCTCATTTTTGGCTCAATGGGTACGTCAAAAAACAGAATTACCGAATTTGGTCTGAAGAGCAGCCAGAGGTAGTTCGAGAGCTGCAGATGCGCTCGGAAAAATGCACTGTTTGGTGCGTTTTGTGGGCCAGCGGCATCATTGTGCTGTTCTTTAAAAAACAAAAAATTAAATCCGCTATGAAACAGTTAATGTAGTAAGGTACCGTGGTATACTGACCAACTTTTTTTTGCCCTATATGTAAGAATTGAACTTGGTTGACATGTGGTTTTAACAAAACTGTGCCACATGTCACAAGGCAAGCAATACCATGACCCTATTGAGAGGTGAGTTTGGGGATCAATTAATCTCACGTTTTGGAACAGTCCAATGGGCGCCAAGATCATGCGATTTGACTCCACTAGACAATTTTTTGTACAGCTACGTGAAGTCTCTCGTGTACAGGGACAAACCAGTCACAATTGCAGCCCTGGAAGACAACATTGCAGTTGGTATTAATGAGATACCGATCGAAATGATGTCAAAAGTATGCCAAAATTGGAGCTTACAGATGGACCATCTCAGGCGTAACCGCGGGCAACATTTAGATGAAATAATCTCTAAAAAAAGTAAATGGCAGGCTTTGATTTATCGCTCCACATAAATATTTCATTCTCTATACCATTTTTTCTATTATTTTTTTTTTAATTTTCAAAAACCAAACGCTTAAAAAATCACCCCTTACATGGATATAGATATGAAAATCATATGAAAAATGAATGGGCGCTCACTTAAAAGACCTCAATTTAATTATAAATTTATAACACTGTGAGGCACGAAAATCTGTTTTTGATAATTTCAACGTTATTCACTTAATTTTTGTATGAGGAATCTCATGGTGACATTTTTTTGACCAATTTACCGAATACTTTCAAAAAAACTCAGAATCAAAACGTACTCAAGATATGCACTCATTTTCCTGCTGATAACTCTTGAGCCATAAGGATTTTCATTTTGGTTTCTTTGAAAAAGTTCTTCTTATTATTCTGGCCGTTGTTGGCCTTTGCTGAACAAATATATATAAAAAAATTTCATAAAGTGGGTCTTACAAAGCGTCCCAAAAAATTAGTTTTTCGTTTTTCAATTTTGAAAAGCTATTTTAGTTATAAACTCGGTGAACATGTTTTTACTGTTCCCGAAAAAAGGATCTTTTGTAAAAATTTACAATTAATTAATTAAAGATTCGTTTGTTGTCAAATTCTATGGTAGGCACACTCTATAACGAGTGACATACTCGACCGACGCACCCTATAGTAAGTTAAAACATGATTCATAACTTATTTTTGGCCAAATCACGCTGTGACGTGCAGAAGTTCAATCTATTATCATTTGTACTCAATGACATACCGGCTACTATGCTTCACAGTTGGTTTTCAACAGTGCTCAAGAAATTTACTTTAAAACTTTTTGGAAAATGTTGAGCGCTTTTGAGTACTTAAAACGTGGAATTGATGGGCCATATATCTTACAGCCCCGACTCTGTAGCCAATTACTTCTTCTTGTTCCTTCAGTTTAAGAAAAAAAATTCATGACGAGCATTTATCTACGGTTAAAGCAAATTTGTCATGTATGGATATTATATAGCATTCGCAAATTTATTTAACCCATGCTCAAATTAGTTTTACTCGAACGCAAATCAATTTAATCCAAACGCAAATCAATTTATCCCAAACGCAAATCTGTTTAACTCAAACGCAAATGAAATTTAACCCAAACGCAAATCAATTTAACACAAACGCATTACAATCCAACCGAACGCAAATGAGTTTAAACCAAACGCAAATGAAATTAGCCCAAACGCAAATTTTATTAAATTAAACGCAAATCAAATCAAAGCAAATAAAAATTGAACGAAGCATGTGGCATGTGCAATTTAAATGTTATTTCTATTTACAGCCACTGATTGTGCCAACTATATTACAGATATGATTTTATTGATTCCAAAAGCTGCCTCTTCACAAATTTTAACTTAATTATTTCTTATTTATATGAAGAATATTAATAATTAAATTAGAAATAAATATAAATTCCCACATGCCACATTCAATTTCCATTTGATTTGGTTTAATTTGCGTTAAGTTTAATTTAATATGCGTTTAGTTTAATTTAAATTGCGTTTGGGTTCATTGCATTTGTGTTTGGTTTAAATTAATTTGCACTTGGATTGAATTGACTTGCGTTGGGGTTAAATTATTTTGCGTTCAGGTTAAATTGTTTTGCGTTTGGATTAAACTGATTTGGGTTTTGAGTTGAATAAATGTGCGAATGCTGTATTCAAACCAGGATGTATACAAAAATTGATCGTAATCCATCCCTTAATTTTTTTAGATGGCATTAGTAGTATTAAAACGAATGAGAAATGGTGCAACCAACTTAATTTTGAAGCCTGAGGTTGCGGCCAGAGTGAATCCAGATGCAGACAGGCAGACTGAAACCTGTGTGAATAGAAGATGGATAGCTATTTGCATCTCGTTTGTTCGCATGGTATGTCTACCTGTCTGTTTGCATCTGGATTCACTCTGGCCAAATTGGAAATTGAAAATTTTTTTGATAAACACGCCTATTTGTGCTTAATAAGTGTCATCTTGGGCTTGATCATAGAAATAAAGTTTTGTTGTTATTTTTTTTTTGCTCATCAACAAAATGAGCAACCGAACGACATAATTCTCAGTTGGTTTTTGTTGATGTTAGTATAAAAGTGCAGAACATAAATTAAAAAATTATATTATCCTTTCCGAATTGTATCAAATATCTAATTTAGACAATGAATATATAATTTTAAATTTGCGTCTGGTCTTCGGTTTTTTGTTTTTAGTTCGGTTCCTTTGATGCCTGAGACCCTTATATTTTGTGATCTTTTAATCATTTTTGTATTATTAAAAATAATAAAATGTCACATCCCAAAATTTCTAGATTAAACATATGAGAGCATGTTTACTTGTTTTATTTACGATCCACTAATGATATGCATTGCACACAAATGAGCATGTTTTTGTTTTATAATCAATACCAAAATGTCATAAATTGGTCCCAACTGAGCATATAAGTTTTTTGACGAACAATCCAAAAATCACATACATTATGCACTAATGAACGTGTTAATTTTTTTGATAAACAATCACATTAGAGGTTGATATCAAGAATATTATGACTTAGCTCAGAATCACTACCAAAATAAATTGATTTGGGATTGTTTTCAGCTCGAATTTCTCTACGTAATTACATGTTTTTTTCTGTGGATGCGATTACTTGAAAACTATTTAGCCGTTAATTTTGAAATTTTGCTCATTCTTTTTGTTACAACAAATAGCCCGACTCTAGGAAGCAGTTTTAAAATTTCTTTTTTTTTAATTTTCTTCAAGATTGCAATAACAAAATGGTGGAACGTTGCGATGAAAATTGGTGCTTTTGGAATTTTTGTGCTCAAAAAACCAAATTTTTTTAAAGAAGTGCACCCAAAGAATGGAAGAAAGTCGTGTAAAAACTTTTATTGTACAAATCTTGGCCCTTTTTTATATCAGATGAACCTTTGATGAGGAATCGTGTCCATCGCAGATCACCTGTTCTTTAAGACGTCTACGAAAATCAGTTGGTGTAGCAGTTATACCAGTTATGAATATTTTTCGTTGAAACTTCAACTTATGTTCTGAAAAAAGAGAATAAAACTTTTATTTTTTATTCCGTGTTTTAACCGTGTCCTCAAAAAAAAAAACAATCACCAAAATATGTATTCTTAACAGAAAAATCTTTCTCCCCTTCATGCTTCTTAAAGCATAAATCCGATTATTTTCATATAACAAGCATATCCCTGAAGAACCTGGCCAACAGGTTTTGTTGAAATTTTAATACATTTAACCAACCTTTCCTCTAGCATAGAAAACCGGTTACGTTTCTTCTGGTTTCATGTTTGTCGCTTGGTTTTTTGTATCTGATTCTTGCAATATTCGTGATTGGCTCGCTTGTGTTTTGTTTGCATTTTGTTTGCTCACACGTCATCAGACCAATGGCATGAAGTTAGAGTGTTCGCCACTTGTGCTATGGTCCACGGTTCGAATCTCAACAATTGCAAATTCACAAATTTTTACGGTAGTATTTTCTTCTTGTTTCATGTTTGTCGCTTGGTTTTTTGTATCTGATTCTTGCAATATTCGTGATTGGCTTGCTTGTGTTTTGTTTGCTCACACGTCATCAGACCAATGGCATGAAGTTAGAGTGTTCGACTCTTGTGCTATGGTCCACAGTTCGAATCTCGACAATTGCAAATTCACACATTTTTACGGTAGTAATTTTTACTTAAATTAAATTTCTAAATAAAAACCTGGGTTTGAACCTGGGTTTGGTTAAATCTGATTAACAAAAAATAAAAATGTCAGTAAAGCAGTAAAAAAGACGATCTTGAACTAGGTTTGCTCAGTTCTCAACTCAGTATGTTGAATGGTTTTAAACTTTTTGGTTACACCGCAGGCATATTTTATTTTGTTTTATAGAATAGTCTTCAAAATATTGTTTTTCTTCCTAAACTCTGCAAGGCATCAAAAATGCTTGCCTTATGCATTTTATTTTGGGATTTGTTTCCAGTTCGATTGTTCTACATCTCTCAGAGATTATCTAAACGTCATAAAGATAAAAAATTTTGACAGCTGTCATAATTTCATTATGAAGACTCCAGTAAAAACAATTTTCTTAATGAATGCTTGTTTTTCAAAAAATTAGTGAAGACAATGTTGAACAAACCTAGCATGCTACATACACATTTATATATGACTGTTGAAAAATTTGTTCACATTTTCCACAAAAAGCAAAAACAAAAAACAAGCACTCTGACTAATTATAGCCATATATTTGTTTATTTTTTATAAAAATGGAAAAACATAAAAAAATATGGTATTGTCTGGCATATGTTTTGCTCGAAACAATGTCTACAAACATAAAGCACGTGCCATAAACGCCACAAGAACCAGAGTATTGAGAGAAAACTGCTGCAGTCAATGAGCAGAGCATTCGTCTGACGTTCATGTCAAAACTATGTATGCTGGTCTCGGTGGTAGGTAGATCATGTTACATGACGTAAAATTCCTTACAGCTAAAAATTCTGTTTTATAACCGGTTAGGTTTTGCTTATGTAAGGCTTTGACTGACTTAGCGCTTATGTCATTTATAAGCAGCATTTCTTAACGGTTATTTAAACTGTTTTTTTTGTTTTTTATTAATACTAGTCTAAGCCACAGCTGACCTTTATATGGTCAAAACTATTAAGAACGCATTGTGGCCGCAATGATCACACGCCTCGAACATAATCAGTCATTTTTCAACACATACTCTTTCTCTCTCTTTTTTTATATTTCTCTGCTGTTGAGTGCGCTGTCGAAATGACACTTCAATTTTATGCTTTTGTTTACAAAATGTGTTTAGTTTTGTCTGGTTCACATCCAATGCTATGGTCAGTCACTTTAGCTTAACAAAGCATTAAAACGCTGTATTTAACGGTCTGTCGGTTAAGATCGCTTGCTGACTTGGTGGGTCAGTCAGCATGTGGTTTGCTTTGTTTTTTTTTCTTGTCTATTTTTATTAATAATTCTGTTTTGTTCTTTCAATTTGGTATTGTTTGTTATCGTTTATTTTTAATAATCTGTTGTTTATCTAGAGGTGCAGCAGCTGTTTATAATTGTTAGTTTTAAGATTTTTTTTTTTTTCGTACTTTACTGTTAAGCTGTTTATGATTTATCTGTTTCGGTCTGTGCTGGTACGCTGGATCGTGCTATTTTTTTTATGTATTTATAACGCACATTTTTGTCAGAAAGAATGTTTCTTTTTAAATAAAGTCTAGAACCGTTGGTTAAAATATTCAGTTAATATAACGATTATTTTAGTTAGATATATGCTAAAAATTCATATATGTTAAAATATTCGTTTCATTAGCCTCGTTTTTAAAAGTTATTTTAATGATAATATTTAGTTATAATGGCTCCCACACTAATGGCATGGAAATTCGGTTTCGGCCGAATTCTTTTTGTTGTGTTTTTTCTTTTTTATTTAATGAATTCTTTCATTAAATGAAAAAAAAAAAAATTATAAAAATTCTTTAAATCGTGCTCTTGAATAGACTTCATGGATATAAAGCTCGGAATGCTTATGCTCGGGAGCCAGATCAGTTCTCATGAGACAAAGCAGTGGGAACATGAAGCGAATTTCGTTTGTTTTTGGCATATGGGCATCTTCCAGTGGCACGGACGCGACATTCGCACGGTTTTAATTACTCGAAAAACAAGAAAAACAAGATAAATAAAATTTAGCTAATTTTGAGAACTTTTTTTTATATATGATATAAATGTTAATGTAGGTCAAAGTATAACTTTTCTTCGTAGACTCATGAAATATGAGAATTATCTCTTCCCAACTTTTAATAGATATAGCACGAATACGGACGCGACATCATGGACGCGACAAATTTTTCCAAAAGTAGTAAAATTACTGTATTTTTTAGATGTTCATTATAAATTTTAATAAAATTTCACCATAATAAGTTAAATTCAAGTTACATAGTAGGAATACTAATCAAAATAAAAAAAAATTAGGTTAAAAGCTGTGAGAGTGCTTTATTTAAATGTTTTTCTTCACTTTTGGTGGAACTTTTTTGGGAGATGCCCATATGTAACACTTCTCTAAGACCTGTACTTTTCGGTTAAAGATTTTCAAAGGCTGAACTGGCCAATTCGCTAGTATCCTTGAGGTTATCTGTAGTTTTTGATATCGCTAAATATAATTCTGCCATCAGAATGCCAAAATTCAAATTCGTGGATATTAAAAAGGTGACAATTCAAGGCCGATCTATTTTTTTATTAATCATGACGCACAAGCTGTATTTTAGAGGTCATTTCGAGGTTCCTGTCTTGTATCAAAATTGCAAACCTTAAAACAACGGATACAAAATAGAGACTTTTTATGTATTTGTTTGTAAATTTAACTAAATTTTTTTGTTTTTGTCATTTTCAAATATGTTTTCTTTTGTCTATTTTTAAAATAATTTATTTTTTTGTGGATTTTTTATATATTTTTTACGATATGATTTTATTTTTTTTTTTATATTTTTTATTTTGTATTTTATTTTAAATTATTATTATATTTTTTTTTAATTTTTATTTTTTTTGTGTGTTTTGTTCCCTTAATAAAAAAAAAATATTAATTTAATTTTTAGTTTAATTTTTTAGTTTTTTTTAATTTAGTTTAGTTTAATTTTTTTTTTCATTTTTCATATCTTATTATTTTTTGTGTAGTTTTGTATAAAGTTATTTAATTTTCTAGATTTTTTTTTATATATTAATTTATTTGTGTTTCATATATTATTAATTTTTTATTTATTTAATTTGTTTCGTTCCATCAATATCTTAATTATTTTGATTTTTAATTTTTTTTTTTATATACAATTTGAAATATATTTTATAAATTTTTTATATTTTTAATTGTTGTCTTAAGTTCCTTTTTAGTCTGTTTTTTTATTTGGCAATCTTTAATGAGGTTTATTGAAATTTATTTTGAATACATATTTTATTTTGTAATAGTTTTTTTGTTGTTTGTTATTATTTTTTTTATTTTTAAATTTTTATTTAATTAATATACTAAAACTATTTTAAAATATTTGTTATTTTAATGTATTATTTTTTGTATATTTTTTATTTTCAAAATTGTTGCCTTCTTTTAAGTGTTTTTTTTTCTTGTATTTTCTAATTTTTATTTAGGTATGTTGAAATTAGGTGTGAATATATATTTCATTTTATAATATTTTTTTTTTGTAATTTATTTGTATTTTTGTAAGTTTTTTATATTTTGTACAATTAATATCCTAAAAATATTTAGAAATTGTTGTTTTTTATTTAAATGTAATTTTTAATTAATATAAATTTTTTCATATCTTATTATTTTTTTTTGTAATTTTTTATATATATTTTTATTTTCTTGTTTGTTTTTATAAATGAATTTATTTGTATTTTAAATTTTTTATTATTTTTGTTTGTTTTGTTCAGTCAATATCTTAATTATTTTGACTTTTAATATTTTTTGCATATATTTTTTATTTTTTAAATTGTTGTCTGAAGTAAGTGTTTTTTTTTTTATTTTATAATTTTTATTTAGGTTTGAATATATATTTTATTTTGTAAAATGTTTTTTTTATATATTATTATTTTTTTAAGTTTGAAATTTTTTCTTCAATTAATATCTAAAAAATATTCCAAAATATTTGGATGTGTTCTGATAAAGATATATAAATCTTTATATTTTTTTAATATTTTATAAATTTTTTAATTTTCTACGTTTTTTTATAAATTAATTTATTCGTATTTTTTAATAAAAATTATATAGTTTTTATTAAGTTTGTTTGTGTTGTTCAGTCAAAATCCTAAAAAAATTTTCTTAAATATTTGAATTTTTACTACATATATTATTTAAGATATTTTTTGTAAATTTTTCAAATTTTTTTCTAAAGTTTTTAAATTAAGTCTTTTTTTATTTTATCATTTTTATCTTGTTATTTTTTTAATTTTTTATAAATTTTTTAATTTTCTAGGTATTTTTATAAATTAATTTATACGTAGTTTTTAATGAAAATGATTAATTTAATAATAATTTATAATATTTAAATTATTAAATAATTTATAATAATAAAAATTATATAATAATTAATTAAGTTTTTATTAATTTTCTTTGTTTTGTTCAATTAAAATCTTAAAAATATTCTTTAATATATGAATTTTGACTGTATTATTTCTGTTATTTTTTTTAAATTTTTTAATTTTTTAATTGTTTTCTGAAGTTATTAACTTCAATCTTTTTTTTTTGTTTTATAATTTTGTTTTTGTATTTTCAAAATTAGTTTGGAACATATTTTTTATTGTTAAACTTTTTTTTGTTTATTATAATAATAATAATTTATTTTTTTTTATTTTTAATTTGTTGGTGTATTTTGTACAATGAATATCTTAAAAATATTCTAAAATTTTTAGATTTTTTATTGATAATTATGAATTTTTTTTTGAAATTTTATGTAATTAGTTTTTTTTAATTTTTTAAAAATTTTTTCATTTTCTAGTTTTTTTATGTATTAATTTAATTGTAGTTAAAATATTTATAATTGTTGTTTGGTTTGTTCAATCAATGTCTCAAAAAAAGTTTTAAATATTTGTATTTATGAATTATTTTAAATTATTATTTGGAATAGTTTTTGTATGTTTTATGTTTTTTAAATTTTTGTCTTAAGTTAACCTTTTAAGCCTTGAAATTTGTTGTAATATATTTTTGTTTTGTAATTTTGTTTTAATTTATTATTATTTTTTTTTATTTTTAATTTGCTGTTGTATTTTGTTCCATTAATATTCTTAAATATTTGAATTTTTAATTTATTATTTTTAATCATTTTAATTTTTTCATGTGTTAGTATGTTTTGTTATATTTTTTAAATTTTTAAATTTTCTTGTTTTTTTATGTATTATTTTAATTGCATTTAAAATTTTTTATAAGTTTAAGTTTTATTTGCCTTGTTCAATCAATAGCTTAAAAATATTGTTACATATTTGGATTTTTTATTTATGTTAATATACATATATACTATTTGTCATATATTTTTCTTGTAAATTTTTTAATTTTTAAAATTTTTGTCTTAAGTTGTTGTTCTGTTTAGTTTTTTTTAAATTTATTTTTTTTTTTTTTTTGGATTGTTGAATTTTTTTTAATATATATTTTATTTTGTTTTTGTTTTAAATTTATTAGTATTATATTTTTTAATTATGCATTTTTATCGAGTATTTTGTTCAATTAATTTCTTAAATATTTGAGTCTTTAATTTTTTGTTTATTGTATTTTTATTTTTTTCTTATATCTTAAAAACAGCTTTTTCTTTTCTTTTTCTTAAAAATATCTTATAATTTTTTTTTTTAATTTTTAATAAATTTTTTTAATTGTTTTGTATATTTAATTTTAAATACGTTGTTTGTATTTTGTATTTTTGTTTTTTTTTGTTTATTTATTGTTGTCAATTATTATCTAAAAAATATTCTTAATTATTTGGATTTGTAATTTAATTTCATATATAATATATGTTCTATGTTTTTTTTATTTATAATGGTTTTAAATTTGTGTCTTAACTTACCGTTTTATTTTTTGTTTTGTATTTTAATTTTTTTCTTAGGTTTGTTGAAACGTTTTTTGAATATATTTATTTGAATATTTAAAACATTATAATTGTTTGTACGAAATGCTTAAGTTTATCAAGAAAAGTATTGTTTAAATCAACTGATCATTAGAATAAGGCGACAAAATAGCTGAACAAGTATTTAGCTTAAAATCTTATTTTAAAGATTTAAGATCATCTTTAAGAACAACTCCAAAAATCAAAAAAATTTATTTTAACCGGAAAAATCCTCAAAATGGTATTTTTTTCATTAACTTATGCATTTTATGATCGATTTTGGGAAATGGTGTACCATTAAAAAGACCTAAACTAGGAAAAAAAACTAATAATGAACTTTGTGGCATGTGGAAAAACAACACTTCACGAACCGCTGTCCGAAATAAGAGTTTAAGTCAATAAAGAAAAAAAAAAAAAATATTTTGTACAGTGTACTGCCTTCAAGAAACAATCGTTTGGAACACCCTATTCTAAAAAAAAAAAAAAATACAAAAAAATCTTGGTGCGTTCCTCACAACTCAATACTTTTTTGTGGGGTTCCCATTAATTTTTTTTCGAACAATTCTTAAGAGATTATTGCTAACAGGGAGTACACTGTAAAAAATTTTTTTCTAACGCAGTCTTGCAGAAAATTAAATGCAAAAAAGGTAACAAAATCTTCCTCAACACATTATATATAAATAATCCAGCAAGAGACATTTTTTTTCGGAACTAGTTATGGTGTGTGGAAGTTTGACTTTCAATCAAAAAAATCTCGTTCTTTTGAATTTCGACTCGAAATTCGACATGAAAAAAGCTTGAGCGAAGATTCCACATCATAATTAGGTTTTGGGTATAATTCCGGGATGATAAATTTTCATCTTTTTTAAAAAAATTTTAAAAGCTACTTATGACTCAAATGGCGCAATACACCATAGGTTAGACGATTTTTACGTTGAAAAGGATAATAAAAATTTCTCTATTTGATATGTACGAAGAAGCACGTGAATGTTGAAAATATACTAAAAACTTCATTTTTGTATCACAAAAAAGTACAGCAACAAGAAGCAATAGATTTTTGTATATCTGTCTGCGTCGTAATTTTTTCTGTCTGCCTAACAGTAATTTTAGTAAAAATACTCTGCTCATAAATATCTAAGAAAAGTATCTATGCATATTTAACTTACTTTATAACTATTTCTAATTCTTAGCGAAACCATAAATATGAACCCACAACGTGTTGGTTGGACTAAACATGCCAACGTTCGTTCCATTTTAAAGTGTTTCTGTGCAATAACTTAATAGCCATGACATTGAACGATGAATGGTTAACAACACCGTCATGATGATCATGTTGATTGCTTGAATTTTTTTTTTCAAAGGATTGCAAAGAATTAAAAAACAAATTAAATGCAAAATAATAGACAGCGAAGCAATTCAAAGTCTGACGTGCAGATATATCTACTATATGTGTCTAAATATGTTTATAGATCTATTTGTCTCTGCTCGCATGTCTTTATTAGAGCCTGCCAGTCTGCTTGGCTGTCTGTCTGGTTGCCTGTCTAACAGCCTGTTTGTCAACTTTTGACTCTTGCGTGAAAATCTATTTCAAACTCTATCAATCGATGTGTTTTTTAATATTTCTTCGCACTCGAATGATTGTCTGTCTGTCGACATCGTTCCAACTGGAACACCTTGGTTCTGACTGTGCCTGAGTTGTATAACGTATATCGTATGTCTATAATCTGCGTACTCGTTTGAGTGTCAAGACCTTATTAGCTTTGAGTGCAATAATTTTGATGTGAGTTGCACAACTTATGCATATCTTAGCTGTTGACTTTAGGTGAACTTGTATGTGACTTACTTGTGTGTGCCTTTGACTTAAGCCAATCAACTTAATTGTTGGCATTTTAAAGCAGAGTGATTCGAGGAAATTTTATGGAAAAATAATTGAGTCAGACGGAATGTGTGGTCTTACATTCGACTCAATGAATCATGCTTAAGAATTTTGTAGTTGTAAATAAGAAAATTAATATACATAGTTGAACTTTTAATTTAAGGCAATTGTTACTAATTTGCTGTTGGAACAGCGCTAATTTAAATAGCATTATAATTTATACACATCAAATGCTGTCGGTTGCTGCAATCATTATTATTTTTTCTCAAGCGTGTTGGTAATATGACTACCCTGCCTTCCTGTTAAATCGGAAAAGCATTTCCTCACATCCCTTTGGGCAGGCATCGAGTGTGAAAAGCAATGACCGTTATCTATAAAATGCATATTTCAGCATTTCCGTTCATTATTATTACCAAACAACTAAGGGTAGTTCGAGAACTTCAACAGCAAGCATCTACAAAGAGACTAAAAAACACCCTTACGTTAATTTGCAGCGACCTTTGAAAGCAGATTTCAACATTTTCTACATAATATCTTATATTAACCGTAATAAGGAAATTTGAGAAAAAATGAAGTGTCATGTTGAACGTATATTACACTAATCATAGCGAATTTAAATAAAATTGAAATTTTTATAAACAATTTAAGTCTTATAGAACTCAATATCGATGGTTAAGCTCACTAAAGTGATAAGTGACCTTTTGACAAAAATAGGCTTAATGCATTTTCCAAATCATCAGCTACCTTGTGTAAATTTCTTGAAAATGCATAACCAATGGATGATGCTCAGTATACAGTTGAAATAAGTGTTTTGTACTGAAATGTATTGAAATTTAAAAATAAAATCGACGTTTCTGAACATTTAAAATTTTCAATTATCACTTTTGTGCGCTTAACCATCGATATATAGTATCTTTATGTTGATTTTTAAATATCTGTTGAAATAAATTTGCTTATTTACAAGAATTCTTTAATTTCTGAGCGCTATTTTTGCATTTTGCAAACTTGGCCCCACATGAATGAGTACGGTTTATTTGAACAGAGTAAACAAAAAAATTTGTAATCGTACAACGACATGCTGTTTATCATACCAGCAACTTGAACATAACAATCAGCAAACAAAACATAAAAAACACTTGCAAAAACCCAGCAAAAAGCACAATTGTTTACACTAGCAACAGCACTGACACTGACACTGACAACAACGACAGCTGTAACGTCATTTTAAAGCATTTTCAAATAATATATATTTTCAATGTCTACGCGAATATGTTAAAAATCTGCGTTCTTTAAAGATTATAAACAAAGCTAGTCTAAAAATAGACAGACCCAGCTTGTGTTTTTTTTTTTTTTCAAAAACCATCCCTGTTTTAATTTCCTGTTCACGAAGGCTAGGTCAAAGCTACATATCTGCATGTTATGCTCCCTAAATGCAAAATGTGGACCCATGCTTACTCGTGCAAGAAAACACAATAAAAATTATCTCAATGCAGACGCCTGGTCTGCTCCATGCCCAGTTCAACACCCCCACAAGTAGCTTCCATTAACGCCACACATACGAGTCCTTATTTTCTTTTTGTCTATTGTTTTCAAGTCCTTTTTGTCTGTCTCAGTATTTTAATGCTTACAAACATATACCGAGAAGAGCAGGGAATAGCTATTTTTGTCTATAAAGGCTGACATTGCAAAACATGTGTGCAGCCATTGACTTTCAGAGGGAGTTTCAGGGTTGTGTTTCATCTCTTGTACGCTGTTAGGAAAACTTTTAGAATAAGGTCTAAGGTAAGAGATTCAGATCTTAGTACTTACAATTGTTATTTCTGCCTTCACAGTTACTTAAATGTGTAGCGACGAAGATGTATTGATCAAGATGAATGAGGTTATTTTAATATGAGGCGAAATAATTATAAATGATGTCATTACAGTTAAAAAGTTATTCGGCTTAATCACTTTGCATTCTTTTATTGAGAAATAAACTTAAATTAAGCAAGTAAAGAAACTCTAAAGTCGGTCTAACCCGACTATGGAATACCCTAAACCTACTATTATATTAAAACATATATTGATATACTTAAACAAACATAAGTAAATTCATATCTTTTTGAATGTCCATACATTCCTTTACAGTTTTTAACAGTTTATACTAATGTGTGCGCCACCCGCCTACATTACACATGTGTATAAATTTAGTATAAAAACAAAATTCTGTCATACAAAGTTTTTAATTCCTGTAAGTAATATACAAACCTTTTTATGGTATTCTCACTATTGTAAGTTGTATAGGAGGTGGGTGTTTTCGTGAGAGGGTGACGCCCATTTTGTGGGCGCACCTTAGTTTTGAAATAAAATCCTTTCATACCAAGTTTAATCCCTGTAGACCATGTATAAACTTTTTAATGGTATTTTCAATATTGTGGGTTGTATGGGAGGTGGCCGTGTTTGTGAGCGGATCACGCCCATTTTTTGTACATGTCTTAGATTTTGTACAAAATACATATATACCAAATTTGATCTCTGTAAGAGAAACATAAGCTTATTTATGCAGTTTTAAAATTTTTGGCTTGTATGGGAGGTAGGCGTGTCCGTGAGCGGATGACATATATTTTTCAAAAACTTCTTTGTTTTGTTAAAAAAAACGTGCGTACCAAATTTTATCTCTGTAGGTTGAACAGAAGCTTATATATTGAGTTCTCAATTTTAGGGTTGTATGGGAGATGGGCGTGTCCTTAAGCAGATGACACCCATTTTTCAAAGACATCTTTGTTTAAATATATAGTACATACATACCTAATTTTATTGATGTAACTTAATTACGAGCTTAGTTATGCAGTTTTCAATTTTTGCGTTGTATGGGAGGTAAGCGTACCCGTGGGCGGATTCCATAAATATTCAATAGTGCAGATTCTTGGGCTCATGTGACTATGTGTACCGAGTTTCATTTAATTATCTCAACTCCTTCTTATCCTGTGTTTACGAATGATGATGAATGATGAATGATGAATGATGAATGATGAATGATGAATGATGAATGATGAATGATGAATGATGAATGATGAATGATGAATGATGAATGATGAATGATGAATGATGAATGATGAATGATGAATGATGAATGATGAATGATGAATGATGAATGATGAATGATGAATGATGAATGATGAATGATGAATGATGAATGATGAATGATGAATGATGAATGATGAATGATGAATGATGAATGATGAATGATGAATGATGAATGATGAATGATGAATGATGAATGATGAATGATGAATGATGAATGATGAATGATGAATGATGAATGATGAATGATGAATGATGAATGATGAATGATGAATGATGAATGATGAATGATGAATGATGAATGATGAATGATGAATGATGAATGATGAATGATGAATGATGAATGATGAATGATGAATGATGAATGATGAATGATGAATGATGAATGATGAATGATGAATGATGAATGATGAATGATGAATGATGAATGATGAATGATGAATGATGAATGATGAATGATGAATGATGAATGATGAATGATGAATGATGAATGATGAATGATGAATGATGAATGATGAATGATGAATGATGAATGATGAATGATGAATGATGAATGATGAATGATGAATGATGAATGATGAATGATGAATGATGAATGATGAATGATGAATGATGAATGATGAATGATGAATGATGAATGATGAATGATGAATGATGAATGATGAATGATGAATGATGAATGATGAATGATGAATGATGAATGATGAATGATGAATGATGAATGATGAATGATGAATGATGAATGATGAATGATGAATGATGAATGATGAATGATGAATGATGAATGATGAATGATGAATGATGAATGATGAATGATGAATGATGAATGATGAATGATGAATGATGAATGATGAATGATGAATGATGAATGATGAATGATGAATGATGAATGATGAATGATGAATGATGAATGATGAATGATGAATGATGAATGATGAATGATGAATGATGAATGATGAATGATGAATGATGAATGATGAATGATGAATGATGAATGATGAATGATGAATGATGAATGATGAATGATGAATGATGAATGATGAATGATGAATGATGAATGATGAATGATGAATGATGAATGATGAATGATGAATGATGAATGATGAATGATGAATGATGAATGATGAATGATGAATGATGAATGATGAATGATGAATGATGAATGATGAATGATGAATGATGAATGATGAATGATGAATGATGAATGATGAATGATGAATGATGAATGATGAATGATGAATGATGAATGATGAATGATGAATGATGAATGATGAATGATGAATGATGAATGATGAATGATGAATGATGAATGATGAATGATGAATGATGAATGATGAATGATGAATGATGAATGATGAATGATGAATGATGAATGATGAATGATGAATGATGAATGATGAATGATGAATGATGAATGATGAATGATGAATGATGAATGATGAATGATGAATGATGAATGATGAATGATGAATGATGAATGATGAATGATGAATGATGAATGATGAATGATGAATGATGAATGATGAATGATGAATGATGAATGATGAATGATGAATGATGAATGATGAATGATGAATGATGAATGATGAATGATGAATGATGAATGATGAATGATGAATGATGAATGATGAATGATGAATGATGAATGATGAATGATGAATGATGAATGATGAATGATGAATGATGAATGATGAATGATGAATGATGAATGATGAATGATGAATGATGAATGATGAATGATGAATGATGAATGATGAATGATGAATGATGAATGATGAATGATGAATGATGAATGATGAATGATGAATGATGAATGATGAATGATGAATGATGAATGATGAATGATGAATGATGAATGATGAATGATGAATGATGAATGATGAATGATGAATGATGAATGATGAATGATGAATGATGAATGATGAATGATGAATGATGAATGATGAATGATGAATGATGAATGATGAATGATGAATGATGAATGATGAATGATGAATGATGAATGATGAATGATGAATGATGAATGATGAATGATGAATGATGAATGATGAATGATGAATGATGAATGATGAATGATGAATGATGAATGATGAATGATAAATGAAAACAAATTTAAAAACTTTTGCTTAGAGAACACAGTCAAGTATGTGGCCGACTGTTAATATTAAAGTTGATATATTTCTGAGTGTAAGCATTTTGATAAAAGCGTATAAATTAATTTAAAATTATATATTTATTTTGATGAAAACCAAAATGCATATTACATGATGTTTTGAAAGCTCAAAATATATAATGAATATAAATAAAACAAGCTTCATACTTAATCGCCATCCTCTCAAAGTAGTCGCTTTCAACCCTAACTATAGACCTTTTGTTCTTTACCCCTCTGCAGTAGCTCAGCGGAATTAAGTTAGTGTCATAAAAAGTAACGATCCCACGGCTACAATTTTGGCGCCACTCGAAGACATAAAAACAGAATTTCCTAAAACATAACAAATACGCTTTCAGATGACATAATATTCCAATTTGTCTGAGTGTTGAAGTCATCTCAAGCGTGACGCGCTGTCAATGCTTAATCAATAATTTTACTCATACCGCCCAAAGAAGAACTTCGATGATGAAATTTATGCGCAGTGATGTTTATTTGTAGAATTGCCTTATGAAGTAGCTATGTTTTGAGGCTTTAATGGTCTAAGAAAAAACAAGACTTCAACATACTCATGCATTAAAGTTTTTCTTAGCAAAAAAAGAGGAAGGGCAGGGTATGGCATGCTATAGAAAAAGGTTACCGGAAGTTCTCTAACAATCTAGTTCAATTTTATTTATTAGATCAAAGTTGAACATAGTAAGAATACAATGTTTTTTCTTTTGGAATTGCTTTTCTTCCGCTATTCTGCTCTCTATATCATCATCATCTTTAAGTGGTCTTCAGTTAATTTGCTTAATTCTAAGCCTTTTTCATATACATACTTACAACAACTTAAGTGAATTTTCAAGTGCTTGTTTACATGAGTGTAAAAAACACTCGAAACAAAAATGTAGTGATAAATATAATGTTTATTTTCTACAGAATTGCTTTGACTAGAGCAATTTTATTCTAGCACGTGTTTTTAACAATGATATGAGAAAATGTTTGGTAGTTTTTGGTAGAGATACCAATAAATTAATGTTAATGGATAAATTTTAGTTCTACAGTTTTGCTCTTGATATGTTCAAAAAGGATACTTTTTTAATATAAGACAAATTTAAGAAAAATAATGCAACTTTATTCAAGAAAGGTTATTTATTTCAAAAGTTTTGTCCCACTTTTTGCAGTCGATTATATATATATTTTTTTTTTTCAGCACATGACCTTTAAAGCTTTAAAGTCTATGCCACCAAATAAGATCTGAAATTTGAGTTTTACTATCGGCGCTATACTTTGAGAAAAAGTAGTAGAAAAATTATCGATTAAATATTGACGGCGCGTTACGCCTGAGATGAATTCAACACTCAGACAAAGTGGAATATTATGTCATCTGTAAGCGTTTTTGTTGTTTTCGTGGAATTTTCGTTTTTATGCTTTGAGTGGCGCCAAATGTGTAGTCGTGTAATCATTTATATTTTTATGACACTAACTTTTATCAGCTGACCTACTCTTGAAAACAACAATACCTCTAAAATTGGGGTTGAACGTGGCTGCCTCGCAGGCAATAGAATTCATGCCTTAATTTCACAAAATAGTAGAGGCTATGTTTTACTTGATTTTGTTGATGCGAATCAAACAAAAAAGATTTAGTCTAGAATTTTAAAAATTTTAAGAAATGTTTTTCAAAATCGCAAGTAACTCAGGTAAAAAAAAGTGAAGCCTTTATACGAAAAGTGGCATTAATACCCAAAAAAAAATTGTAATCAGTGTAAGAAAGATATTTTATAACGTTTAACTATTTGAAATTTACTTTAGAAATGAGTCTATAATTCGTAAATCCGACGATTCGTTTGCAAAGACAGAAACCCATATATATTATCCGGTTGAAGTTAAATTCTCGTACTTCTTTTATCAGTATGAATTTAACTTCATTTTAGTGCCAAGTACGAACTTAACTTCGTGCACAAACTTACCAAAAATATCCACGGGTTTAACTTTTTCACTTAATCAATCACTTAACATCACTTAACATTGATTAAACTTTTAAAAAAATAAAAAAATATTTATATTATTATTATTTAAATTTTATATTACTTTTTTTATATATCGAATATACGTTTTTTTTATTTCAAATTAGTACCGTGCACCAAAAGTTTTTACTACTTTTGTAAAAAGATCTTTTGGAAAAAAAATATTGAATAATATTGAGTACACATAAATCGTTACAAAGGTTCTCTTATTATCTGTCCAACGGAATGCATAACATGCCAAGTTTGCATGTGTTTTGACATTCCAAGTTAGTACCACAAACCTTTTTAATAAACTTTTTTCCAAAACACCTTTGGCCAAAATTCTGAGCGTGCATCATATTTTGTTGGAAAGGTGCTTCAATTAAATGAAATAAATAAAGTTTTCTTCATACCAAGTTAGTACCTTGAATGTATTTTTTATAAGTTTTTCCAAAAACCTTGAGTGCGCAGGAATGAATTATATATCAATGAAAAGATGCTTTAGTTACCTGTGTAGTCGTATGTCTAAAATTCCTTGGTTGTATTTCGAAAGTAAGTATTTTTTTAATTAAAATATAATACAATGAACGTATCGCTCGCTACCATTTTTAAGTTTTAACCTAGAATTACGTCATACAGCGCGGTTGGTCGTTTTAACAAATTTTTTCAAGGTCATGAAACGTTTTTGACCAATACTTTAGGGTATACCTACAGTCTTTAATACTGAACGTTTAAAGATAATATATATGTTAAAATATTAGATATGTCATATGCTGAACGAATATCTAATTTTTGATTTTGTCACTTTTATATTAAAGGCACAAAATAGCAAAATCTAAGAAGAAAAATTCGTATTTTTATATAAGAAAATCAATTATTAGCTACTTATGTTGTGCCTGCTGCTTTCTTTGTTTTTGTTTTGTTGTTTTTGCTTGTATTGGTTTTTGTTTTATACGAACTGATTTGCAGCATTGGCAACCACAAAATAGAACAGGTTACAACTGAAACGGAACTCTACGTCTACACTTACGATACTATGGAAACTATTTGTTTTTTTAATTAGTATTTCTATTTATATTTTTAAAAAGTACCTATATGTTAAATATAAAATAAATATTTTAAGATTTTCTGATGAATTTATTTGTAGGTTTGAACGGTTGAATCTCTGAATTTATTTAGTTTTTAATATATTTAAATTTTTTTTATTTTTTATAAGTTTATATATTTACAAATTAAGTACAAATCAATATTAAAATAATTTTCCATAAAAAAAACATTCGTGAACATGTCTGTTAAATTTGTAAACGAAGTTAAATTTTAAACTTTGCACTAAAACGAAGTTAAACTCGAACTAATAAAAGTAGTAAGAATTTAACTTAATCCGGATAAAAATATGGGTTTGTGTCTGTGCTAAGTTACGCAGTTATTTAAGCTACAGAAATTAAATTTGATACGCATGCATTTTACGTCAACACTCCGTTCAAGAACCCTCCAAGAACCCTCCCTTTATATTGGCTTAAATAATAAAGCTACTAGAATAACATATCAACATCCGCCCACGGACACGCCTACCTACTCTATGCAAAGATTTGTTATGTGGACTACAGGAATACAACTTGGTACGTGTGTATTAGACCGTCTCGCCTTATAGGCAAGACATAAAAAATGTCACCACACACCATCTAATCTGAAGCATTATTGAAAGAAATTTTCGAAAATTTTTTTTTTTTTTTACCGAACTTAGGGGTTGCGCATCGACATATTTCTTTATAACTTCGATATTTACCGTCCGATCTTAAAGAATGATATCTTTTTGTTTTTGTCTCAGGGAAACTCTCAGCCTGAACCAGAACCTGTATATTAGAATGATAATTTCAGATAAGAACGTTTGCGATGGATATTTTATAAAAATAATACGATATGAATACGATAAAAAAATTGTAAAAATTTGCAAAAAAATTTTAAAAATATTTATGGTGAAAATAGAGAAGAATCTTTTTAGTAAAGTTTAATGATTTTTTAAGGGGTGGGTTAGTTCACCCCTTACTGAGGTCAATGATATTAATAGACAAAAAATAGGTCCCCCTGAGACAAAAACAATTTTTAAGATCGGACTATAAATACCTAAGTAATATAGAAATATGTCGATGCGCGACCCATACGTTCGGGCAAAAAAAAATGTTCGAAGCTTTCTTTCAACAATTCTTCACATTAGCTGGTGGAAAGATCCGCCTATATAAAAAGCAAGCGTCGTGCTCCGTACCCTAAATTGCTCAAACTGTTCATATTTGTTATTGCTATGCTTCTTAAAACCTGTTCAGCCCAAACTATAATCTGTTTCGCTATCGTACTGTACATAATTTCTGATCCGCACCAAATATCGCTCAAACTGTTCATTCTTGCTATTACAGTGCAGATTTTTTATGAAAAAATTGTCAGCCTAAAAGTAGACACACAAAAATTATTTCATATTCCACAGTAAGAATACAAAGCAGACGACTGGAACATTACAACATTTGAGACGAATATAAAAATGTTGTCATATCGTCTGCTACTCAATTATTTTGAATAAGACCCGTCGTATGTCGGGCTTTTATACAAGTTATTATATATTGGTTTAGAGTATTTCCTACTTATTTTTATATATTTTACTGAAATTTGTACAAAAATCATTGTAACTGTAAAACTGCAACTTTACTAATTAACACTGTTCTTCTTATCTCTTTCTAGTGTTCAGCAATACAAAAAGTTGTTCATGAATTTTTAAATGTATTCATCAAGGTACGTTTTTATGCAATTATGATGTAAGCTTTTGATTTAAGGAAGTTGTTAGAACAACCCTTAATATTGCACCCATGGTTATATTTGTTGCTTTCTTGAAGCGATAATTGTTATAAATTTCATTGAAAAAAAGAAAACAGAGGAATTATAAAAAAGAAAATTACATTTAAGGTACACATAAAAAAAAGTTTTCAAACAATTTGGACTTAAAGTTTTCTGTTTTAAGTATTAAGTAAATTAATTTGGAGATGTACCTTATTAAGAGTTCCTTAAAACTTGTTGGTTCTATGAAAAAAAAAATTTAAAGAAAGTTTTTTTTGTTTGTAACATCTTTATAATACAGCAATTTTGTAGAATTTATCATTAAATATTTTATTCATAAATTATTTTTCTATGCATATCATAGCTAATTTCGCACAATTTCAGGCGTCTGCTTATAAATTTTTCACTGTGTAAGACACACACACACACTTAACTGACACCATCAACTGACACACCATGTTTTTTTAGCTCTAATTTTTTACCAAGTTACATTTGTATAGATATCAATTTACCGTCCGCTACCAATATCTCACCGAATATGGCCAAAACCAGTTCAACCCCAAAAACAAAATTGAAATAGCTCAAGTGGCAACAGAAACTCCCCGGAAAATGCAAACTTAAGTCATTTGTAACACAACTGACACAGCCGCCTGCTGAGTTAGACAATTAAAGAAAGCAGGGGGAAAAAAATGATCGTTGTCAACATAGAACAAGGCTAGCGTGTTCAATGTGCTAAAAAGTAAATGAAAAATTCAACGTTTTTGGACAACATTCGAGCGAAAGTATGGCAAACCATGCCGATGTTAATGACAGTTTTTTTTTTTTAAATATCCTGCAGGCACTCATTTATTTTCATGCGCTTTCATTGTAGTCATTTTTAAAATTTTACAAAAGAAAAATTTGGTCAATATAAGGTTTTGTGTTGGTAGAAGGTTTGACATATTAAGGCTCAACAAAAGAAATGCACATGATATGTTTTGAGCAGAGTTAACATGGCTCTGTGGAGCAGTCCTTATATACCACTGTTTACTGTAATAATGTTTTTTTAGTTTCAATGGAGAATTTTAGGTGTACCATTTCAGTCAAGTCTGTCTTTGTTCGAAATGGCAAGACAGTTGAGTGGACAAGAAAGTGAAATTAAATGTAAATGTGGTGAAAACTTGCATGCAATTTTGAACTTAAATCTGAGGCAAATAATTTAAATTGCTTTACTTCAGTCAGTTGCAAGACGATGCTTTCTACACAAACTTTTCTACAAATTGTTTTCAAAGTCGTAAATTTTTGAAAGTGGATCGAAATTTTTCCCTTTTCAAAAATTCCCTTATGGAATTTGACCTTCATAAAATTCCTTTTACAAAATTTCATTTTACAAATGAACCCTTTTTAAATTTTGCCTTTTAAAAATTCCACCTTAAAAATTTCCTTTTAAGAAATTTTCTTTTACAAAATTTCCCTTTATAAAATTTCACTTTATAAAATTTCACTTGCTTGCAACAACACATGCTTTTTATCAGCATCAACAAATTCTTATTATTTGTCGTAAAATTGTGAAAAGAAGAATTTTCGTGAATTTTGCAAAGGTGAATTTTGAAATTTGAGAATTTGTAAAAAAAATTTTAGAAAAAAAAGTGAATTTGCAAAATTGAAGATTTTTAAAAAAGTCATATTGAACAAGAATTTTGCTCCTTTTAAAAAAAATTTTAGAAAAAAAGGTGAATTTTTATTAAAATTAAAGATTTGTAAATGAATTTTGTTGAAGTAGAATTTTGACCTAGCCCTTAATATTTATGTTTTTAATTTTAGTTGTTAAAACAAGGTACAAGTTTTTTACTGGGATTCGAACCGAAGACCACTGAGAGGCAGGCAAGCATGCTACCACTTGAGCTACTACGCCTGAACGTGGCCGCCAATACGAGTTCTATTTGAAGAGATATAAGACCAGTTATGCTCCTATATTTCCCTTTAATGATTGTCCTATTTCAATTCAAGCTTAGTTATTCAATGAATTATTCAGAAATTGTGTGTTAAGTTGTTTTTTTTTTTTTTTTTTTTTTTATTTATTATTTTATTTATTATATTTTCAATTGTAAAACCTATCAAATCCTATCCCTTGTTGGAAAATTCTATGAAAATGAAATATTGGGCGAAAAAAAAATCTTATGACTTAACCCTTATATGGCAATAAATTTTCAATTAAATTTAAAATTTAATTTAAATGAAAAATTGGTGTGAATTTAGGTTTTTGTCAAGTATGTTATTGTTTTTGAAAATATATATTGAAAATATTTTATGACTTAACCCTTATATGGCACACTTTAAATTTCAAATTTAATTTAAATTACAAACTGGTGCGAATTAAGGATTTGTCACATATGTAATTTATATTGAAAATAAAACAAAAAAAAAAAAAAAATGGGCGTCTTCCGCCCAATAACACGCCCATCTCCCATGCAACCCCAAAATTTAGGAACCTATAAAGAGGCTACAGAGATAACATTTGTCATGGGTTTTTTATATACTAAAACCAAGATGTGCACAAGAAATGGGCGTAATTTACCCACCAACACGCCTACCTCCCATATAAACCAAAATATTGAATCTATATTGAACCAATATTGACTCTTTTGACCTACATAGATAAAAATTCATTTGGAAGTATGTTATATCAAAACATAAATCTGTAAAAAAAAAATCGACGACATTCGCCCACGAATACGCCCATTGCCCATACAACCCACAGTCGTAAAAATTCTATAAAGAAGTAAACATTTGAACAACAGGGTTAAACTTGGTATCAAGTTTGTCAAATCATAACTCATATGTGTACAAAAAAAGGTGTCATTCACTCACAAACACGCCCACCTCCCATACAACCCATAGTAGTTCCACCCGTATAAAGCTATAAAAAAATGCATTGACTATTAATCAAATCAGAAGTTATTTCCATTTGTTTTTATATTTTTATATATATTTGAAATTTATAGGATGTTGAGGGTATTCCATAGATGGGCTAGACCAATTTTAACGTTTCCTCAATTATTTTTGTAATAATTTTGCTAAACAATAATCGCTTCATATGATTACTTACGTCGAACGAAAGCATTTGTTCGGAAAAGAGCAATGATAGAGTACTCTATATGGACCAAAATCACCTCCAGAGCCAAACAATTTATAAAAGAAGTAGCAAATAAAAAGGATTTGAAGCAATAAAATCAAGTCATCGCAATGTAGTGATCCATGGTTGGTAACTCTTCAGTAGAAACTCTTTATGAACTGGAATAATTATATAGCAAAAAGTTTTGTACAGCAATTTTTTAACATTTTTTAATTTTTTTTAATACGAGCTGTTCACAAGCAAAGTGGTCCCACTCACATACTTTAATTTTTTCACATACATATTTTTTAATTTTTTTTAATATGAGCTGTTCACAAGCAAAGTGGTCCCCCACAAAGTAATGTAAAGAAATTATTCTGAACAAATTATTGAATTTCATGCTGTTCTTAAATAAAACGTTCAGTTTTTAAATGATGAAATTGGCTTCATATCTACATTAAATCAAATTAAATGCTCTTTTGAAAGGAATGTGAAATTTTTTTTTTTGTTTTGAGAACCAAACATTTTATGAAATTACAAAAAAATTACTCTAAAACAAATTTTGTTATGTGCGTTTTGTGATGAATCATTATTAGGACTCATGAAAGAGTGTTTAATATGATTGTTATATGATTGCTCAAAAATAAAACCCATAAAAGAGCCAAATTGTGCAGCAAAGAATAATTTGTGTGAGTTCTCTACAAACGTTTTACGAGGCTCTTCACAAATTACTCTAAAAAGAGGGTTTTCTATGCGTGTTTTATGATGACTCATTTAATTGACTCATGAAAGAGTCTTTAATATGATTGTTAAATGATTACTAAAAAATAAGACTCATACAAGAGTCATTATTGTATCTGATTTATGAGTACTCGTAAATGAGACTCATTAAAGAATCCTAAATAAGACGGTGATACAATTGTTCATAAAAAAAGATTCATAAAAGAATCAAATATTGATTGATATATGCGTAATCATAAATACGACTCATAAAAGTGTCTTATATACGAGTTTTTCATGAGAAAATAGAATCGGATTATTGCAAAAGAACCATATCTTATAAATAAATAAGAACTTAATCGAGTGCTTTCTTTTTTTTATTGTATAAAACTTTGTAACTGTCCGTTATGCTAGCCAGGCGTTGCTTTTCGGAGAATTATATGTTTATGGTGATAAACACGCATTAAAATTGAACTACAACAAATGTTCGTTGCAAAAAGACTTCTTATATGAGTCTTAAAAGAGTTTTAAATATAAGTATAAAAAGAGTGCCAAATATGTGTCTTAAAAGAGTACGTAATATGAGTCTTAAAAGAGTATCAAATATGAGTCTTAAAACCTTCATTAGTATGAGTCCAAAAAGACTCATAAAACAATAATTTTTATGAATCATATTTTGGGGCCGACAACCTACGAAAATGTACTCATAAAATAGACTTTTTGAGCGCATTATGATGATAAACCCTCGTTTATATGAGTCTTGAAAGAGTCTTTTAAGAGTCATAATGCTTGCTGGGTTATAAAAACAGTCTTAATAATGAATCTTTAAATAGTTATTTATATAAGTCTTAAAAGAGTCTCAATGATGAGTCTTTAAAGAGTCATTTATATGAGTCATACAACAGTCTTAATTAAGAGTCTTAAAAGAGTTCTCAATATGAGTTTTAAAATCGTATTCAATATAAGTCTTAATACTGTCTTTATTATGAGTCTAAAAATATACAAAAAAGAGTCATTATTATGAATCATACTTTGGAGCCTACAGCCTACGAAAATGTACTTATAAATGTGTCTTTTTGAGCGCATTATGACGATAAAACCTCATTTATATGAGTCTTAAAAGAGTCTTTTAAGAATCATATTGTATGCTGTGTACTTTTCCATTTGCATAATGATATTTTTTTTTTTAAAAAAGGAAATTTTTTTTAAAAAAAGTAAATTTTTTTTCAAGTTGAAACTTTTCAAAGTTATTAAAATTTAAAAAATGCCAAAATCTTAAGAAAGAAATTTTTATATCAAAATATAAGCAAAGTAAGCGGTACTGGAACCATAATACCGAAAAATTCGTTTGTTGAACAATTTTGCTTCTGAGCGTCTCATATAAAAACTTTAATTTAAAAAATTCATTGAAAACTGTTGGCCATTTTTGACTACATTTTGGTAATATTTTCTAATAAAACTTTTATTTTATATTGCTTTTGGTTAGACTATTGATTAGTCTTACCAACAGAAGCTAAAATAAAAAAGTGAACCTTTTGTTACAAATCCTACATTCAGCAAATTTTGTATACGTTTTGTAGACATTCTTATTAAACGCAGTTTTTTTTTGCCAAAAATGAATATTTATTGCCTTGTATATTTATTTGTTAAATATTTGCGCACACTTCTTTATTGCTTTCTTGAATTGCGTCTTAAAATACAGACAAATAAGGATATAAACCGTTTTCTCCCCTTTTGCCAAATATTGTATTTTGCATTTTTTTGTGTAATTTGGGCATAAAAAGAAATTCCAAGAAATCTCTGGCACCCTTCAAAATTAACACCCACACCTTAATGCCCTACAGTAGACACTACATGCGGCGTTAATGAGAAATCCTAGCCTTGCGGTTATTTTTATATTGTCCTAATTGACGGGTGTGACACAGCGCCAAAATGCAGCTGCCGGGTACTTTTGTCTATGCTTTTAAGGGTTGTCATTGCCACTTGGAAAGGTTTCCTTATGCACTGTTTAAAAGGTTTTTGGTCTTAATTTCAACATGAAATTGTATTTTTCTCTTTTTTTTTTTTCTTCTTTGTATATGGTTTGACAAGTATTAAGTTTGCTTTTGTGTTAGTGGAAAAAGTTTTGTTCTAATATGGGTGAAGATTTCAATATCTAGAGATTTGTATTTCTTACACTTCGCAAAATTCTTTCGTTCTAATGAAGAAAATATTTAAAGAAACCAAATACAAAATATGTATATGTTAACAAAAGGGGAGCTTTTGTGGTTTCGTTTGTATAGCTTCGTCTAGATTCCTTATATAAAAATGGGGGTTGCAATCAAGGACTTTTGACTTCTTAAACAGCAGCTGATTGTTTTTTGCAGAACATGAGCTAGAGGCAGGATTTAAGCTCTGGCTTAGCTTAAGGCGGGCACAAATAAAAGTCTTATATTGAAGTCTGCTCATATATTGAAAAAGATTAAAAAATTTAAAAAAATGTACATGCATTTAAAATGTACCATATCACCATTTTTGGAAACAAAGATCTATTTCAAAGTAAAGTCACACAACTTAAATTGTCATACTTCAGATAATCTCGAAAATTTTACTGATAGTATGTATATAATTTTTGCTGAAGTCAAATATAGTGTAAAAAATTTCAATATATTATTGAATTAATATTTTTAAAATTTTATTTACTCAATAATTTAATTCAGTTTTTCATAATATTAAATTATTAAACTTACTAAATACATCAATAATTTTATTCCGTTTCTGGAATGGTAACTATAATAATTTAACTAACAAAATACACATATAAGTTAATTAATATGAAGATTTCTTATGAACATAGAATTTACAGTTCCGTGCACATAATAAGGAACGATGCATTCCTAGCACTTTTAATTAATTTTTCATATTTCATAGAAATTTTGGATGATATTTGAATAAAATGACAGCTTTCTTAATTATGTGCACATAACTGTATATTGAAAAAGATGTCCTTCACGCAGAATATATAAAAAGATAAAAATTTGCACAAATTATTTGTCTAAAAAAGCTGTTTACTTCACTTCCACTTCTGGTCATTTTGTTAAACGGTAGATTAAGCTGAACTCCACTTTGAATTTAACTGTCTCCTGGATTTTAACGGTAATATATCTCATCTGTAATACATAAGATCGTTGGTTGGGTCGTTTGCATTACCGTCGTTACGCATGGGTTAAGCATTTGATATCATAACAATACCAACAGCAACTAAAACTATGCAATACTTTATAAAACTTCTTGCAAGTGGCTTCGTAAACATCACAGAGAGTATATTATAACAAGAGATTTTATAAGAATAACTTCGCTCTGTTAATGTTAATTTCATGATGTCGCCAAGAGGACGAACTTTTTAATCTACCGTGAATGTCAACGCTTCTCTCAGAGCTTCTCTCAGAGCAGCTGAAATAGATAGACAAAATGTTTGTAGATGCTTGCAATTCTATTTGGAAACTCTCTTCAAATTCTTTCCTCTTGTCCCCTTGCCTATTAGTTTCCACCACTATGCAAATTGCCATATATTTGTTGTTTTTGTACTCAACCACGATCGTTGTTGTTGTTGTTAGGCTATTGTAAAAAGGAAGCAATTCGCGTAGTTCGTTAGGTTGTTTTTGTTGTTGTTGAAGTCAAGTGCGAACGATGTTGTTGTTCTTATTAGCTGTCGTCGTTGTTGTTGTAGGTTTTTGTTAGATTTTGGATATTTTACGTATATCTCCTTGTGTGTCTATGAATGAATCTTAAAATAGAAATACATGTATTCAATACTTTTACTGCTTCCAATTTGAATGTATGCGTTTGTCTTAAAGCTGAAATTAAATAATTTGCATTTTTGATATTTTTGCATTTTGTCGATCTCACAATAAGGTTACGAATGTTTACTTTTAATCTGATAATAAAAAACATCATATTAAAAATGCATTGATTAATTTTTTTCAACATTTATTTTTGATGACATATCAATATACGATAAATTCTATTTAATTTTGTCCTTTGGTTTATCTCAATCCGACTGAAACGGCAAAAGTTACAACGTTTTTTCAACAGCAACTTCTGTGAGATCGACAAAATGCAAAAATATCAAAAATGCAAATTATTTAATTTCAGCTTTAAGACAAACGCATACATTCAAATTGGAAGCAGTAAAAGTATTGAATACATGTATTTCTATTTTAAGATTCATTCATAGACACACAAGGAGATATACGTAAAATATCCAAAATCTAACAAAAACCTACAACAACAACGACGACAGCTAATAAGAACAACAACATCGTTCGCACTTGACTTCAACAACAACAAAAACAACCTAACGAACTACGCGAATTGCTTCCTTTTTACAATAGCCTAACAACAACAACAACGATCGTGGTTGAGTACAAAAACAACAAATATATGGCAATTTGCATAGTGGTGGAAACTAATAGGCAAGGGGACAAGAGGAAAGAATTTGAAGAGAGTTTCCAAATAGAATTGCAAGCATCTACAAACATTTTGTCTATCTATTTCAGCTGCTCTGAGAGAAGCTCTGAGAGAAGCGTTGACATTCACGGTAGATTAAAAAGTTCGTCCTCTTGGCGACATCATGAAATTAACATTAACAGAGCGAAGTTATTCTTATAAAATCTCTTGTTATAATATACTCTCTGTGTAAACATTTCATATGTCATGCCTAAAAGTCTGCCACAGTTATTGTAACATTATTCTGACAGACAGGTTGTACAGAACGAATTTATGTTGGGCTCTTTTTCAGCCAATGTAAATAACATTTCACAACTCTGTTAGTAATTAATGTTATTTTAAACACAGACACTCTGTAAATTTCTGATACTCGACAGTTCTGCCAAAAAGTCTTTACACAGCTGTTTTTTTTGTTTTGTATATTCTCAAAAATCTTCAATCAAAAACCTTAAAAGAAATTGTTTCATAGAAAAATTATGTTCACAAATTTTATGAAATGACATTTTGTGTAAATTTTGTAATTTTGTAAAATTTTAAATAGAAACTGAAGTTTACACAAAAGCAATGAAGAACTTAATTTTTTATTTAATTTTTAAAAATAACTTTTTGAACTTGACTAGAATCTTAAAACCAAGGCACGTTTTATTTACTATTATAAGTAACAAAACTATTAACGAGATAAACACTTTTATCGAGAGTTATCAATATTTTTGAAATTTTTTATGGAAAACCTGAAAGTAATTCAAGTTTTACGAGTTATTAAAGCGAATGAAATGGCCCTAAATAATTTTTATTTGAACTGTTTATTCAAATAAAAAGAAATTTAAAAAGTTTTATTAAAAATAAAATTGTTTATTTATATAATAAAGTAACAAACTTACATATGGGCATCTCACAGTGGCACGGACGCGACATTCGCACGTTTTTAATCACTCGAAAAAAAAGAAAAAAACAAGAAGAGTCAATATGTATTTTAAGTGTTCTAACGCGATGAAAGAGTGCTACATTTTATAAAAATATTGGCAAGATTTAGTACAAAGTAATAAGTAATCATACAATGGAACGGACGCGACAAAAAACAGAAGATTTTTGAGCTGGTATAGAAATATGCAAAATTTAGTTAATTTTGAGAACTTTTTTTTGTAAATAATATACATGTTAATGTAGGTCAAAGTATAACTTTTCTTTATAGACTTTTGAAATATGAGAATTATCTCTTAACTTTTTTTAAATAGATATAGCACGAATACGCGACATCATGGACGCGACAAATTTTTCCGATAGTAGTAAAATACAGTAAAGATGTTCATTATAAATTTTAATAAAAATTCATCATAATAAGTTAATTTCAAGTTACATAGCAGTAATACTAAAAAAAAAAAAACAAATTGGCCATTTCAGCCCTTGAAAGGACTTTGACCGAGCTTCTTATGATCAATTGTGTTGTGTGTGTTATTAAATGTTTGCACACAATTGACCGAGAACTGGACCTACATGTTTTATGCCGACTCCGAACGGCTCATGTTCTCAAGAAGCTTTACATGGCATTATTTACTCTCTGAGGTTTGCCATTGTCTGCAGAGAGGTGGTGACCGATCAGAAAAATTTTTTATTGAAAAAAACTTTTCGCCGCGGCTGGGGATCGAACCCGGGCTCCAAGCATGCTAAGCCACACACTTAACCTGCATGCCACGGTCACCACACAATTGTTTAGCAGTAATACTAATCAAAATAAAAAAAACATAAAGTTAAAAGCTTTTAGAGTGCTTTATTTTAATGTTTTTCTACACTTTTGGTGGACCTTTTTTGGTAGATGCCCATATGTGTTGACTTAAGGAATTCGGCAAAGGTTAAGTTTTAAATGTTTTTCGCATAAAATTTCTTCTTCAAATATTTATTATTTAAAATATTCACTTTTAAAATCACTCAAATAAAATGTTCAATCAATGCTCCATAAATAATAAAAGTTGTCGTTACCTACACTTGTATTACAACTGTCCAAAATAAGATTGTTTGCTGTTATAACATCAAATACTAATTGTTGCATATCTCTCGATGTTTATCACTTTTCACTTACATACATTAGTTGTCTTCGCTTTATGGACATTGTTATGTGAATATTATTTGTATCTTATGAATTTTGTGTCGCTGCATAAAGACACTTGCAAAGCACTTTAATGGACATTAAATCTATATAAAATGCTCATTCAGTTATTTAATCAGCAAAATATAATTTATAGAACAACTTAAATAAATTACAAAAAATTAAATCAAGTTTATGTAAATAATAAATTGCTTTAATATAGATTAAAATTCGCATTTAGACGAGATAACGTATTTTAAACAGCTTCTCTTCGTTCTTTTCACATCGTTAGGCCCTCGATAGTCTAGTGGCTAGCGCACTTGACTGCCAATGCATAGGTCCTAGGTTCGGATCCCGGCCAGGTTATAATTTTTCGATTTTAACTATCTTAATTTCATTTCTCATTTGTAATGATATGAAGAGTAGTTCCACGGTAACTCATGTTACAATTTTACTTTCAATGAAGACTAACGAAGAAATGTAACCTTATTCCGTTGATTAAAATGAACACTCCTCAAAGAATTTTTATAAATAACTAAAGCAAAGAATGTGTGCTTAATTTAATTTAAATTTTAAAGTGCTTATTTTTAAAAAAATTTCAGTTAAAGTTCCAATTTCAAAATACAATAAATTTGCCAATAATCGGTAACTCGCGTTACATTAAACGCCTTTTGTTTTTTGGTTATTATAAACTTAATTCAAAGTTTGACTTGTTGATGGCAAAGCATAAATTAAACATCACATAACTTTTTATTGAATGTTAAAATAAAACGAACAAATAGTTTTGTTGCATCTGGTAACCATTTTTGTGTACTGATTTAAACAATAGTCACTAACGTTACACATATTGTTGTAACTCATTTTACAACTTATCCATACTACAATTCTTACATAAATTATTCTTGTTTAAATCTACATATAAATCCTCGTTCTTATATTGTTTCTCATCTTTGTTAAAATTTTTGTCCTCATCCTATTATTTATCTTTGTACTAATCTTTACCTTAAACCCCTGTTCTACTCCTTTTTTTCATCTTTGCCCAATACTTCTCCCAATACTTCTCTTCTCTTAGTTCAAGATCAAGATCAAGATCAAGATCAAGATCAAGATCAAGATCAAGATCAAGATCAAGATCAAGATCAAGATCAAGATCAAGATCAAGATCAAGATCAAGATCAAGATCAAGATCAAGATCAAGATCAAGATCAAGATCAAGATCAAGACCAAGATCAAGATCAAGATCAAGATCAAGATCAAGATCAAGATCAAGATCAAGATCAAGATCAAGATCAAGATCAAGATCAAGATCAAGATCAAGATCAAGATCAAGATCAAGATCAAGATCAAGATCAAGATCAAGATCAAGATCAAGATCAAGATCAAGATCAAGATCAAGATCAAGATCAAGATCAAGATCAAGATCAAGATCAAGATCAAGATTAAAAATCAAAATAAAGATGAAGATCAAGATAAATAAAAATATTAGGATGTCTTGTCTTGTCAGTCTGTCTGTTGACAAGATTCAAAATGATTTTGTTTTTGTTTTTGGTTTTGTTTTTGATTTTGATTTTGATTTTGATTTTGATTTTGATTTTGATTTTGATTTTGATTTTGATTTTGATTTTGATTTTGATTTTGATTTTGATTTTGATTTTGATTTTGATTTTGATTTTGATTTTGATTTTGATTTTGATTTTGATTTTGATTTTGATTTTTGATTTTGATTTTGATTTTGATTTTTGATTTTGATTTTGATTTTGATTTTGATTTTGATTTTGATTTTGATTTTGATTTTGATTTTGATTTTGATTTTGATTTTGATTTTGATTTTGATTTTGATTTTGATTTTGATTTTGATTTTGATTTTGATTTTGATTTTGATTTTGATTTTGATTTTGATTTTGATTTTGATTTTGATTTTGATTTTGATTTTGATTTTGATTTTGATTTTGATTTTGATTTTGATTTTGATTTTGATTTTGATTTTGATTTTGATTTTGATTTTGATTTTGATTTTGATTTTGATTTTGATTTTGATTTTGATTTTGATTTTGATTTTGATTTTGATTTTGATTTTGATTTTGATTTTGATTTTGATTTTGATTTTGATTTTGATTTTGATTTTGATTTTGATTTTGATTTTGATTTTGATTTTGATTTTGATTTTGATTTTGATTTTGATTTTGATTTTGATTTTGATTTTGATTTTGATTTTGATTTTGATTTTGATTTTGATTTTGATTTTGATTTTGATTTTGATTTTGATTTTGATTTTGATTTTGATTTTGATTTTGATTTTGATTTTGATTTTGATTTTGATTTTGATTTTGATTTTGATTTTGATTTTGATTTTGATTTTGATTTTGATTTTGATTTTGATTTTGATTTTGATTTTGATTTTGATTTTGATTTTGATTTTGATTTTGATTTTGATTTTGATTTTGATTTTGATTTTGATTTTGATTTTGATTTTGATTTTGATTTTGATTTTGATTTTGATTTTGATTTTGATTTTGATTTTGATTTTGATTTTGATTTTGATTTTGATTTTGATTTTGATTTTGATTTTGATTTTGATTTTGATTTTGATTTTGATTTTGATTTTGATTTTGATTTTGATTTTGATTTTGATTTTTTATTGATTTTTATTTCTTTTGATCTTGATCTTGATCTTGATCATTATCCTTATATTAATTTTGATATGTATCTAAATATGGATTTGGATTTGCATCTGGATCTGGATCTAGATTTGGAAAATTTTTGATCTTGATATTGATTTTGAATTTGATCTCGATTTTGATCTTGATCTTAAACCTCATCTTGATTTTTATCTTATCATATATAACCATATATAACACTGTGTGTAATTTTTTAAGTCACGGCAAAATAACCATATACGGACACCACTACGTGATAAAAGACTAAAAAAAAAAGACCCGTGTCTCCCAATTTTCCCCAAAGTCATGCACTTTTTGTTTTATGGGCCACGCCTACCTCCCATTCAACACAAATAATGAAAACTCTATAAAGAGGCTAATATCAAAGTTACAAAACTGAAACTCGGTATTTGTGTGTTCTTTGTCAAAACTCAAGTGTGTTAGAAAAATGGGCGTTATCCACCCACTTACACGCCCACCTCCCATACAACCCCAAAATTTAAAACTCTATAAAGAGACTAATATTAAAGTTACAAAACTGAAACTCGGTATTTGTGTGTTCTATGTCAAAACTTAGGTGTGTTAGAAAAATTGGCGTTATCCACCCACTTACACGCCCACCTCCCATACAACCCCAAAATTTAAAACTCTATAAAGAGACTAATATTAAAGTTACAAAACTGAAACTCGGTATTTGTGTGTTCTATGTCAAAACTTAGGTGTGTTAGAAAAATGGGCGTCATCCACCCACTAACACGCCCACCTCCTATACAACCCCAAAATTTAATATTTTATAAAAAGGCTTATATTTATGCTTCAGAAAAACAATTTGATATGTTTGTATTTTAGACACATAAAACTAACAAAATTTTCTAAAATCTCATACAAAAAGCTCTCTAATTTAAGATTACACAGTGCAACACCAAAAAAAAATAACCATATACGGACACCACTACGTGATAAAAGACTAAAAAAAAAAAGACCCGTGTCTCCCAATTTTCCCCAAAGTCATGCACTTTTTGTTTTATGGGCCCCCAAAGATTTGGGGCCTCGGTATCATTTTCGTAAAAATGTGATCATTTTCTCAGGCTCATATCTTGTAAACCGTTCAGAATTTCGATTTACTCTCAGAGGCAAAGTTGTAGCTCTTGTCATAAGGAACAAAAATTGCCAACATATAAAATCCAAAAAACTTCACCTTCCAGGTCAAAATCGCAAAAAACTTAAAAAATCTCGATTTTTTTTTACCTTTTTTCCCGTGTTCAGGTCCATAGGTAGCAAACCGTTCAAAATTCAAGGAAACAATCAACTACAAAAATGTACCTAAGATCTCAATAAACAAATTTCTAAAACATATAAACTTTCTAGAGATGATTCTTAACACCGTTTTTTAATTTCATTTGTTTTTTATTTACTTCAACATTGAGTTACTATGCTATCTATTACAAAAATATTAAAAAACTAGTAAGGTATATCTTCGACTTGGCCGAAGTTAAAATACCCCCACGACTGATTCTTAAGGGTTAAATAATCTTAAATTAGAGAGCTTTTTGTATGAGATTTTAGAAAATTTTGTTAGTTTTATGTGTCTAAAATACAAACATATCAAATTGTTTTTCTGAAGCATAAATATAAGCCTTTTTATAAAATATTAAATTTTGGGGTTGTATAGGAGGTGGGCGTGTTAGTGGGTGGATGACGCCCATTTTTCTAACACACCTAAGTTTTGACATAGAACACACAAATACCGAGTTTCAGTTTTGTTACTTTAATATTAGTCTCTTTATAGAGTTTTAAATTTTGGAGTTGTATGGGAGGTGGGCGTGTAAGTGGGTGGATAACGCCCAATTTTCTAACACACCTAAGTTTTGACATAGAACACACAAATACCGAGTTTCAGTTTTGTAACTTTAATATTAGTCTCTTTATAGAGTTTTCAATTTTGGGGTTGTATGGGAGGTGGGAGTGTTAGTGGGTGGATAACACCCATTTTTCTAACACACCTAAGTTTTGACATTAAACACATAAATACCGAGTTTCAGTTTTGTTACTTTAATATTAGTCTCTTTATAGAGTTTTAAATTTTGGGGTTGTATGGGAGGTGGGCGTGTAAGTGGGTGGATAACGCCCATTTTTCTAACACACCTAAGTTTTGACATAGAACACACAAATACCGAGTTTCAGTTTTGTAACTTTGATATTAGTCTCTATATAGAGTTTTAAATTTTGGGGTTGTATGGGAGGTGGGCGTGTAAGTGGGTGGATAACGCCCATTTTTCTAACACACTTAAGTTTTGACATAGAACACACAAATACCGAGTTTCAGTTTTGTAACTTTGATATTAGCCTCTTTATAGAGTTTTCATTATTTGTGTTGTATGGGAGGTAGGCGTGGCCCATAAAACAAAAAGTGCATGACTTTGGGGAAAATTGGGAGACACGGGTCTTTTTTTTTTAAGTCTTTTATCACGTAGTGGTGTCCGTATATGGTTATTTTTTTTGGTGTTGCACTGTGTAATTGTTTAAGATTTCACGCAGGTTTAGCAGCGCTTCAACAATCAGTTTTGATGCAAAACTTGATTACTTCATTTATCAACTGATAAATCAACCGATTTAGTTAACATTTTGGACTGATTTCATCAACATAGTATTGTAGATTTAATACAGCAAATGTCAAGAATTCAAAACAACAACAAATAGCTACTCAAATGTCAAACATTTGTTTGAACGAAGACAAAGCAAGTGCAGTTTGGCTTTGTTAGAGATTAGAGCTTGGTCAAAGCATTAGCTAGAAGTTGTTGAAAGCAACAGCAGCTGTAAAAAAATGTACTATAAAAGTAATAAAAATTTAAATAAAAAACTGATTAAATTGCAAAAGTTAATCTGTTCAGCTGTACATGTGCGTCTCAACGAATGTCTGTCTGGGCACATGAGTCACTGCTTCAACATTTATTGCTAAGAAAAGCGGCATAAATAAAATTTGGTGAATGTTTGCATCATTTTGCAAGAAATACACGTGCATCCTGAGCAGTAGTAGATGCAGCATATTAAAGTGAGATAGCAATACAAAGCAATGTTGGCATAAATCAAATTTTACCGCCAACATAGTTAGGCATATTCTTACCAACAGCAGCGCAAGACTTTAATTTTATTTCGAAAGTGTCGAAAGCTCAAGCTTGCAGAGCTGAAGATTCACTCAAGTGGCACAATATTTAAATGAAAAAGACGGTATATCATGTTTTATGGCAACATACATAAGATTGTTTGCTTTTTTCGATAAGAGAAAAAAAAAATAATGAGTGTCTTCTCAGTCTGTCTGTTGACAAGTTGCAAAATATCAAAAATCAAAAAAGTGAGTTTAGGCAAAAATTAAAAAAAAAATAAACAAATTTTTAAATTTTCAACCGATCCACTTAAAACTTGAAATATATCTTAAAAAATATATTGTGTGTGAAAGTACGTAGGATTTTTTTAAATTGAGTAGTTTATTTGTAATTAACAATAATCTAATAATTTTTTGGCAAATTTTTCACTTTCCACTTTAGAAGTGCGCCATTTGGCCGAAAATCAATTTATTAAAATTATCCTACGTTTGTCCATAGCCGATATTAAATATATAAAAAAAAATCCATTGGATTTTTGTGACTCAAAAATTACAGCACTTATTTGTTCGCCCATGGACCCCTTAAAAAACGTAGACGTCATCCCAAAAACGCTGCACAGCCGCCATACAGTCACTGATATGTATAATAAACACCCATTTTTGGGATCTTGGTTTATTGCGTAGTATTTCTAAAAAAAAAAATTCAAAGTATGCATGTTTTTCAGGCGTCTACAGTGGCCTAACGCCTTAACAGAATCAGTATTTTTCAAATACACAAAATAAAATATTTCGTTAAGTTTTTAATTAGAACTAATTGGACAAAAATTGTTTGATTATTGTTAAAAGTATAAAATAATCATTAAAATTGCTTCGTTAAGTGCTGATCTGAACTTACTAGATTTTATTTTATTTCATAGGCGTTAAAAGTGTGTACTTTTGAAAATAATGCATTAAAAAAGCATTAATGGTCAGATTCACTGAAAAAATGTTTCGTTAAGTTTTTGGTAAGAACTCTTTTGACAAATACTATTTGTTTATCATTAAAAGTGTGTATTTTAGAGAAAAAACAACCAAATCAGTATTAATGTTCAGATAGTCTGCTTGAAAATGTTTCGTTAAGTTTTTGATCAAAACTTATTAAGTAAATATTTGTTGATTAGAGTTAAAAAAGTATATTTTATTGAGAAAAGCCTTGAAATAAGCATTAAAGTTCAGATACTCTACCTTAAAATTGTTCGTTAAGTTTTCGACACAAGTTTATTTGACAGAAATTGTTTGATTAGCTCTAGAAATGTGTATTTTGGAGAAAATAAGCATTTAAATAAGCAATAGTGTTCAGATTCACAACCTAAAAATGTTTCGTTAAGTTTTTGATCATACCTTTTTTGAATAAATAATGTTTTGTAAGCATGAAATATGCATATTTCAGAGAAAAAGGCGTTGAAATAAGCACAATGTTCAGATAGTCTGTCTAAAAATGCTTCGTTTAGTTTTGAATTATAATTATTTAGACATTGTTTGATTAGCGTTAGAAATATGTGTATTTCAGAGAAGCAAAAGAAAAAAAAAAAGTGTTAAAAAGGCACTAATGGTCAGATACACTGTCTAAAAATGTTTCGTTAAGTTTTAGATTTTATTAGACATTTATTGTCTGAATTTTGTTAAAAGTGTGCACTTCAGACAAAAAAAGCATTAAAATACCTGCCTCAAAAGGTTTCGTTAAGTTTTTGATCATAACTTATTAGACATATATTGTTTGATTAGTGTTAAAACTATGTATTTTATAGAAAAAAAAAGCCTAAAAATTAGCATAAATGTTTAGAAAAACAACCTGAAAATGTTTCGTTAAGTTTTCGATAAACAGTATTTAGACAGATATTATATGATTTGCGTTTGAAGTGTGCATTTTAGAGGAAAGATTAACAAAATAAGCAGTAATGTTCAGATAAAAATATTAAAATGTTTCGTTAAGTTTTGGATTTGAAATTATTCGACCGATATTGTTGGAATAGCGTTAGAAAATGTATATTTTAGAGAAAAAAAAGCATTAAAACTTGTAATATATGCAGATACACTATCATAACATGTTTCGTTAAGTTTTTGATCAAAATTTATAAGACAGATTTTGTTGGTTTTGCGTTTTAAGTGTGTATTTGAGAAAATAATGCATTCAAAAAGCACTAATGGTTAGATTCAATGTTAAAAAATGTTTCGTTAAGTTTTCGAAAATAACTATTTGGACATATTTATTTAAATTTTATTTTAGAGAAAAATAACTTATTCATATTTTAGAGAAAAAACATAAAAATAAGCACTAATGTGCAGATATAGCACCTAAAAATGTTTCGTTAAGTTTTTATTTTAACTTATTAGAATGATATTGTTTGAATAGCGTAAAAAAGTGTGTATTTTAGAGAAAAAAAGCATTTATGTGCAGATAAACTATCCAAAAATGTTTCTTGAAAATAATTTTTGAGACAGAAATTGTTTCATTCGCATCAAGTTCGAACAATTTTCCTCAGCTCATAAACTGTTTCTGAGTTTTATGACTTTGCTATAAACTAACCTATGAGAAGCAAAGCAATGCAAATCTTGAATCTTTAGGAAGATTCATCTTCGTTAAGTTTTCTCATATAAAAAACTGCATTAATCAAAAAATTATATGACATTAAAATATTTATATGAGCATCAAAATATTTTAAATATTTTATTTTGTTTATATATTAGAAAATATTTATTTAAAAAAAAAAATAAATTTACAGCTAATCATAATATTTTCATATTTGTACAAAATCTGCTGAATTCAGACTTAAAATTGTTTAAATCCGTGCAATTTATTTTATTTGTTTTTTATTTACTGTCACGTGATTTGAATCACGTGCGACACACAGAGCTTGCATCATCATCATCATCATCATCATCAACATCATCTCAAGTGAGCTTTCTTTGCCGCAAAGATTTTGTAGCTGCCGTTAATAAATTGTAATTCAATGAATGCTGATAAAAGAATCAAAGCCAGTTTCCTGCTTATACAGTAGTGCCAAAAAATTAGCACACAATAAGCAGTTAAGGCTTAGAAAGCGAGATTTTACATTAACATTCAACAGCTTCGTGCAGCAAATATGGCAAATATTTAAAAATCAAACAGTCTTTGGGGAAAAATATATTTCCGACAATATTAAATATTTATATTTTTATAATAAAAAAAATTTTGTTTTTTGTACAGTCATTTTGTTGTTTTATTGATGAGCATTTAATTTATAATTTTAATAATATAAAAATTTTACTATTGATAACTAGCTAAACCGCCTCTCAGAGAAGCTTATTTAAACCAAAAAGCGAAGAAAAACCGCGCTACGCAAAGCTTAATTAGCATTAAACAGCGCGTTACTTTAATTGCTTTATTAGCAGAGCTTTAATCTTAGCTCTGAAAATCACATCAATAACACAAGCAACGCATGTCGTGCCATACATAAATTTGTATGCCACACATAGTATATGTTTGTAGGTAGGTGTTGCTTGGCATGACCAAAAATGGAGACAATCGTATTATTGTCACAATTTAAATCAAAATATTTTAACATATTTTAATTTATATAAAAAAAAATATTGGTCAAAAAAGCAACAATAACATAAAAATCGCTCAGCACCAAAGTTGGGAAAAAATATCCACTAGTGTGTTTGGTTTTTTGTTTCTCTTTTGGCTTTGCGTGTCAACGCAACTTTATGCAGCACAAATGCAGCTTGGAATGATGCCAATAACTGCAACAACATATCAACTTGTTTCCAGAGTTTTGGTGGAGTAACTCTTGCAATTAGGATGCGCCACAAAAACCTGTCATTGTATTACGCAAAATTCACGCAAAGCAAGATTAACTATGTTATGCTGCTTGAGTGATGCAGGTTGCTGCGCATGCGCCTGCGCTGTAGAAGTACGTTAATAAAAAAATGCCTTTACCAAGAAAGATGAGGAAATTTTTATAGCTGCAGAAAAATGCGTGTGAAATCTTTGAGTCAAAGGCTAGAATGTATGTTTATGACACTATTAAACCGAAAGGGTCAACATGTACAATTAATAACAATTAATTTTTCATGTACAAATTAATGCGCTTATTTTCTTTCACATTTACTAAATATTTACTAAACGAAAATTCATAAATATTATTTACAAAAATTTAATAAGAGAAATACAGATGACTGGAGTTATCCCGGACTGGAGTTATCCCGTGTTGAAAATGACACTTAAAACATAAACATATCTCTAAAAATAAAAAAGTTGAATGTACTAAAAACATGATACTTATTAGAAAACATATGGAGGTAGGATAAAATATCATTTGAAAATATCATTGTTTTCTAATTAATATAATTTTTTTAGTATATTTTTAATATATAATTTTCTTTAGTCATTGAAAAGAAAATTGAATAGGTTTCAAGATTTATTCCGAAAAAAAATTTAATTTATTACATGAAATTTTGAGAAATTTGGACTCAAATTTGATTTCATCTTCAGACGAGCACAGCTCAGGAACGGTTAAGTCGTTGGGGTTTGTTTAATAACAAAATAACCCTGTAGCTCCTAAGAATGTGAAAATAGACCCCTCCTCCCATACTACTTTGTGCTCAACTCGACATTACCTTTCACCTCCGTAAATAATTGCACCCTGTATAAAAAAAAAGTACATATGGAAAGTTCGGGTTGTAAAGTACTGCAATTATCCGATTTTTATTTTGAAAAAATACAGCTTAAAAATGGCACAGTTCGATTAAAAAATTTAATAAATATCGTTATTTTGCCTTTTTTCAATGTCCATTTTGCCATTTTTTTATTTTTTAGTGCTACAAAATCCGGGTCCTGATAATACGTACTTATACTAGTATAAAAGTCCACCCTATGACGAGTCGGATTCGCCTTAATTAAGTAGCAGGCAACATGACAGCGTCAATATGTTGTTACTGATAAATATTTGTGTGTGCATACTTTCAGGCTGACAATTTTTTCATATTATAAAAGCACTGTAATGGCAATAATGAACAGTTTGGGCGATATTAGGTGCGGAGCAGGATGCTTGCTTTTTATACACTAAGAAGACTAGCAGAACACCCGACATGGTTTAGATAAAGATTAAAATTTCAATGAACATTTCAAAATTGCTTAAGACAGGTATTGATACAAAATTTAGGACAGGAATAAAAGAATGGATTAATACAAGGATTAGATCAAGGATTAAGAAAAACATTAGAATGAAGATAAGATAATGTTTAGAACAAAAATGAAGACATGGAGTTGAGTAAGGATTAGAACAACGTTTTTAAAAATGTTAAAGACAAGAAGACAGAGATAAGTATAATAATCAAGACAAGAATCAAGACCAGGATATCAACAAGGCTTAGGATACGAATAAAGACAAATACCACTGTTGTATTTGAATTTTGATTTTGAATTTGATGTAGAGTTTCATTAAATTTAGTTTTCTTTTATGGTTGTCAAGCTCGTACTACAGGTTCGCGAGATATATTCATTGATAGACATGACAAAAGGATTAAAATAGCTCAAAATCGACCATTTAGAAAAACTTTATATTAATTTAGAAATTATTTTCTTAAAGTTTAGGGCAATCTAACCAAACCAAAAACACAGTTGGACTCGGGAGAGTCCCCCAAATCCGAAAATGTTCTTCTTATCGTAGAACCAAGAAATCGGGTCAAAAACTACAACAGTGTACATGACATTTTCAACAAGGATTAACATGTAGATGTAGAAATTTATTAATAAAATGATAAGGATTATAATCCAGATAAGTTAATTAATAAGGATTTAAACTAGGATAGGTCCAAGAATTATGACAAGGATATGGACAAGGACAAAGCAGAAAAACAAGATTTTACTACAAAGATTGCACAAGAATAAAAACAAGGATTTCAACATGTATTAAAATAAGTCTTTGGAATAACACAAATTAGAACAGATAAAGATAAAGATAGAGATAAAGATTAGGATAAGAAATAAAACAAGGATTTTGGCAAGAATTAAAACAAAGTTGGACATAGATTTAGATAAGGCTCCGCACGTAAGTAAGGACAATTACTAAGACAAGGAATATGACTAGAATAAGGATAGAGATATGAAGAAGGATTTAAGACAAGGATTAGAATAAAAATTTAAGCAAATAAAAGCACACAGATTAAGAAAAGACTATTACAGGGGATTTAGAAAAAGATTTAGACAAGAACTTGGACATAAATTAGAACAAGAATTAAAAAAGATTAAGAAAATTATAAGTACAGCGACTTAGACAAGAATTAAGATAAATTCTAGGATACGGATTAGGACAAGAATTGCAAAAAGGTTGAAGTAAGCATTTGGAAAAAGATTAGGATAAGAATAAGTATATGGTTAAGCATAAAGATTTGTACAAGGATAAGAAAAATTGAGGAAGGAGGATAACAAGTAGGACTAGGACAATTATTACTAGAAAGATTTGGACAAGAATAAAGCCAAACATTTTGAAATGGCTAACAACAAAGTTTTGGACATGAATAAGGTCAAGAATTAGGGCAAGAATTGCAATAAGTATAAAATAAGGATTTGAAAAAAGATGAGGTCAAGACTGAAATCAAAAATAACGACATGTTTTTTTTTAGCTTTGAATCAAGGATTTCAGACGTCAATACTATTCAGTCCACTCTGCCTTGGTTCGAAAATGGAGTGATAGATAAGTCGTATGTAGAAGAAAGCTTTATTAACATGAGAATTGGAGTCTGAGTCAAGTGTCATGCCTTACTACAGTTAGTTCCTCAAGTTATTTCCCACAGTCAACCCAATCTACAAGCTTTCAAAGTCGTATATATTGATGTATTTGTAATTTTAGTTGATTAGAAATGAGAAAATTTCAGAAAGGTAAAGACGTAGGACAACGGCCTAGCTGGGATTCGAACCCGGTACCTCTGGGTTGGCAGTCAAGCAGACTTACCACTCGACTACTGAGGCAGCACCTTATTTTCAGCACAGAGCAATTAAGTATTAGCACAGAGTTAAGGATAAAGATAAGCATTTCGAAAAGGAAAAGAAAAATATTTACAAAAGATATTGACACAGAGAATACGAAATAGGAAATGCTAATGGCAAAAAACAAAAAAGGCAAAAACAAACATTAAAACGAATTTCCACTTCAGCCCTTAAAAGAATCAGTTTTTGATGTTCAATTGGTATGTGTGTGAAAATAAATGTTTGCACACCATCGCTGGAGAATTGGATCTAGATGTTATAGCCATATCCAAACGGTAATTGTTAAGTTTCTTAAGGCAGCATTATAGTCTAGGGTAGGGACGGGCAGCAGAGCTGCACTTTTGCAGCTGCGAGGGCAACGCTATTTTAAGTACCCCTTGTCAACAAACTTACAGGAAAGGCGGGTTTTTTATTATCACTCTCCGGCATTAAAAAAAAGAACCCCACTAGGAAAATAGCTCTAACTTATAGCGAAATTGGATGCTGGTAATGAGTATATTTTTTATTGTGAGGGCTAATTTTAGTAAATCAATATGAAAATACATATTTTTAATTCATTATTCTAAAATAAGCTTTTATATGCCAATTAATATAAATATAATGCGTCATTATTCTGCTTTTCTCCAATTACTCGCACATTTCCATCAGGGAATGTGAACGATTTGCTTCTGTTGCTCTCTCTTCGCTCAATTTTTCTCTCCTTTACCCGTGCTATGACAACCCCCCTCACCCAGCACGCTTAGCACGCAGTCAGCACGCTCTGTCGCACTGTGGAAATGTGCGACTTTTGCCCATCTCTAGTCTAGGGGTACAAATTTTGGGTGTTTTTTTTTCTAAAATTCGATAAAAAAAACTGTTAAAGACTTTTTATAAGATATTTAATGATGTTTGAACATTACAAAAAATATTAAAAAGATAAAAAGTTAGTTAAAATTGAAAACAAGTAAAGAAAGTCTAAAGACAGTCTAGGCCGACTATGAAATACCCTAAACCCACTTTTAAAAAAAAAAAAAAAAATTAATTGTAAATGGGCGTGTCCGTGGGCGGATGAAGTCCATTTTTCCAAACCATCTTTGTCTTGTCATAAAAAACATACGTGCCAAATTTTAGCTCTGTAGGTTAAACACATGCTTATTTATTGCGTTTTCAATTTTTGGGTTGTATGGGAGGTAGGCGTGTCCGTGATCGGATGACGTCCATTTTCCGAAGACATATTTGTGTTGGTATGAAACACATACATATCAAATTTTATTGTTGTAGGCTAATTATGAGCTGAGCTATGCAGTTTTCAATTTTTGCGTTGTATGGGAAGTAGGCGTGTCCGTGGGCGGACGATGTCCATTTCTCAAAACCATCTTTTTTTTGTTATAAAAAACATACGTGCCAAATTTTAGCTCTTGAGGTTAAACAGGGGCTTATTTATTGCGTTTTCAATTTTTGGGTTGTATGGGAGGTGGGCGTGTCCGTGAGCGGATGACGTCCATTTTTCAATGACATTTTTGTGTTGATATAAAACACACACATACCAAATTTTATTGTTGTAGATTTATTATGAGCTGAGTTATGCAGTTTTAAATTTTTGCGTTGTATGGGAGGTAGGCGTGTCCGTAGCCGGATTCCAAAAATATTCAATAGTGCAGATCCTTGGGTACATGTGACCATGTGTACCAAGTTTCATCCAATTATCTCAACTCCTTCTTCTTATCCTGTGTATACGGACAACACACAGACGGACGGACGGACGGACGGACGGACGGACATAGATAGCTCGACTCACGTGGTGACGCTGATCAAGAATATATATACTTTTCTATACCGGACTCGCTTCGTTCTACGCGTTACAAACGTTTGCACAAAGTTAATATACCCTGACCTTTCAGGTTTAGGGTATAAAAATACTGGCTGGTTAATTGGAGGGATGGGGTAAAAATAAGGGTGCTTGAATCTTGAAATGATTCCTGCCCTTCTAGTGATCTGAGGAAGAAAAAAAAAAATTTTTAATAAGTAAGAATGTCGCTATTGTTTGAAGTACGGAAAGGAAATAAAACAGTTTTATACAAAATGGCAGCTGCTTCAAAAAAGTGATTTATCGCCCTATTTTCAAAGTTTTGTACAATTTTGAGAAATATTAAAAAACAAAATATTAGAATAAATATAGTTCCAACAAAAGAGGGATATATAAAGAAGTTCCACACTAAATTTTATGTTAATCGGTTCATTAGAGAAATTACGTCAGACGTATTAGAAAAAGTAGTTTCGAAAAATAGCGTTTAAAAATTTTATATATAAAATTTTTGTTATATTTTATTTTGTATTGTTAAAATAACAATAAATATATTATAGGGGAATGGGTGCCAAAAATATTTTTAGCTATTTTATATCGAATTTCAAAAATCCAACCAAAATTTGTACCCCTAGACTAGAATACCGCCTTAACCCTGAAATGCCTGGTGGTTCATGTAGGAACCGTTACTTTAGAGGAGTGTAGTTTGAATATTTTTATACCCTAAACCTGAAAGGTCAAGGTATATTAACTTTGTGCAAACGTTTGTAACGCATAGAACGAAGCGAGTCCGGTATAAAAAAGTATATATATTCTTGATCAGCGTCACCACATGAGTCGAGCTATCTATGTCCGTCCGTCCGTCCGTCTGTGTGTTGTCCGTATACACAGGATAAGAAGAAGGAGTTGAGATAATTGGATGAAACTTGGTACAGATGGTCACATGTACCCAAGAATCTGCACTATTGAATATTTTTGGAATCCGCCCACGGACACGCCTACCTCCCATACAACGCAAAAATTTAAAACTGCATAACTCAGCTCATAATAAGTCTACAACAACAAAATTTGGTATGTGTGTTTTTTATATCAACACAAAGATGTTTTTGAAAAATGGACGTCATCCGCTCACGGACACGCCCACCTCCCATACAACCCAAAAATTTAAAACGCAATAAATAAGCCTCTGTTTAACCTAAAGAGCTAAAATTTGGCACGCATGTTTTTTATAACAAAAAAAAGATGGTTTTGAAAAATGGACATCGTCCGCCCACGGACACGCCTACTTCCCATACAACGCAAAAATTGAAAACTGCATAGCTCAGCTCATAATTAGCCTACAACAATAAAATTTGATATGTATGTGTTTCATACCAACACAAATATGTCTTCGGAAAATGGACGTCATCCGATCACGGACACACCTACCTCCCATACAACCCAAAAATTGAAAACGCAATAAATAAGCATGTGTTTAACCTACAGAGCTAAAATTTGGCACGTATGTTTTTTATGACAAGACAAAGATGGTTTGGAAAAATGGACTTCATCCGCCCACGGACACGCCCATTTACAATAAATTTTTTTTTTTTTTTTTAAAAGTGGGTTTAGGGTATTTCATAGTCGGCCTAGACCGACTTTAGACTTTCTTTACTTGTTAATTATTTTTCTATTGTTTTTTTATTAATTACTTGTATTGATGTGTGCTCCATCTAATGGTTAACGTTTCAACGTGACTGACAACACTGAACAAACGCTTTTTGAGCTTTTCTTGAACAACCTCACAAAACGTCAAATATAACAACCTGGTACTCAAAAAAATGTATTTGTAATCTTTAACAACTATATAATCGATAAAAGTAAAGAAATAATTATACAATTTTATTTTTATTGCTGTTTTGTAAAAAGTTCGAATAGTCCACACCAAAGAACGCTTCAAATGAGCAGGCGCTCATTAGAGAAGCGAAATTAGATTGTGCTTGTGTGTGGTTTTGTCTGTTTCCCATAATTTGTTGTTATTCTAAAACGAAATGTGGCGGAAATAGAGAGATTTTACCACAGAGAAGGAATTTCAAGAATTTGTCAACAATTTCGATTTGTCCGCAATGAAATCTATACGTCAAGAAAAGAGAAAAAGTGAAAAAATGGACTCGTCTAACAAGTAAAAAAACCCATAAAACCACCTCTAAAATATCCAAAACTCAAAATTGGACAAAATCGTAGAACAAACGTTGTTCAAGTTTAAGTTAATAATTCTTAAAAAACATATCTTTAAAGAATTATTTTTTTAGAGCTTTATGCCAAATAATTCACGAAGTACAGGTTTGCTACAACAAGAAAGTTCTTTGCAGAACAACCGAGCAGACTAGACCATGGTTTTTTGGGACACTACTCCGACTCATCAGTAGTCTCTGTGGTTCATGCAGTCCACTGTTCAAAATGTCAAAAACCATCATATATATTTTTCGTCAAAAAAATCAAGTCAGGCATTTTAGGATTTAGATAGCATGGTGTACACTCTGAGGATCGTAGTAACCAAAACATGATTGCTTTGCCAAAAAGTACTCTCAGGACCACATAAAAAAATAAATATACAGAATTAATTTTTATAGATTTGCGCTAACTTTAGACTAGAACAGAGTAGCACTTATCCCAGAAAAATTCGTATATTTCCGTATTCGTATTAAATTCAATTCATTGTTGTAGAGCGGCCACCTAAACAGCTGTCTAGTCTGGCTGTCTGGTCTACACTCATCAAAACTTTAAGCATACATATATTATGTAATTAAAAGCTAATGTTTATTCATGCCCAATAAATGAGATAATTTTTGCAAATTATAACTAAATAATAAATATTCAATATTCATATTATACAGTGGCTAAAAAGCACAAAGAAATCCACATTTATATGCAGATTTATTTGGAGCACCAGAGCAAAATTAGCAAAAATTCAAAATAAAAAATTAATAAAAATTTGCCAAAACACTGCTAATTGGTAACAAACTGGCACAACTTTAAAGCTATTACATTGCTGAGCTTTAAAATAAACAATATATTATAAAACAATAATCAAAAAACCAACAAAGAGCAGTTGTTGAGTCACCAGCACAATATTAACACTTCATTGAAAAGAAGTAGTTAATTGAAATGCATAGAAAAGCCAAACAAAAAAAAAAAAAACTATAAAAGAAAGCGGCAAATATTTGCCGACAAGCACGGTGTTCACTAAATATGTAACAGTTTAAAAGTTTTAAGCAAAAAACAACAGCGTAAAATAATGTTACATGCTTAAGAGTTGTAGCGTCAAAGTAAGCTTATCAAAAATATTGAAAATAAAACAAGATTTGAATTTGTTTTTTTTTTTTTTTTGTTTTATGCTTGATTTTTTTTATACTTACATAAAATAATAAAATTCGAACAAGCTGCATATAAATTGTTAACAAGCTTTAGCTGTTAAGCAGCATGTTGTTGTTGCTATTTAACACCTCAGCCACTTGTTAAGCGGTCTTTATTTATGTTTTTATATTTTTAATTTTTTTTTTTTTTTTTTTTTTTTTTTTTAATGCGCGTCAAAAATTTCACTCCCATCGATTTTCAGCATTTTTATTTATTACCTATTTTGTATGAAATTCCACAAGATTTACGTAGAATACGTTCCGGTTATTTTTTTTTTTTTTTTTGTGGGGAAGCAGAAACAAATCAATCAAAGTGATTACAATGGTAAGTCATAAAACGTGACAGATTTTAACGCACAATAAAAATAACTACCAAAAAAAAATTGCTAGTTTTCAACACACAAGAGGTGTTAAACAATTTTATATGACTTTAGCATATTTTAACTATTTTCATGTACATTATTTTAAACAAAAAGTGTCTGGTTGAATTTAATTCTACATATTTAATTGATGTTTTGCGTAAATTTCAAATGTGTAGCAACGTGTAGCAGTTGTATGACATTTGTCGGATTCTTCATTTAAATATCATATTTTTTATGTTTTTGTCAGCCCTAAGTAGCCATGATTTATCAAAAATATGTTAATTAGCTGTCAACATTTTGTCTTTATTTTTTGTGTGTAATCATGTTTAATAGCATTATCTGGCAACACCGTGTTTGTCCGAACAAATTATTATCTTAAGCTGGCTACATTAAAAGTCCTTATTCTAAGATAATTGTTTCAGAAGCCATTACTTAACTAGACAAAACTAGTTAAGTTATAAAAACTTACCCGGCTTTTATGCAGAGAATTAACTGTACATGTGCTCTTTTAATTGCGTGCATAAAAAGTTAAATAGAACTATTCATTAGCAAAATTTGATAGTTAAAAAATAATGGTCAGTAATTAAGTTAATGGCATTGTTAGTAAATAAAATATTGGCTTTAGTTAATTGTAATAACAGTGATTCTAGTACAAGTGCTGTTAAATATTCGAGAACATTTGCAGAGCGGTTAACAGAATAACCGAATTTGAAAATTTTTTATATATGAATTAGAATTGTAACTAAAAGTTAACAAAAATTTTAGAAAATGCCAAACCGGCAGTATTGATTGCATGACAACCCAGCCGGGGGGAAACCACAAAATACATAAAAATTAACTTTTTTCCAAATAACCCAATTCTTCGCTCTACCCATTCTATATGGTATGCATCAAAATAAACTCATAAGCTTAAGTTTTAGACAAAAAATACGCCATTAACAACCAACACCTACGCCATAATTTGTGTTTTCTAATTAAATGCACAATTTTTATAATTTTTTTTTTAAAATTTTAAAATTTCTTTTAATTAAATTATGTTTCACACGCATTAAATGCTAAAATTATAGCACTATTATGTGATTGCAATATGATGAGGGGCGCTGAACGAAAGCCCCGCGCCATTTACGAATAATTGAACTTAAGTGCAGCTGATGTTGTAAGTGCAACAACAACAACAACATTACCAACATAACAACAACAATACAATTAATACTCATTCCCACAAATGGTCAGTACATTAAAACAAAAAATTACTTAAAATAAAAATTATAATAAAAACACAACAAAAGCACAAAAAAAAAACAAAAAAAAAACAAAAAAAAACCTACAAAAAACCACATCAAAATAACAGTCAGACAAATTGTCACCCACACAGCAGGCAACGCTGTGTATTATTATCTCACATAAAAATACAATAAAAATATGAATAGATTTAAGAGCTGGTGTTGTAAAAATTAAACGCTTAATTAAATAAATTTCACTCAAACAATAATACAAAAAAAAAAAAAAAAACAGCAGAAGAATAAGTGTACAAAGCATAAAAGGGAAAGATACACGGTTAAAAATGTTGGACTAGTTTTTAATCCAAACTTTGGTTTAAAGGAATTTTTAATCCTAAAAGTACTATTTTTTATTCCATATTTTAGTTTAATTTTATTTTAATCCGAAGAAGTTTAAGTTTCAGACAATTTTTGGACTACAAATTTACATTAAGGTAGTATTTTCAGGAAAAAGTATTTTTGCTACCTAAGATTAAAAACTACTACTACTACGAAATTCACTCTAAATATAATTGTTAATGTTGTTAAAGCATCCGAAGTTTATTTTTAATTAAATGAAACAAATTGTTTATTAAAATCTGAACCAAAATATTTTTATATTCATATGTAATAATGAAAGCAGTGTTTTATAAAACATTATAAGGGTATTCATGCAAAGCGGCAAGCTTGTATTTTGGGCAATTAGTTTTTTTTATCAGGCAGATTGTGTGAACGTCCCCTAACAGCTGATTGCTGGTTTGTGATATATCTGATTTGTGCAAACGGTTCTCCATACATTTCATTTATAAGGCTGATAAACTTATACGGTTTATAGTTATCATTTATGAGGGCATTGCCCATTTGCATGAACACCCTTAATGTTTATATAATGAAGTTCATGGCAATATATTTAATTTTTCAGTTTGCAAACTTCTAAACTATTTGAAGATTTACTTTTGTCTTTTCGGTTTAGACAATGTTAAACTTTGTGGATTTAAAAGTAATCCTTTTCGGATTACAATATTTTAAACTTTCTTTGGTTTAAAATCTAATTCTTTTTGGATTATAATATTTTGTACTTTCTGTGGATTAAAAATTATTCCTTTTTGGGTTAAAAAATTTTACACTTTTTGCGGATTAAAAATAAATCCTTTTTGGATTGGAAAATTTAAAACTTTTCATTGGATTAAAAAGTAATCTTTTTTGGTCGTGTCCTATATGTAATCCAAAAAAGATTAAAATTTAGCCCAAGATTTTTAACCGTGTAATAACTAGTGGAAAAAAATAATATTATAATTTTATTTTTTTTATGTAAACAATATATAAAGGTTTGATATTTACCGGCATGAAATTTACTGACATGAGAAAAGTTTTCATTAACAAGCTGGTTTAAGCCACTTGTATACAATTTTGAAAACAGTATTTCGCTTACTCTGTGTTTATGAGGTAAAAGGTTTCACATTTCAAAAGCAACCTGTGCTAACTTTTCAAATATATTTTAGCTGATTTGCTAAGAAATAATGAAAAAAAAAATTTACCTCGAACGAATTATATTTAAAAAATTGCAATTTTTCCTTGAACATCGTCCATGTAAAACAATTTCTGGGTTCATGACTGGGCTAGAAAATGAATTAACAAATACAAAAACCTTTATATTTATATTTAAAATTTTCTGATAGCTTTTTCTATATGTTTTGCTAGCATTAAATTATCATTACCAACAGCTCAGTGGGAATGACTGACATCCCGAGCAAATAGGTTCGTATACCGCCTGTGTAAGTATAACAATTTTAATTTAATTATTATTATTGGAATTTTGATTCTAATCTACACTCAGGGCAAAAATTATGTTTTAACAAACAAATCATGGGTTGAAACAACAGATTTCACTGTTAAATACCATCCAACAAATGAAACTTTCAAATCAACAGTTGGTTGACTGTTGGTCTATAGAACACGAAACCCGTATAAAAACATACTAATTGAAATTTTATCACTGTTTTGAAAGTTCCTGTTTAGCCGAGTGTGATGACGTGTGCGTCTAGTACTCGACTGTCCTAGGTTCAAATACCGGCAAGACCGACAAAAATTTTTTTAGTTAAAATGTTTGTTTTTTTTTTAATAACAAATCAAATTTACTCAAGATTGTTAGCAAACTTATTTTGAATGTTATTTTTGACCAAATAGTTAATAAAACAGAATTAGAATTTCAATTATTAAATTAAAATTTTTGATACTTACATATCTAGGGTACGAACCCACGTCCTCCGCATGACAGTCTAGCATACTTCCACTGAGCTATTGCTAACTATAAGATAACTGTATCAAAATACATTTAAAAACTATTGCTTAGATAAGACAGACATTTCAACATAAACACAAAAATATTTCAACAGATAATTTTGACAGCACAAAAATACTTTGAAACGTTTATTCAACAAAGAAAACTGTTAACTTAAACGCAAATCATTCAACCTAACAGTGTTTTGAAATAACAGCGGTCGACTGTTAATATAACAGTTGATATTTTTCTGACTGTATGATTTATTGCACGGTTAAAAATCTTGGACTAAATTTTAAACTTTTTGGTTTACATATAGGACACGACCAAAAAAAGATTATTTTTTAATCCAATGAAAGGTTTTACATTTTTTAATCCAAAAAGGTTTTATTTTTAATCCGCAAAAAGTTTAAAATTTCTTAATCCAAAAAGGATTAGATTTTAGTCCAACAAAGTTTAAAATATTGTAATCCAAATAGGATTACTATTTAATCCACAAAGGTTTAAGCACTGTTTACTGTTATAATGTATATAATATTTTGGTTCAGATTTTAATAAACAATTTTTTTCATTTAATTCAAAATAAATTTCGGATGCTTTAACAACATTTAGAATTATATTTAGCTTAAATTTCGTAGTAGTAGTAGTTTTCAATCTTATACCTGAATAACAATGCGGCAGTGGCAGCGTCAGTGGCAGTGGCATTGATCAGCTGTAATTTTAGGAATACTGTTGTTCAATGGTGAAACGTACATAGCAGCAGTAGCAGTAATCAGTACTGCCAACATGCAAATAATTAAACTACTAAGAAAAATTCCAAATTCACTGCTTTTGATGCTGACGCTGCCACTTCTAGATTGTAATTTGCAGTCAGTAAAATACGAAACAGCTGATCGCTGCCGTTGTCACTAACACAGCTGCTGCCATTGCCACTGCTTCATTGTAATTCAGCTATTAAATAACATAAATACTTTTCCTGAAAACACTACCTTAATGCAAATTTGTAGTCAAAAAATAGTCTTAAACTTAAACTTTTTCGGATTAAAAAAATTAAACTAAAATATGGAATAAAAAATAGTACTTTTAGGATTAAAAATTCCTTTAAACCAAAGTTTGGATTAAAAACTAGTCCAAAATTTTTAACCGTGTGGCTGCTTGAAAAAAATTGTGGTCTTTGATTTTTTTCTTAGTGCATTAATCTGATCCCAGACATTGAAAGGGAAGAGGGTTGTAGGCATATGTTTTTGGACTACGGTTTAATTATTTTCATATGCCTACGGAAAAACCATAGGTTATCACAAGCTCAGCTTTGAGTTCCAAAATCATGGAGGTGAGACTTCAAATTGAATAAATGAACCTGCGTATCCGTAGAAAATGATAAAAAACTGCTGGGCAAGGAGTATAAACGGTGATATTATTATTTTGAACGATAGGTCATTATGTCTAAATTAAAAATTTTGATTGACCCACAAAAAAACAATAATAGTCTTGCTTATCTACACTCAGAAAAAACACATATCTTTCTCCGGTGAAAAAGTTCTCTTTTTCCGATAATAGCAATTTTATCTTTTTCAAATAAAATTTTCTTCAATTAGAATAAATTTTCACATTTTCGAAGTAATATTTTTTCACTTCTAGGAATTGGATATATATCAATGACTCTAATAATGAGAAATATTATTCTCGTACAAAAAAATTCTCATTTATAGAGAAAAATTTATTGAAAATGAGAAATTTTTCCTATATTTTTATAAAAAACTCACTTTGAGAAGTATTTTCTTCAATAAGAATAATTGTTTTTTCAAAAATAAAAAGTATTTTTCTCTAATGCGATATATTTTTATATATTTCACTTTTTCATAGAAGTTTTTTATCATTTTTATAGAATTTTTACGATCGCATTTAGAGAAAGGCATTATCTGGAGCAAAGACTATACCATTTTTCTCTAAATATGATGCCTTTTTTATTATATTGCAAGAAACTCTTTTCTGAGTGTAGCCATGTTTATAAAAAAGCTATCAGAATTCTTGTCAGTGTTGTTAAGTGCTCTTCCAGCGATAGGGTTCTTTCCTGAAAAAAAACCTTTCGCCCAAAGCAAATCATTCATTTTGGTCATTTTTGTGACAAATATTTAAATTTTTCCCGAAATTTTCGTATATTTTTAAAAAAAGCTATTTTCCTTAATTCCAGAAAAATTAAAAAATATAATGATGTCAAGAATTGAACCATATTTCTAACTGCATCTTTACATTTTTTCATTTTTATGGAATTTTAAAAAGTTATCAAGCGTTTTTTAAAAAAATTAACGAAAATTTTACGAATATGGGTTTACAAAAAAAAAAAAACATATATGGGTTTACAAACTGAATACCGGTTTGACCGACACATTTTTGGTTTGCCTGAAAATTGTTTACGGGTTCGAGAAAAAGACACACGAGTTCAAGGTTTTTCTTGTTTTTTTTTTTAAAAAGAGGGGTTAAAAAGTTTGAACCAAATCCTTGTTCATATCTTGGTCTTAATTCTTGTCTTCATTTTTATCCTAACCATTGTCTTCTTATCTATTTCCTTCTTTAAAACCCTGTCCTAATCTTAAGTTAAAACTAAACTTCATGCCTTAATGTTTGTCCTTATCCCTGTCTTTAACTTTGTCTTAAACCTTGTTCCTATCTTTGATAAAATTATTGTCTGGTTTATTGTCCTCATGCGGGTTATAATCTTTGCTGAAATCATTGTTTTAAATAATTTCTTTCTATTCCCATTCCTTTCTAAATCCATTTCCTAATCCCTGTGCTAAGCTTTGTGTCAATTCCTGTCTAAAGCCTTGTCGTTTTACTTGACCTGAACCTTATTTTTACTTTTTGTGTTCAAGTTGAAGAATGTTTGAGTTGATTTTTAGTTGATTATCATTCTCATTTTCATTTTCATTTTCATTTTCATTTTCATTTTCATTTTCATTTTCATTTTCATTTTCATTTTCATTTTCATTTTCATTTTCATTTTCATTTTCATTTTCATTTTCATTTTTTGATTTTGATTTTGATTTTGATATTGATTTTGATTTTGATTTTAAATTTTATTTTGATTTTGGTTTTGATTTTGATTTTGATTTTGGTTTTGATTTTGATTTTGATTTTGATTTTGATTTTGATTTTGATTTTGATTTTGATTTTGATTTTGATTTTGATTTTGATTTTGATTTTGATTTTGATTTTGATTTTGATTTTGATTTTGATTTTGATTTTGATTTTGATTTTGATTTTGATTTTGATTTTGATTTTGATTTTGATTTTGATTTTGATTTTGATTTTGATTTTGATTTTGATTTTGATTTTGATTTTGATTTTGATTTTGATTTTGATTTTGATTTTGATTTTGATTTTGATTTTGATTTTGATTTTGATTTTGATTTTGATTTTGATTTTGATTTTGATTTTGATTTTGATTTTGATTTTGATTTTGATTTTGATTTTGATTTTGATTTTGATTTTGATTTTGATTTTGATTTTGATTTTGATTTTGATTTTGATTTTGATTTTGATTTTGATTTTGATTTTGATTTTGATTTTGATTTTGATTTTGATTTTGATTTTGATTTTGATTTTGATTTTGATTTTGATTTTGATTTTGATTTTGATTTTGATTTTGATTTTGATTTTGATTTTGATTTTGATTTTGATTTTGATTTTGATTTTGATTTTGATTTTGATTTTGATTTTGATTTTGATTTTGATTTTGATTTTGATTTTGATTTTGATTTTGATTTTGATTTTGATTTTGATTTTGATTTTGATTTTGATTTTGATTTTGATTTTGATTTTGATTTTGATTTTGATTTTGATTTTGATTTTGATTTTGATTTTGATTTTGATTTTGATTTTGATTTTGATTTTGATTTTGATTTTGATTTTGATTTTGATTTTGATTTTGATTTTGATTTTGATTTTGATTTTGATTTTGATTTTGATTTTGATTTTGATTTTGATTTTGATTTTGATTTTGATTTTGATTTTGATTTTGATTTTGATTTTGATTTTGATTTTGATTTTGATTTTGATTTTGATTTTGATTTTGATTTTGATTTTGATTTTGATTTTGATTTTGATTTTGATTTTGATTTTGATTTTGATTTTGATTTTGATTTTGATTTTGATTTTGATTTTGATTTTGATTTTGATTTTGATTTTGATTTTGATTTTGATTTTGATTTTGATTTTGATTTTGATTTTGATTTTGATTTTGATTTTGATTTTGATTTTGATTTTGATTTTGATTTTGATTTTGATTTTGATTTTGATTTTGATTTTGATTTTTATATTAAATTTGGATTGGAGTTTGCTCATGCTTTTACTTCTACTTTTGCCTTAACTTAAAAATTTTTGTTAAATTAATAACTTAAAATATGGTAGGAAATCTTTGGGCTCAACTTAAGCTGCATTTGGTTGGTCGGTCAAGCGGTGTTATTAAAACTTATTAACTAATGCTGACAACTGCTAGCACTTGAGCGCCTTGAAAAGCTTGGAGAAAAATCTGTCAGAACTGTAATGGCGTGATCCTCGATTATAGCATCTTTATTGTTTTTCATTCTTATCTCTTATCCAATCTTTGTTTTTGTTTATATTCCTCTTGCATCATGGTACTTAATTGTTAACAACAACATTGTACTATAGCCAGATTTTTTAACTCTTGTTTATCTTACAAATTTGCATTAAACTCTTCTCTAAATCAAACTGTTGTCTAGAATTTTAATTGACTTTCGCCTTCTGCTTAACGCATAAAACTAGAAGAAAGTGAAAACAATGCAAAATCTTTTTTCGTAAACAGCAAAAGAACAAAACAAAAACACTACCAAATCTCCACATCATAAATCTACTTTACCTTCAATGAATGCGAAACATTAAATAATTAAAATTGCACGCACGCTTTAACTTAGAAACTTTAATGACGAACTTTATGATATTTTTAAAAAGCACTGAAGTTAATAAATCAAGTTAAAAGTGAAAATCAACAGCAGCTCCCTGTCTTGGTTACACCCTCTACCACTTCTATATCCGCCCAACTAAGCTTAACTTTTACTTGCTTACTTAATTTGCAATGCAAGTCAGCCGAGCAATGAATATACTTTTTGTATGAATTTCACCCGCTTAAAAGTCTCCTAATAGCTTCACATGAAGAAAGTTAAATCGCACTTGTATGAGTCAGTTTAACACTTGATTTTACCAATAAAATATAACAATAACGTATAACAAAACAAACTTACTGTTTGATTTTTTTCTTCAACTTAATATTCAACGCGGTAGTCGACTCGAAATGCTTAGAAAAAGAATCTTTTGTAGGTGTTTGAATAGGCAAGCAAATGCTTTCAATGTGCGTGTGGTGTATAGATGTAATATGTTGAACATTAAAATGCGTTGTAAGGCACTTATATGTCAATAATAATTTCTACTTTTTTAGGGTCAACAAAATAAACTGCGTTGCTCTAGATAGGTTTGATAAAAGTTTTGAGCATACAAGTTCATGTGTGATGCATGTAGAAAAATGCTGACCCACTTGTGCTTTTTTTCTAATAAAATATGGCCAAAATTTTCAAGTGAAAAGTATGATTGCATCGTAGAAAAACTTGCCGTATCTTGTTGGATCAAAATCGTGTCCTGTCTGATGTAATATAATTCTTTTTGACATTTTATAAATAATTAACTTAAATCAACACTCAGGGATTCTATAAAAAAGTCCCTTTAAATATAGAAGTCCACTCTGGTAGCATTCCTGGACATAGCATAGGCCTCTAACAATGTTTTAACGAGATCTATCATCTTGGTGTTGATGGTTTTGGGAGGCGAGGGGCCCTAGTATCATTTACAAAACTAATCCTCTTCACAAGAAAATACAAATTTTCCATCTTGAAGCCCCCCAGGACTCAACAAGGTAAAACTTAATTCAGCAAATATCTGCGAGAAATTTTAGAAAATAAATTTCTCTGGAATGAGAATACGGGCGAACGCTCGTCAAAGGCAAACACAGTACTTTTTGTGTACAAAGAAATTAATAACAAATAATAGGGTTTTTTTCCCAGTCATCATTCGACCAATACTACTGCACGGAGCAACCGTCTTAGATCTTAAGGCATTAAAGATCGTAGTCCAGAATAAACTTAACAAGGTGCAGAGCTGTGCTGAGCTGTGCATCACCGGAGCTCTTCACTCTACACCAACCGATAGAATAAGTCGCAGCCATCACAGCCCTAAGACTAAGGTATTCTGGGCATTTGTCCCATACAAACAAAGGATTCATGTTGGTACTGACTACGGCTAGCACACCTCTTAAAAGTGACTTATATGTAACAAAAAAGTTACATTCACCAGAAATTAAAATGTTCGCATTTCTTCACGTAACAAGTGGAATAACAGTTCCCAACTCATCATGAAGCCCTAATTATTTTCAAAGGCGATTCAAAACTAAAGAGACGAGTAGGAGGAGGAGTTTAATTTTTGGTCCTTAGGATTGAGACAACTTTCACACTTCACGATCGTTGCAGAGCCAATCAAGTAGAAGTCATGGCTATACAACAGGCCACGCTACCACTCCATCTAAGGAAACATCTTCGCTAAAGTAGTATTCATCTTCTCAGAAAGTCAAGCAAGGCTTAAAGCCTTATATTCATATATTCACTCATATTCCTACGATTTGAATATCTCTCAACGATTTGACTGAGTATGTTAGGCTTCACTTCATTTTTGGCCCAAGGCAACGACAAAGCTGATGAATTGACTACGAAGGAAAAAACCACCGCCATTCTTCTAGGTAAAGAGACGGTAGGTATTCCCTCAAATACTTCTCACCAGGAGAATCTTCTCACCAGGATAAAGCGCGTTTGGATAATCTAACAGCCTGCAATTATCATGCGCAACCTGACCTTCTTATGACATCAAGCGTACCGTATTACTGCTAAAACTCAGTAGAAAGCACCTCTCCGTTCTTGTTGTAGTACTACCGGGATATTGAAAGGAACACATGAGCTCCGACTGGGTATTGAAGCCAAAAACCACTGCAGAAGCTGGAATTACAGTGAAGAAGAAGAAAGCGTTCACTGCCTAAAGCGGAATAAGACTACTGACCTTAGAATGAACACTCCAACACTCTCTAGCAGCGATCTTGGAATTCAAACCGAACCAAATCGACAAAAACCACTAAATGTTATCATATAAAGATAGAAAATGTGTAAAACGCGATTGTATGGCAGCACAATAGGACAAATAATGCCATACGTGCGTGAGCCACATATCCGACTCGAACCATTCTTAGCTTAACCTGGCAACAGACTAAAATATAGATCAAGAAACAAGAAGGATTTGAGGAAGTCGGTAAAAAAGGTTATCAATAATAAATCACCATATTTTATTAAATTGTTGTGGTGACCGAGGCATGCAGGTTAAGTGTGTGGCTTAGCATGCTCTGAGCCCGATTTCGATCACCAGTCGCGACGAAAAGTTTTTTCAATAAAAAATTTTTCTGATCGGTCACTACCTCTCTGCAGACAATGGCAAACCTAAGAGAGTAAATAATGACATGTAAAGCTTCTTGAGAACATGAACTTTAGCCGTTCGGAGTCGGCATAAAACATGTAGGTCCAGTTCTCCGTCAATTGAGTGCAAACATTTAATAACACACACAACACAATTTACCATAAGAAGCTCGGTCAAAGTCCTTTCAAGTGCTGAAATGGCCAATTTGTTTTTGTTTTTTTTTTTTTTTCTATTTTATTAAAAACCTTGTTTGTTTACTTTTTTCAACAATTCATATTACTCAGAGGTCTTTGGTTCGAATCTTCATCACGTTCAGGTCCTACGCCGCATAATTGGGCAGGGAGTGTTCTTATTGTTCGATTGAGGTAACACAGCCCGGATTCGTTGATAAGAACAATAGTATGCTATTGATCCGACGGTGAATAAAAGTGCACGGGCTTACTCTGATAATCTTAAAACCAATTTTACGAGACATTTTTACATCAATTCTGAAAAAGTTCGAATTAACTCTTAAATACATTTTTAAACACAAGTTTTTACTTATTTCTGGCGCTTAAATTTCGAATTTTGATAGGTGAACTCAGAGAAGAGTAAACAAAAAATCAATCAAAATCACCAAAGAGTAAACAAAAAATCAATTCAACTCATACAAATAAAAGAAAATTTTGATACTTTTCATTGAAAAAAAAAAAAAAAAAATTGCAATTTGGAACAATCTACGGTGACGGGTGTTGCTTGCTTTTGTATTTTTGTTAAAGTACATGTGACGGGCGTTACATAACTTATTGAAAAATCTGACTGCGCTTTGAATATTGATGAAATTCAGCTGTACTACAATTCATATAAAAAAAAATTAACTACTGTCACTTAAATAATGTGTGACGATTATCGCTGCATTAAAAGAAAGGTTCAGAAAGTTTTTTATTAAATATCTTAAATGTGTGACGGGCGTTTCACAGATTGCGAATGGTGTTACTTGAACAATCTATATGTTAAAGTAGTCAGACTAAAATCAAAAATTTGTTCATGAATCATGTTTTAAGTGTTATTTCAAAAACTACATTATATAATATTTACAAATAAAATCACATTGCGTTTTTATTTTAGTCGAAAATACAAAAGAATTCAGTAGCAAGAATTTATATTCTGTAGTCTTTTTACAAGAACGACCTTTATTAAATTCACCTCTGTGCTGACAACGTCTACGTAGATAGGTTGAAGATTAATATTGAGTGTATGATATATCGAACAACAAAACTAAGACTAAATCATTGACAAGAATAATAGAGTTAAATGCAATATCTGAAAGAAAACATACACATATTTTTAATTTTTCACATTTTAAGTATAAAAGCTTAAGTCATTTTCCTGGCTGATCTCAAATTTTTGAGATATGACTTGAAACTCCATTTCAAAGTTACTCATGTATTTATCTTTACCGCGCAAAATATAAAAATACAGATATTAAGAATATTTTTCCCGGAACCTACATCAATGTTTGAGGAAAAATTACTGAAATCCTATTTTTTACATACAATTTTATAATTTTGTGTAAAATTTGTCCAATCGAAGTTCGTTATATTAAATTCATCCACCATCCTGAATTTCTTAAATCTGAATGCAGATTCAAAAGCAGTGACCAATAAAAATGCTTTGAAGATAAAAAATTATATAATATATAGTGTCCCAAAAACTTCCGTGAGGAAATAAATTGCAACAAAATATTAAAATTACTTTTTATACCCTAAACCTGAAAGGTCAGGGTATATTAACTTTGTGCAAACGTTTGTAACGCATAGAACGAAGCGAGTCCGGTAAAGAAAAGTATATATATTCTTGATCAGCGTCACCACGTGAGTCGAGCTATCCATGTCCGTCCGTCCGTCCGTCCGTCTGTCCGTCTGTGTGTTGTCCGTATACACAGGATAAGAAGAAGGAGTTGAGATAATTGGATGAAACTTGGTACACATGGTCACATGCACCCATGGATCTGCACTATTGAATATTTTTGGAATCCGCCCACGCACACGCCTACCTCCCATACAACGCAAAAATGTAAAACTGCATAACTCAGCTCATAATAAGCCTACAACAATAAAATTTGGTATGTATGTGTTTTATATCAACACAAAGATGTCTTTGAAAAATGGACGTCATCCGCCTACGGACACGCCCACCTCCCATACTACCCAAAAATTGAAAACGCAATAAATAAGCCTCTGTTTTACCTACAGAGCTAACATTTGGCACGTATGTTTTTTATGACAAGACAAAGATGGTTTTGAAAAATGGCCGTCATGCGCCAACGGACACGCCTATTTCCCATACAACCCAAAAAGTTTTAAAGTCAATAAATAAGGTTATGTTTGTCATAGAGAAATTAAATTTGGTATGCATGTATTTTATACCGAAACTAAGGTGTGTTCAAAAATTGGAAGTAATCCGTCCATGAACACGCCCACCTCCCATAGGGAAAGCACAATAAAGGCATTAAATGTGAGCTACTGGAATAAAACTTGGTATGTGTAAATTTTTCATCAACATTTAAATGCATATAAAATATAGGCTTCATCCACCCACTTCATGGAGACGCCGATTTACAATAAAAAATTTGTGTTTTTTAAAAGTGGGTTTAAGGTATTTCATAGTCGGCCTAGACCGACTTTAGACTTTCTTTACTTGTTTTTTTATAACTTTAGACTCTAAATTTTGTTTAAAATAAATGTTGAGTTTTAAAATATCTTAATTTATTTAATTACTTAACTATGATAAAACTCACATTTAATTCTTTCAATTTCAAGTTGTTTTTAATGGTCGATTAGATTTTATTATGAATACACATAATTTTATTGTTTGTAATATAGCGTCAAAATTAAAAAAAAAAAATTGTTAGGTTAGTATTTTTCTTCACACAAAATAATAATTTTCTTCAAAAAAAAACTACCTATAATTTTTTATTAATACACATGAACCATTTATAAAAACAAGACTAAAATTAGTGATACAAAAATATAACTGCGATAGTTGTTTTTTTAAATTTCGAAGACAACCCCGAAGATTTTTACCTTATTTTGGGTTTGAGGAACAAACTGCATCATTCGTACTTCAGGCACGACTTCATACAAAAGTTTTTGTTAAAAATGTTGCCGCCAAAGAAAGACTTTTCAGTTAAATTCACAATTTTATGGCTTGCCATTTTTATCTGGTTTTTTGGGAAGATTTCTTTGGAAAAGTTCTTTAGAATGCCTCAGGCTTTATCTGTTACAAACATACAAAATACACTCAGAAAAATATCAACTGTAATATTAACAGTCGGCCACTGTTATTTAACAACAATGTTCGATTAAATGATTTGCGTTTAAGTAAACAATTTTCTTTGTTGAATGAACGTTTCAAAGTATTTTTGTGTTGTTAAAATTATCTGTTGAAATATTTTTGTGTTGTTGTTGAATTGTCTATTTTTCCTAAGCAACAGTTTTTAGATGTGTTTTGCTATATTTATATGATCATTGCCAATAGCTCAGTGGAAGTGCACTAGACTGTCATGCGGGGGGACGTGAGTTCGAACCCTAGCTGTGTAAGTATCAATAATTGTAATTTAATAATTGAAATAATAATAATTCTGTTTCATTAATTGTTTGGTCAAAAATAACCTTCCAAATAAAATGCTTACAATCTTGCAAAAAAAAAAAATTGCAAATTTCATTTTTTATTTAAAAAAAAATATTTTAAATAAAAAAAATTTTTTGTTGGCCTTGCCGGATTTGAACCGTGGACACTCGAGTACTAGACGCACACGTTAGCACACTCGGCCATACATGAACTTTCAAGCCAGTGATAAAATTTCAATAAATAAGTTTTTATACGGGTTTCGTGTTCCATAGCCCAACAGTCAACTGACTGTTGATTTGAAAGTTTCATTTGTTGGATGGTATTTAACAGTGAAAACTGTTATTTCAAGCCATGATTTGTTTGATAAAACAGCATTTTTTCCCTGAGTGTACCAAAAATAGGTCTTATGCACCTTTAGGTCAAAATTCCATAACATTGTATCTTTTCTATGAATTTTTCACAGTTTTTTGACTGAATTTTAGACTAAACCAAAACAAAATATTTAAATATTATACGGTTAAAAATCTTGGAATAATTTTTAAAGCAATCGTTGGACTAGCATTTTTTAATCCTATTTTCATTAGAATCAATACTTTTCAAAATACTAGAAATGTTTTTAGTCAAGGCTGTACTTAAATGTAATTAATTGAGAATATAATTTGAATTTCAGTTCTTTTGGTTTTAAATTTAAAACATAAAACTAAACGGTAACAAATATTAGAGAAATTTTTACACCAATCATTTTAATAATGCATTTTTTAATCCTTTTTTTTTAATTAGAATTGTTACTTTTAAAAATACTAGAAATTTATTTAGTCAAAGCTGTACTTAAATTTAATAAATTGGGAATAAAATTTTAAGTTTAGCACCTAAGGTTCAAAGGCTTAAAAAGTAATAGAAGCTGTATTTTGTTTAAATTTTGTTTATGCAAGTAAAAGTTTAGTCCAAGTTTAGAACTCGCGACTCTAAAGGCTCAACCATAATAGACTCGAGCTGGCTGCAGCCAATGTCAAGTTTTCTACGAACGCATATAAATTGTACGTAGCTGTCATAATAGCTCCAGCCAGCTTTTTCGTCAAGTTTCGTTAACTTGAGCTGTGAGCTGGCTGCAGTAAGACCCCTTTTCCACTCGGCAATTTTTCTTGCTGGCAAGTCGAGTTTGTTGGCATCGGGACGTGACGAAAGGGGATGAGTACAGACTTGCTCGTACCGGCAATTTTTCTTTTGTCCTGCTCTTTCTTTGAAGTTTCACATTAGTTTTATTCAGAATTGCTCAAGAAAACTTGCTGAGTGGAAACGCAAATGGCAAGTTCAAAAGAGAATTGAAAACTTGCTGGCAAGAAAAATTGCCGTGTGGAAAAGGGGTCTAAGAGCGATTCAAAGCACATGTTCGTTGAGTTTATGTCAAAATACAATGAATAAAATTTTGCTTGTGAATATTTTGTAAAAAAAAAAAATCGGAAAACATTAGATATTGTTTGTCTTGTGTACATTTTGTGCTCTTATAAAAAAATAGTAAGAAAAAAGGAGGCAGGTCTCTTGAACAATAGAGAAATGCTAATGACATATGCCCGAGCTAGCTTCAGTCATTTTGGTTAAATTTACGATTTAAAAGATCTCAAGTTGGCATTTCGTAAAGTTTTGATGTTAGCTGCAGCCAGCTTGAGTCTATTATGGTTGAGCTTGAATGCGATGGTCCGCGGTTAGATCCCAGGATGTGATAAAAAATTTAAATGTTTTACAATGCAATTTTTACATTCTGTAATTAATGATATAAAATTATAATAACATAAAAATATAAAAAAAAAAAAAAAACTAATATATAAAAAAACAAAAAAAAAAGAAAGATTCGGCAGAGTGTCCCAACAGGGTCACTCGATTCATCAATTCAAATCGAAAACCCCCCTTAACTAACTGAGCCACGGAATAAACTTGCTAATTGTGTACATCAATCAGTGGCGTAGATAGCTTTTGGTTCTGGGAGTGGTCCAAAAAAAGTAATTACCTGTAATACGCTGAGTTAAGTACAGACATACTTGTAAGAGTAAAAAACACACTTTAATATTTAAAATACAAATTTAACGTGTTTTTGCGTTTCTCTAAAGCAAAATTTAAATTAAGAGTGTTTCAATTATTATTTCTTACAATTTTCTTTTATTATTTCTTTGCAAACAAAAAAGGTTTTAAGATATTTCAAAAATTGTCTTAAAAACAAAAACTTTTTGTTTTAAATTTCTATTTAAAAATTTTTTGTTTAATTTTAAAAAATTTTTTTTTTCTTAGTGTAATTTAATTTCAGCTCAGTTCATGAAAAATATTTGAAGGTTAAATGTTTTCACGTATATTTTAAGCACTGATTTTTCTGTTCAGTTTCACCAAAATCTATTAAGATAGACCAAATAACCTTAAGATAGAAATAAGAGACTTTGAAAACTTATATTTGTTTCGATGATTCCAATAAACAGTTTTATAAAAAATTTGTAATTTTTGTTTTAACAAAGTTATCATAAAACAAATCTTTAATATTTTCTTATCATAAAATTCTTTCGATAATCGCAAACAAACTTTCAACTAAATAGAATCAATTGACAACTACTTTAACCTTTATTGCATGATTTTTTTTTTTAAAGAAGAAGTTGCCATATGGGCATCTACCAAAAAAGGTCCACCAAAAGTGAAGAAAAACATTAAAATAAAGCACTCTTACAACTTTTAACTTTATTTTTTTTTGTAATTTTGATTAGTAGGTATTACTGCTATGTAACTTGAAATTAACTTATTATATTTTATTTTTATTAAAATTTATAATGAACATCTTTACTGTATTTTACTATTATCGGAAAAATTTGTCGCGTCCATGATGTCGCGTCCGTATTCGTGCTATATCTATTTAAAACAAGTAAAGAAAGTCTAAAGTCGGTCTAGGCCGACTATGAAATACCCTAAACCCACTTTTCAAAAACAAAAAATTTTTATTGTAAATGGGCGTCTTCAAGGGCGGATGAAGCCTATATTTTATATGCATTTAAATATTGATGAAAAATTTACACATACCAAGTTTTATTCCTGTAGCTCACAGTTCATGCCTTTATTGTGCTTTCGCTATGGGAAGTGGGCGTGTTCATGGACGGATTACTCCCACTTTTTGAACACACCTTAGTTTTGGTATAAAATACATGCATACCAAATTGAATTTCTCTATGACAAACATAACCTTATTGATTGAGTTTAAAACTTTTTGGGTTGTATGGGAAAAGGCGTGTCCGTAGGCGGATGACGTCCATTTTTCAAAACCATCTTTGTCTTGTCATAAAAACATACGTGCCAAATTTTAGCTCTGTAGGTTAAACAGAGGCTTATTTATTGCGTTTTCAATTTTTGGGTTCTATGGGAGGTGGGCGTGTCCGTGAGCGGATGACGTCCATTTTTCGAAGACATCTTTGTGTTTGTATAAAACACATACTGTAACGAACTTTCTAGCCGGGGTTAGCTCGCCGGATAGCCGGGGTTCGTACAAAAATATTTTTTCCGCGAATATTAAAAAAATAATAACTCAGTTAGTTTTCGTTCACGATTTAAGTCTATTTATTTTGTTTATTTTCACAATAATTCACACTTCATTATTTTATATGTTCTGCTGCTTCTCCCTCGATGTCCTTCGAAGCAGGATCCGTTGTAACTCGCAGTCCGTTCGCCTGTCCTCGGTGTACTTGAAACAACGTTGGGGCCGTCCGGTATGAAACCACTCGGGCCAGATGTACAATTTAGTCGTCGATGTCGTCAAGCATTGTTTTTGAACAAAAAGGACTCACTAGGATGCTTTTAGAGCAGACCGTCCGGTATGAAACCACTCGGGTCGACAGAAAAAGACAACTTTCGTGATGCCACTTAAATGTTTTACGGCCGGCCGTCCGATATGTAACCACTCGGGCCGACAAGAAAACACTGTTCACTATCGCCCTTGTTCACTGACGTACTTGGTCACTTGTTCACCGTCCGTTGTATAATCGAATTAACGTTGGGCCGTCCGGTATGAAACCACTCGGGCCAGATGCAAAATTTAGTCGTGGATGTTGTCAAGCTTGTTTTTGAACAAAAAGGACTCACTAGGATGCTTTTAGAGCAGACCGTCCGGTATGAAACCACTCGGGTCGACAGAAAAAGACAACTTTCGTGATGCCACTTAAATGTTTTACGGCCGGCCGTCCGATATGTAACCACTCGGGCCGACAAGAAAACACTGTTCACTATTGTCCTTGTTCACTTGTTCACTGTCACTCCTTGTTCATTTGTTCACTGTCTCTCGTTCACTCCTTGTCCTTGGTCACTTTGTTAAATCACGACTCACCGATGTGCGCTGCTTGCGTGTTCACTTCAAAAGAGGCCGACTGTCGGTTTGCTGACTCCTTTTATACCCAAAAAGGATAACGGGACCTTGTTTATGTCGCATACTTTACATCCGATCTCGACCTTGAATTTCGCATGCCTAAAACTAGCGGCATCCTTTTACTCTGCTTGTTATTGTTGTCATAGTCTCTGTTCATTGACCCCTATGTATTTTGTTATTGCCACTTGTGGGTGCCTAGCATGTATGTTGTTTGTATGTTTTGCTGCTGTGATCATACACTGGCTTGCTGTATGCTTTGTTATTGTCTGATTGCGGGTCGCTCAGCTACGTGTTTATTACTTGTGAGTGCATAGAATGCATGTTGTTTGTATGATTTGTTGGTTTTTTCTTCATGCGACTTCGTTATGTTGTTATGTTGTTTGGCTGCTGTGATCATGCCACTGGCTTGCTGTATGTTTTGTTATTGTTTGATTGCGGGTCGCACAGCTGCGTGTTTTATGAACAGGGGCGGTTCATGTATGAGCGGGTATTTTTCCAGGTGCGGTTCATAGTTGCAGGGCGGGTTTAGGTTCGGCGGGGCCCTCTGTTCCGATGCGGTTCAGAGGGAAATGTAAGGCCTAAATTGGCTAAATTTAGGTTTCCTTACACCCCCCCCTTACTTCCGGATAGCGGACTGAGTACGATGCTACTCACTGTAATGGTGACTCGGTAGTTGCCTTGGGTGTACTTCATCCTTTTATTCCTCTTTGGGCCCAACTTTGGGTACTTCCACAGAATACCCTGGATGATTTCTTTTGGCAGCCAGCCGCCGTCTGTCTTCAGCTCTTCTATGTTCTTGAACCTAGCGAAGCGTTCCTGGGGCTTGGGCTTTTCGCTCGGGGGTTGTGGCTCACCTTCTGTCGCCAATGGTTCCTCGTTGACCAGCCATCCGAGACATAGCTCCTCATCATTAAGGATCTCCAAACAATTTTCATCATCCACTGGCTCGGATATCAGGTCGTCATACCGCATACCTTCCCAAACATTTCCTTCCAGTAGTTCCATCTCGTAGTCCAATTCGTTGCCAAGGTCACAGTTGAGAGAAAGCCCTTCGTGCATATTTTCGTTTCCGGGAATGGTTTTATCGTTGTCCTTTGCATTGCCTGAGTCGTTGTTATTATATATGTCATAATCCAATTCGTTTCCGGGAGGTTTTTCGTTGTCCTTTGTGTTGCCTGAGTCTTTGTCGTTCCTTGGTTTCCTGTGATCTAAGTTTATTTTGGTGGTGATGTTAACGTTGTCCTTTGAATTGCCTGGGTCTTTACCTATCCATACCGCTGTTGCTTCGTTGCCTTTGCTTACTCCAATTGTTGGGAGATATGTCGTCCTTCCTTGTTCTACCCTTAGCCTTTGCAGTAGTTCGGCCAACTGTCGTCTCTTGAGCTGAAACCCACCATCCTGAAACCACGAGGCCCGTTCAACGATGGGTAGCTGAAAGCTTACCAGTGGTTGCTCGAAATAAAGTTCGACGAACCTTAGTAGGAATGGCCCGCAATCTGTCCCGTTTGTTTGCTGTGGGACCTTAACCGACTGCAAAGGTAAAGTATTCTTGTCGAACGTTCTTGAAGGTTTGTTGGGGAACTTGACGGCGTACTCCATTTCGATATACTCCCTGAGTACCGTGGCGATACCTTCGCGTGCGTCCCTGACCAGTGAATCGAGCTGCAAGAGTACGGGTTGCTTAACCGGCCACAATTCATGCTGCATCAACTCGGGGCTGAACTTGTCTTCCCACATCCTGGGACCTTCCAAGTAAGGAAAACATAGCACCATTAGGAACCAGTGGCTATGCTGGTTTATTGGAAAAAACACCGTGTCCATGTTTATTATGTCCACCCCCTTGGTCCAATTCTGCACTCGACGGTGCCTATCCTCCTTGTCTTTGCCCCCGGCCAGTTGGGTAAAAAAATGTGGACTGAACAAATAAGTACGGCTACGTTGCTTTTCCGGCACGACGTTGTGGTGAATCCATTTTAAGTGGAAGTCAATTAAAATGTCGTTCAGAAAGACACCCTCTGTTAACCGCTCATAATCGACCCTCCTGACCGTAATCGCCCCTTTCCCTGGTGGATATAGTGCGACAACATCGTCTACCCTTTCCTCCTCCTCGTCGCTGGACAACACGATCTCCTCGGCGTATTCTGGACGCATTGCTTCAATGGTTTTCATTCTGCTTGCTTATTTCAAATCTGTCTGTAAATAAAAAAAAGATGTGATACAACATGGTCACAGGAGTTTGTTTGGAGTCGGAGTTCGTTGTTGTCTCTGTTGCGTTACTGGTGTCCCAATGAGCTCTTCGGTCCTTCGGCGTGAAATTCTTTCAACTCACTCACGTGTGCCGTCCGTACCCTACTGTCTTCGTCTCCCCGAACCTGTACAATGACTGGTGAGGTAAAACCCACAACTCGGTATGGTCCGTCGTACCGAGGTGCGAGTTTGGCTGCAAAACCATCGACTGCATTTGACAGTTGGTGCTGCTTTAAAAGTACCAGCTGTCCTACTTCTGGTCGCCACGCCCTCCTCCTGAGGTTATAGTTTCTTGCTTGATCCTGTGCTGCCTTTTCGAGGTTACGCCGAACTATTTCAAACACTTCCTTAAGTCGGACTGCTCTACCGACTGGGTTTTGCGGACAAGTGCCTGTACCCAGCACCTGTTCATCAAAGAGCGCCTTTGGTAGTCTCGGTTCTCTACCCTGCGTTAAGAATGCAGGTGTGTAACCGGTGGTGTCCGAAACACTTGTATTTAACGCTAGAGAAATTTCAGGCAGAAGATCATCCCATTTTCGCTGATCTCTTCCAGTCAGCTGCGCTATCATCCTCTTCACGTTCCGATTAGCTCTCTCGGTGGGATTTTCCTGCGGCGTGTAGGGCGCCGTGAACTGTTGCCTGATTCCCATATCCTTTAGAAAGTGTTGGAATACCTTGCTGCAAAATTGTGACCCATTGTCAGTCACCAAAACTTTTGGTACCCCGTACCTAGTTATGATCCTCTCTCGCACTGCTTTGCTTAATGTATCCCCAGTTGCTCGTCGTAGTGGCACTATCTCCGTCCATTTGGAGAATTTGTCAAACAATACCAGCAGCATCGTATTTCCATGCGTGGAACGAGGAAGTGGACCTACAAAATCCGCACAGAGGATGGACCACGGTTCGTCTGCAATCTGTGTCAACATCTGTCCCGCAGGTTTGCTTTGGCTCGGTTTGTATTTTTGACATGATTCGCAAAGGTTTATATGGCGTCGTATATCCCGGGCCATACCCGGCCAGTAGTACAGATTTGCGATTCGTGCTGTTGTCTTCCTGATTCCCATATGCCCCGCACACGGGTTATTATGATTTTCTGACAGTACTCGGGCTCGAAGTTGCGAAGGGACGCACAGCTTCCATGATTCGCAATCCTCGTCATTTGTGCGTCCTGGAATATGACGGTATAGCTGCCCCTGGACGATACTGTAATCAGGTAACTTCTCGGGTTCTTGCTTTACTGTTGACATCTTCGCATCGTACCACTTGCAACCTTGAAGATCGGTGGTAACTGAGCGTAGTGTTTCAAGGGGTTGTCGCGATAATGTATCCGCGATAACATTTAGTTTTCCTCTGCGGTACTGCACATCGAACGTATACTGTTGGAGCTCTAAAGCCCACCTGGCTATCCTTCCTGAAGGGCTCTCAATTGAATTTAACCACTTTAGAGAGAGGTGATCCGTCACGACAGTGAACTGATACCCCTCAAGATAGGGACGCATCTTTCGTATTCCCCACACTATGGCCAGACACTCCTTCTCTGTCGGTGAATAGTTCCGTTCCGCTTGATTCATGTGCCTACTCGCGTATGCGATAACTTTCTCTGCACCTTCGATTTCTTGAGTGAGGACGGCTCCAAGTCCGAAATCGCTAGCATCTGTCTGTAGTGTGAACTTCTTTGTAAAGTCGGGGCAAATAAGAACCGGCGCTTCCGTCAGTTTTTCTTTCAGCTTCGTAAACGCGCCTTGCTGCTCATCGGTCCATTTCCAGTGTTTACCCTTCTTGAGTAGACTTGTGAGGGGTTGTACTATCCCAGCGAAATCAGGAACGAACCGGCGATACCAGGAACCAACTCCTAGGAAGCGCCTCAGCTCCCTTATGTTGGTTGGTGGCTTAAGTTCCTTAATTGCTGCTATTTTGTCTGGATCGGTATGAATTCCCTGATTGCTGACGACGTGACCCAGATACTTTAGGTCTCTTTTGAAAAATTCACACTTTTCTTTGTTGAGTTTCAAATTAGCAGCCTTCAATCTTCTAAACACTTCCTTCAGATTATCCATATGTTCTTCCAGTGTACTTCCTATGACAATAATGTCGTCTAAGTAGGCGAACGCATGGGGTTCCATTTCAGGACCAATGACCTGATCCAACGCCCGCTGAAATGTTGCCGGGGCAGAGTGCAATCCGAATGGCATTACTCGCCACTGGAACAGTCCCTTTCCTGGAACCGTAAATGCCGTGTATTGCTTACTGTTTGATTCCATTGGAATCTGCCAGTAACCGTTCTTTAGATCCAACGTGCTTATATATTGTGCATTCCGAAGACGATCCAATATGTGTTGAATTCTAGGCAATGGATATGCATCTTGTACTGACCTTGAGTTCAACTGCCTATAGTCTATGCATAATCGCCACTGCCCCGTCTTCTTCTTGACTAGCACAATAGGAGCGCTGTATGGACTGTGCGAGCGTTCGATGCACCCTTTCCTCAAGAGATCATCAACTTCCTCATTTATGATGGCTTGCATCGCCGGGTTTTTTGGATAGTACCTTTGTTTCACAGGCCTGTCGTCGCGCATCACAATTTTGTGAGTTGTAATGGTTGAAGTGCCGCTCATGTTTTCGAAATCCTGGAGCTCCATCCCTAGGAAGCTTTTCACCCGCTCCTTTTCCGCGATGTCTTCCCCAAAACTTCTGTTTTCCTCGTCCGTTGAAATGTTTCTAGCTGTCCTCGTCATGCACTGATCGCTTCGTTTAATAATTTTTTCCTTTTGACTTACATGTTCAATTTCCTTCGCCTTGTCCACGTTGTCTGTTATTCTCCCGCGGGCCACTGCACACACACGAACGTTCTGTTGTTCCGTTGGCTCCCCTTTCTGAAGCAACTTGATGGTTTCACCTCCACAACTAATTTCCGCGCAAGTTGTCTGAAGAAAATCCATGCCTAAGATCACGTTGTCTATAACGCCTGGGAGGATCAATAGTGTCATATGGCAGCGAGCTGTTCCTAGCCTGACATCTACTTGCATCCCTTGACTGACTTCGCGTATGGTGCCATCTGCCATCCTCACTGAGACCTTCACCAATACGCGCTTCCCTTGCTTCATCAGCTTCTCTGCGAAATCCTCGCTCACGAAACTTCTCGTTGCACCCGTGTCGATGGTTGCTATCGCCGACTCTTCGCCCAGGGTGATGTTAGCAAAGATTCGGTTTTCGTCGACTCCTAGTTTCGTTAATTCAAACGGGGTCTGTTCTGACTCTGGGACCCTTCCATACCCCGTCGATGAATGGACCCTTGGCCGTTTCCCGATCGCTGCCAACAGCACTCCACCGTAAGTGTGTCTCGCCGTCCACACTCCCAGCAAAACAACACTCTTTGATTGCGACATTCCCGCTTGTAATGGCCCTCCTGACCACACCAACGACATGCTGTCTTGGGGTTGATTTGGTTGTTCTCTGGAACTGTTGCGATCATGCGGTGCTGCTCTTGACGCATTCGAGGCTGGCCCATTCGAGGTTGCCCTTGGTCCGCTTGAATGACCTCAAAATCGTCCGCCATGGCCATCAGTTCATCCAGGTTGTTGAAATCTTTCCGCCGTATGTATAAGAGATAGTCTGGTTGCAGATTTTTATATATCTGCTGCAATTGCTGTTCCTCGGTGAAACAAGCCTGGCGCATAAGACTCTGAAGAGTCAGGACATAATCCTTAAAAGGTTCCCTCGGTCGCTGTTGTCGCCTCCGAATTTCATCCTCCAGACGCTCAAAATGTCGTGTATGCACAAAAAATTTGAGTAGGTCTCTCTTGAATAATACCCATGTAGTCCACTGTCTATTATTATTTCGCCACCATGCTAAAGCCTTGTCTTTCAATAGTTCGGGCATTGACCTTGGGAGTAGGTCTTCGTTTAATCCATATGCTATGGCCAACTCCTCTACCCTCTCGATAAACGCGTGTGGATCTCTACCACCATCATATTTTACGGACCACTTCCGCACCTGGTCAATCACGGCGTGATAAGATTGTGTCCTCACGTCACCAGTTTCGACACACTCTTCTTGAATCGGATTTCGAACCCTTTTCTCTTCTGGTAGTTGAAGTTTTGGAATTGTGCCTGTCGGTGCCCTTTGACCGCTAGGCAATGGGAACGCTGTTTCTGGAATAGGGGACAAACCAGAACTGAACTGTGCCTCAAGCTCTTCCAGTCTCTGCTTCTGTGATGGGCTGAACCCAGAGTTGGCAATCCATTTGGAGAATCGTCTTCTTAGTTCCTCCACGACCCCCTCTCCATTTAGATCAAACTCCTGCATAAACGACTGTAATTGCTCTTTTGAGAGAGAGTACAGCCACCCGGTTTTCACCATTTTGTGAATTTATTATGTTTAACCACACGTTTGTTATATTTCACCGTATCTTTTTTTTTTTTTTTTTTTTTTTTAATAAATTTTAATGTTTCAAAAAAATTTTTTTTTTCCCACTGCGTAGCAATAGTTTTTCTACGCTGTTGCTGAAATTATTTTTTTTTTCTCAATTCTTCACCACTGTTCAGAGTTTTGTTTTATTATTATTTTTTTTTTTTTCCCACTGTTCAATTTTTTTTTTTTTTTGCACTGTTCGATATTTTGCTTCCCCACTGTTCGTTTTTTTTTCCACTGTTCGTAAATTTTTTTTTTTTTTTTTTTTTTTCCCCACTGTTCGATTTTTTTTTCACTGTTCGAAATTTTTTTTTTTTTTCCACTGTTCGGTTTTTTTCACTGTTCGAAAAATTTTTTTTTCACTGTTCGGTTTTTTCACTGTTCGAAATTTTTTTTTTTTTCCCACTGTTCGATTTTTTTTTTGTTTTCCACTGTTCGAAAAATTTTTTATTTCCACTGTTCGATTTTTTTTGGTTTCACTGTTCCATTTGTTTTCGTTCACTGTTTTTTTTTTCACTGTTTGAGTCTTTGATTGAGTCCCTGCTCGGGCGCCATTTGTAACGAACTTTCTAGCCGGGGTTAGCTCGCCGGATAGCCGGGGTTCGTACAAAAATATTTTTTCCGCGAATATTAAAAAAATAATAACTCAGTTAGTTTTCGTTCACGATTTAAGTCTATTTATTTTGTTTATTTTCACAATAATTCACACTTCATTATTTTATATGTTCTGCTGCTTCTCCCTCGATGTCCTTTGAAGCAGGATCCGTTGTAACTCGCAGTCCGTTCGCCTGTCCTCGGTGTACTTGAAACAACGTTGGGGCCGTCCGGTATGAAACCACTCGGGCCAGATGTACAATTTAGTCGTCGATGTCGTCAAGCATTGTTTTTGAACAAAAAGGACTCACTAGGATGCTTTTAGAGCAGACCGTCCGGTATGAAACCACTCGGGTCGACAGAAAAAGACAACTTTCGTGATGCCACTTAAATGTTTTACGGCCGGCCGTCCGATATGTAACCACTCGGGCCGACAAGAAAACACTGTTCACTATCGCCCTTGTTCACTGACGTACTTGGTCACTTGTTCACCGTCCGTTGTATAATCGAATTAACGTTGGGCCGTCCGGTATGAAACCACTCGGGCCAGATGCAAAATTTAGTCGTGGATGTTGTCAAGCTTGTTTTTGAACAAAAAGGACTCACTAGGATGCTTTTAGAGCAGACCGTCCGGTATGAAACCACTCGGGTCGACAGAAAAAGACAACTTTCGTGATGCCACTTAAATGTTTTACGGCCGGCCGTCCGATATGTAACCACTCGGGCCGACAAGAAAACACTGTTCACTATTGTCCTTGTTCACTTGTTCACTGTCACTCCTTGTTCATTTGTTCACTGTCTCTCGTTCACTCCTTGTCCTTGGTCACTTTGTTAAATCACGACTCACCGATGTGCGCTGCTTGCGTGTTCACTTCAAAAGAGGCCGACTGTCGGTTTGCTGACTCCTTTTATACCCAAAAAGGATAACGGGACCTTGTTTATGTCGCATACTTTACATCCGATCTCGACCTTGAATTTCGCATGCCTAAAACTAGCGGCATCCTTTTACTCTGCTTGTTATTGTTGTCATAGTCTCTGTTCATTGACCCCTATGTATTTTGTTATTGCCACTTGTGGGTGCCTAGCATGTATGTTGTTTGTATGTTTTGCTGCTGTGATCATACACTGGCTTGCTGTATGCTTTGTTATTGTCTGATTGCGGGTCGCTCAGCTACGTGTTTATTACTTGTGAGTGCATAGAATGCATGTTGTTTGTATGATTTGTTGGTTTTTTCTTCATGCGACTTCGTTATGTTGTTATGTTGTTTGGCTGCTGTGATCATGCCACTGGCTTGCTGTACACTAAGGGAAAAAGTTATGTAGTCAGTACAGAGACAGCTATGTAAAATCTATGCACTGCAACTTGTATGAGAACGCAACAAGAGCAGTATTTACTGAGTAAAGGGAGCGTGTACTGACTACATATCAATTTATTCACTTTTTAAAATGAATAAAATATGTATTCAATACATCAAGTTATGTGTTGAATACATAGCAGACTTCAATAGATACAAGCAACGTGTACTCAATCAACGTGTTATGTAATTTTTTACAAAAACTTTACTCAATACATAAAATATAGACTCAGTACACGTCTCCTTTATACGATTGAAGTGACACATTTATTCAGTACATAACATATGGACTCAGTACACGTATCTCTTGCACATCGGCACACGAATGTGCTGTTTTATGTCATTCGTTTCTTGATTTTCAAATAAGCAACACCTCTAAAGCCTGTAGAGCGGGAATGATTTTATCCACTGTACTCTAGAACAAAAGCGATGATTGGATAAGAAATCAATGGCTGGGTTTCTATAAGTAATTGCCAATTATTTTGTGAAATCTAGTCATTTCTTTATTAAGTTATATATTGCATATGTTGAGAGGGAGATTTACGCACAGGCATTATGCATGTACTCATTGCATAAAATTATGTTTTTAACATATGTAATGAGTAAATTATGTATGTACTCATTACATAAAATAATGCATTTAAAATATGTAATGAGTAAATAATATATGTACTCATTGCATAAAATTATGTACCCCAAATATGTAATGAGTAAATTATGTATGCACTGAGTCAATAATCTATGTAATACGTACATAAGATATTTACTCATTACATAAAATTATTTGTAACAGTTTGCGATGAGTACAGTGTGCATGTACTCACCACATAAATCCACGAATTCACGACACATATTTATGCGTTGAGTACATAAAATTCTTTATTGACTACATAACCGCTTGAAAGCATTATGTAGTCAATAAAGATTTCAACATGTACTCAATACATGAAAAATGTAAAATTTTTGTGTGCAGAAAACTATGCGATGAGTACATAAATTTATGTATTGAGTCCATAGGTTTTTCCCTCTGTGTATGTTTTGTTATTGTTTGATTGCGGGTCGCACAGCTGCGTGTTTTATGAACAGGGGCGGTTCATGTATGAGCGGGTATTTTTCCAGGTGCGGTTCATAGTTGCAGGGCGGGTTTAGGTTCGGCGGGGCCCTCTGTTCCGATGCGGTTCAGAGGGAAATGTAAGGCCTAAATTGGCTAAATTTAGGTTTCCTTACAATACATATCAAATTTTATTGTTGTAGGCTTATTATAAGCTGAGTTATGCAGTTTTCAATTTTCGCGTTGTATGGGAAAAAGGCGTGTCCGTAGGCGGATGACGTCCATTTTTCAAAACCATCTTTGTCTTGTCATAAAAAACATACGTGCCAAATTTTAGCTCTGTAGGTTAAACAGAGGCTTATTTATTGCGTTTTCAATTTTTGGGTTGTATGGGAGGCGGGCGTGTCCGTGAGCGGATGACGTCCATTTTTCGAAGACATCTTTGTGTTTGTATAAAACACATACATATCAAATTTTATTGTTGTAGGCTTATTATGAGCTGAGTTATGCAGTTTTCAATTTTCGCGTTGTATGGGAGGTAGGCGTGTCCGTGAGCGGATGATGTCCACTTTTCAAAACCATCTTTGTTTTGTTACAAAAAACATATGTGCCAAATTATAGCTCTGTAGGTTAAACAGAGGCTTATTTATAGCGTTTTCAATTTTTGGGTTGTATGGGAGGTGGGCGTGTCCGTAAGCGGATGACGTTCATTTTTCAAAGACATCTTTGTGTTAATATAAAACACATACATACCAAATTTTATTGTAGGCTAATTATAAACTGAGTTATGCAGTTTTCAATTTTCGCGTTGTACGGCAGGTAGGCGTGTCCGTGGGCGGATTCCAAAAATATTCAATAGTGCAGATTCTTGGGTTCATTTGACCATGTGTACCAAGTTTCATCCAATTATCTCAAGTCCTTCTTCTTATCCTGTGTATACGGACAACACACAGACGGACAGACGGACGGACGGACGGACGGACATGGATAGCTCGACTCACGTGGTGACGCTGATCAAGAATATATATACTTTTCTATACCGGACTCGCTTCGTTCTATGCGTTACAAACGTTTGCACAAAGTTAATATACCCTGACCTTTCAGGTTTAGGGTATAAAAATGTAAGAGATAATTCTCATATTTCAAAAGTCTACAAAGAAAAGTTATACTTTGACCTGCATTAACATGTATATTATTTACAAAAAAAAGTTCTCAAAATTAGCTAAATTTTGCATATTTCTATACCAGCTTAAAAATCTTCTATTTTTTGTCGCGTCCGTTCCATTGTATGATTGCGTATTACTTTGTACTAATTTGTACTAAATCTTGCCAATATTTTTTAAACAATGCTATTTGGTAAAAGTTTACAAGCTCTTGTAGCATTAAAAATTAGTGGTTATAAATTTCTTCCATGGCTTAGACATTTATCTGAAGTTTTTTGACGAAATTCCTATAAAATTTTGTAAGCACTGCTTTTTCATTAAAACGTACCTGTTTTTGTAACAAATGCATTTGTTGCTTACAAATTTCTACGATGGCTTAAAATTTTTTTGAAATTTTTTAAAAAATCAACAAAATAAAAATTTCACAAAATTCACCTTATTGTAAGGACTGATTTTTCATAAAAACTTAACTGCTTTTGCACCATATGCATTTGCTGCGTACATATTTTTACGATGGCTTGCAAATTTTTTGGAAATTTTTTGCGAAAAATCGATTCAAATTTTGTAAACATTGCAGTTTACTAATAATTTTTAAAGTTGGCTCATGGCTCTGGGGGGAAAGGGGGTCCGGACCCGTGGACTACCCCCATATCTACGCCGCTGACTTCCGATAGGAGTTTAAAGTTTAAATTTTAAATCCATGCTGGACTAAAACTTAGTTTAGTATTTGACGTGGTTTCGATTTTAAACCCATGTTGGACTAAAACTTAATTTTAGTATTTGACGTGGTTTAATTTTAAGCCCATGCGAGACTTAGCTTCTGTATTTAACGTGGTTTAAATTTTAATACAATTTCAGTGTCGTTATATATTTATATAGTACAAGATTGACTTAAATTTAGTCCAACATTTTTAACCGTGTAAGCGAAAAACATTGTCGCCATTAGGTTGGGTCCATTAGGTTCAAATAAGGAAAAAATTTAATTTGATATATAGCAAAAATTCAATTTTTTCAAATTTTAACATAATTAGGTTTTTCACAACTTGAAATACACAGTTGTATCGTTGTATTCGAATTCAAGTCGTATTCAAATTGTTTTTGTTTTCTATATGAAAGAAAAAACAAACTTATGTTGAGCTCCTACGTTTGATTTATCTTTCAAATAGAAAACAAAAACAATGTGAATACGACAAAAATATGAATACAACGATACAACTGCTTATTTCAAGTTGTGAAAAACCTAAATATTATTTTACATAAATGCTCAAAACTTCCTATTTTATAAGTTATTGTCGTACAAGCATTTTTCAGAGTGCATTAGCAGCTCTTGAACTGCCAAAAATAAACTTCGTTTAAAACTTTCGTTAAAAAATTGGATCTTCATGCAACTTTTTTAAGGCCCATTCACCAAACAAACGACCTTGTGGTAAGTCACCCGGCTTCAGTTCTTGCACCAACTGTATATTGCATGGTTTCATATCGAGGTCTTTACGGAAAATTTTCCAGGTGGTCGAATGACACAAGCAGAATTGTTGAGAATGGTGACGAGTTGAAAAGAATTAGTCTTGTGAGCAATTTATAGAATCTATTGAACATCACTGGGAAAAGTTAATTAAACTGCAAGAAGACTACGATAGGATTAAAGATATTTTTTTAAGAAATTTTTTATATTTTATTCGTTAGGTTGGATATTTCTGGGACTTCCATCGTAACAGATTAATATAGTTAATAAAGTGATTATCTTATAAAAGTTAATTTAATGTCAACTTTTATGATATTGAATTGTACATTCATTAGTTTATGTCTCATTTATATGAATTTGACAATATTTGTCAAAATATTTCACTATAATTTTCTACATTTATGAAATATTATTTAATTTGATACATACTACATCACTGTCCATGATTTTTCAACACTAGATTTTATCAGCTCAACAATTTGTCAGTCTAGTGTACTCTTATCAATCATATTTTCTCTGCTTATTTGCTTAATCAAACAGCTCATCAATCTTCCGTAGAGCCTATTTAAACCAAGAAATTGTTCAACTGACCATGTGAGCCACTCAAACTGTTGTCGCTATGTTGCCATGCATATAAATTATGCGTGCGACAGCGTTTAAACGGAAGTAGCGCTGAAAATGTCGCCGTGATTTACAGCGTTGTAGGTCAAGGCTGGGTTGGGCCAGGCTTTGCTTTGGCATTACTTGGTCAGTGAATTGAATTTGCGTTTGACAAGCTATTGACGCACTTCATTGACTTTCGAATACTTTCGTTGACATTTGATTTTTTAATGCAACATTTTATGTATGTTGCTTAGATGTTTTTTTTTGTGTTATTTTTTTTAATTTTTGTGCATTCTCTTTCTAATCAAAAGGCAATACATCAGCACTTTTGTTGGTGTTTTTCTCTTTAAACTTAATTTTTAACGTTCAGAGTAGGTTGGCTGGCAGCCGAGAGGAGAAAGCGTTGGTTGGTTGGTTGGTCTTCAATTAAAACGTGACAAGCACTTGTTTTGGACACTGACTATGATGGTCACTCGATTCTAGGCAGGCAATTAAATGCTTACAAATGTTAACAACTATTGTACAATGAATGCACTTTTATCAATAAAATAATTTCTAATTTTTCTGGGTCGAAACACTAAAATTGTTTGAACGGCTTTTTTTGGTGCTTTTTTGAAAGTATTTTTAAGCTTTTCCCACCATAACTATATTTCAGAATTTGAGTTCGATCTTAAGTGGGTTAAATTTTTTTGTAAGAAAAAATAGTCATAATTTTTGTGTGTGGCCAGTACGTGTATTAAGAACAGCTTAATTCTTTGCCGCATGTTACACAAACCAGCTCTTTGTGCTTTTCGCCAAAACTTTACAGTCTCTGTTAAATTAATGTTAATTATAAAGCTACACATTGAATTTTTTGTTTTTTTTTTAAGCTGCCAAACCTTTAAATTAAAAAATCATCTTAATTTTCTCTTTATAGCTTCTCATAAATCTCAATCAAGTTTATAAATATGTTCGCCAAAGTTTCTTTCCATTTATTTTTAAATTTATCTTCGGTTTTGCTATGTTCGAAAAAAAACATTTCTGTTTATTATGTAAAAGTATTTTAAGCATATTACATTAAGTTGCATAACATTTTCACACCAGACAGCTTCTATGAATTTGCATATTTTTTTAAATATATTTGTTTTTTGTTTTTTGGTGGGTTTTTGTTTTATTAATTGAAATAAAATAATGTTAATAAGTTTTGTGGGGAAAAACCAATAAATTTATCTTAAGCTAAATATTTCTCATGCCTGTTTTTCTTCTTATATTGCAGATTATTCAAACTTGACTAGCGGAAAAATAGTTGTCGTCAGTGGTCAAGCAGCAACAGCAGCGACTATTCAAAGAACAGGTGGGTGCAGCAGCTTACAAGCTTTATGCATAATTACATAAAGCATAGCTTTAAGATTGATCAAAGTTTTAGTATTGATTGGTGGTCATAAAATGCAAGTTCACGTATTTAATTTTTTTAATGAATTTTTAGATGCAAAATAATTTTTTCATACTAATCAATTGTTAAAAATTTCATAAAAATTATTCAGGAAAAAAAAAAAATTTTGAACTTTTTCAAAGCTATTTTTTATATTTTTTGCAACGTTTGATAAGTGTTGTTTGTTCAGTTTTACGTAAGTGTGTTAATGATACCTTGATTAATTGTTAGCCATTATTTTATTTGTTATTAGCTATTTGTATTTGTTTTAAAAGTCGGCATGTTAAACGGCTTAAAAAGTCATTTATTTCATTTTGAAAAACTTAAGCTTAAAAGCTTTATGGCTTGCTTTAGTATTACATATAGTTATGTTTATATCACTGAAACATGCAGCTAAACCTTCTTCAATCATGGCTTAGGAATGCATTAAATGATATAATTTTAAATATATTTGTTTTCTGCCATTTTCATGTAACTGTGCTTGAACTCAGTCCGCTCATATCTAAAGTCTTGAATAAGCACAGTATTTATATGTTATTATATACAAATATTAGAAACGTTAGTTTTAAAAGGATTTCGTTACTAGCGACAGTCATAAAAGCTCAATTTGTTCTAGTACAGACATACAGATGAACGTTAAAAAAACAATTACAAACACACTATTTTCAAAAAAATTCCAGGAATCCTAAGGGTTAATGCATCGCTTTACCCTTAATTTGTTGGAGTAAAGTTAATCGCAGTTAAATTGTTTTGTTGGGGTTACTAAAATGAGTCAAGGAACATTTTAAGCTCATCAGTTTTTGTTTTTTATGTGAAGACCAGTTTGAAAAGTGGCAACACCTCCTTTGAGGTAGTGAAGGACTTTGTTTACCTGGGATCCAGCATTAACTCCTCTAACGATATCAGTATTGAGATTAAACGAAGGATAACTCTTGCCAACAGGTGTTACTTTGAGAGCAGAGCTCTCTCTCGACGAACAAAACTGACGCTCTATAAGTCAATAATCATGCCCGTCCTACTATACGCATCACAAACCTGGACGTTGAGCAGCTCTGATGAAAGGACTTTGGGAGCGTTCGAGAGAAAAATCCTTCGCAAGATCTATGGTCCAATCTGCGTCAATGACGAGTACCGAATACGATGGAACCACGAGCTGTATGAGCTATATGCCGACATCGATATAGTCAAGCGTATTAAAATAGAGCGGCTTCGCTGGCTAGGTCATGTCGAGAGAATGAACGACGAAGCTCCAGCGAAAAAGATATTGGATTCGGTACCCAGCGGTGGCCAACGCAGACGAGGAAGACCGCATCTCCGTTGAAAAGACCAGGCATTGGATGACCTGACAACGCTTGGAGTTTCCAACTGGCGCCAGCAAGCGCACGACAAAAGAGGCTGGCGCAAATTCTTAGACCAGGCCAAAACCGACCAACGGTTGTAAGCGCCATCTAAGTAAGTAAGTAAGTTTGAAAAGTTGTTCGGCACAGTTGCTTAAAATAATCCTTGGATGATTTACCAAATATTTCGACTCTAGCAATAGCAATCCATGAGCTGGAATGGTTTTGAAACAACCTCTTCGAGAATGTGCTAATTCGGACGAAAACCACGCCCACCTCCCATACAACCCAAATAATGAAAACTCCATAAAGAAGCAAATATTAAAGCCACAAAATTTAAATTCGGTATTTGTATAGTCTATGGCAAAACTCAGGTATGTTAGAAAAATGGGCGTCAACCACTAACTAACACGCCCACCTGCCATACAACCCTAATATTGAAACCTATATATAGAGGCTTGTATCAAAGCTACAAAAGTAAAATTGAATATTTTTTATTTTTATAGAATATCGTAATAAACTTACGAACACGCCCACCTCCCATACAACCCCAAAATTGAAAACTATATAAATAGGCTTCTGTCGGAGCTACAAAAGTTAAATTAGATATTTACCATTTTTACATAAAAATTAAGATGTGAGAGAAAAATGGGCACAATGCAGCCACTAACACGCCCACCTCCCATACAACCCCAAAATTGAAAACTATATAAATAGGCTTCTGTCGAAGCTACAAAAGTTAAATTAGATATTTTCTATTTTTACATAAAAATTAAGATGTGAGAGAAAAATGGGCACAATACAGCAACTAACACGCCCACCTCCCATACAACCCCAAAATTGATAACTATATAAATAGGCTTCTGTCGAAGCTACAAAAGTTAAATTAGATATTTACCATTTTTACATAAAAATTAAGATGGGAGAGAAAAATGGGCACAATCCAGCCACTAACACGCCTACCTCCCATACAACCCCAAAATTGAAAACTTTATAAATAGGCTTCTGTCGAAGCTACAAAAGTTAAATTAAATATTTACCATTTTTACATAAAAATTAAGATGTGAGAGAAAAATGGGCCTAATGCAGCCACTAACACGCCCACCTCCCATACAACCCCAAAATTGCAAACTATATAAATAGGGTTCTGTCGAAGCTACAAAAGTAAAATTAGATATTTATTTTTTTTTTAATAAAATTAAGATGTGGGTAGAAAAATGGGTGTCATCCACCGATGAACACGCCCACCTCCCATACAACCCATAATATGAGAAGCTCTATAAATAGGCTAATATTTAAGCTACAGACCTGAAATTGGGTATTTGTATATATTATATTTAAATTTAGGCGTGTTAAAAAAATTGGCATCAATCACTAAAGAACACGCCCACCTCCCATACAACCCCTAATTGAAAACTTTATAAATAGGCTTGGCTTTACTTTGCATGAAAACAATTTGATATGAATGCATTTTAGACGTCATCAAAATAGTAAAATTTTTTTAAATCTCATGTAAAAAGAGCTGCAATTTAAGATTTTGTACCATTGCGAATCACCCGTGGGGGTATTTTAACTTCGGCCCAGTCGAAGATATACCTTACTGGTTTTAAATTTATTAGTTTTAATGGTAATAAATTTGAACAATTCTGCAGGAAAACATGTTTTCTTAAAAGTAACTGGTGATGTTTATAGTGTTCTTAATAGAGTAACTTTGGTTATTGTGATATGGTCGGGTAATGTGATATACCTACATATCTTGTTAAATACACAATTTTCGACAGGAATAAACATCTGAACATAAAAATTCATAACTCAGCAAAAAACAAACATTTTTCCAACATTTTTTTTTTTATTATTATTGTAGAGAATTGAACAAAATTCAAAAAAATTTATGTTTCATTCCAACATAGTTTTATAGAGCTCCATACTGGCGGCAGAGAAAAAAATGGGGCCTCGTGGTTGCACCGCGGGAAGTCGCAAAAATTGTCCGATCTGGAAAAAACTGAGTTTTTTTAAATCTTCACAAAATTAGTTATCGTATGACAGGAGCTTTTTTTAAAAATATTTTTTCAATTTTTGGTTAAGTTCCAAATTTGAAAGTGTGTTTTTTTCGAAAAAAATATTGACTTTAAAAATTCATAAAAATTTGAAAAAAATTTAAAAAAGCTCGTGTCATACGATAGCGAATCAAGTTTAAAAAAATATAAATAAAAAAAAACTTCGTCAAAATATGAGCCCGCTAGTGCCGCAACCAGTACGAAAAACATGATTTCGAGATAAACGCATTCAAAGTTTGTGAACAAAGAAAAAAAGGCGAAAATTAAAAATGCGCTCTCACTAATCCGGCTGTAACTTTTGAACCTGTAAGAATTTTTCCATAAAAAAAAAAGAATATTTACTAAAATACAAAATTATATTATATTTCGATTTCAAGAATTGGCCAAGGTCATGTCCCTCTTTAAGAAGACATTACATGGCTCAAAAGATATAAGTCAAAATTAATATTAATCTAAAAAAATATTTCATCTTTGCCTTGCATAAGCCATGCCATGAAAACATTCTTGGAAGCTATTCAAACAGCCTTTTAGAAGTTTATGAGAATTCCTCCTAAAGCAATTTTTGATAAGGCTGAGCAGAAGCACAAATGAATATGTTGAATGTCTTCTGGAAGCAGTATATTTAAGAATGCATGCCAAGTTGGTGTCAAGAATTTTGCTGGGATATCGGTTGGTTTGGGTGCAGTGACCTCTCGTGCTTATACAACCGCAACTAAATTCAGTTAACCACTTTTTGACCATAGAAATTTATGCTGCAGAGTCCTCATAGCATTTATCAAGCTTGGCATTGATTTGAGTGGTGCCTGCAAAAAATAAGCACACGAAAGTCAAAAGTTTTATACAAACTAACACCAACTAAATGACATAGCTTGAAAAGTTGAAAATTTTACAAGAGTTAACTGACAGATGCTTGTTGACAGCAGCAGTGTTGTACTTCTAGGTAAGAGGCAAAATAGTATGCGCTCCTACTACATCTTCGAAATCTATTGATGCGCTGACATAGGAGTCCTGAGACATGAAAGAACATCAGCATATCCGAAATTGTTATTCGAAATAAAGCTTATGTCGAAATCATAAGTAAACAACTTGACTGTAAATAACATTCCAGAAATTTTCTGCCAGATGTGAGAATTGAACTCGGCCTTACCGGCTACGGTGACCTTTTTTTCAAGATAAAAAACAAATTGGCCATTTCAGCCCTTGAATGGACTTTGACCGAGCTTCTTATGATCAAATTGTGTTGTGTGTGTTATTAAATGTTTGCACACAATTGACCGAGAACTGGACCTACATGTTTTATGCCGACTCCGAACGGCTAAAGTTCATGTTCTCAAGAAGCTTTACATGGCATTTTTAAAGATAACACACAATAAATTAAATGCAACCAATTAAGGTGGTGCAAAAATTTGATTTCAGCCCTGAGTGCCAGCAACCCAAACTACGCTTCTGTTCTCATTCAAAGATTTAAACTAAAGAGCCGTTTATTTAAAAATAAAATTATGCCTTTATAAACATTATCAAATCTTAAAAAAAACTAACTGCTTACGAAAGAACATATTATATTTTAATGTAAGAATATTATGTGTAGACATGCTTACTCATATTTATAAAACTTGCATCATTAGTGAACATAAAAATATCGTAAAAGTTTAACGCAACTTAACGCTTAAAAATATAAAAATTACGGCTACTTTATTTAGGCAGTTTGTTTGCAGCGTTTCAAAGAAGAGTTAATTTGTCTGAATTATGTCTGCTTCAAAGAAAAAAAAGAACATTTTTATTTTTCAATTTCAGTTTTAACTTAACAAACAGTTTTACTAAAGAATCTTTTTATATATCTTTTCAATTTTTCACCCTTATTGCTAAACCAATGCTTTGCGTTGGGCAAGTATTAATTTCATGCAAAATGTAAACAATATAATAACAACATAGCAAGAAAACCGCAACGTTGAAATCGCAGCCAATATAAGCTGCCACACTTTGTTGCATGTAAGTGGTTGCCCAGACAAACAATATCAGTCACGCTTTTCAGTAAAGCAGCAGCAGCAAAGCAAGAAAATTTAAAGTAGTTTTTTTTGCTATTGTAGCAATTCTGGCATGAAGCAGTATTTGTATATTTTTGAGTTGTCAGACATTAAATATGATATGTTTTTTGTATAATTTTCTAAAAATAGCAGCATAGAAGTAGTGACAGGCTCATCACATAGAAGTGGCAGCACCAAGCAGCAGCTTAAGTGGAAAGATGAGCGCAGCTGTAGCTTGATTTTCATAATAAAAAGCCATTTTTTCTGTGATTAAAATTAAATCTGTGCAAACATGTTGAATGAACTTAAGCAGCAACTAATTAAAAATGTATTAAAAAGTAAAGTTTCGAGAGTTGCTTGTTAGAAGCGTCACAATAGTAGGCGTTATAAATATTTGGTTCCATATTACATAAATACTTTCACATTGTTAACAATATGTGTACGTAAGACTCAATTATTTGGGCTAAATCATTGTTTGATAAAAAATAAATTCAAATATAGCAGCCTAAGTGAATGTATCTGCTGAATAGCGCTGTAGTATATTTTTTCTCTTATTTTTTTGCAACAATGCAATGCTTAAGCAAATTTTGAAGTGTGTTTTTTTTTTATGTAACACACTTTAAAGTCTTGAAATTAATTTGTTTGACTCAAAATTTGCTGTCAAGCTTATTATAATTATTAATGGAAACTGTCAAAGGTTGCTGTTTTTGTGTGTTGTGGTCAATTATATTAACCGTTATTGTTATCTATGTGCCACTTTGTTGTTGTTTTTATTGTAATTTTTTTCGCGCCTAGCTAGTTGCCTTGTCATAAATATTATTTTATTACTATTTCCTTATTTGACATATAAGACAGGCTTGTTATTTGATAGTTTGCTTTTTATTTTCTTTTATTTAGTTTTTTTTTTTTTTGTCATTTTGACAAATTATGTAAGCTTTTATTGGCATAATTTTGCAGTTTTATATATATATTTTTTGTAATATATTTAAAAAAAAAAGCATTTAAAAATTGCTTTGTCAAAAATATACAAAGTTTAAGATGCAAAAACAAATTTTAAAGCAACAAAAGCTAGCTTTTATAATTTTTTAATAAATTTTAAAGCTTTTTTAGCTTTTTTGCATTAAACATTAATATAAATATACCAACAATTAGCGTTTATAAGAAAATGCTTCATTAAATTGCAGCTAAAGCACTCGCTCAAGTTTGTTTCTTAAGTCTTTTGTTTTATAGGCTGCAGTTTTATTAAAACATAAACAAAGCGACAGCTTCTACAACAAAAACAACAAAAAACAAACAATATAAAACAAATATACAAATCACGTGCCTTAGAAAAACAACAACAACTTTGCTATTGTTGTTGTTTTTCTTTTGTTCGCTCTTAGATCTGCGATAAGAATTAGTTTTAGTTTCTGCGCTACATTTTTTTAGGAGTGCCCTGATTTTTGTGATGTTGCAAGCACAAGTACAGATCAAAATTAAAAACCGTTAACGATAAGCTTTATCTAGTTTGCATTGTTGTTGTTTTTTTTTTTTTATGATTATTGCTATGCTACACAAACGTCGCAACACTTTCCTTGATTTCTTGGAAGCTAGCTACTATATTTTTATTACTTTTATAGCTTCAATGGAAATGTAAGTGAGTTGGCGGAGATCAAAATTGCATGTTGAGAGTTCATGAACAATTTCACGGCTGCTCTGGCTGCACTTAAAAAATTTGCTACTGTCTTAACAGCCAAGTTTGGGGCGCACCCAAAAATCTGATGTTGTAGTTTTTGACTGAATTAAGAATTGGCTATAGTTTCAATACGAATTTTGCAAATTTTTTAATTTCTTTGACAACATCAATAGCATAACAAGTAGACGAACATTTGCAAAGATGAAGTAATAAGATAAGAAAGAAAAGAAGTGTATAAATGGGAAAAATTTTTAAATTCGAGGAAGTATAATAAAACTTAAAAATTGGTCTATATTTATAATAAAACATAAAATATGTCTTAATAAGGAAATTATGTTAATAAGAAAAATTATTTTCTTATAAGAAATTATTATCATATGGTTAGCAGTTATTTTTTGTCAAAGATTTTAATGCGCAAGTTTTAGCATTTTTTTCCATTTATTTCAAACAACTTTAATTTGAAGCTTTTGTCAATTGCTTTAAATGCATTTGTGTTCCATAATTATTGCCTGAAATTTAAATGGAAATCCCTTAAATTACTCTATCTGCACTTCTTGTCTGTAGCGTTTGGCTTAAGATAACCTTTGCGCGCAACATAAAAATGCTTTTAAATTAAAAAGAAAAAAATACGCTTGATTTTAACCGCCAACAAGTGGCTAAAACAGCTTAGAATAATTTTAATTGCACACATCAATGCTAACGATATAAATGAAAATTTTATTGCATAGAACTGAAATCAATATACATAAAAAAGAAAGTCATTAGCATTTTAGCTGCAAGCCAAGTTCTAAGCTATAAATGATTTTCTTTTTTTTTTTTTTTGGCCCCCAACTATGACATCTATAAAATAAAGCACTTGTCTTGCCACCTGGTAGACGGCACAATAGCAGCTAACTACTTAGCAAAAATGAACATGCATTAAAAATTTCATTAATTAGTCATAAAAATCAGTGGCTTTAGTCTAGCGATCATAAGTTGAACAACCTTTTTGTTGCCTCAAAGAGTTATGAAGTGACAGTAAGAACCTTTTTTCGCAACGCTCTGCACTGTTGGCGTCTACAGCGCCGTTTTCTGTAGCGATTTTATTTAAATTGCGTCATCAAGCTTAGCTTAAGCATTAGCATAAATTTTTCGTTGATAATGCTATAAAAATTTATAGCTTTTACCAAAGCAACCTTAGAAGGTTAGCTCATAAAAAAAGTGTGACTTTTGTTTTTTGAAAATTAAAAAATTACTTTTGATTTTGTGCAATTAAATATTTGTCTTTAGTTACGTGATTTAGAGCTAATAATAATTTCAAGAAGTTGTTAAGTTAATCCTTTTTGATTTGATTTTGTATTAAATAAAGCGAAACGTCTATGAATAACGAAAGTGCCCAGTGTGCACATTTGGTGTGGTGTGGTTTAGTGCTAATAAACCATGAACAATTTTTATTCTTGCAAAAATTTTTCATTGCAATTCTACTGAAGATTTTATCATGTCTGTTGAACACTTTTTATGCTACATCTTGTTGTATTGAAAAAAAAAAAAAATCCAAAATATTTTTTTAAACTATTAGTTCTTTTTGAGAAAAAATATAGATTTTTCCTAATATCTTTCCAGTTTTAACGCAATTACTGCTCAAATATGGAGATTTTCAACATAGTTAAAAAAAAAATTATTATTGGATTCTCTAAAAACAATTTAAATATATTGTCATCTGGTCAATTAAAATATATTGTTAACTGGATAATACAAAAAACTACAACGAACTATTAAAAAAAAAAAAAAACAAATACCTAACAGACAGCAAAAATTTTAGCATTCACCAATTTGTAGGTGTGAAATATATGGCAACCTTTAACATCTAGCTGGCATATCAAGGCATCGATCGCCGTCAGCTCTTCACAGCATCGCACATATTCTTAGCATTAAATGTTTGCTCAGCACAAAAAAAAAAAAAAAAACAACAAAAAAACCTACAACAATAACAACAAATTAAATGCAGCATTTTGCTTCAATTTACACCATTTATGGTGCATCAATTGTTGTTGCCATTTAATAAAAAAAAAAACACAAATTAACAACAGAAAACTGCGCAGAATCTTGCAAGGCAAAATAAAAAAAAATCAATAAGCCGCCATAGCGCTTATTTCAGTTGAGCATTATTTTTTTAATTTTTTTTTTGTTTTTGTTTTTAATATAATTGTTTACGTACATTTACTTTTGTTGCTTTGAGGAAGTGCCAGCATCTAAATTCTTTGTTTGAAATATTAGCTAAGCTTAGAATAAAGTTAAGTTTTTGTTTTGTTTTTATTCATGTTTAAAGGAGCGCCTGCAAATTGTTATGTTCTGCTTTTTAAAGACTTTTTGACATTTTTAACAAAAAAAAAAAAAAAAAAATAAGAAACAAAAAAAAATTGAAGGTTACCATGAACTGTAATTATACAGTTGAACTAAAACAGCAATTGTTATATTATTAAAAAGTGTTTTAAATAAAAATTGTGAAGAACTGAAATGTTAACAAATGTTAAGTATAATTTAAACAATGCGTCATGAAGAGAATTGTGGCTATTCAATAGAAATTTTAAGTACCTTCTTGTATAAATAAAATATATTAATGAAATACAAAATTTTTTCAAATTTATTAAAAATTTTAATATAACTTCACTTTATAAAAAAATTTTAAATTTTAAATATTATAAAAAAAATATTATTTAATTTAATAAAAAGTGCAATAATTATATTTCATCAAAAAATAATACATATGAAGTTTTATAAAAAAAAAAAAATATGAAAAAATTTTAGTACATAATATTATTTCATTTTTTGAAAAAATTAAATATTTAAATTTTATTTATAAAAAAAAATATTTTGACTTTTATAGACAAAATATGAAACTTTGAAAAAAACATTATGGAATTTTAAAAAAATAATATTTTCTTATAAAATAATTATTTAATTTTGTAAAATGATTATTTTATTATATAAAACATACAATTCATAAATTAAATCATAAAATATAATGAAATTTTATAAAACAAATATTTAATTATATTAAAAAATAAACAATTACATTTTATGACTAAATAAAATGTTTAAATTTTATAAAAAAATATAAAGTTTCATAAAAAATAATAATAACCTTTATAAAAAAATTTGAAATTTTATTAAAAACAAATGATTGAATTTAATAAAAAAAATAACATAATTTCATAAAAAATAAAATTATTTTTTAAAAGTAAAAATTAACAGTTTCATTTTGTTAAAATTAATAACTAACAAAATTAAATTTAGAAATTTTATTTTTGATTTGGTTTTTATAATTTTCTATTATAAAATTGAATAATATACTTTTTCTATTAAACTAAATTTTAATTATTATATCGTTAAATATTTGTTTTTTACTTTTGTACAATTAAATAATTATTTTTAAAAAAAGAACAGTTTTATATTTGTTGCATTCAATATAAAATTTTTGTATGTTTTTGTATTTTGTATTTTGTATTTATTTGACTTTAAAATTAGTACAATAAGATCAATAAAGGTCTTTTAGCATACAACAATTAAAAATATAAAAATTAAAAAATTTAAAATTTAAGATTTAAGAACATAATAATCAACAAGAAAAAAAAATTTTGTAGAACTGAAAATTTGATAACAATAAAAATAAATAATTTAAATTGAGTTTTATAGAAGAAAAATTTAACACTTTATTTTTCATTTAAAATGTAGTTATTTTATTTTTTATAAAAAATTTTTAATAATTAAATAATTTAAATTAATAATTTAATAATTATTATATTAATAATAATAATAATATAAATTTAATATTTTCTATTGATACATAAGTTAGTTCATATAAATAAATTTTAAAGTTTAAATTTAAAATTTAAAAAATTTAAATAAATTTTAAAATTTTAGTAAATTTTAAATTTTAAATTTTAAATTTTAAATTTTAAATTTTAAATTTTAAATTTTAAATTTTAAATTTTAAATTTTAAATTTTAAATTTTAAATTTTAAATTTTAAATTTTAAATTTTAAATTTTAAATTTTAAATTTTAAATTTTAAATTTTAAATTTTAAATTTTAAATTTTAAATTTTAAATTTTAAATTTTAAATTTTAAATTTTAAATTTTAAATTTTAAATTTTAAATTTTAAATTTTAAATTTTAAATTTTAAATTTTAAAAGTACAATAAGATCAATAAAGGTCTTTTAGCATACAACAATTAAAAATATAAAAATTAAAAAATTTAAAATTTAAGATTTAAAAAATTTAAAAATTTTTAAATTTTAAATTTTAAATTTTAAATTTTAAATTTTAAATTTTAAATTTTAAATTTTAAATTTTAAATTTTAAATTTTAAATTTTAAATTTTAAATTTTAAATTTTAAATTTTAAATTTTAAATTTTAAATTTTAAATTTTAAATTTTAAATTTTAAATTTTAAATTTTAAATTTTAAATTTTAAATTTTAAATTTTAAATTTTAAATTTTAAATTTTAAATTTTAAATTTTAAATTTTAAATTTTAAAAAATTTTCTTATTAATTTAAGAAATTAAGACTTACTTATTTAAATAAAAAAATTAAAATTTAATAAATTAATAATTTTATTTTTTATAATCTTAAGAAAATAAGATTTGAAAATTTTAGTTATGTTTTAAAAATTCAAAAATTTTATTTTTGATCTAAAAACAAAACAAGTAAAGAAAGTCTAAAGTCGGTCTAGGCCGACTATGAAATACCCTTAACCTACTTTAAAAAAAAAATAATATTATTGAAAATGGGCGTGTCCGTGGGCGGATGAAGCCTATATTTTATATGCGTTTAAATGTTGAAGAAAAATTTACACATACCAAGTTTAATTCCTGTAGCTCACAGTTAATGCCTTGATTATGCTTTCACTATGGGAGGTGTGCGTGTTCATAGACGGATTACTCCCAGTTCTTTAACACACCTTAATTTTGGTATAAAATACATACATACCAAATTTGATCTCTCTATGACAAACATAATCTTATTTATTCAGTTTTAAACTTTTTGGGTTGTGTGGGAGGTAGGCGTGTCCGTGGGCGGATGACGTCCATTTTCCAAAACCATCTTTATTTTGTCATAAAAAACACACGTGCTAAATTATATCTCTTGGTTAAACAAAGGCTTATTTATTGTTTTTTCAATTTTTGGGTTGTATGGGAGTTTGGCGTGTCCGTGAGCAAATGACGTTTATTTTTAGAAGACATCTTTATGTTGATTCAAAACACATGCACACAAAATTTTATTATTGTAGGTTCATTATGAGCTTATTTATGCACTTTTAAATTTTTGCTTTGTATGGTTGGTAGGCGTGTCCGTGGTCGGATGATTTCAATTTTTCTAAACCATCTTTGTTTTGTCATAAAAAACATACTTTCCAAATTTAATCTCTGTAGATTACACAGGGGCTTATTTATTCCGTTTTCAATTTTTGGGTTTTATGGGAGGTGAGCGTATCCGTGAGCGGATGACATCCATTTTTCGAAAAAATTTTTGTGTTATTATAAAACACATACACAACAAGTTTTATTGTTGTAAGTTAATTATGAGCTTATTTATGCATTTTTCAATTTTTGCGTTGTATTGGAGGTAGGCGTGTCCGTAGGCGGATGATGACAATTTTTCAAAACCCGCTTTTTTTTGTCATAAAAAATAAACGTGCCAAATTTTATGTCTGTACGTTAAACAGAGGCTTATTTATTGCGTTTTCAATTTTTGAGTTGTATTGGAAGTAGGCGTGTCCGTAGGCGTGTCCGTAGGCGGATTCCAAAAATATTCCATAGTGCAGATCCTTGGGTCCATGTGACTATGTGTACCAAGTTTCATCCAATTATCTTCATAAAACTCCTTCTTCCTATCCTGTGTATAAAGACAACACACAGACGGACAGACGGACTGACATGGATAGCTCGACTCACGTGGTGACGCTGATCAAGAATATATATACTTTTCTCTACCGGACTCGTTTCGTTCTATGCGTTACAAACGTTTGCACAAAGTTAATATACCCTGACCTTTGAGGTTTAGGATATAACCAAAAAAAAATGGAGTTATTTTATAAAATGAAATAATTTTAGTTTTTTTAAATTTAAATAGCTAATTTGATTTTTTTTTTAATAAATTTAATCATTTGAGCTGTGTTAAAAATTAAAGTTTTTGGTTTTGTGTAACAATTCCAAATTTTACCTTCATAAAGAATATCATGTTTTGGTGAATAATTATTTTTTTTTAAATTTTTTGTTTTTTTATAATTATAGTTTTTTATAAAACTAAAATTAATTCATAAATTTATGTAAAAGTATTTTTTTATAAAGTGAGTTTTTTATTGTTTATATAATTTTATATATGATATTTTTTTTTATTTTAAAATATATTTATTTATCATTTTGATACAAGGAAATTATTTTATTATTTCAATAAAAAGCTATACTTTTTATAAAATTTAATTTCATTTAAAAATTTATAGCTTTATTTTTATATTACTTTATAGTTTTTTTTTGTTAAATTTAACTATTATAGTTTTTAAATTTAATAATTTTTTTTTTATAAAATTAAAGAATTTCTTAATATAATAAGAAATTAATTATATAAAATTAATTTAATTAATTAAAGTTTATATATATTTAAATAATTCTAATTCTGTTTTTTAAAATAACAAAATTTGAATTTTCTTAAAAAATGAAATGGTTTTGGGTTTTTCAAATAATAACATTTTTGCGCACATGAAAGACTTTTATTTGTATATATAATTTTTTTATAAATATTTATTATTCTTGTTTTGTATTCAAAAGAAAAAAATATAAATTAATTTAATTGTTTTTTTATTCATAAAATCAATTCATTTTAAATTGAATTTAATATCTGTTAATTTAATTTTTTATTGAAAATGATTTTATATTTTTTATTGAATTTTTTATAAAAATACATAATTTTATTAATTTAACTATCTTATTTTATATTAATAAAATTAAATTTAAATATTATAAAAAATTTATAACGTTTTACTTCTTTCTTGTAAAATTTTGTCATATTATTTTTTTATATAAAACTAAAGAATTTAGTTTTTTTTTTTGTATACAATTAAAGATTTTTTTACAAAATAAACTGATGTTTTAAAAATTTATTAAAATTATTTTTTTTATAAAATTTTGTAATTTTATTTTTATATGATATATACTTAAAAAAAGTTAAAAATTAAAATTGTGATTTTCTTATAAAAAGGAAATTTGTTTTAATTATTTTTGTATTTTAATTTTAATAATTTTGTTTTAATTAAATATTTTTTTTTTGTAATCTTGTAACCAAATTTTTTTATAAAAGCTAAAACCCTTATTTTTTTATGTTATATATTGTATTGATGCATATTTTTTATATAAATAAATACATTATTTTTTTGAAGTTAATATATTTTTATTTTTTATAAATTTAATAAATCTATATTTTAATGTGTAGTGGCCATGCTCGTGAGTGCAAAATGTGTGGTATGTGAACCAACGGGTCCCGAATTCAAACCTCACCATGGGCACAAAATTGCTCATAAGAATCTCGGTCAAAGTCCCTTCAGGGGCTGAAATGGTCAATTTGTTTGTTTTTGTTTTTTTGTTTTTCTTTTTCATATGTTTTAATGTAATTATAATAATGTTAATTTGTTTTAAATTCAATTTTTTAATTTTCAATTTATTTAAATAATTTTAGTTAAATATAAATTTATATAATTTTTGTTTTTTTATAAAATTTCATAATTTGAATTTTTTATAAAATTGAAAAGTTATCCTTTTTTATAATATTCACCAATATTTTTTTGTATTAAATTAAAAATTTAATTCCTTATATTATTTTAAATTCTATGTTTTATAATATTTTTTTTAATTTTTAATTTATTTGAATAATTGTAGTTAAATATAAATTTATGTAATGTTAATTTTTTTTTTTATAAAATTTAATAATTTAAATTTTTTCTAAAATGAAATAGTTTTCATTTTTTATAATATTACAATATTTGTTTGTATTAAACTAAAACATTTAATTCTTTATATAAATTTGAATTTTATAATTTGTGTATAAAATTTATTAATTTTATTTTTTATTAAATCAAGATTTAATAGTTGATAAAAAATACTTTTGTATTTTAAAATTTTTCATGTTTTTTTTAATAAAATATAATTATTATTAGAAACAATTAAATATTTTCATTATTTTCTTCAACATCACTCATTTAAAGCAAAAAAATGCTTTTAAGCTTAACAAACATTGTTCAAATCCAAAAAATTAAGCTTTCAGAAAAATATAAAATATAAAAATCTTAAAATATAGGTATAAATAACTATCTTGTCAGCCCACAACAGTCGCGTCTAAATAATTATATACCACTTCGTTGCCGCAAAACAAAAGACTTAAGCCACGAACTTCTTTGACTAGCTTTGCTCAAAGAAAATACTACTCAGAGCTGCATTGAAGCTTCTCCTACTCTAGAGATAACAAAAAAAGAGCACCACAATTCGCCTTTGCTAACCAAGCATGAGTTTTCGCCGCAGTTGTGCTTCAAGCGGCACACTGACGGCCATGCAGCACCTGCTGTGGTAAACTAAGCTGCTTTACTTCTTTTTTTTTTTTGTAACTGCGCTTGTCTTAGTTATGTTTGTTTTTTTTTTTTTGTTGAAAATATTTCTTATATGTTGTTGCTGTTGTACTTGGCTAAGTTGGTTTCAAGTTGGAGTTGGTTTCAAGTTGCGACCGTCGGCGTGCACGAAAGTCGATTCAATTGCTTTGCAGACGTTGAGCGCAACGCACGCAAATACGGTTAAATGCTAACGGTTGGCTATGTAACGAACGCATTTTTGGAACTTATAACGTAGATTTTTCGCACAGAAATTATTTGTAAATTGCTTGAAGAAACGCTACTGTGTAATACAAACATTTTTAAGTGCACCTTTAACAAAATTTTTGTTAGCAAACTTAATAGTGTCGATTTCGGGTTTGCACTTTTATTGTTGTTGCATTTATGTAAAAACCGCATTGTTAAAATTTTGTATTGTGTAAAACTGCATGAAAAAAGTGTTGTAAATAGCAGTGCGCATTTTTGCCAATTATTTTGTGGCGGCTTTTTATAATTTGCTGTCGTCGCCACCGCCGCCGCCGCTGTTGACCGTGTTATTCACTTTCATTCTCGTTGAGACAAGCTAAACAAAAACCGAATTAATCCAAGTTACTGTTTGAGTGGAGTTTTTTCGCTTTGTTGATTTACAACAGCTTGATTTACTGCTGTTAAGACAGTTTTTTGTGTGTGCTTTGCTTTTTTTTTCTTTGTGTATGTTAAGCTTCTTTGGCGATCAAGCCAGCGGTATTGCACTTTCCCCTTTTGACTAACAAAAAAATCAACAGCAAAAATGCCAATAACAAATAAAATTCAATAACAACACAGCATTTTGTTTAAATTTGTGTAAAAAAATATGGTTTTTTTAATCAAAACAAAATTAGAATAAATAACAAAGTGTTACACAACAATTGAACAGCAACGGAAAAAAACAAAAAGTTCAACAGTGAAAAATTTGAAAAAAAAAATTACAAACAATTCTTGTAACGGCTATTTTTTTCTAATTGTTATTTTTGTGCTATTGTCAATTTTTTTTTTTTTCAACTATTCAAAAAGCTTTCTAAGCAATGTTTTGGCTAGAAAAATCACAACAAAAGTGACAAAACAAACTACTGAAGCTATACAACAACAACAAGATGTGTTCCAAAAATCAAATGAGCGTCCTGATGGATAAATTAAATACGGTGAGTGAGGCTTCAGACAGTTAAAAGTTGGTTAGCAAAATTACAAAGCAATTAACTAAAATAATTATTATTTATTTAAAAAAAAAAAATAAAAAAAAATTCAAAATATATGCTTTTTTACAGTTAAGTTTAAGAAATGCAAACTAATATATTTTATTTAACTGTCAAAATGATCATTAATAAGCCGTCAAGCTTTTAAATTTGGCTTTTGTGCTTTGAAACGAAAGACTTAAGCAACAAACTTGTTTCAGCTAGTTTTCTAAGCATTTCTAGAGTTCTGAAGTGACAGTTTTTTATTTTTAATTTTTTCAGACCGATTTCTGACTCGACTTTAAAAAAATTTAATTAAAGTTTATTTCAGCCTTGAAAACACTTTGACCTAACTTCATATTGTCATTCATGTTGTACGTATTAATTAATGCATGGCCGTACAAGAACTTGACTGCACTAGTTTTGAAAAAATGTTCATAAATTTGTAAATTGACATAATTTTTTTTGTGTTAGATTTAAATTGAAACTGAAATCATTCGGTTCTTAAAGAAGACCAGGGTCCGCTTTAGAGACAATTTTTTTATATTTTTTTTTTATTTTTTTTATTTCTAGATCAACCGGAGTGTAAATTTATTGAAACCTAGATCTCTTGGGATCTAGAGAACAATTTTTTTAATTTGTTTTGAAAGTATTTTTAGGTTAACCGGAGTAAAAATAAATATTTTTTTCAATTTTTTTATATATAAATAATAATAATTATATTAAATTTCATAATAACAATATAAATAAAATAAAAATTAAAAAATTCAGTTACTATGTGAGAAACTTTTTATTCAAAAACTGTTAATTTTGTATATATCTTTCATTAAGATATAAGATTATTACAAAATTTTATGAAAAACACAGTTTTGAAAGTTAGAATTTTTATAAAAAGAATAAAATTTCCTGAATTTCTGCCTTTTTATTTTTTTTTTTTTTTTTTTTTTTTTTTTTTGTAGTCGATCGTGACAAGTATCGAGAATTTTAGTTTTCGATCTTGACTTAGAACAAATTATTTTTTTTAAACTTGATTTTGAACGAATTATTTTTTTTTCTAAATTAAAAAATCAAAACTGAGAAGTTTAAGTTGTTTAAACTACAAATAATTTTAAAACTAAATAAAAAATATTATAAAAAAAATGTTAAATTCTATTTAAAAAGGACAGAGCATAAAAAATTTTAAAACTACAAAAATACAAAGCATGACAAATACATTAAAATAAATTTCAACAAGAAGATATTCAAAAAAAAACTAAAGCAAATAGAAAAAGATGGTGTAAAATTTGCAAATAAGCTTAATTTTAAAATATTATTGATGTTATCAGCCTTTATATGTAAGTATAATATTAAAGTTAAAGGCTCTGATCGAATAACAAAAACCAATTTTTAATTTATTTTTTATTGAACTTTAATAAATTGGATAAAATGTAATTAAAGTTTATTAATATTTTTAATATTTGATGCTTAAAAAAATATAAAAATATTTATAACCAAATTATTTCAAAAAACCAAAATAAAAAAGAAAACGAAAAAATTGTAAATAAAAAAACTTGGAATATTAATATTTTACTCAAATTACTATAAAGTTGATAATTCGAATATTCGAAAATTCGATAATTAAAATATTTAAATAAAAACAACGAAAAAATGTATTTATTTATTTCATACAAAATCTTTAATTTTACAAATTAAATAAAATAAAAACCTTCCAAAATTTAAAAAAAAAATAAAATAAATAAATAATATATGAAATAAAAAAAGGAAGAACATTTTTTTATAACAATAAAATAAATAATAAAAAAATAAAATAAAAATGAAAAAAAAAATAAATAATACCGTTAATAAAATAATATGAAAAATATAAAGAAAACATTAAAGCATTAAGAATTAATTTAAAAACTTAAAAAATTAAATAATAAATATGAAAAACTTTTTAATATTTTTAATAAAATTGAATTTTTATTTAAAAATATTATTAAAAAAAAGTCTTACAAAAATTAAGAATTTAATAAAATTAAAAATGCATAATTTTAAGAAAATATAAAAACATTAAGAAAAACTAGAAACACTAGAAATAAAATAAAAGTTTAAATAAGTAAAAAAAAATACGTGAACATTAAACTTTGTTATACGCTTTTTTGGAATTAATTAGAACTCAAGCCAACTGAAACTTATATTGTTCGAAAGGTACTATTATTAGACAAATGTGCTGAATATATATATAAATGATACATCTTATGGAGAAGGTTCCCAATCTAGGAGAGAAATAAAACTATTGAGAAAAAACCCGCTCTTTGATCAATATTAAATTTAATAGAAAGAAAAAGTTGGTCGAGTTATTGTCGAGAAAAGAGAGCTTTTAAGTTAGTCGAATTTGTCGAATTAAAAGTTTGTTAAATTTTCTTTCAAATGTGATAACAATCACTGAGAAGATCTAACTAAAAGTATTTTTAATGAAAAAACAAAAAAAAAAACAAATTGGCCATTTCAGCCCTCCAAAGGACTTTGACCGAGGTTCTTATGATCAATGTTTGCACACAATTGACCGAGAGATCTGGACCTACATGTTTTATGCCGACTTTGAACGGATAAAGTTAATTTTCTCAAGAAGCTTACATGGCATTTATTTACTCTCTGAGCTTTGCCATTGTCTACAGAAGATGGTGACAGATCAGAGAAAAATTTTTTATTGAAAAAAACTTTTGCCGCAACTGGGGTTCAAACTCGGGCTCCGAGTGTGCTAAGCCACACTTTAATTTCAATCAGCTTAAGGGAGAACATGATATTGGCCGTTTTTGAAATCGACCTTTATTATAATTTTATATTTTAGTAAATATTCTTAAGATTCTAAGAAAAAATAATTTCATGGAAAAATTCCTACGGGTTCAAAAGCTACAGCAAGATTAGTGAGAGCGCATTTTTCTTTTTCAACCTTTTTTTCTTTGTTCACAAAGTTTGAACGCGTTAATCTCGAAACCATGTTTTTCGTACTGGTTGCGGCACTAGCCTAGCGGGTTTATTTTTTGACGAAATTTTTTATATTTTTTTTATTATTTAAACTTGATTCGCTATCGTATGACACGATTTTTTTCGATTTGTTATGAATTTCTACAGTCAATATTTTTTTTCGAAAAATCACACTTTCAAATTTGGAACATCACCAAAAATTGAAAAAAAAAAATTAAAAAAGACTCCTGTCATTTGTTAAGATTTAAAAAAGTAATTTTTTTCTAGATTGGACAATTTTTGCGACTCCCAGCGCTGCAACAACGAGGCCCCGTTTTTTTTCCGCCGCCAGTTTGGAGCTCTATAAAACCATGTTGGAGTGAAAAATATATTTTTTTTTAATTTTTTCTTGTAATTTGTTCAACTCTGTACAATAATAAAAAATTGCTGGAAAAGTTTTTTGTTTTTGACTGAGTTATGAATTTTTAAAAAACATCTGTTTTCTCTGCCGCGAATGTTATGTCCCTCCTTAAAGAATTCATTCTTATGAAAATATGTATAAATTCATGTCATTCCTTAAGAAGGTGTTCCACTCTAGGGATAAAAATTTTGGCTGCTTTTAAAGTCGTTTTCAATTTTCAAAAAAATTTTTAAAATTTAATTTTAAAGTTTATTTGAATAATGTTTTAACATTTTTTATCGATTTTTCTTTAACCCTAGAACTGTATCGCGGGATGAAAAAAACACCCCCGACTGGTTTAAATCTCGCGCCAGACACAAACGTCTTACGTTTACGGCCTAAGACCGTAACCATATTAAATTTTTTCTTCAAAATTGTAAACCTCTTCAAACAGTTTTCATCTTATATCTTAAGAAGTTGGAAAAATAAGAGAAAATAATTTTTATTTTTAATTCTTCAGAATTAATTTTTTGTATATAAAATCAAAAATAAAAAAAAAAAAACTTTTATTTTTGTTATTATAATAATATTTTTTTTTATTGATTTTATTTATTTTAAATTTTAATTCAACTTTGTCTTTATAAAAAATTTTCAAAATTTACATTTGTTTTTAATTTTTAACTCTTTAAAAAATTTTTTGATTTTGTTTTTGATTTTGATTTTGATTTTGATTTTGATTTTGATTTTGATTTTGATTTTGATTTTGATTTTGATTTTGATTTTGATTTTGATTTTGATTTTGATTTTGATTTTGATTTTGATTTTGATTTTGATTTTGATTTTGATTTTGATTTTGATTTTGATTTTGATTTTGATTTTGATTTTGATTTTGATTTTGATTTTGATTTTGATTTTGATTTTGATTTTGATTTTGATTTTGATTTTGATTTTGATTTTGATTTTGATTTTGATTTTGATTTTGATTTTGATTTTGATTTTGATTTTGATTTTGATTTTGATTTTGATTTTGATTTTGATTTTGATTTTGATTTTGATTTTGATTTTGATTTTGATTTTGATTTTGATTTTGATTTTGATTTTGATTTTGATTTTGATTTTGATTTTGATTTTGATTTTGATTTTGATTTTGATTTTGATTTTGATGTTGAGGTTGATGTGATGTTAATTTTGGTATTGATTTTAGCACTTTTTTATTCCTTATTTCGATGCCTAGGGACTAGCATGTCCCAAAATTAAAATGTTTTCGAATTTTTTGGCTTTTAAGCCAATGATGACTTTTGAGTCATCATTTCAAAAACAAATGTCCAAACTTTTCTTTAAAGCACATAAATCAGAAGTTTTGGTAATTTTTTTGGTCATTTCGGTGACATAAATTAAATTTTTTTGTGGTGTCTTCGTAAATTTTTTTACAAACGCTACATTATTTGTAAAAATTTCATCAAAATGAAGAAATTTTATAACAATTTAATGTTACTTGAAAAATTAAAAAAAAAACTCGCAAATATACTTTACCCTAAAAGCTTTTAAAAAACTTTAGCAAAACAAGTTGTTTAGTTGTGTTTGAGACAGGCTACTCTACTTTACTTCATTTATGTTGACATAAATTAGTTTAAATTTTAATGCTTAGAATGTCTTTATCAAAAAAAAATGTCATTCATAAAAACCAGCAAGGTTGGTTACAAATCAACCAAAACATCATCAATATAGATAATAATGTTTAAATAAAAACTAAATAAAATAAATTTATTTTAAATTTATCATATATTTAGAATTGCTTTTGTTTACATAACCGATTATCTTAAATAATTAACGCTGAATAAAAATGTATGCATAAAATATTTAACATACAAATTCAATACAAATAAAGCTCTTGATTTCCTCTTAGTTCAAATTGTTTATTTTTTTTTCATTTTTTTGCCCTTAAAACCTAAATGTTTTAATAAAAAATTTCCATTTTTACCTTGGCGTAAACAAAGAAGCAGCTACTATCTACAGCTGTTGACAACAAGCTAGAAAACAAAAGACTTAAGACACGAACTTCATGCAAGCAAGTTCTTTATCTGCACACGCGATGGAAATTAGTTTTGTTGTTTTTTCTGCATTAAATTACAAACACTAATAAAATAATACATTTTTAATAAGCGCAGATAATACAGGGTGAGCTTTTAGATACTTCCTGCTTTAAGCATGCGATGGAATTTTCTGCTTTGATGCTAAATATTGTGAGTATTATCAGGTTGCAGGTCTTGGAGTAATAAAAATATCAACTAGTTTTTAGTAGGAGTATGATTAGAAAAATATACTGTCATTGCCCAAGGTTATGGTCAAATTTTTTAAGGCTTTAAAATCAGTTTGTAATAAAAATGTAGACATAGCTTACATGCTTGTAATTTTATGGCTAGAGCTGCCAACGCCTTTTATCAAAATTTTGATTTAATTGTATTTCAATACCTTTTGGCTAAAAATTTAAAAAAATTGTTTAGTTCACTCATTTCCGTTTTATTTAATGCAATTTGAATGCATTTGCTGTATGCTTTCTTCAAAATTATTTGATTTCCGTCAAGCTATGTGAAAGTACATTAATAAATTTTAAAATTTTCAAAAAATACTTTCATTTATTGTTAGCTAAACAAATTTCAAGTACCATCTGAGCTATGTTTGTTTTTATTATATTTTTGTTGTTTTTCATATTAATTTTTGTGCTTTAATCAATCATTTGTTTTTTTATGTTTAGATTTTTTGTCAATATTTATGACAGCTTAAAGCTTAAGACCATAAAAAAATAACTACAATAAATATCACTCCGCTGCATTCATTGACAATCATTTGAGACATCAACACAACAACTTCAAAGTTAAAGTAAAAGTTGAAAAAATGCACATAAAAACTCAATATTAACGTGCAACGAATTTTTCATTTCTAGTTGATAAACATTAAAATTTATTTAGTTATACATAAAAAATTAAAAGTAACATTAGAGCAGATAAGAAGATATGGAAAAATTTATATGAACTAATTTTCTGTCTAAGACATAAAGAAAATTTTTGATGACCAACAAGCTTAAAAGCTTTGTCAGAAAACTGTCATTTAGCCAAAAGAAGCAAAAGTAGAAGAAGATTTTTGTTTAACGCATACACACGCCCATGAACACAAAGCTTGTCTGAGAGTTCTACCGCAATGCAAAACCAAAGAATGCAAGTTTTTGTTTTTTTTTTTTCATTTATTTGTGTTATGCTTTAGTATTGCACAAAATTATGCGACCCAACAAACCACGGACAACATATGGAACGTGACTTTTTATAACCTTGTATATTAACAGCTGCTGCTGGCATGATATAGGCCTGCGCAGCCATGGCATGAAGGAAATTCTAAATTAAGCGTGTTTTTTTTTGTTTATTTTTGGCTTATGAGGGCGCTTTCTTTGGCATAATTTTTTAATTGTTGACTTGAGCGGCACAAAATCTATGCGCAGCGACATGTGAATGTTTTATTATAGTTAAATGTTGTCAGTTCTGTTATGTTGCCAAAACTGTTCCATTTTCATTTATAAATACTTCTAAAACTTTCTGCTAAGCTTTAAGATTTATTCATTTTATTAATATAAAATGTTTGTTTTTAGTAAAAATTGAGCTCTCAATGTTTTATTGGAGCTTAAACTTAAAACAAGTTTGTTTCTTTAGTCTTTTGTTGCTTTGAATGTTATATTTTTATATTTTTATATTTTTATATTTTTATATTTTTATATTTTTATATTTTTATATTTTTATATTTTTATATTTTTATATTTTTATATTTTTATATTTTTATATTTTTATATTTTTATATTTTTATATTTTTATATTTTTATATTTTTATATTTTTATATTTTTATATTTTTATATTTTTATATTTTTATATTTTTATATTTTTATATTTTTATATTTTTATATTTTTATATTTTTATATTTTTATATTTTTATATTTTTATATTTTTATATTTTTATATTTTTATATTTTTATATTTTTATATTTTTATATTTTTATATTTTTATATTTTTATATTTTTATATTTTTATATTTTTATATTTTTATATTTTTATATTTTTATATTTTTATATTTTTATATTTTTATATTTTTATATTTTTATATTTTTATATTTTTATATTTTTATATGTTTATATTTTTATATTTTTATATTTTTATATTTTTATATTTTTATATTTTTATATTTTTATATTTTTATATTTTTATATTTTTATATTTTTATATTTTTATATTTTTATATTTTTATATTTTTATATTTTTATATTTTTATATTTTTATATTTTTATATTTTTATATTTTTATATTTTTATATTTTTATATTTTTATATTTTTATATTTTTATATTTTTATATTTTTATATTTTTATATTTTTATATTTTTATATTTTTATATTTTTATATTTTTATATTTTTATATTTTTATATTTTTATATTTTTATATTTTTATATTTTTATATTTTTATATTTTTATATTTTTATATTTTTATATTTTTATATTTTTATATTTTTATATTTTTATATTTTTATATTTTTATATTTTTATATTTTTATATTTTTATATTTTTATATTTTTATATTTTTATATTTTTATATTTTTATATTTTTATATTTTTATATTTTTATATTTTTATATTTTTATATTTTTATATTTTTATATTTTTATATTTTTATATTTTTATATTTTTATATTTTTATATTTTTATATTTTTATATTTTTATTTTTTTTATATTTTTATATTTTTATATTTTTATATTTTTATATTTTTATATTTTTATATTTTTATATTTTTATATTTTTATATTTTTATATTTTTATATTTTAATATTTTTATATTTTTATATTTTTATATTTTTATATTTTTATATTTTTATATTTTTATATTTTTATATTTTTATATTTTTATATTTTTATATTTTTATATTTTTATATTTTTATATTTTTATATTTTTATATTTTTATATTTTTATATTTTTATATTTTTATATTTTTATATTTTTATATTTTTATATTTTTATATTTTTATATTTTTATATTTTTATATTTTTATATTTTTATATTTTTATATTTTTATATTTTTATATTTTTATATTTTTATATTTTTATATTTTTATATTTTTATATTTTTATATTTTTATATTTTTATATTTTTATATTTTTATATTTTTATATTTTTATATTTTTATTTATTAATATTTTATATTTTGGTTTTATAATTTTTTTTTATTTTCTTATAATATAGTGCTTTTAGTTTTTATTTTTATAAATTGTTTTTTACGTATTTTTATTTTTATGCAATTTCCTTAAAAACCATCCCAAAATGTTCTTGAACAAAATTTTGAACAACAATTGCTCCTGCGTAGGGCACCTTATGTGTCGTATATTAGACTGATATTTGTTTTAATTTGGTTTCAACTTTTTTTTTTAATTTCGTATAATTTCTTCAAATATATTATTTGAATTTGTTTTCGTTTATTTTTGTAATTTTGGCTTTTTTGATTACATTAAAATTTTTTTATAATTTTTATTTTATTTTTTATTTGATATTAAAACATTTTTCAAGTTTACTGCGAATATAGCTGGTTTAAATTAGTTTTTAGCTATTTCTTATTTTAGTTTTTATTTTGTAAAAACTTTTTTATATTAAATCCTACTTTTATTTATATATCTTTAATTACAGGTTTCTTTAAATTTAAGCTTTTTATTTGTTTTTAAACATTATTATTTGTATTTTTTTTTTATTAAATTATGCTTTTTATATTAAAATTTAGTTATTTTTAAAAGTTTTTAAAAGTTATAATTTTAAAGTTATTATTTAGAAGTAATTATTTTAAATAGATTTAAGATTTTATTAACTTGTTTAAAGTTTCCTTCCAATATATTTAAATTTATGTTTACATATAATTTTATTATTTTTTTTTTACAAAATTCATTTTTTTTTTATGTTTTTATTTTGTATATTGAATCAAATTTTTATTTTTATTTGGTTTCAAGCATTTTTTAGTGCCCTAAGTGTTCTTTAATATGTTGTATTTTTGTTTGTTTTTTACTATTTTTATTTATTTTTAAATATTTTAATTAAATATATATTTTATTTAAAAATTGTTTATTTTAATTTTTTTTATCTTTCATTTTTTTAAAATAAAATAAATTTTTTTTTTACTTCATTTCAGTTTTTTGAATTTCTTTATTTTTTAACATATATTATATTTATTTTTGTTTTCTATTGGTTTATTTTTCAGTTTTAATTTTAAACTAAATATAAATGATTTAAACATTACTTTCATGTTTAAGTCTGCTTGATATATTTATTTTCAAAAAATTTAATTATATTAATTTATTTTTTTTTTATTTTTTACAAATTATTTTTTTAATAAAATTTTTTTTAACTTTTGTTTATTTTTAAGTTGTTTTTTAAAAAAAAAGTCAAATTTTTATTTCTAGTTTTTTTATTTGGTTTAATTTTTTTTTAATTTCTTGAAGTTTTATTTAAATATGTTTAAATTTATTTTAAGTATATTTACAAATGAATTATTTTCTTTAGTTATTCAATTTTTTATTAATTTTGATTTTTTGTTTTAATTGTTTTGTTAAAATTGAATTCGTTTCACTCCTTTTTTCATTGGTGTACATTTTTTGTTTTAAGTTAACTTCGAATATATTTTTATTTACTTTAAAAAAAATAGTTTTTTTATACTTTTTAGTTTGTTTTTCATATAATTTTTTTACTATTTTATTGTAGAGCCTTTTTTAATTAAATTAACTTTATTTAATTCCTTTTTTATTTGGTTTATATTTTTGTTAAGTTCAGTTTTAATACTTGTGTTTGAATTTGTTGTTATTTATTTTTAATATTTTTTAAGATTATATTTTTTTATTTAATTTGTTTTTTGAATTGTTTTATTTGTATTTTTTTATTATATTAAAATAATTAAAAAATTTTTTAAAGATAACTTCATATATATCTTAAATTATTTTAATATTTGGTTGTTTTAAATAGATTGTTTAATATTTAAGTTTGTATATTTTTTTCTTTTTATTTGTTTTTCTTAAATTTACTTATTAATATTTTTTTTTATTAGATAATTTTTTTTTTTTTTATTTTTTCATTCATAAAGTTAAGTTTTTTGCAATTTTTTTTAACTAAATTAAATTAACTAAATAATTTTTTAAAGGTTACTTCGAATATATCGCACACTAAATACAAAACAGTCACAACTCAAAAAACATAACCTTTCAGGAAAAGCGAAAAATAAAACTCATTGGTTGAAACTGCAGAAGAAAAGCAATTTTCATTTAAACACATAAACTCCATTCTTCCTGTTATTGAAGAAAGTAATGAAAAATAAAGTGAGGTATGGGTTTTGTGAATCGATTTATAACAAAAAGTCGTCATAAAAAAATTTTGAGTTGTGACTGTTTTGTATTTAGTGTGCGATATCTTAATTTATTTTCAAATATTTGTTTTTGTTTTTTTTGATATATTAAATTTTATTTTTCTTATATTTTAATTTGTTTGTTTTTTCATCGTTATTTGTTTTTTTATATCTAATTTTATATATTAATGTTTTTTGATATTTTTTTTGTTTTTTATTTATTTAATTTTATTTTTGAACTGTCTATTGTACATTTTTTTTATTTAATTTAATTACTTTAATAATGTTTTAAAGATTTATTCAAATCTATCTTATTTTTTTTTTAAATATTTCAATTTTTGCTTTATTTTTTGATTTTTTAAAATTAATTTTTCCTTGTTCTTAATGTGCTGGTTTTTTTCTTCTTTATTTGTATTTTTGTTAAATTCAATTTGAAAACTTTATTTTTCATTGGTTTAATGATATTTTTATTTCATAAAGCAAAGTTCAATATGTTTGAATTTCTTGAGTATTTTATAGTTATGTTGTTTTTAATTTAATGAAATTAATTAAAAATTTTTTTAATGATTACTTTAAATATACATTAATTATTTTATAGTTTTTTTTTAATTTTTAAAATTAAAATTTTTAAAATTTATATTTCTTGTATATTAATTTGTTTATGTTTTGAATATTATTTTATTGAATTAATTATTTTTTTGTTTTATTTTTTATTTCATAATTTAAGTTTAAATACGGTTTGGTTCTTTATAAATATTTTGAATTTGTTTAAAAATAAATTTTTCTGTCAATTTAATTAGTTTTATTTTTAAATTTTTTTATTATAATTAAATTTTTCATGATTTTTATTTGTTTTGGTTACATAATTTTTATATATATATGTATATATATTAGGCTGGGTCGATTTATATGGAGGCAAAAAATCTGATGTTGCCTGGGCGATTTTCGGTTCGGGCATGAAAAGTTATTAAACAAAAACAAAAAAAAGGGGGCTCGGAGGTACACTTAACCCCATCGCACCCTCAATTTTGTGAATTTTTTCTAAAGGAATTTTTTCACATTGGTTTAAAAATCGACCCAGCCTAATATATATATTTCATTATTTGCATTATTTCATCATTTTTTTTAAATTAAGTTTTCTTTTTTTATTGTTTTTTTATTTTTAATTTTTTTTTTTTCAATTAAATTAAATTTTATTTAATCATCTTTTTGCATAATGTTTTTAAATTGGCATTATTTTTATTTCTCATGCGATTGATTTTCAGCACACTTCATAAAACCATCAAAAAACTTAATATTATATTATATTTTGTGATGACATTTTTACAAGGCATTTCATTTTTACTTTATTTTAAAGACATAAAAAGCAAACATATGTTTTTTTTAATTAATTCAATGTTTATAAAAAAATTAAAAACATGTTTTAGCCTTTTAAAGCTAAAATTTTTATAGTTAATTCAGAGAAATTTTTAAACGTCATTATTTCAGCTCATTAATAGTTTTATGTTTCCAATAAAGTTTTAATTGATTTTAAGTTTTTTTTTTTTAATTTGAGCTGCTAAAAATTTTTAATATGCAATTGCCTTAGATTCTTCAACAATTGTGTACTTAACACTAAAAATAGGCAACAATTTCTTCACATTCCTTTATGCCGCATGCTTTACATATAAGCAAAAATGTAAACATTATTATCCATATATTTTTTCTTACCAAGCGTGTGCTCCAATTATAATTATTATGTCAAAATGCAATTAATCTTAATATATGAATTTGTATGTGTGAGGGTTTGCATGCTATTAAATAATACCGTGTGACATCGATATGTTTGTATGCCTGAGCAGCAGAAAAAGCTTCCTCTTCCTGTACCAATGCCGGTTAAGCATGTCAACACGGTATCATAGGCAGCAAGCAAGAAAAATGCTGGCATAACTAAATTAAAAAAAAAAAAACACAACAACAGTAACAACAACATCATATGCAGAGCTTTGCTTTGCTGCTGACGTTTGAGCCAGAGTTATAGCGCTGCTTGCTGTTGACTGGCATTTGTGCAGGTTTTTATGTAGCTCTATTTTATTATATTTTTTTATTTGAATTTTTGTAAAATGCTAAAAATGTTGCTCTGCTTGCGTAATACTTAAAAATGACAAAATGTGTCAAGTTGTCAGCGAAGTAGCTGTAGCTGAAGGTGCAAGACTTTAAAGCAATAATATGCATGGCCTGTTCAACTGTTCTAGAGCAAAGCTTGGACGTGTGAGTGATGAGAAATAGTATGTTTAATTAACAAAGATTTTGCTTCCAGCTGCGCTCTAGAAATGCGCAAGTGAGTAGAAAATGTAAGAAAAATATAGAGAAATATATAAATAGAGATATAATGTAAGACCAAAGCAATAATCTTAATAAGAATAAATAGAGGAATAAGCGTTTGATTAATATGAAAATTAATTCTCATAAGAAAAAAAATAAAACTGTTGATGAAAAAACGACATAAGTTTTTAGTAAGCATAAAATAAGGTTGTTGAAAAAATGGTGTATAAATAATTTATAAAAAATCAACAAAACTATTGCATAATATTTGCCTTACTTATTCTACATAAACAGAGACACGTTTATAAATACTTAATCGTGACTGTCTTACTTTGATTTGCACAGCTGGTTTAAAATAGGTTAAATGCATTAAAATAAGCAAAAAGATCAAGTTCGTTGCTTAAGTCTTTTGTTTAGCACAGCTAAGCAGCACACAATTCTTGTTCTGCTTTGGCTAGTTTAGCATGTTATGCTCTACAACAGCTCCAACACATTTGTTAACAACTCCTCACACATCCCAACCATTGTTTCAGACATGTCATAATTTTACACTTGCCTGCACATTTTATTGCGCATATAAAATAATAGTAAACGTTATAATAAATTCTGCACATTAAACTGATTTGCATAATTAAGCTGTTATTCATTTTTATTAGCAACAAACAAACAAACTAACACGCACACACACACACACATGCAAATACCAAGTTTTATGCACAGTTAAATAAAGAAAATTTTGTTTTGTTTTACAGACAATAAAGATAATAAATATTACACCTACCATCTCTTGTTTTGTGTTTTTGTTTTTTGCTCATGATGCCACACAGTACTCTGGCCTTTGTACAAAAATTAAAAAATGCATGGAAAAGTATGTTTTTTATAGGTGTTTTAAAAAACATCTTTGCGAAAATGTAGAAATATCGATTTTTAAAGGTCTCAAAAGAGGTCGTAAAGACAAAAAATTTCAAAAATATTTCTGTGCTATCAAAATCTTTACTGTTTTGCTTACCTTAAATATGTATTTTGAAGAAAAAAAAAGTTATATGCAAAAACTTTATAAATTGGCAAAAAAAGTGGTTCAGGAGAACCAAAACCGTTCGATAGTGATGTCTCTCATAAAAATAAAAACTATGCAGAAATAGTTTTTTAGAGTACCTCCAACTTTTGGTAACTGAACTCCTCTGTTGAATGAGTTAAACTAAATTCCTCAGTTTAAGCAAAGTTTAACAACAAACGCCTTAAAAAAACCTCTTTTGATTGACGTCGATAAACAAAAGTGATTAACATTTGCGCTAAAAAATATATTCACTAGCGAGAACAGTGTTCCAAAGTTATATTTAGTGACGAGAAACGTTTTAATTTAGATAGTTTTGATGGCTTTCAATATTATTGGCAGGATAAGTTGGTCGAAAAAGAAGTCTTTGTGAGCCAAGTATCGTTAGTCAGGTGGTGGAGAAATGGTAGAGCCAATTTTGCCATAAGCGAAATGACGGAAATCGCATGGGTTTCTCAAAGAATGCATTTCTTCATCTACTACCAACTTCTCGAAACGATGTTGATAGAGCGGGCAGATCAACTTTGTGGTCCAGACTTATTTTTTCAGCAGGACAATGCCGCAATTCACAGCTCTAGAGAAACGATGAACTTTTTTTGTCCAAAAAAATATTAATGTTCTTGAATGTTCCACCCGAAACCCATACCTGAACCCAATTGAAAACCTATGGCGTATCCTAGCTCATAGTGCTAAAGCAAAAGGATGACAATTTCATTCAGCGAAACCCTTACAATTTTAATAAAAGAGGTCTGGGCTGGCATGACGACTCAAACTTAGCAAAACCTTGTTTTATCTATGCCTTATAGGTTGATTCAGGTTCTAAGACGTAACGGAAAATGTAAAAACAAAAAACAAATTGGCCATTTCAGCCCTTAAAAGGACTTTTGACCGTGCTTCTTACGATCTTTTGGGTTCTGTGTGTTATTAAATACCTACATGTTTAAGGAGTAAAATTATTTCAAATATATTCTTTAAAAATATGAAGAATTCTTATTCTTACCAATGACTACAATGACTAAGAAATGAAAGAAAAAATATGAAAATAGCCAAAAGTATGTTCTTCTGAACCAAATAAGAAAAAAACTATGAAATTCTACATCGACTCACGATCAGCAAATTTTTATAAATTTTAAGGTTATTTTATTACAAACAAAAAAAAAATACGAACATTTTGGGAAAAATATAATACTCGTTATGAAAACGAAATATAGGTTTTCTAAAGAATAATTATAATGCGTACCATCCTAGGGAGCCAAGGCCTATTTTTAGGGGGAGAGAGGTGTGGTGCGCTGAATGTTTTTAAAATATTATATATTTTATACCATAAAATTTAGGTTTAGTTGACTTTTATATAGAACTATTTTTACCGGACTTTATTATAACCTTGCTTTATATAATTACCTTTGTCCATTCTTGATAACGAATTGCCTGAGTTTGATGCAATGTTTGCTTCTAGATTTTAAGGTTACCCTTTCCGTCGCAAATATATGCAAATTCGAGAAGAAGTAATATGGTCTGTGTCCAATATATATTTCTAGAACGGCTTTGCAAAAACTTCTTAACCAAAAAGATACAGCAAGAATGGAATTACCTTCTAAGAACACACATTAACCCATAGCTCCCCAGGGAACCAAAATGTATACTCACTTGCTTATGATATGTTGCTTGTTTTTGTATCCTCTATAATTTTTTTTTCCTACTAATTACTGCATGAATCTCTGCACTGTGCGCCGTCTTTGACCTTTTGACTGCATTCGGCCGTCTTCGTTGAACGAAATCGTCCATGGCTATTTTTTACCTCTTTAAGAGTATCCGACTGCTAAACAATTTTTTTTAGAATTAAGTGAAACTATTTCACAAGTTATTCCTGAAGGTTTTGTTCACAAATATTTACACAGCGACTTACTAGCAATATTAAAACAAAGAAAAACGAGCATTTTGAAACTTAACTTAAAAAATTCATATCTCGGGCACTTGAAAAAACTTATCCAGATAATTATACTGCATTTCAAAAAGAATAATTGTTTTAAAGCTTCAGCTTTTGATGTATAATCTATGATGTAGAATCTAATGATGTAGATCCAAGAAGGGTACCCTTAATGCCTAACTGATTTGAAAAATGTTCACTACACATCTATTTATCTACTTTACTAGCCTTCTGGCCAATTTTCCTTACTAAAGGTAAATTTTTAAGTATACTTCCCATACAAAATCATTCAAAAATTTGATATAGGTCCAAGAGAGGTATCCCTTAAGCCCAACTGATATCAAACATTTTCCCTTCACATCTATTTCTCTACTTTTCTAGCCTTTTGACCAATTTTTTTTATTGATATTGGCTAACTTTTGTATATAGCTTCCATACAAAAGCACTCATTTTCATCCTTAACTCTACTTGCCTAGCATTCTCACCAATTTATGTTTATATCAGCCAAGTTTTTTATGTACCCTCCATACAAAATCATTAAAGAATTTGATATAAGTCCAAGGGAGGTACTCCTAGGGTCTAAGGAATTTCGCACAATAATTTTTATACCCTTAACCTGCAAGGTCAGGATATATTTACTTTGTGCAAACGTTTGTAACACCTAGAGTGAAGCGAGTCTGGTGTAGAACATTATACAAATTCTTGATCAGCGTCACCTCTTGAGTCGAGCTGTTATCCGAGTGTTATACGTTAACATAAGAAGATATGAAGAAGGATAAGAAGAAGAAGCTGATATTGAAGCAACTTGGTACACATGAACCCAAGCATCTGCACTATTGAATATTTTGAAATTCGCTCACGGACACGTCTATCTCCCATACAACCAAAAAATAAAAATCGCGTTCTAGCGAGTTGTATTCAAGCATTAAAAAAAAAATTTGACATTTATTTATTTTCTATAAAAACTAAAGCGTACACAAAAAATGGGCGTGATCCGCTAACGAATAGGCCCACCTCCCATACAACTCAAAAATTGAAAACTCTATAAAGGAGCTTTTTATTGAGCTTTGAAAATTAAAATTAAGCAGGTATTATTTAAGAACTAAGGTGTTTAAAAAAAATGGGCGGCATCCATAGATAAACACGCCCATCTCCCATACAATCCAGAATATTAAAAACTATATTAAAAAGTTCATATCTAATCTAGAGAGATGAAACTTGGTACGAGAGTATTTTATACCAAAACTGAGTTGTGCACAAAAAATTGGCGTCATATGTTCACCGACACATCCACCGCCCATACAACCTACTATAGTAAAAACTCTTTAAAGAGGTTTATAAATGAGCTACAGAGATAATACTTGGTATGAGATCACTCTTTATCAGGAATATCTATATCACAAAAACAAGAAGATATTTCCATTTGTTTCAACATTTTAATATATATATTTAAATATTGTAGGATATTTAGGGTAGTCCATAGTCTGACTAGACCGACTTTAGATTTTCTTAACTTGTTTTAATTAGCTTAAATTTATATACCAAGCATACAAAATTGCATTCATCATAGAAGCATTCCTTCTATTGTTGTGAACTAGAGCGATTCAAAAATATATGGTGAAAATTTTGGAACTATTTTCTGAAAGTTTGTCCCCTAATGAGAATAAAACAAGTAAAGAAAGTCTAAAGTCGGTCTAGGCCCACTATGAAATAGCCTAAACCTACTTTTCCAAATGGGCGTGCCCGTGGGCGGATGAACCTATATTTTATATGCATTTAAATGTTGATGAAAAATTTACACATACCAAGTTTTATACCTGTAGCTCACAGTTAATGCCTTTATTGTGCTTTCGCTATGGGAGGTGGGCGTGTTCATGGACGGATAACTCCTAATTTTTGAACAGATTTTAGTTTTAGTATAAAATACATACAAACCAAATTTAATTTCTCTATGACAAACATAACCTTTTTTATTGAGTATTAAACTTTTTGGGTTGTATGGGAGGTAGGCGTATCCGTAGGCGGATGACGTTCATTTTTCAAAACCATCTTTGTCTTGTCATACAAAATATACGTGCCAAATTTTAGCTATGTAGGTTAAACAGACGCTAATTTATTGCATTTTCAATTTTTGAGTTGTATGGGAGGTGAGCGTGTCCGTGAGCGGATGACATCCATTTTTCGAAGGCATCTTTGTTTTGGTATAAAACACATACATATTAAATTTTATTGTTGTTGGCTAATTATGAGCTGAGTTATGCAGTTTTCAATTTTCGCGTTGTATGGGAGGTAAGCGTTTCCGTAAGCGGATGATGTCCATTTTCCAAAACTATCTTTGTTTTGTTATAAAAAATACATGTGCCAAATTTTAGCTTTGTAGGTTAAATATAGGCTTATGTATTGCGTTTTCAATTTTTGCGTTGTATGGGAGGTGGGCGTGTCCGTGAGCAGATGACATCCATTTTTCGAAGGCATCTTTGTGTTGATATATAACACATACATATTAAATTTTATTGTTGTTGGCTAATTATCAGCTGAGTTATGCAGTTTTGAATTTTCGAGTTGTATGGGAGGTAGGCGTGTCCGTGAGCGGATGATGCCCATTTTTCAAAACCATCTTTGTTTTGTTATAAAAAACACGTGCCAAATTTTAGCTTTTTAGGTTAAACATAGGCTTATGTATTGCGTTTTTAATTTTTGGGTTGTATGGGAGGTGGGCGTGTCCGTGAGCGGATGGCACCCATTTTTCGAAGGCATCTTTGTGTTGGTATGAAACACATATATATTAAATTTTATTGTTGTAGGTTTATTATGAGCTGAGTTATGCAGTTTTCAATTTTCGCGTTGTATGGGAGGTAAGCGTGTCCGTGAGCGGATGATGCCCATTTTTCAAAACCATCTTTGTTTTGTTATAAAAAACACACGTGCCAAATTTTAGCTTTTTAGGTTAAACATAGGCTTATGTATTGCGTTTTTAATTTTTGGGTTGTATGGGAGGTGGGCGTGTCCGTGAGCGTACGACACCCATTTTTCGAAGACATCTTTATGTTGATACAAAACACGTACATATCAAATATTATTGTTGTAGGCTTATTATGAGCTTATTTATGCAGTTTTCAATTTTTGCGCTGTATGGAAGGTACACTCAGAAAATAGTTTCTCGGAATATGATAAAAAAGGCATCATATTTAGAGAAAAATGGTATAGACTTTGCTCCAGAGAATGCTATTCTCTAATTGCGATACTAAAAATTCTCTAAAAATGATAAAAAGCTTTCATGAAATAGAAAAATATATCGTTTTTAGAGAAAAATACTTTTTTTTTTGAGAAAATATTTGTTTTTATTGAAGAAAATACTTCTCATAGTGAATTTTTTATCAAAATATAAGAAAAGTTTTTCATTTTCAATAAAATTTCTCTATAAATGAGAAATTTTTTGTGCGAGAAAAATACTTATCCTTATTAGAGACATTGAAATATTTCCATTTCCTAGAAGTAAAGAAATATTTCTTCGAAAATGTGAAAATTTATTCCAATTGAAGAATATTTTATTTGAAAAAGAGAAAATTGCTATTATCAAAAATAGAGAAATTTTTTACCGGAGCAAGGTATGTGTTTTTTTCTCAGTGTAGGCGTGTCCGTGAGCGGATTCCAAAAATATTCAATAGTGCAGATCCTTGGGTTCATTTAACCATGTGTGCCAAGTTTATCTCAACTCCTTCTTCTTATCCTGTGTATACGGACAACACACAGACGGACAGACGGACGGACGGACGGACGGATGGACATGGATAGCTCGACTCACGTGGTGACTCTGATCAACAAATGTACATACTTTTCTATGCCGGACTCGCTTCGTTCTATGCGTTACAAACGTTTGCACAAAGTTAATATACCCTCACCTTTCAGGTTTAGGGTATAAAAAATACAATAAAACACAAAAAAATTCTACATCTAAAACATGCACAAATCGTTCAAAGTAGTGTTCAACCGAATATTCGGTTTCGGCCAGTTTCGGCCCTTTTACTCAGTTTCGGCTATTCGGCATCAATATCGCCGAAACCGAAAGCAAAACCGAATATTCAGTTGAACACTACTAATTCGATTCTTTCATATATTTCAATCGTAGATGGTAAAATTTTTTTTAAAAAATTTTCATGTAGACATTCAGTTTCGGTTTCGGTTTGGCGCAAAATTTTGGTTTCGATCGGATACTAGTAAAATATCGTCTCAGAGCTATATTTGACTTATATTGAACCATTTTAAATAATGTGGTGTACAAACCGAAACATTTATGGAACAATTTTTGATGAAAAAGAATTTATAAATTCAAGAATTTTTAAAGTTTTTTCTATATTTTTTTTTTAAATATTCATATTAAATAATAATTTTTTAATGGATATTTAAACATGAAAAATCAAAATTTTTAGTTATTGTTAAATATTGTGTGAAAAAATTTAATGTTTTTTTAATATGTTGCTTTTTCCTCATCAAATTTTTTCTTATATTTTTCCAACGATTTTAAGATTGTAATTTTGTATTTTTGTGCAAAGCTTAACCTTTCTAGCGGTATAAAAAATTGTTAATTTTTGTAACCACAACATGCAAAAAATACTACAAACCCTCAATAAAAATTTTAATGTCCCGTTTAACATTGGAATTAATTAAACATATATGAGAAATACTAAGTTTTTGTAGTATTTTGACATATTTGGCATGTTATGGTCTAAAAGGTAAACTATATCTAACATTTCTAAAAAGCTTAAAATATGAGAAATAATACAAAATTACAAACATAAAGTCGCTGGAACAAAATAAGAAAAAATTTGTTAAGGAAAAATGATAATATTTACTGAAGGTTAAATGCTTGTTAAATTCCCGTCAAATATTAACAAAAACATATTTAAAAAAAAAATTATAAAAAAAAATTAAAAAAAGCTTGAATGATTGTAAATGATTTTTCATCAACATATGTTGCATGTATGTTTCGGTTTGTACATCACATTATTCAAAATGGTTTAAGTCAAATATGTATATGTAGCACTAAAATTGCTCTTAACGATTTGTGCCATATCTGGAAGTTAAATATTATTGAGTGTATTTTTGTTCTCATTTGGACTCTATCTTTTAGAAAATTAACGCGCACAGGCGTGTTTCCAAGTTTTTGAAATGTGAACCGGTCTAATGAACACTGTGCGCCATGTATGAAGATTTGAAAAATATTAGTTTTTTTTCAATAATTGCAACACTGCGGCTAATGAGCCGCTCATCTGCAGCATTAATCAAAGCATTTTATCAAGCGTTTATAAATTGTTGATATATTGTTGTTTTGTTTTCTTTTAAACATTGATGCATGCTTGCCGCCTTTCTCATTGACACATGTTGACAAATTATTGAGTTGGAATTTTTTGTTGTTGCGCCTCTTTTTTTTTTGTTTTGTATTTTAATGTATTCACAACTGTGTTATTTTTATTTCTGGCTTTAAGCATTATTTTGCATTAATTAAGCGCCACGCTTAATGTTCCATAAGCAAATAATGTGAGGAATTTTTTTTGTGTAGCTATATTTTTGGTATTTTAATGTTTTACTTAATGACATTTAACGCAGATTTACAGCATTTAAATAGTTGCAGGGCTTCACTAAAATCAGGCAGCACAAAATTTTTATGCAGCTAGAGAGTTACGCAATATAGCTGGCATGTATTAATTGTTATTGATTTACAAGTCAAATAAAAACAAAAAAGCTTTAAAAGAATTAGATATGTAAAACAGCAAATAACTTAAAATAGTTGTGAAAAATTTCAGCTATTTGGAAAATATTTGCTTTTGTGCTTTAAATATTTTTTATGAAGATTTTTAAAGCTAATGGTGCAAAAAGTAGCTTTTATGTATAGCTGCTGGATTCTTTAATATGTCGCTCAGTTGTCTTTTTTTAATACTTAGCTAAACGCTTTGGATGTTTAAAGCTTTTCTTACTTGGTTTTTGGCAAAGTTGAGTACAGCTGAGTACGTTATTTGATTTCTTACGCCCAGAAACATGCCAAACGTGCAGCCTTTTAAATGTTTGCCCTACAATAAATAAATTAAATTTCAAACATTTAGTTTGTTGCATTGATATATGGCATACATTTATACATAAAACATACCTTTTCTATATTTTACTTTTTTTGTATAGTTTATAATAGATATTTATTGCTTATTAATTCACTTAAATAGAAAATAAAGCATTTATTTGCGTTTGTTTTAAAAAAGTAGCACATCTCAAAGTCTTGCCGCCTGAACTTTAAGCAATTTTTTTTTTCAATTTTTATTATTTTCATTTTCTTTTGTATAACTTTTTGTTTTGCGCCGCAACATTTCTGCATTATTTGCTGGCTGTTCTACCGGGTTGGCAGCGACCTAAATATCTGTGTCGAGTCAATTGCTATAACAACAACAACAGCACGGCTTGGCATATAAAATGCTAAGCAAAGTTGCAATGTTAAGAACCAGTTGTATTGTTGTTGTTGTTGTTTTTGTTGTTTGCAGCATTTGTTGCAGCTCAAGACAAGAATCAGCCAACTTATGCAATACATTTTATTGCACCATACTTACAAAGCGATTCCTTTTACAGGAAAAAGCAACGGAAAATAATTTCATGTTGCTATTGTTGTTGTTGTTTTTGTTATTTAAGACACAACAAAATCTGTGCTAATGTTGTTATGATGACATAACTGCATTTTGGTCAAAGCTTTGACGGTGCACAACATTAAATGTTCACAGCAATTCTGGAATAAGATGCAGCTAATTAAGTAACAGCCCGACAGGATAGGTAATTTCCGTGAGAGTTAAGTAGCATCTAACTGATTTAAGCTTGCTGTTGCGACACTAAATGGCAAGTAATATTGAGTGTTTTCTTTTAAAAAGAACATGCAAATTAACAGTCAGTGCCCCCACACGAGCAGCTTAAACGAAAGACTTAAGCAACAAACTTGTTTTAAAAAGGTTTTTAGTTAAGCTCTTTCAGTTTAACCTAAATCATTTTACTTAAGCTTAATTTGGACAAAATTGAGCATATTACATAAATTGAACAGTTATTTTGCTAATTGTCAGTAAACCGATCTCCATTAAAAATAAGCCACTGAAAAAGGTGAATAACTTGCTTTATGACGTAGTAAAAAATGCAATATAAGACTAAACAATTTTGCAAACAATCATTAAAATAAGATACATTTTTGCACAAGAAGAGTTGGACAGGCAAGGATGTAATTATTTGAGCCATTGATTACTTAAATAAACTGAGTAACTTACTGGAACGCCTCGCTTCAATCTTTTTCTTAAAAACAGTCTGATGATAAAGTCTTCATTAAAAACTATAATTATAGATTTTATTGCTTTGCTTTAAAAGCAATTATTAGGTCTGTTCCCGTACTCTAAAGTTTTAGTCCAATTTACCAGTTTTTACTAGTTTTAGTCCGAGAAGCGTTCCCGTACACGAAAAAATGGTAAAAGAGAGTGCAATCAAGAGAGTAAAACATTTCCCCTCCTTGTCAAAAGTTGCAAGTTTTAGTCAGAGAAATTTCTTCGGGTAAAAATGGTAAAAGTGTCGAACAGCTTAAAATCAGCTGTTTACAAGTTAGCAAAGAAATTGCGATAGATCAAAACTTCTTTGATACTATTTGAACCCAGAAACATGGGAAAATGTGTTAAAACTAATATAAATTCTCAACTTGAGAATTAATTTCAATATAATTAAAAGTCTTAGGCATTTCGTCTGCAATGACGATGCTTCACATCAAGGCAATGCTGGACAAACTATCTTATTTGACAGTTTTTACAATTTTAGTCCGAGCAGCATTCCCGTACTTTTTTGTGTTTGTCTCTATTTTCGAAAGATTTTTTCTCATTCTCAGACTTTTGACAGTTTTACCATTTTTAGTCCAAAAAGTACGGGAACAGACCTATTATTATGAAAAAAATAAACAATGGTTATTTTTATAGGTTTTATTGCCATAAAAAAAAATAAAATTTTTAAAAAATTCAGCTAAAGTAAAAATTTTATAACTCATAAAAATGTTCCGATTTTACACCGATTTCAACAAAAACATAATAGAGACTAAATATTCATATTTCATTTATATTCTTTAGCGGCTTTCATCACAATAATTGCATACCATTACATCCGGAATTGTCTGCCAGACGCGCAATACGTTCTGTCTAAGTTTGTAAACATCCTTCGGCGATTTAGCTTCTTTTGCCAATTTCGCTAGGTCTTGAGTCTAAAAATTTTCTAAAGAATTCATATCTGGAAACTGTGCAGGTCACTTCAAATTCGAAAATTTTTGATCATGCAACCATTTTGAAAATATTTCAGCGATTTGCTTTGGGTCATTGTCGTGCTGAAAAATCACATTTTTAGACAAAAGCGCCTTTTTTTCTATAAAAACTGCCGAATTGTTTTGTAGAATGCAAAGATACAACCATATTTTTATACATATTCTCTTCTATTTTAAGCAAAGATTCAGCAACGTTCTTTGTTACACAGAATTCTTGATGCAATATTAAGTTTTTACTAAAAATATGTTGTAATATTTTCAATAATCAATTGAAAGTTCTGCATTGGCTGATTAGTTCAACTTTCAAGAGCACGCGTAAATTTTTATTCAATACTGTTGTATTTTTATTTTTTGTTATCAAAATAACATACAAACAAATAATTTAAGAAAGAAATGCGAAAGAAACGTAAAAATTTATTAAATTGCCATTACCGTGATTTGAACCATCGTAGTCGCGTAAGAATCGAACGCTCTAACCTCATGCAAAATTTCAACATATCGATTTTTGACTAAAAAAATACTAGTCAGTTTGTCTTGCCGTTTAGTCTTACACTGCAGGGAAGAAATATCAAAAATGTTGTTTCTACTAACTTAACATTGTTATCAGCATCCTTAACACTTAACTGGTACACATTGTCTGTGGTGGTCGCTTAAAAGCAAAAAGTTTTATTTCCCTCAATATTTCATTTTTAAAATAATCAAAAACAAAATACATACAACAAAAAAATTCACAAAATTCAGTCTAAATAAGAAAAAATACGTCATTTATGGCGTTCTTAAAAAAAAACGTACATTTATAACTAAATTTGTATTTTTTCAGACATACTTCTTTATTATGCAATCTCAAAAAAAAAAAAAAAATGTTTTGATCAAATCAAGAAACTTAATTCTGGAAATTTCGTTCAGAACACACATTTAGCAAGCAAATTTAAATTGTCTTTTCAAGAAATTCAAATCAAGCTACAAGTTTTGTTACTCTTTGAATGATTGTCGAGAGAAATATCTAAACCAGCTTAAAGAAATCTCTTGAGACCAAACATGCCAAACTTAATAAAAAAATAAAGTTTTGTTTTTTTTTTACGCTGCTCTGCACGTGTTCTCGCATGTGTCTGATGCTGAGTCTTGTTTGATGCTGAACTCTGTGTTAGCTGAGCATAAAAAGAGAAGTGTAGAGAGCAACTTTGAGTTTATTAAAACTCTCACAACACAAACGCATGAAAATAAGAAACGATCAAGCAATGCGTGGGATTGTATAATTCAATTCAGTTCAATAGAAGAGATAGCCCTATGTTACGCTGCATCAAAAATATGCTATTTTATTACTTATTTCATAAAAATCGACGCAGTACTTTTGTAGTTTAGCGTCAACAAAAAATGCATACTTCAATTCGATTTAAGAGAATAGATAGCGCTATGTTACGCTACAGCAAAAATATGATATTTTAAAACTTATTTCATAAAAATCGGCGCAGTACTTTTGTAGTTTAGCGTCAACAAAGAAGGTATATATATAAAAAGGTAAATCAATTCGATTTAATAGAATAAATAGCCCTATGTTACGCAGCAGTAAAAATATGATATTTTAAAACTTATTTTATAAAAATCGGCGCAGTACTTTTGTAGTTTAGCGTCAACAAAAAATGTATACTTCAATTCGATTTAATAGAATAGATAGCCCTATGTTACGCAGCAGTAAAAATATGATATTTTAAAACTGATTTTATAAAAATCGGCGCAGTACTTTTGTAGTTTAGCGTCAACAAAAAATGTATACTTCAATTCGATTTAATAGAATAGATAGCCCTATGTTACGCTGCAGCAAAAAAATATATTTTAAAACATATTTCATAAAAATCGGTGCAGCACTTTTTGAGTTTAACGGTAACAAAAAATGTTTACTTCAATTTCTTTTAATAGAATAGATAGCCCTATGCTACGCTGCAGCAAAAATATGTAATGTTACAACTTATTTCATAAAAATGAGCACAGTAATTTTTGAGTTTAACGGCAACAAAAAATGTAGACTTCAATTCGATTTAATAGAATAGACAGCCCTATGTTACGCAGCAGTAAAAATATGATATTTAAAAACATATTTCATAAAAATCGGTGCAGCACTTTTGGAGTTTAACTGTAACAAAAAAATGTATACTTTAACTCGATTTAATAGAATAGATAGCCCTATGTTACGCTGCAGCAAAAATATGATATTTTAAAACATATTTTATAAAAATCGGTGCAGCACTTTTGGAGTTTAACGGCAACAAAAAATTTATACTTCAATTCGATTTAATAGAATAGATAGCCCTATGTTACGCTGCAGCAAAAAAAATATATTTTAAAACATATTTCATAAAAATCGGCGCAGTACTTTTGTAGTTTAGCGTCAACAAAAAATGTATACTTCAATTTATTTTAATAGAATAGATAGCCCTATGCTACGCTGCAGCAAAAATATGTAATGTTACAACTTATTTCATAAAAATGGGCACAGTAATTTTTGAGTTTAACGGCAACAAAAAAATGTACACTTCAATTTAATTTAGATTGTTAGATAGGGCTTTTTTATGTTGTAGCAAAAATATGATGTTTTAAAACTTATTTCAAAAAAATCGAGCCAGTACTTTTCAAGTTTAACGTCAAAAAAAATGTAAACTTTAATTTTATTTAAGGGAATGGATAGCCCTATGTTATGATGCAGCAAAAATGTGCTTTTCTAAAACTGATTTCATAAAAGTCGACACAGTACTTTTGAAGTTTACTTAAAACAAAGAGGTACACTTAAATTTTATATAGTAGGATTTTGTATGATTTATATGAAAAAGTTTTTATATAGTATTTTAACCATTTGAAAAAGGACGGTAGTTTTCAACGGTCTTTCACAGTGACCTTTAAGCTATAAGATACCTGAAATGATACTGAAAAAATGATCGATTGTTGTTCTCATAGAGAAAATTTCTACGTTCTCCTAAGTTAGTTTAAATAAAAAAAATTTCTTTCAATTGGCTTAATTTTTGATAAATACACTGAAGTATTGCTTTTTTAAAATGGAGAAATTATCAAAATGTGAGTTACCTTTTGTTTTAAGCAAATACATTCCTCTAAGGACTCTTACATTTTAAAAATGTATTAAGGAGGCTTATAAAAGTAAAGCTTTCCCGTGCCAATTCAAGTCTCTGTTCAAATAAAAATAGTTTTAATACTTTTTTTGTCGTTTGCATTCAAGTCTTAAAATCAAAAATTGCATTCAATGGCTATATTGATCTTATAATTCAAGTTTGGTTTAAGACAAAAATTTGAGGTTTGATCTCACTATTTTGCCAACAAAAAACATTCTTATGCAAGAGAATTAAAAGTAAATAAGTTAAATGCTTTTTTTGTCCTTATAATTCATGTCTTAAAGTAGCACTTGCATTTAATAACAATAGTGTTTATACAATTCAAGTCTGGTTTAAGGCAAAAATTTGAGGTTTGAGCTCACTACTTTGGGAACAAAATAATATTCGTTTTATTTGCCATAGCATATGTTCAATGTCCTAAAGTAATAAAAGTAAACAAGTTTCATGGTTTTTGTCTATGGCATTTATGGCCATTTGCCAAATATGTCCAAAATAACCATTTGCATTCGATGGCTGTTTTGATGTTATAATTCAAGTTTGGTTTAAATCAATAACTAGACTTTTGATCTCACTACTTTGATAACAGAAAACAATCTAATATGAGAGTAATAAAAGTGAACAAGTTGTATGCTTGTTTAGTCTTTGGCATTCATGTTCAAAAATAACCATTTGTATTCAATGGCTGTATTGATTCTATAATTCAACGTAAGTTTTAGCTAAGGCAAACATGCAGGTTTTACTCACTTCTTGCGTAACACAAGAATATTCTTTTTATTTGCCATCGAATATGTTAACAGTAATAAAGTAATTAATACTTAATACAGTAAATAATAAAGTAAAACAGTATTAAAGTGAAGGAGTTTGATTCTTCTTTGGGTTTGGTATTCATGTCTAAAAATAACCATTTGCATTCAATGGCTATATTGTTGTTATAATTCCGGTTTAGTTTAAGACAAAATTTTATATTTGATGATGCTTGTTTTGTCCTTGACATTCATAGCTAAAAACAACTATTTTCATTTAATGGTTGTATGGATATTATAATTCAAGTTTGGTTTACAACAAAAATTCGAGGTTTGATCTCACTACTTTGGTAACAAAAAACAGTCTAATACAATAAAAGTAAACAAGTTCAATGCATTTTTTGTTGTTTTTTGTCTACGGCAAGCAAGTTTAAAAATAACCATTTGCATTCACTGGCTATATTTCTCTTATAATTCATGTTTGGTTTAAGAAAAAATCTAACAAAATGTAAATAAAGATATTTTGTTATATAGTTTGTTCTCGAAAAAATTTAATATTAATTTTGCTAATTTTTCCCTTCGTCAGTGGTTCCAGACTAATTGTTGGTTAAATTTTGATGTTTAGAAATTAAAACACTGAAAATTTTGAGCTTGTTGTATCCTTATCTCTAAAGGGCGGTATGACGTATGCACTAAAATCATGTGATAATTTGAAAATTACTTATTCTAGTTCATGCTCAATCGAATGCTTGGCTAACATGTTATTATATTCAGCACACAAGTTGAGGTTAGCGCAGCTCTTGAGTTATAGTATAGTTTAAAAATGATTACGTAAAATGCATCAAAATCAAACCGAAATTCTACTAACCCGTTTTTTAGTCTATTTTCCATGCCATTAACTTTTTCCACGCTGCTATTAGTGAGCTCTATAAACTTGCTGCTGACCGCAACTAGATGTTTGGAATACATTTTTCATGGTTGTTGTGTTGTAATTGCAATCAAGTGATTTGCTTCAACAGCAATTAGGTGGTTGTACAACTGCTGAAGAACTGTAGAAATCAACAAAAGTTAAAGTTAGAAAAAAATGAACGACTACTCATCGTTTTGAACTTTGATCGAGTTGTTTATTGCGCAAGTTATTGAATTTTCCCACACAAGTTATTGAATTCATGCAGAAAAGTTACTTTTTTGTGTCAGATGGGATTTGAACCGTAAGTTTTCGCTTTATAAAATTAGCATCAAATGCTTTATTCAGTCAAAACCCACTTTCCTTCTTTGCTTGAGGCATAATATAAAATATTTTAAAATGTTTAAAATTTAGAGTATTTTACAAAATATATACTGAAATGCTAGCAGCTTTGCTGCACTTATTTCGAAACCAACATCAAAACTGCTCAATAAGAAATAAGTTTTAATTATTCTCTCATGGTATTCGTTCAAGGTGACATAGAATTTACAATTTTATATTTACAACAATTTTAAAAATATGTTTACAATAACGTATTTCTAAGCTTTATTTAAAACATTTTTCAAAATTTGAAAAAAAAAAAATATACTGAAAAGACAAGGAAAATATCCTTTGGATGGTTTAAGAGTTGGATATGTTATTTTGAGCACAAGATCTGCATTTGTATTTGTTGCAGATTACAACTGATTTTTTTATTTTTTATTTTAAAAAATAAAATAACAACAATCAATCCACCTATAAGAAATCATTAGCTAGACAACTCTATCGTTAAAACATTCGTCAACTCAACTGCAGTCTTCTGTGATGAGAAATATTCACTTACTTAAGAAGCTACTTAAAGCAATTTTCGGCAAAACCAATGAAGAATTATAGGTTTCTTTCTGAACTTAGTTTTTTTTTTTATTTATATGCAAATTGTAACATTTCCAAAAGTTGACTTTATTGACATTTTTAGAGTTTTGTTTTAATTTTCATTCAGGATCACTGAAATCTTAAAAAAAACCGAAGAAATATCTTTAAAAAAATGTTAAAGAAGACATGTAGAAAGAAATGAAATCACAAAAACCATATTTTTTGACTTGATTTTACAGTTCTTCAAAATTGCCTAAAAATTACAAATTTTTTGAAAGTAAAATGATAGGCTATCTTTCGAGAAAAATTATTGTAAAGTGGCATAACATACCTTTTCCCAAAAACCAAATGTTTTAGTTTTATTTATGATTCTATAAAATTTCCACAAAATTATTTATTACTCTTCCAGGTACATTTTTGGTAAATTTCATAAGTTTCCTTTTTTGATTTTTTTTTAGAATTTAACACTGCATCCAACTGATTCAATGTATCGGTATATTATAGAAAAGCCCTTTTTTCGCTGCAGAGTTAAAGTTAAGATTGTATAACATTTTTAAAAAATGTTAAGCAAATTTTTGATATATTTTAGATATTGATATTTTTTTTCAATAGACATTAAAAGTAATATTCTGCACTTTTTTAAATAATTTTTCTCTCGAAATTAGAAAAAGTAACAAATTTGCTTTAACATTTTTCGAAGAGTTCTTGATATTTTGTAAAAAATATGGAACCTCTCTTTTTCAATTTTCGGTAGAAAAATTTTCATAATTGAACTGATTGGTACAAAATTTTCCTCAAAGCTCTGCTAAACAGGAAAGTTTCCTTATAAATAACCGTTTTAGCAGCAAATACTCGACATTTAACGATAATATGCTTATTTCATTGAAATTTCATCAAAAATTACTAATTTTCATCTGAGGGAAATTTTTTGGGAAATTTTTGGGAAATTTTCGGAAAAAGTTTTTCGAAAAAAAAAACACAAAAATATGATATAAAAACAAATAAATATTAAAAAAAAATTAAAGTTTCTATGTTAAAGCAAATAAATATTGTGACGAGATCTTAATATAAAAATATCCCAACTGGGAAATTTAATTGGAAACAAATTTTGTTTTTAAGTTATTTTAAAATTATTTGAAAAATGTTTATTTTTAACTAAGGGAAATTTTTGGAAAATTTTTGGGGACATTTTTTTTGGAATATTTTCTGAAAATTTTTGGGTTAAAATTATTAAATAAAAATGTCATCGCACTAATTTTTTTTATTTTTTTGAAAAATTTGTTCATTTAAATCAATAACAAAAAATTTTTAAATCACTTAAGTTATTCCTATTTTGTTAACAAAGTTGTTTCCATGTTAAAGTAAAAAAATATTGTCATGGGAACTTGACATATAAAATATCCCAATAGGGGAATTTAAGTCAAAAAACATTTTCAACATAAATTAAATATGTCATAATGTTATTTTAAAAATCTTTGAAAAATGGATGTTTTGGATGAGGGAAATTTTTGGGAAATTTTCGAAAAATTTGAAGTAATTTTTTTGGGAATATTTTCTGATAATTTTTGAGTTAAAATAATAAAAAAAAAAAAGCCATTGTACTTGAAATGGACCCACTTCCACTTTGCTATATTGTTTTTTTATGACATAAATAAATTTTTTTCATTTTTCATTTTTAACAAAAAAACTTTAAAGCAACTCATTCATGGTTTCTTAAACAAATTTCTTTCTTTATTAAAACAACTAAATATTTTCAAAGAAACTTGACATAAAAAATATCCCAACTGGGAAATTTTAATAAAAGCACCATTTTCAACATAAATAAATTTTTTCAAAATTTTGTTTTAATGTTATTTTAAAAATCTTTGAAAAATAATTACTTTTAATAGAGGGAAATTTTTGGGGAAATTTTAGAAACATGCTTTAGGGATATTTACGGAAATTTCCCAGATCAAAATATAAATAAAAAAAAAATTGCACTTAAAATGAACCCAAACTCTATAACTTTGTCAAGTTTTTTAATTGACACCAAATTAATAAAAAAATAAAAATTACTTAAAAGTAATTCCTGGAATGTTAAACAAATTTCTTTATAAATAGCCCAATTCATAAAATATCCCAATAGGTGAAATTAAGTAAAAGAATTATTTTCAACATAAATAAAATATTTCATAATGTTATTTGTATATTTTTTAAAAAATCTTTGAAAAATGCATATTTTGGATAAGGGAAATTTTTGGGAAATTTTTGGGAAATTTTTTGGGAATATTTTCTTAGAATTTTTGAGTTAAAATTATAAAATAAAAAAGCCATTGTACTAGAAATAGACCCACTTCCATTTTGCTATATTGTTTTTTATTGACATAAATACATTTTTTTCATTTTTCATTTTTAACAAAAAAACTTTAAAGCAACTTAAGCCATTCTTGGTTTTTTAAACAAATGTATTTCTATATTAAAACAACTAATTATTATCCAGGAAACTTGACATAAAAAATATCCCAACTGGGAAATTTTATTAAAAGCATCATTTTCAACATAAATAAATTTTTTCAAAGTTCTGTTTTTAAGTTATTTTAAAAATCTTTGAAAATAGCTACTTTTAGCTAAGGGAAATTTTTGGGAAATTTTCGAGATATTTCAAAAACATGCTTTGGGGGTCCCAATAGGTAAATTAAGTAAAAACAATATTCTCAGCATAAATAAAATATGTCATAATGTTATTTTTTTGTATTTTAAATGTATCTTAAATCTTTGAAAAATTGATATTTTGGATGAGGGAAATTTTTGGGAATTTTTAGTTAAAGTTGTGGGAATATTTTTTGGAAATTTTAGAGATTAAATAAAGTATTAAATAAAAAAGTCATCTTACTTAAAATGGACTCAAACACTTAAGTTTCTTATTTTTTTTTTTTTTTTTTTTATTTTGTGTTGTTCAACTGTAGAAATATTGTTTGTTAAGACTTTCAAAATGCAAAAAAATTTATTTTGGCAATTTTTTAATATCTGCTACACAACACCCCCAAACACGCCTTACTTTTACATCGGCAACACTTGCCACTCGCCACTTGCCACTAGCCTTCCATGTCACTAGCCTTCCTTGTCTCACTTCCTACTGTGTTTGCTTGGCTTCTTTAAAATATCCACCTGACATATATAAATTTTGTCGCCTGCAGTTTAAGTGAAAGGAAGGAAATGTTGCTTTAAAAATAAAAATAAAAAATAAATTATATTTTTCAACAACAACGTGCTGCAAAAATTTTGTATATTTTGATTTTATAAAAAAGTTGCAGTTCATCAAATAAAGCACCAACAGCTTCCGGTGAAGTGCAGCTATTTAGATAGCAGCATGTTTTTTTTTAAGAAAATGCTTTTAATGACTTTTTTGCCAACCGCACAGGTTGAAAGTTGAACTGCATTTTTGCGCATAGTCGGCGTGCTAATTGAAGCACGTATGCAAAAACAAAAAAAAAAAACTGAGAAAAAATGCATAAAAAAGCAATCAAAGCCAAGCAATGAAAATTGAAAAATGCCAGCAATCAAATGGCAGCTTTTAGCTGCGAACTTAGCTGTGAGCAGTTGCAACTGCGCACAGCTCAGTTTGAATCTGTGAGAAAGTTGAAGGTGGCCAGAGTTTGTCGATGAGCAGCACAAATTATGATGGCGATTTTCAATTAAATTTTGCATGCAATGCAAGGCATTTCAGTGGGTGCTGAAATGTTATTTAAAACTTTGTGTGAGTTTTTATAAAAATGCAAAAATTTTAAAAATTTGTATTTTTGGAAAATTCAAAAAAATTAATTTATTTTTCGTTTTTGTTGTCTTATAATTTATTTATATATAAATAAATAATTCATATTAATTATATATAAATAAATTTCATAGAAATTAACTTTGTGTTTATATGAATGTATTTAACTTATAAAATTATTAAATATTTATAAAAAATTTACACAATATTAGCTTTTAAATAAATGGAGTTAATAAAATTTTTATGATTTTTTTTTTTTACGAACAATTCCCATAACTTTTGCATATCTATCCAGTTAAGCGTTTAACGCAACATCTGATTGTAATGCATTAACTTCGTAACATTATTGCAACCGGTTGCAATTTTATGCTTGACGTTTAGTCCAAAAAAAACAAAAACAAAAACCAACACCAACAATTATTCAGCGCTATACTCGATCTCGCTCTACTGTGACGACCACTAAGCAATGACAAATGAACTGTCAAAATAAATTGCATCGAGCAATTTATCTAGATTTTATGCAACGCCCAAGTTTTGGTATGACGGCAATCATAAAACTAAAATATTTATTATTTTATATTTATGGAAATTTCTCCAAGTTGCTTGCTTGCTCTGCTCACAATCATCAATGCTGCCTAAAAAATCAACAGGCTGTGAGACAACTTTTGCTTTCATCTATCTGTTGGCTGGCTGCTTCATTTTTATTAATTAGGTTTCTTCCATAACACTGTTATTTGCTTACATTTGTTGTTTTTTTTTTTTGCTTTTTTTCAATGTCAAGTAATCAATTTTTGTATTGATTTTTTTTTTATCATTGATTTTTTTTTTTAATTTTTTTTTATATGATTTAAATGCTTTCAATTTCAAGCTCGTTTTGCTGGAAACATTCGCTCATGCTGTGCAGTAATTGTCGTTAATTTTATTGAATTTGATTTTAGGAGATCGAAATTAATTTTGATCATTTAACTTTTGATTATTTATAAGCCATTTTATGATTATCGATTTAAGTGATTTTCTCTTTAGCTGCCGTAATGATTAATATAAGGCTTAGCTTCAGCTAAGCTTAGTGCAGTTATTTTTCAATTATCTTTTAATTTTGCCAATACAACGTAAGAGTCTTATGGTAACTGTTTTAGATTAATTTTTGATTTATTTCGGTTTTTATTTTGTTATTAAAATAAAGTTTATTGATTTTTTTAAATGCTTATTGAAATCATTCACTTAGAGCCAGTGCCTTTTTATATCATAGAGCAGTCGAATTTGTTTAAAATGCATATTTTTGTAAAATTATTTTGCAATTTTTTACATTTCTTGACAGCAAAACAAAACAAAAACATTATAAAAAAAAAAAATAAAAAAAAAATTAAAAAATATTAGCCTTACCTAAAATATCCTATATAGGGAGGCAAAAAAAACCAAGTTTCTATAAAACACCATTTTCAGCAAAAACTCAAAAGTTTACTATATATTTATTATAATTCTATAAAATTTGCTTAAAATTTCAAATTTTCGGCTAAGGGAAATTTTTGGAAAATTTTTGGGAAATTTTTAATTTGTTCCTAGGACGTATTTTTGAGTGCAAATTACTATTATTTTATGCAAAACTTTGCATACAGGCTACTAAACAGGGAAATTTTTCTACCCAAACAGGGAAATTTTAATAACACCATCCTATTGCATGTCAAAATACTTACAGGCCTGTTTATAACTCAAGTCTTTCTAAAAAAAATTTGTTTTCATGGCAAGAACAATACTCAGGACATTTCATATAAAATTTCCTTAACAGCACAGTTTCTTTATAAAACACCATTTTTGACAAAAAAGTTTAAAAAATAACAATACATAATAATTTTTTTTTAAATTTTAAAAAATTTCCATCAAAAAGTAAAATTTTGACTGAGGGAAATTTTTGGGAAATTTTCGGGAAATTTGCAGGAAATTTTTTAAATAAATTTTAAAGGCAACATTGAACAAAATGTTAGAAAAACTTGAAAAAACCTTCTAAAAAATAAAAAGAAAATGTTGCTCGTAATCAGATAAATCAATAAAAAATATTTTAAATGAAGACAAGTTTGTGCAAATGTTTGGGAAATTTTTGGGAATTTTTCGGAAAATTAGCTTACAATTTTTTAAATACATTTTTGTAGAAAATGAAAAGCTCATTGTAGCTTTGCATAAGCCTTACAAAAAAGGTGAACAATTTTGTTCCTTATCAGGGAAATTTGAAGACAAGCATCTATTTTTCGCATCTTTACTCCTCATCTAAACTCCTTTGGATTCGGTTACTGTGATTTTCAAGACAAGGAAAGTATAAATTTTTAAAAAATTTTTTTAACAGGTAAATTTTTTTTCAACACAATTTTCAACAAAAAGTAAATATGAGTTATAAAATTGTGGCAGTTTACTTTGTTTATTTAAGTTTATAATTCTTAAAAAACATATTTTTTAGTAAATATATTATAACTTTTTCAACACAATTGTCGGGAAATTTTCAGGAAATTTTATGCATAAATTTTTGAAAGCAACGAAAAAACTATTGTTAGATTAATTTTGCATAAACCTTTCTTAATACGAGAAAAATTTTGTTCCCAACCAGGGAAATTAAAAAAACATCCGAATCTTTTTCTTCATTCGGGAAATTTGTTCAACACAATTTTTAGCAATAAAAAAATTTTCATGATTTTGTATGTAATTTTTTAAAATTTCACCTAAAATTTTCAAATGAAAAATTTCAAAAAACTTGAAAAATTGTCGGGAAATTTTCAAGAAATTTTTCATATTAATTTTTGAAAGCAACGAAAAATCCATTGTTAGAGTAATTTTGCACAAACCTTTCTTAATAGTAGAAAAATTTTGTTCCCAATCAGGGAAATTAAAAAAACATCCGAGTCTTTTTCTTCATTCGGGAAATTGGTTCAACACAATTTTCAGCAATTAAAAAAATTTTCATGATTTTGTATGTAATTTTTTAAAATTTCACCAAAAAATTTTATATAAAAAAAATTTGAGAAATTGTCGGAAAATTTTCAACAAATTTTTCATATTAATTTTTGAAAGCAACGAAAAACCCATTGTTAGAGTAATTTTGCACAAACCTTTCTTAATAGTAGAAAAATTTTGTTCCCAATCAGGGAAACTAAAGAACAACCGTTTTGCATTGCAAAACTACCTTTATTCGAGACTTTTACTTTATTCGGAAAATTTTTTCAACACAATTTTCAGCAATAAGAAAATTTTCATGATTTTGTATGTAATTCTTTAAAATTTCGCAAAAAAAAAATTATTTTTTAAATTAAGCAAAGAAATAACCATTGTTAGAGAAACTTTGCATAAACCTTTCTTAATACGAGAAAAATTTTTTTTCCCAATCAGGGAAATTAAAAAAAAACATCCGTGTTGCATTGCAAAACTACTTTTATTCGAGACTTTTACTTTATTCGGGAAATTTTTTCAACGCAATTTTCAGCAATAAGAAAATTTTCATGATTTTGTATGTAATTCTTTAAAATTTCGCAAAAAAAAAATTATTCTGTGTAAGGAAAATTTTTGAGAAATTGTCGGGAAATTTTTGAAATACATACATTTTTGAAAGCAACGAAAAAACCATTGTAAGAGAAACTTTGCGTAAACCTTTCTTAATACGAGAAAATTTTTTTTCCCAATCAGGGAAATTAAAAACAAAACATCTGTTTTGCATTGCAAAACTACCTTTATTCTAGTCTATGACTTAAGTCGTTCCTTTTTACTGTCAAAAGAGTTTTTTTTCCATGGCAAGAAGCTTTGTATAAAATTATCTTAAAGGGCAATTTTTTTAAACTTAACACAATTACAAGCGAAAAGCCAAAATGTAATGATTTTGTGTGTAATTCTATATAATTTTCGTTAAATAATTAATTTTTGTCGAGGAAAATTTTAGGGAAATTTTCGGGAAATTTTCAAAAAATTTTTGGAATCAATTTTTTAAGGCAACGTAAAGCTCATTGTTAAAGACACTTTGTATAAACTTTACAAAAAAGTTAAACAATTGTATTCCTAATCAGAGAAATTTTAAACAAGCATCCATTAAATGCATCTAAACATATTTGTTCGAGTTTATGACTTAAGTCATTTGGTTACTGTCTATCAAAAATGTTCTCATGGCAAGGAAAAATAATTTTATAGGACACTTTCTTAAAATTTCTTTATCAGGGAAATTTTTTTAACCCCATTTTCAGCAAAAAGTAAATATTTTTGGATTTTGTATGTAATTCTGTACAATTTCTCAAAAAAAAATTTTAAATGAGAGAAATTTTCGGGAAATTTGCGGAGGACCCATGATAATCAAGCGCACTTCAACTGAGCTATTAGTTACGATAAAATAAATAATTCTTTAAAATTTCGCAAAAAAAAAATTATTTTGTGTAAGGAAAATTTTTGAGAAATTGTCGGGAAATTTTTGAAATACATACATTTTTGAAAGCAACGAAAAAACCATTGTTAGAGAAGCTTTGCATAAACCTTTCTTAATACGAGAAAATTTTTTTTCCCAATCAGGGAAATTAAAAACAAAACATCTGTTTTGCATTGCAAAACTACCTTTATTCTAGTCTATGACTTAAGTCGTTCCTTTTTACTGTCAAAAGAGTTTTTTTTTTCATGGCAGGAAGCTTTGTATAAAATTATCTTAACGGGCTATTTTCTTTAAACTTAACACAATTACAAACGAAAAGCAAACATTTTATGATTCTCTGTGTTATTTTATATAATTTTCGTTAAATAATTAATTTTTGTCGAGGGAAATTTTTGGGAAATTTTCGGGAAATTTTCAAAAAATTTTTGGAATCAATTTTTTAAGGCAACGTAAAGCTCATTGTTAAAGAAACTTTGTATAAACTTTACAAAAAAGTTAAACAATTGTATTCCTAATCAGAGAAATTTTAAACAAGCATCCATTAAATGGTGGTGACCGTGGCATGCAGGTTAAGTGTGTGGCTTAGCATGCTTGGAGCCCGGGTTCGATCCCCAGCCGCGGCGAAAAGTTTTTTTTCAATAAAAAAATTTTTCTGATCGGTCACCACCTCTCTGCAGACAATGGCAAACCTCAGAGAGTAAATAATGCCATGAAAAGCTTCTTGAGAACATGAACTTTAGCCGTTCGGAGTCGGCATAAAACATGTAGGTCCAGTTCTCGGTCAATTGTGTGCAAACATTTAATAACACACACAACACAATTGATCATAAGAAGCTCGGTCAAAGTCCTTTCAAGGGCTGAAATGGCCAATTTGTTTTTTTTTTTTTATCCATTAAATGCATCTAAACATATTTGTTCGAGTTTATGACTTAAGTTATTTGGTAACTGTCCATCAAAAATGTTCTCATGGCAAGGAAAAATAATTTTATAGGACACTTTCTTAAAATTTCTTTATCAGGGAAATTTTTTTTAAACCCCATTTTCAGCAAAAAGTAAATATTTTTGGATTTTGTATGTAATTCTATACAATTTTTCAAAAAAAAATTTTAAATGAGAGAAATTTTCGGAGGACCCACGTCCTCCGCATGATAATCAAGCGCACTTCAACTGAGCTATTAGTTACGATAAAATAAATATTGCAAAACACATTTCAGAACTATTGCTCTCGTTCTGAGTTATATCGAACCTGTCCTGTGATAGGTTAAATAAGAACTGTCACAGGATCGATTACGTAAAGATAATTGACCCTGCTTTCACCGTACAGGTAAGCACTGTGAATACTTAGGAGTGGCTGGAGATTAAGTAGCCAGGCTGTCCGTCGCATGTATCAATGAATCTGTTTAAGTGTTATGTGTACGTTGATTCTCTACTTCTATTGATGGAAGGTAGTTCTCGCTGAGGCTGAAACCAAAGTGAATTAGTTTATGTCTGCTATTAGGGATTGCGATACACAAATAGGGATTGGCGTGGTAAGGGACATGACGGTGATGATGTTGCTCAAGAGCAAGTTATCACGAGATCAACTTCCTTATATGAGCCTGGAAAGTGTAGGTCTCAGGTACGTGACTGAAATGCAATATCAGAATGAACTTCTTGGTGCACCTAGAAGTTAACGGAGCGTCCATTGACTTTGGTAGGGCGAGTACGCAAAATTTAAGGAATGGGTATCCGTCTTATGAATGGAGGACTATTTTTTGCTTGTACAACTTATGATCGCCTGGGGGCGACATATTCAGTACTGATGTGGGCCACCGGAAGATACTCTCTTATCAGAGAGTTATCTTGATTGGCTGTATACCGGTTTGCCCAACGGTCTCTACGGATGCCTTCAACTTGTGATGAGAATGCTTACCTTAGATTTGGTAGTAATGCTTACAAGCATGGATTATCGAATTCGGAAGAGGCTGGCCTTGTTGGCGTTTGATTAGTCTCCAGACGTGGTAGATAGGGTTATGAGATCTTCAGAGATAAAAGATATGCTTAAACTGCGTGCTACGTCTAGATGGCAATCTAGACGATGTTACACGCAAAGAAATTTTTCGTTTATCGTAACTGAAAAATTCACCAACTATACTTCGTTTGCAAACTGTATTTGCTGCAAACGAGTATTCAGTTGTCATCAACTTAAAAAATTCTTGCTTGAAACGAAAAACATCGAACTTAATGAAATTTTATCATTGTTTTGGAAGTTCAAGTTTAGCCGAGCGTGCTGGCGTTCGAGTGTAGGAACTTGAGTGACCTGGGTTCAATTCCCAACAGGAACACCAAATATTTTTTTTTTTTTAATTAATGTTTTTTATTATTATTTTTATTATTCTTATTTTGACGGTTCCTTTTGACCAAGCAGTTAATGAAACAGAATTACAATTTCAATAATTAAATTAAAATGTTTGATACTTACACAGCCAAGAATCGAACCCACGTCTCCCGCGTGCCAGTCTAGCATGCATCCATTGAGCTATTGTGAGATATTGTCTAGAATGAATTTTTTTAGAATACAAATGTGTATGTCATAAGAAATGGATCTTTTTTCTACAAATGAAGTTTTCAGTTGAACAAAACAAATTTTTCGGTTGCTGCAATTTAAAAATCACTGCCGTTTATGACAAACAAAATGAATTTCTTGCAACTAAATAACGTGTTTCACGCAACTAACCATTATTATGCCAACTGTGCAAACGTTTACAAACAATGATTTGAAGCATGACAAACGAAGTTCGTGTGCAGCAAACTGGCGATAAACGCTTTTTTTCTCTGCGTGTAGAGTCAATACGGTTAAATATCCTACCGAATTTATACGTGACATGACTTTCATGGAAGATCGTTCGAAGTTTTGGGTCTCCCAAAGTCTGGGTTTCCTGTTGACTAGCGATGTTGCTATTAATGCTGTTTTGCTTCAGTGGAATATCAGTTCAACTGAAGGATGCCACTGTGGATTAATTCTTGCAGATTGTTGCAAGACATGTATTATGCAAATGTCTTATTTTGTAAGACGTTCAAGATTTAGGTTTCATGGGCATTTTTCAGGTACATCCAGAAAAATACATCCCTTATATAAAAACATGAAATATATTCAGTTTTTTCCCTATTTTATAAACTGTTTTGTGACACTCGTCTTGTACACGCATTTTATGAATTTAATTCACAAAAATTATGATTGATGCGTATTTTCCTTTGTATGATTTCATGGCATTTACGAAATTTTTTTTATTGGTTAATGCAACTTGTGCACACACTTTATGAACTTTAAACACTAAGCTTATGAAATATGCATGTTTTCGTGTTTTTTTGCTTTTGTGTAAATTGTGGTTTTAGTTTCAACTCATGTAAGTTTTTTTGATAAATTTACAAATTTTATAATATTACGATAATTTGTAGGCATACGATAATATATTCTATGGAATACTTGATCGTTAATGGCATAAATTAAAACATTGCCGTTTAGCTTATGTTAAGAATTGCATAATCTAGCATTAGTGTTCAATCTACAAGTACTGTGCCCAATACTTTTTGCTGGCAAACGCATTAACGGTTAAGCAAGTAACCTTCAGCTTAATTTAAAGCTTCGATAGGCCAAAGTTTTTGCATGTCTAATAAATTTCTGTTTAAAGAACTCAAAAAAAAAACCCAGCTGGCGCCGTTACTGATTGCAAAATTTCAAGAAAAATTTCAAGAACTTGTTAAACACGCAACCCAAAATTCTAAATGTTGACAAGTTCTAAAATTAAGAAATACTAAGTCGGCCAGACACTAATGAAACAAGTTGTTGCCAAACCTGGTTAGAACGTTTGCAACATGTACAGTTATAATAGTTTTTTTGGCTAACTTAATTTGCAAATTCAATTTTTGCGGTAATAAGCATAAAATTAAGTTATAGCTCAAAAACCATTTCCATTTTTTTTTTTTTGTATTCAACATTACATTGAGTTGGCAGTTTATTGAACTACTTTGAATTATTTAAGTGCTTGATTAACACGGATAACAATCTTGAAAGCTGGTGCAAATTGCAACTGCCAGTGTTGCAAATAATGCCAATTAGAACGTGTAGTAAAAATGTTTGAAAGCCGGTAACGGTTGAACGAACACATGGCAAGCTAATGAAACTTAGATAATAATTATGAGGCCAAGCTTTAAGTTTATTTATTTTTTTTTTAAATAAAAATCTGCAAATAGTAAAGCAAATTGTTAAATTTTTATACATTTTAAATAAAACCACAAGCAGCTAAATTTAATATTAAATTAATTAAACTGCACTGCTTGTTTCAAGTATTTCACGATTTTTGTTTTTTTTTTTTCAAATAATCTTTAAACGCAACAAAGCCTAAAAATAGACTTATAACAAATAGCACTGATTTTAAATTTTTCAAAATTTCCAAGGTTTTTCCCCATCATTAATAATGTAGAAAATTTTATACTAATCATATGAAGACCAACATTCTACTACAAGTTTATTGGTTCGACTCAGTCATTAGCGTTTCTTTAACATTTATTAATTGATATCTCACTGAGCGCTAACTTGCTGATCGATGGCATCATTTGTCGAAATAGACCCTGTGAATGCAGTTAGTTTCGATTTAAATAATCAAATTTGTATCAAAACCTTGCTTGGCTGTCAAAAATTTGAACTTTGACGTCATTTGCACAATTAATAATAAAAACAAAAATACTAGAACCTTTATCAGGTTTTGTTAATTAATTTTAATTAAACATCTCAAAAAAAGCATTGAAATAATTACTATCAGTTGAATTTGTAGTGCAACAAATGCAAAAAATAATTACAAAAAAATTCGAAAATTTTTTAAAAAGGCCATGGCTGTGTGTTCGAAGTGTGCGGCATGCGAGCCAACGAACCTCATAAGACCCGGGTTGGAATAACCATCTGACGCAGAAAGTTTTTTCAACAGAAATTAAATCTTCCGTCAACTCTCTGCAAACAATGGCAAACCTCAGAGAGAAAACAATGACATGTAAAGCTTCTGAAATGAACTATGTAGGTTCATTTCTCGATCAATTGTGTACAAATATTTAATAGCACACACCACACAATTGATCAAAAGCAGCTCGGTCTTAGTCCTTTCAAGGACTGAAATGGCCAATTGGTTTTGACGTAGAATTACGTCTTACAGCGCGGTTTGTATGGGGTCGTTTTAATAGATTTTTTCAAGGCCATGAAACTTTTTTGACGAATACTTTAGGGTATACCTATAGCCTTTAGTACTCATCGTTCACAGATAATATATATGCCAAAATATCAGATATATCCTGCTCTAAATGAATATCTTATTTTGGATGTTGTCACTTTTATATTAAAGTCACAAAATAGTAAAATATAAGAAGATATTTGCATGTGTTTATATAAGAAAGGCAATCATCAGCTGTTTATGCTGTGCCTGCTGTTTTTTTTTGTTTTTGTTTGTATTGTTTTTGTTTTATACAAACTGATTCGCAGGTTTCTTCATTGGGTTCTATTTTAGTGCTCTATTTTAACACAAAATGGCATTCACAACCTCTTTTCAACTCATTCAATGAACTCAAATAGTCAAACTTAACGAAATGGGTCTGTGATCCGGTTAGATTTAACTCTTATGAAAAAAAAACGAATTGATCATATTTCGTTTTATGCTTTTACCCAATAGATGGCGTCAAATTTTAATTATTGCTTTTAATGCAAATAAATTTGGATGCCAAATCCCAATAGCACTAGTGAGTGTAGCTCGAAAACTATACATTGGATAGAGACGAAAGTGTAGCTCGCAAACTAAATATCGGACAGAGACGAAAGTGGCACTAATGGAAAGGACATGTGCTCAGCGTGATAATAAGTTTATAATTGAGTGTTATCAATATATTTGCTAATTTTCGGAAGATCAATAAAAAATACATGCAAAATGAACCAAACAATCTGACCATAGATACAAAGTAGAAGAGTTTACAACTTAAACGGAATTCTACGTCAACACTTACCATACTATCAAAACTGTTTCATTATACCCTAAACCTGAAAGGTCAGGGTATATTAACTTTGTGCAAACGTTTGTAACGCATAGAACGAAGCGAGTCCGGTATAGAAAAGTATATATATTCTTGATCAGCGTCACCACGTGAGTCGAGCTATCCATGTCCGTCCGTCCGTCCGTCCGTCCGTCCGTCCGTCCGTCCGTCCGTCCGTCTGTCCGTCTGTGTGTTGTCCGTATACACAGGATAAGAAGAAGGAGTCGAGATAATTGGATGAAACTTGGTACACATGGTCACAAGCCCCCAAGGATCACTATTGAATATTTTTGGAATCCGCCTACGGACACGCCTACCTCCCGTACAACGCGAAAATTGAAAACTGCATAACTCAGCTTATAATTACCCTACAACAATAAAATTGGGTATGTATGTGTTTTATATTAACACAAAGATGTCTTTGAAAAATGGACGTCATCCGCTTACGGACACGCCCACCTCCCATACAACCCAAAAATTGAAAACTCAATAAATAAGCCTCTGTTCAACCTACAGAGCTAAAATTTGGCACATGTGTTTGTTATGACAAAACAAAGACGGTTTTGAAAAATGGACGTCATCCGCTTACGGACACGCCCACCTCCCATACAACCCAAAAATTGAAAACGCAATAAATAAGCCTCTGTTTAACCTACAGAGCTATAATTTGGCACATATTTTTTTTCTAACAAAACAAAGATGGTTTTGAAAAATGGACGTCATCCGCTCACGGACACGCCTACCTCCCATACAACGCGAAAATTGAAAACTGCATAACTCAGCTCATAATAAGCCTACAACAATAAAATTTGATATGTATGTGTTTTATACAAACACAAAGATGTCTTCGAAAAATGGACGTCATCCGCTCACGGACACGCCCACCTCCCATACAACCCAAAAATTGAAAACGCAATAAATAAGCCTCTGTTTAACCTACAGAGCTAAAATTTGGCACGTATGTTTTTTATGACAAGACAAAGATGGTTTTGAAAAATGGACGTCATCCGCCTACGGACATGCCTTTTTCCCATATAACCCAAAAAGTTTTAAACTCAATAAATAAGGTTATATTTGTCATAGAGAAATTCAATTTGGTATGCATGTATTTTATACCAAAACTAAGGTGTGTTCAAAAATTGGAAGTAATCCGTCCATGAACACGCCCACTTCCCATAGCGAAAGCACAATAAAGGCATTAACTGTGAGCTACAGGAATAAAACTTGGTATGTGTACATTTTTCATCAACATTTAAATGCATATAAAATATAGGCTTCATCCGCCCTTGGAGACGCCCATTTACAATAAAAATTTTTTGTTTTTGAAAAGTGGGTTTAGGGTATTTCATAGTCGGCCTAGACCGACTTTAGACTTTCTTTACTTGTTTTTTTTTATAATGGGGTTGGTAAGACTCGAAGGAATGAGGAGCCATCATAGGCAGCCTTACAGCAGGACGAGTATGTGTCAGAAAGTGTTTCAGTGACTCCTGGTAAAATTTCGTTTACATTCCATCCTCCATTTTTAGAAAAAATGTGTTGGATTGTTCTTTAGATGGGTTTCTACCTTAATCCAAAAAACAAAACAAACAAATTGGCCAATTCAGCCCTTGAAAGGACTTTGAGCGAGCTTCTTATGATCAATTGTGTTGTGTGTGTTATTAAATGTTTGCACACAATTGACCGAGAACTGCACCTACATGTTTTATGCCGACTCCGAACGGCTAAAGTTCATGTTCTCAAGAAGCTTTACATGACATTATTTACTCTCTGAGGTTTGCCATTGTCTGCAGAGAGGTGGTGACCGATCAGAAAAATTTTTTATTGAAAAAACACTTTTCGCCGCGGCTGGGGATCGAACCCGGGCTCCGAACATGCTAGGCAACACACTTAACCTGCATGCCACGGTCACCACTCTCCCCTCTTCTAACCACATAAATTGTGTGAGCTCGGGTAGGTTAAGGTCAGTACATTCTTCATATGCCATTTATTGAGATGAGAGTTAATAAGATAATCAAAAGAAGACCCACCCGTTACAGGTGCTGCCCATAGATGAGTGTGTTGTTGAGTGTTTTTACCAGAACAACTAGAGTTCTGAAAGATTAAGATAGATTATTTTTAATTTTTTTTTTCACCCAAAATATTGAAGACCATCGGGGTAATTTTTAAACTTTGTAAAAATTCTGTTTTTTAACTTCCTGTTCTAACCATTACTAATGATATTTAAGTGATTTTTAATCGAAAAAATGAGAGGACAAGACGTCATGAACGAAATTCTTTTTATTTGTATACTTCGAAACTTAATTGTTTGATCAATTTTTTTTTTTTTTAATTAATGAATAAATTAAGTTTTGAAATAAGCATGGTGAAATTCAGGTTTAAAGGCTCATGTTATTTCTTTATAGATTATTATAGTATACAATTCGCGCTTGCAAAAACTTTTTGTTTCATAGTTTTGATTTGAAGAACCTAGATGCAATCCTCAACAAGATCTGAGTTACTATATTTTATATTTTCGGTTATTATATAAGCAAATACTTAAATAAAAACTTCACACTATCAAACATTTCTTAACTGCCATCATTAGGGATTGAACCGCGTACCATCGCAATTATGTATAAAAGTCGAATGCGTCAGCATTGTGCCGTTATGCTGGTGGCTAATGAACGAACAAAGTTCATGTATATATTTGAGAGCTACGTAACTGGACAGTTAGTTGCAAAATTATTAACTTTTTTAAAATTTTCCAAGTATGATTGGAAAATACTTACAAGTTCAAGTGCAAGAACTCTTATGCTTTCTTTTAATTGTAAAACCGCGAGCATTATTTTAATTAGTGAACATTTTTGTGAAATTTTATAAAAGTTTTTTAACTCTAATTTATTAAAATTGTAAAAAGAACGGCAATGAATGAAATTCAAGCATGCTACAACGGAGAGCAAATTCTACTTTCATATAAAAATAAACAAAAACCTACGTCATGGTGCCTTGTAACGTGACCGTCCCGGTTATTTACTTTCAAAATCATCACTTTCGTTTTTGATTGATTTTTTTTCTCTTTCGTGGCATTTGATTTTAGTGAAAAATTAAATCAGTACCAAAAATATTTGTGAGTTTCTTAAGGGGGCACATTACATTCGCGGCAGAGAAAACAGACCTTTTTTAAAAATTCATAACTCAGTCAAAAACAAACATTTTTCCAAATTTTTTTTTTTTTATTATTGCAGAGAATTTGAACAGAATCTTGAACAAATTACAAGAACAAAATTTAAAAAAATTTATTTTTCACTCCAACATGGTTTTATAGTCCTCCAAACTGGCGGCAGAGAAAAAAACCGGGGCCTCGTGGTTGCAGCGCTGGGAGTCGCAAAATTATCCGATCTGGAAAAAAATGACTTTTTTAAATCTTAACAAAATTGGTTATCGTATGACAAGAGCTTTTTTAAAAATTTTTTTTAATTTTTGGAGATGTTCCAAATTTGAAAGTGTTTTTTTCGAAAAATATTGACTTTAAAAATTCATAAAAAATCGAAAAAAAAAAAATTTTAAAGAAAAAAGCTCGTATCATACGATAGCGAATCAAATTTAAAAAAAATATTAAAAAAAAAATAAAATTTCGTCAAAAAATGAACCCGCTAGTGCCGCAACCAGTACGAAAATCATGGTTTCGACATAAACGCGTTCAAAGTTTGTGAACAAAGAAAAAAGGTTAAATATAAAAATGCGCTCTCACTAATCCGGCTGTAACTTTTTAACCCGTAGGAATTTATTTTTAGAATCTTAAGAATATTTACTAAAATACAAAATTAAAAAAAAGATTCGATTTAAAAAACGGCCAATGTCATGTCCCCCCTTAAGGTAAAAAAGGTTTTCTAGAGGTAAAAATTTTGGGTGTTCTTTAAAATTGTATAAAAAAATTTAAAAAATTTTGTGCCGCCATTTTTTTTTTATAAGTTATGTATTGCTGTCTTAACAATACAAAAAAAAAAAACTAAAGAAAGAAATATTTGAAAATTGAAAATCTTACAGGCTGGTTAAACTTTTTATTGTTTTGAATTGTTTTTTATAATAATAAAGAGCAAAATATTAAAATAATTATAATTCCAACAATAGAGGGATATATTAAGAAGGTGCACATCAAATTTGAAGTTAATCGAATCATTAGAACTTGAGACATCACGTCAGACGTATTTGAAAAAGTAGTTTCGAGAAAAACGCTTTACAAAAATTTTCAAAAATTTTTTTTTAATATTTTTAATTTGCATTTTATGAATATCAGCAAATATCTTACAAAAATGGTCGGGGAAAATAGTTATAGTTTTTTTATTGAATTTTTAAAAAACTAAACAAAATTTGTGCCTCTAGACTAGAAGACCTCCTTAGGAGTTAAGCAATAATTAACCTTGACGAATAGAAAATTTTCGAAGAATTTTCAAAAACATTTTCACCACACCACATTATCACTCGTTATTCGTTAAATAATACAAAATTATAAAATTACAAAAAAACAATAAAATAATGGCACCCACAACAGAAAATCGATTTTGAAAAAGCCATTGAAATGGAATCCAATTTACGATATACGAGTATATAACAATAAATTAACTATGGTACTAAACTACAAACGTCAACCGAAAATAAAGAAGATTAAAGCTTAAGCGGTCTTAAGATATTTTTTACGCTTCGGCGCTTGACCCGCATTAAGCTTTAAAAAAAAAAACATGAAACGGAAAAGCGAACGCCAACGTTATGGCCGTCGCCAACGTTATAGCCGCCACAATTCATATGATAAGCGAAGCAATAACTACTAGCTTATGTGTTGGTCGCTGGTATGTGACCGCCACCGCCAACAACCAACCAACAACCACAACATCAACTTTGATTTCAGCCATAGGCAATTAACATATACAAAATTTATTTGTACAAGTCCCATCATTTTCACTTTCAATTTTCAGCATACCGCATAGTTTTTTTTTGTATATTTCTTCTTTTTTGGTCTCGTATTTATAGCGTAGTAAAAGAGATAGCAGCAACACATCCGGTCAAGTTGTCTGTGCTGCTCTCTATCTGCAACCATAAAGAAACTGAAAGTGTAAATTTATATGAGACACATGCTGGCGCTTGTCAGAGTTCATTGTGGGTCATATGTAAAAATATTGTTGTTGATATTATCTAATTTTAGGCAGAGATAAAAAATTTGTTGTGCCTTTTAGTGAAATTATAATAATTTAAATAATCATAATAAACATTAACAGGCAAAGGTCTAACTGTTTGATCTCTGCAAGTGTAAGTGTGTTTCTTATGAACATTTCAAATACTTTCGCGCCACATTAGCCCGTTGGCGCCTTTGACAGAAGGTCAAGCAGCATCTTCAAGAAATGCTGTTTCTTGTATGTTTTTATAAACATTTTTCTTTAACTTCTTCACTCAACGCTAGCTATTCAAAGCCACAGGCGGCTGCAAATCAATTGAAAGTGTTGCCTTTTTTTTCTCCAATCTTCGAGTGTTCGACCGCTATATTACCAACGTATTGCTGCGTTCATGTTTTCTACGCTGTGGCACCTGCTCATTTTAATGATTGCTATTTTTTCTATATATTTTTTTCGTTTTGTTTTATATATTATTATTGTTTTGGCAGCACCTTTTTTTTGTTGTTGTTTTTTGTTTTTTTTTTTTTGGTTTCAGTTTCAATTCATCCATTCATTCATTCAATGTTTTTTTATCACTTCAGTTTCATTTTCTATATCTTTCTCTGTATTTTTTATAAGCTTTTCTTTTTTAAACGTTAAAAGCGAAATTTTATGATTGTTTTGTTGTTTGTTTTTTTGTTCGATCACAGCTTGTTAAACTGCAGCTTGATCTTGTGAATTTTTTTTTTATTTCTTTTTTTTCAACTCTCTTGTTTTTGTTGTTGATAGATAGACAAAAACATTTAGCTGCCGGCGCAAAATAAAAACAAAAATCTTTGAAAAAACACGTGTTTGAGTGTTTGTTTTATTTGATTATGAAAGTAAAAGTGAGTTTATTTTTTATCATAACTATGCGGTGTAAGAAATATGTTTTGCTGCATAGTTTGTGTGTCTAAGATAGTGACAGTCACAAATTTTAAGCGTGAGATAGTTGTTAATAATGTTTTTTTTTTTGTTTTTAAGTTAAAGTATTCGAAAAGAATGTATGGCGAAAATAAGAAAGCAATTGTGAATAATCGTTTGATATTTAAATCAATAAAACTAATTTTAAAAATTCTCTAAAAAGATTTAGCCAAAAATGTACCCAAGAGGTACAAAATCTTTAGTATTATTGTGAATAATTCTTTAAGCAAAGTTTTTAGCCATATTTCAAAATTTTTTAATATATCGAAACTAAAAATTATACATGTATAATTTTATTTTTATTTAATTATGCAATTTTCAGGAATTTGTTTGCAAATATATAAAAATATTACTGTGAATTTTTTGTTTGATTATTAAAATTTTTGTGTACTTAAATAATTTAAAATTTGGTAGGTTCTATTCACAGAAAATTTATTGACAAAAATAAAAAATAAAGATATATTGTGAATCTTTACGACAATTCAAAAGTTCGAATTTTTGACAAGTTGAAAAGAACTTCAGTTGTATAGAAATAAATTAAAAACTTTAATTAAATAGCTACTTACATAAACTAAGATTTAACTACAAAAAGGTTCCCAAAGAGGTACGAAATCGTTAGTGTTCCTGTGAATAATTCTTTGAGTAGAGTTCAAAGACATAATATTTCAAAGTTTATTTCAAACTAATACTATTGTGAATGTTTTGTTTGATTATTGAAATTATTGTGAATTTAAATAATCAAAAATTTTGCGTTGAATGAAATTCACGTAGTTAATTTGATTGGAACTGCTCACAGAAAGATTTTTTGACAAAAATAAAAAAATCTATTGTGAATTGTTGTTTGATTTTGGCAATTTGTGTAAAGTTTCAACAATTTAATATGTTAAAAGTTCGAATTTTTATCAATTTGAAAAAAAAACTTCAGTCGATTGACCAACATTCATAAAAGCTTTCAATTTTTTTAAACAAAAATATAATTTTCAATTGTGAATTTTTTTATTTTTTAAATTATTGTGAGTTTTTTATTTGGATTGATTCAACTTTGCGTAGCTTATTCAGTAGGTATAAATCATAGAAAGATTTTTAACAAAAATAAAAATGTTATTGTGAATTATTGTTTCAATTTGGTAATTGTTAGATATTCCAATAATAACAAATTCGAAATATAGGAGTTTTTATTAAGCTTAAGACGTTAAAACAGTCGATTCATCCACATTCATGAAGTTTTTTTACAAAAATAAAAGCTGCTATTGTGAATTTTTGCTTGCTTCTAAATATTACTGTGAATGATTTTCTATTTAAAATAACGCAATTCAAAGCATACAATTAAAAATAATTTTTGTTTGCTAAAATACAGATTGCTATTGTGAATTTTTGTTTGGTTATTGAAATTATTGTAAGTTTTAATAACGGAAAACTTAGTATTTAATTAAATGCACGTAGTTGCTTTGGTTGGTTAAACGAAATTTCTGACAAAAATAAATGTACTGTTGTGAATTTTTTTATCTATTTTTGGAATTTGTGTGAATTTTCAACAAGTTTAAGTTCAATAATTTGTTCAATTTGAATAGTTCGGATTTACATCATGTTGAAGAAACAAATTCAGTTTGTTTATTCACATGCATAAAGTTTTTTGACAAAAGAAAGTGCTATTGTGAATTGTGTAGTATTGAAATTGTTTTTCATTTCTAACTTTTTGAAAGTTTGGTTTGAATCAACTTTACGTAGCCTATTCAGTTGGATCAACCCACACAAAAAATGTTATTGTGAATTATTGTTGGGTTTTTGGACTTGTGTGATTTTTCAATGATTTAAAATTTTTAAAACGAGGATTTTAATCAAGTTGAAGACACAAATTTAACAAGTTCATTCACATTAATGAAGTACATATTTTGAAAGATCTGCTATTGTAAGTTTTTTATTACTTATAAATGATTGTGAATGATAATTTGTTACTTTTTGAAGTAACAAAACAGTTTCAATTAAATTAAAGCAGCTAATTCAGTCAACCGTAGGACATGTTTTTAACAAAAATTAATAGTTTTATTGTGAATTTTTTTTTTGTTAACGGAAATATTACAATTTCATGTTTGTATGCAATGGGTTCAATCAAGTTGAAGTAGCTCGGTTTTTAATTTAGTCGGTTCATTCAAAGAAAATTTTTTAACAAAAATAACAAGTTTAATTTTAAATTTTCTTATGTGTTTTAAAGGAATTATTGTGAATTATTAACTATTTAAAATTCACCAAAATTGAATTAGATTAAACTGTAGTTAGTAGCTAATTCAGTCGGTTCAGCCATTGGATTTTAATAATTTTTTAGTAAAAATTAAATGTTTTATTGTGAAGTAAATGTTTGATTTGATAAGTTATTGTGAATTATTTGCTATCAAAATGAAACATTTATTATATTGAAGTTAAGTAGCTGATTAAGTGGGTTCAACCATAAAGAAGTTATGTTAAAAAAATTAGTTTTTGTGAATTTTTTATTTGGTTGCAGTTATTATTGTGAATAACTAACCTGTTAAAATGAATTAAAATTATTAATTTTAATTAAAATACACTAAGTGAAATAGTTTAACAACAATATTTTTTTCAAGTCAAAATTAATAGATTTATTGTGAATTTTTGTTTAATTTAAGAAATTATGGTGAACAATTTTTATTAAATTTTATAAATATTTTAATACAAAAATTGATTCAATCAAATTAAAGTTTGTTTATTCTGCCAGGTTAGCCATTGTTATTTCAAAAAAGGATTTATTGTAAAGTATTTGCAGGCAAAGTTTGTGAAAAAGCGAGATAGATAGATATTTGTATCTCGTTTGTTCACACAGATTTCAGTCTGCCTGTCTGTCTGAATCGGCGTTTACTATGCACGCAGCATAATTGTAAATTATAAATTATTTAGAATTTAAAAATATATACATAATCTAAATGAGCCAAAAAGTTAAGTCGGTTTAAGTCTCACAAAGTTATTTTAAAAAAACAAATCCAATTGTGAGTTCTTATACGATGTTCATTATTGTGAATTATTAAAACTAACAAAATTAAGATTTAATTTGATTGAAGTAGCTAATTAAGACGGTTCAACGCATAGAAAATACAAGAAAAGTTTTTTAGAACAATAAAAAAAACTATCGTGAATATATATATTTATTTTTATTATATTCGTTTTACAAATGCATTATTTTTGTTCTTTACAACGCAAACGATTTATTTTCTGATGTTTTTTATTAATGTAGATTGTTTGACAAAAATAAAAAGAGTTATTGTGAGAATTTGTGGGTTTGATTATGGTAACTATTGTGAATTTTTAATAATTTAAAATTTTGAGAGAATGCATATAAACAATTTTTCTTGCAACAATAAAGAATACTATTGTGAATTTTATTTTATTATAATCGTTCTGCAATTTAAAGCTTTTTGTTTCTGCAATCAACAACAAAAAGATGCCAACGATTTTTATTTATTTTACTTATGTTGTATTGAGGTCAAAATTATTATTTTGTGTCTGGATTTTGTTTTTTAGCTTTGATTCAAGGATTTCGGCTGCTATTTATCAACATGCAAATTTGAATCTGAGGCAAGTGCAATGGCTCTCGAGTTAAGTCTCGAGTTATTAAGCAGTTTCATTTCACAAACCATTTCATTCATGAATGAATTTTCAATTTCAGTTGATTAGAAATGAGGAAAAAATAAACAGAAAAGAATTAAAGAAAGGCAAAAGCGTAGGATTTTGTTTAAACCGGGATTGAAACCCAGCACATCTGGGTTGGCAGTCAAGCACACTTACCACTCGTCTACCGGGAAAGAAATACATTTTTCTAATAGGCCATCACCTATTTGCAGACCATTGCAAACTTTAGAGGGAAAAGATTGCCATATAAAGCATCCAGAGTACATGACAATTAAGCATTTGAAGCATTTAACAACACACACAACAGAATTTGATCATATTTCATGGTCTGAAATAGACAATCCTTTTGTTGTTTTCTGAATATTTCCAAACAGCTACTGCCTGTAAAATATTTGCAAATCAAAAAACCCTTATTATTATTTTTAATCGCGTATTTTGGGTGAATGATAATAACATGATAGCATTTACAGCATTTTCTGATATTTTTTTCAAATATAAGTCAGTGAAGAAAGGCTTATCTCTCACTTAAATTATAATGATAAGCTTGTCCATGCACATAGATAAGACACGGCAGATTATAAACAGGCAAATAAAGTGCTTAATTTATTAGTCATTCGCCAAATAGGTAGGATAACTAGAGATAAGTTATTATTCACAATGGAATATAAATGTTAATTTATATAAAAAAACTCAAGAATATTAATGCAAACTTAAGCATAAACATTTCCAGATATTTTCCCATAAGTATGGCTCTTTATCTTTTCCTAAGCTATTGTGAATATATGCAATGTGAACACACATTCTTCTGAGTTAAATCTCTTACTTCATGAAATTAGAAAGCAAAAAGTGTATAATGTACAAGTATAACTGTTTTTATTAATAAAAAAAGTAGTTACAAACATTATTTACATAAATTCACAATAGTTTCTCAATAAAACTAAAGTTAAGATTTATACTTAAAACAAAAACTTTAGATATATTCTTAAGACAAAAAACTTAAGATCTATTCAATTAATTTTAAACTCACTTTAAAGCTTTCGTAGTTTAACAGAATATTTTTTTTTCTGTTCACAATAGTTTTTGCTTACAAAATACTTTTAAAGAAATTTATTAATATAAATTATTACTTATATTATATGTGCTTATATAAGTAGTATTTATTTATAAAAAAAATAATTTTCATTATAAATTGCATAACAATAGAAATGCTATCCTGAAGGAATGTGTCATATTTCATAAGCTTAAAATAGCAGAGAAAAGATACTGTATATTCACAATAGTTAATTTAAATACCAATTATATTTTCAACATAAGTAGCAAAACTGATATAAATTAAGATTTATAGATTTGTCAGCTATGACGCAATAAATAAATTTTGCACAAATTTGTAGAATTCTTGACTAAAATTTTGAATAAAACACATTTTGAAATAAAAACCATTATTAAAAAAAAATTGTTTCTTAAATTTTTTTTAATAATACAACGTTTTGTGTGTTCACAATAACAAATGAACATGCCAATAAAATTAATAGAAAATCTGTGATATTAATTATATTTGACAAATGTTTCAATTGCGACCCATTTTGCGCGTTCACAATAAATATGTTCGACCAAATTCGCCAATAATTATAATTCATTGCAGTTTCAGAAAAAAAAATCCTTTAGAAAGAAGCACAATAACAAAATAAATTTCGTTACTGACTTTTGTTATAAATGGTACTTTTTGTGAGTTCACAATAACATATGAAAATGACAGTCCAACTATGGACTTCCATAAAAGATCCATTAAGAGCTGAAAATTCATATTTTCTGAGTTAACAATACCAACGACTTTAGAATAAAAACCTTAGCTAATAATGGTAAGATGGAAAAAGTGAACATCTTTGTTAGTTCACAATAAAAAATTAAAATGATAATAAATCTATGAGTGTTCTAAATTTTCTAAAATGTTCTAAAAGTATAAAAACAAGGGGATATGTCTAATAAAATTAATGTGTTCTTTGCTTTTCAAATAAGAAAAATTTTTGTGAGTTCACAATTGTTAATTTACCGACCAATTCTTTTTCAATAAACTTCAATTTAAAAGCTTCTAAACATAAGAACAATGTTATTTTAAAAATCTAAAAATTATTATTACAAATTTATATGAAGAAACTTTAATTAAAAATAATAAATTCAAAATTTTTTAATGGAAGAAAAACTCTTGTGAGTTCACAATAACTAATATACTGGTGAATTAAGTTCGAGAATTACAGTTGAAAAAGTGTAAAATATGTATGACACTTAACAATTTAAAGTTTTTGGCATACTGATGGAAAATTTTTGTAAGTTCACAATAGGTTATTGTTTTACTTCAAACATTCATAAATTTGGTTACAATAAAAAAAAATCCTTAACTTACATATTCTTCAAATATTAACTTAATATTAAAATCAGTTGAAAATATTAAAATTTTCCGACAACTTTTAACAAACTTTGTAAAAAATTGTGTAAATGTTATTAATAGCATTTTTCACAATAGTTTGTTGCCGATCATGAAATTGCAATGGTAGTGGCAGTAAAAAAAGTAATGGCAATGGTAATGATAATGGTAATGGTGATGGTAGTGGAACGCTAATGGTAATGTTAATGGAAATGGTAATGTTAATGGTCATGGTAATGGCAATGATAATTTTGATGGAAATGGTAAAAGCCATGGTAATGGTTATGCTGACAATAATGGCAATGGCAAAGGTTATGCTAATAGTAATGGCAATGGTAATGGAAATAGTAATGGCAATGATAATGGTAATGAAAGTGGTAATGTCAATGTTAATGGTAATGCTAATGGTAATGGTTATGGTTATGGTAATGGTAATGATAGTGGTAATGGTAATGATTAAAACAATGTGAGTTCACAATAGCTTTTAATAAATAATAGTAAGTAATAAAAATCAAAAAAAAAATCAAGCGACAAGAAAACGAAGATGCTATAAAGGAATTCTAAGACAAATATTTGTATCACACAAACTTGTTTCATTCTTTCAAACTTAGAACTGGATAGTGCTTATTTACAATTCCATGAGATTATTTTTTGTATACATTTTTTTCTGCATATATTTTTTTTTTTTTTTAATTGACAGTAAATCGATCGATCTAAGAAATAATACCTTTTTCTAAAGTGGTGTACAGATCTAGATAAACTGTTGTTCAAACTATAAGAGAGATAATAAGTTGTTAGCAACAACTTTTTGTCTCTTTTTAAAAAGTTTTCGAAAAAAAAACTCTAAAACTAAAATTCAAATAACAACTCTACAACAAATCAATGGTATCATTTTACATAAAGTTTATTCCTCTTGATATTTTGAATACATTCTTTAATTATTTGTCAACAACATCGACAGTTCAACTAGCTCGCTTGTCTGGCACTCAGAGGCAACAGGTTCGAATCCCGGTCTAAAAAATTTGTTTAATTTGTACTGTTACTCCTTATTTCCTTCGTTCAAAGCAAAAAATAAATATCATATAACTATTAAATATCATATTTAATACAACAAAAATTCATTTACAACTAGAAACTCATTAATACACCCCACAATTTTACCATAATCACCACCAAATATTACTTTTTTGCTCCACTTGTAGTGAATCACTTCTGCATTTAATGGTCTAAGAGTAAATCCATATTTTGTTTACCGTTATTCTATAATCTTCTACCGCATTTAATTTTATCTGTTTGCAAATATCACTTCTTTATCTTATCTCATGACTCTTTTCAAAGCGCTGTGGCCTTGTTCAGAACTGCTTTTATCCATTTTTATCTCGCTTATCAGGCTAGTTCAACGCCTATCTCGACTATCTTGTATACAATGTCGGCTTGTTCCAACACAAATCTTGCCAAAAATATAAATATTTGTGCCTTGGAGGTAAATTTGCCTAGTCTATAATTTGCAAAGCACACAAAAACAACAACAATAATAATAACAACAACAATCCAACCTAACGATTGCTCCGCCGAATACAGCAAAAAAACTTCCTGCGCCATATAATTCACATTAAATATTTAGACATTCTTGTAACGACAAGTCGTTTGTGTCGTTCATAGTCGTGATACAACAATTTAAAATTGTTCAGTGCTTTCATTGTGAATGGTTCTTATGTCTAATCGAGCAACAGAGAACCTAAGTGAATAAATGCATTTTTAATTGTGCACCAAAAACAACGCTAACACCGATACGAAACGTAAGGAATGCGGAACAATTGTCAACCTTTGTGCCAAGTGTGGACTTTTTGTTGTTGTTTTTGTTTGCAGCATAAATAGCTTGTTCCAATAAAGTGGCAGTAGAATGCGTTAATGTTGACACTAAACTTTAATTGTTGCTATCAAACGCTAGTTCAAAACACATTGAATAATCTTGAGGCGCGTTAGCTTGTTTGCTTTGCCATAAAATAATTGCATGTTGTTGGTAGCTCATAAACCACATTCTTTTGCACGCGTTCTTGAGTGGTTGTTGGTGTCGTTGCTGCTGCGCGCATGCGTCTGAACTGAGCAATGATCAAGGTGATCGTTTGATTTTATTGAAACTTGTTAGAGCAGCTGAGTGCTCAAATCAGACAAGCAAAACATTTAATAAAAAAACTAAAAAAAAAAAACACTTAAAAAGATATGTGAAATAAAACTAAGACTTGTTTTAGGCATTTTTTAATAGCTGCTCTTGGCCTGAGTAAAAATTGCACACTGATTGAAATAATGGTGAGCTGGAATATTATTTGAGCAACGATTTAAATGTTTTAAATTGCTGGCAGTTTTTGCACAAATTGCACGCCGCAATTATTTGCATTATATTTGTTGTATATTTTGTGGTATTCACAATAGAGAGAAATGTGTGAATTCCAGAAATTCTGTTTAAATAACTCCAAAAAACAGCAGATTAATTCATCATTATTTATCATAATCATTATTTATATAAAAAAAAACAGAAAGTTGTGTTAAAAACTGTGTCAAATGTTTGACTGACATAATTGTGCACAAAAATGCAATTCACAATAGCATCACAAAGATGCATGAAACAACTTTTTTCTCGAAATGCCAAAAAGTGAATGTAGTGGAGAATTTAAAAAATAATGCAAAGTTGTAAATTTTGGTGTGATGACCGTGGCATGCAGGTTAAGTGTGTGGAGCCCGAGTCGATCCCCAGTCGCAGCGAAAAGTTTTTTTAATAAAAAAATTTTTCTGATAGATCACCACCTCTCTGCAGATAATGGCACAGCTCAGAGAGTAAAATATGGCATGTAAAACTTCTTGAGAACATGAACTTTAGCCGTTCGAAGTCGGCATAAAACATGTAGGACCAGTTCTAGGTCAATTGTGTGCAAACATTTAATAACACACTCAACACAATTGATCATAAGAAGCTCGGTCAAAGTCCTTTCAAGGGCTGAAATGGCCAATTTGTTTGTTTTTGTTTAAATTTTGGTAGTTTTATAGAAGTTGTTACATACAGGGTTTTTTTTAGAGAAAAGTTGGGTCCCTACCAATGAAGATTTTTTTTGGGAGCTCACAGAAAAAAAAATTATATAATTAAAATTTCCTTGAAAAATTTCATGTTTTGAAACGCAGTAACGCGTTGTACTGACTTCGATTCTAAAACCGGTTAGTCAGAATATGATATGATAAATAATATGAAGAAGTATCTAAAAGTTCACATAAAATTCAATATCTTGTTTTTAATCCTTAATTGGGTTATTAAACTTCTCTGGTACAATAAGCTTGGTACATTGGGATCATATGCACTCCAACGAAAAAAAAACCGTAAAAAAAAAAGAAACCATACAATATTTTTTCTGCATTTTTTATTTTAGAGCGTCTTAAAAATGTAGTTTTAAATAAATTATAAGATTCATAAGTCAAAAATTGCATTAAGTTAGTTTAAAAAGATATTGTAAAAGCATAAAACTGTATATTTCATGGCAAAACACAAAAACAGTGGGGTTTTAAATGACTCCAGTGCATCGGATAAGTGTTAAATTATATCATGGCACATCAATTAACAATTTATAGAACATGTTACATATTATTTTGATAGGTCTTACTTCATTATTCCCCTATTGAGAGAAGATTTTCGAATTACAAAACTTGAATCCCCTTTTTCTCAATTTATAGAAAATACATGTATCTCAATTTATCTTTTTCTCAATTTATAGAATGAAACTTATGTATATCATTTGAAAAGTACTATAACACAGGGTACACTGAATAAGGTAGCCGCAACACGGAGAGCGCGACTGCCGCAAATGTCAAAGCGAACTGATTCAGCTGTTGTTGTTGTTGTTCTTTTTTTCGACAGCCAGTTGATTTTTGACACTTTCGGATATGCGAAAGAGAGCACAGTCAGTTTTGAAGCAACCTTGTTATTCAACCATGCTATAACATAGAAGTGCAGAATGTATAAATAAATGATATCACCGATTGAGTGAATTCTTTCCTCTCTGAGCTTTCTTTCTCTCTGAGCTTTCTAAGAGAGAAATACAATTTTTAAGAAAAACCCTCACTTTGAGAGAGAGAAAAACCCGCACTATAGAATTTAGTTGAGATAGAGCTTTTACGTTCGCTCAGAAAAAAAACACCAACCTTTCTGCGATAAAAATTTCTCTATTTTCGATAATAGCAATTCTCTTTTTCATATAAAATTTTCTTCGATTAGAACAAATTTTCACTTTTTCGAAGAAATTTTGCTTCACTTGTGGGAAATGGCAACATTTCATGTCTCTAGTAATGATAAGTATTTTTCTCACAAAAAAAAATTCTCATTTATAGAGAAAAATTTATTGAAAATGAAAAATTTTTCTTATATATTGATAAAAAAGTCATATGCAAAGTATTTTTTTCAATAAAAAAATCTTTTCTCAAAAAAAAAAAAGTATTTTTCTCTAGAAACGGTATATTTCAATATATTTCTCTTTTTCATATAAGTTTTTTGTAACCATATTTAGGGCATTTTTCGGTGATCACATTTAGAGAAAATAATTTTCTGGAGCAAAGTCTATACCTTTTTTTTTTCTAAATATTATGCCTTTTTTATCATATTCCGAGAAATTTTTTTCTGAGTGTTGGTCGAATTTGAGTTTTTGTCAAAAGTAAAAATTTTTTCAAAAAATTTAATTTTATGCATTCACCAATCGTCAAATTTGTAAAAAACGGTGTTTTGAATACAAAATTTTGTCTTGCCATGTCCATAGCTTAGTCAAATTTTAAAGGTTTTTCAACTTTTCTAATTATTATTCAAAGTTTGTTAAATTGTCCTTCAAATGTCATAACAATCACTGCGAGCTCTTACTAAAAGTATTTTTAATGAATTTTCTTAATATTGTTGTTAGTTTTTTAGCGTGTACTTCCATCAAATGCCAAGAGAGAGAAAAAAAATCTTAAATTAAATGTTCTGAATTTGAAAGCCAATATCTTAGCCATATTTGCATAGATTTTATTTATTTTATTTTTGTATTGAAGTTTTATGAATTAACTTAAAAAAATTTATAAATATTAAAAAAATTAAAATACCGTTACTTTTTTGTTTATAAATAAAATATTTCTTTTAAAAAGTGACCACAAAATTTTCTCTTTTATCAAAATATGGGGTAAAAATTATATTTTTTAAAAAAGAGAAAACCTCCTATTTGCATTTATTATTTTTATTTTTTTAAAATCCTTAGCGCATTTATGGTGAATTTATTTTATCTTGACACTACCTATCAAGGATACCTATGATTTTTTTGACTAAATTTAATTTTTTTTAAATGTAGTTTTTCTATTTTTTAAAAAAACTAGTAAAAGTCAAACATAATTTATTTGAATCCAGAGGTTCCGGCTTCGAATCCTGGTCTTGCCATCGTCCTACGCTTTTACCTTTCTTTAATTCTTTCCTCATTTCTAATCCACTGAAATTAAAAATACATCAATATAAACGACTTTGCAAGTTGTAGTTGTTGGCAGAGATCTTTGTGGAATGAGATTGTTTAATAATTCGAATTGACTGAGGTAAAGGCATAACACTTGCCTCAGATTCAAATTCGAATGTTGATATCGCACTCCACTACACAGAACATTCTATACTTGTTTCACTTGATTTCACTTTCTCTCCTACTTATCTATCTCCCCATTTTCCGAACCAAGGCAGATTTGACTGAATAGGTTTGACACCTGAAATCCTTGGTTCAAAGCTAAAAACAAGAAAGCCTCGAACTTATTTTAACCATCTCGCTTATTTAGTAAGAAATTTATAAATTGGCTAACAAAAAATTGGTCGAATTTCTCTGATATCTGAATCTATCGCTGTTAATCAAAAACTTAAATATATATCTACTCTCAGGCCAAAAATTTTGTCATATCAAAGAAATCGTGGGTTGAAGTAACGGATTTCTCTGTTAAATATCATCCAACAAATTAAACTTTCAAATCAACAGTCGGTTGACTGTTGATCTATAGAACACGGTACACGTTTAAGTACGTACTAATTGAAATTTTATCACTGTTTTGGAAGTTCAAGTATAGCTAAGTGTGCTGACGTTTGCATCTGTACTTGATTGATCTAGGTTCAATCACTGACAAGACCAACAAAAATTTTGTTTTTTATATAAAATATTTTTTTTTTAAATAAAAAATTAAATGCACAACTTTTAGATTGACTTTTTAAGATTGTAAGCAATTTTATTTTGAAAGTAATGAAACAGAATTAGATATTTAATAATTAAATTACAATTTTTGATAATTACACAACTAGGATATGAACCCACATCCACCGTATGACAGTCCAGCACACTTCCACTGAGCTATTGTTAATGATAAGATAACTAAAGCAAAACACATTTAAGAACAATTGCTTAGAAGAAGACAGAAGACAGACAAGCAGATAGTCTTGTTGTTTCAGTTAGCTTTGACTCTAACCAAAAACATTTCAAACAGATGATTTCAACAGCACAAAAATACTTTGAAACGTTCCTTCAACAAAAAAAACAGTTAACTTAAACACAAATCATTCAATCTGACAGTGTTTTGAAATAACAGCGATCTGAGTGTAAACAATAACTACTTAATTTACAATTTTGGAATGTTCTCTTTCGATTAATGAGTTTGAATTACATAGACATGTAAGACAAAATGGCGGATTTTATATGAAAAATTTTTTTCTGCCCACAAAGTCAATTTAATTTCTACCATAAGAAGCATTTTCCTTGCAAAATTGAAAATTAAATTCCTTATAAAAATTCTGAAATCTATTAAAAAGTGAAACGCGATAATACAGGATTTTCCAATAAGAGGTGCTATTTTGATATTCAAAGAAAAATGCTATATTTGAGATAAATGATCGGATGTTTATTTCATAATATAGAGGAAGGTATGCCGTTAATAATGAAAAACAACATCAGCCAAATGGCCACCACGACCACGCTTACGGGACTATATACTTTTCATGAAATTTTCCATAACAAAATCGCAAAGTGGCTGCCATATGTTTTCGATAGACTCACGAATTCCATCATTGAGGTCTTGAATCGACGCTGGGCTGTTGGCGTAGACTTTATCTTTCACGTGGCTCCAAAGAAAGAAATCGCAAGTTGTTAAATCACAAGATCTTGGTGGCCAATTGTAATCACCTCTTGGAGAGATAACATGGTGCGGAAACTTTTCCCGTAAAAGATCAATGGCTTCGTTGCTTGTGTGGCACGTAGCTCCGTCTTTTTGAAAATAAACGTTGTCCAGATCAGTACCATCCAACTCCGGCCATAAAAAAATCATAAATCATCTCTCGATATGATTTTCGATACTCATTTTCGAAAAAGTAAGGTCCAATGACCTATACGGGTACACGGGTTTTATTCTTCACATCACTAACTTGTCCCAACAGCTCGAATTTTTCCACCAATTTCTGTATTGCGGTTCGACAAGGTGCTTCACGACGACCAGAAAATGCTTTAGTTTTACGAACTGTAACTGCAAAATTTTCACCATTTTTGTACACTCAGAAAAAAGTGTCTCGGAATATGATAAAAAAGGCATCATATTTAGAGAAAAATGGTATAGACTTTGCTCCAGAGAATGCTTTTCTCTAATTGTGATACTAAAAATTCTCTAAAAAGGATAAAAAACTACCATGAAATAGAAAAATATATCATTTTTAGAGAAAAATACTTTTTTTTTTGAGAAAATATTTGTTTTTATTGAAGAAAATACTTCTCATAGTGAATTTTTCATCAAAATATAAGAAAAGTTTTTCATTTTCAATAAAATTTCTCTATAAATGAGAAATTTTTTGTGCGAGAAAAATACTTATCATTATTAGAGACATAGAAATGTTTCCATTTCCTAGGAGTAAAGAAATATTTCTACGAAAATGTCAAAATTTATTCTAATTGAAGAAAATTTTATTTTAAAAAAGAAAATTGCTATTATCAAAAATAGAGAAATTTTTTACCGGAGCAAGGTATGTGTTTTTTTCTCAGTGTAGTGAATTTTTATAATTTCAATGCGTTGTTGAAGCGTGTATCGTTCTATTTTTATACCCTAAACCTGAAAGGTCAGGGTATATTAACTTTGTGCAAACGTTTGTAACGCATAGAACGAAGCGAGTCCGGTATAGAAAAGTATATATATTCTTGATCAGCGTCACCACGTGAGTCGAGCTATCCATGTCCGTCTGTCCGTCCGTCCGTCCGTCCGTCCGTCTGTCCGTCTGTGTGTTGTCCGTATACACAGGATAAGAAGAAGGAGTTGAGATAATTAAATGAAACTTGGTACACATAGTCACATGGACCCAAGGATCTGCACTATTGAATATTTTTGGAATCCGCCCACAGACACGCCTACCTCCCATACAACGCAAAAATTGAAAACTGCATAACTCAGCTCATAATTAACCTACAACAATAACATTTGGTATGTATGTGTTTTGTATCAACACAAAGATGTTTTTGAAAAATGGACATCATCCGCCCACAGACACGCCTACCTCCCATACAACCCGAAAATTGAAAACTGCATAACTCAGCTCATTTTTAGCCTACAACAATAAAATTTGATATGTATGTGTTTTATAAAAACACAAAGATGTCTTCGAAAAATGGAAGTCATCCGTTCACGGGCACGCCCACCTCCCATACAACCCAAAAATTGAAAACGCAATAAATAAGCCTCTGTTTAACCTACAGAGCTAAAATTTGACACATATGTTTTTTATGATAAGACAAAGATGGTTTTGAAAAATGGACATCATCCGCCCACGCACACGCCTACCTACCATACAACGCGAAAATTGAAAACTGCATAACTCAGCTCATATTTAGCCTACAACAATAAAATTTGATATGTATCTGTTTTATACAAACACAAAGATGTCTTCGAAAAATGGATGTCATCCGCTCACGGACACGCCCACCTCCCATACAAACCAAAAATTGAAAACGCAATAAATAAGCCTGTGTTTAACCTACAGAGCTTAAATTTGGCACGAATGATTTTTATGACAAGACAAAGATGGTTTTGAAAAATGGACGTCATCCTCATACGGACACGCCTACCTCCCATACAACCCAAAAAGTTTAAAACTCAATAAATAAGGTTATGGTTGTCATAGAGAAATTAAATTTGGTATGTATGTATTTTGTACCAAAACTAAGGTGTGTTCAAAAATTGGGAATAATCCGTACATGAACACGCCCACCTCCCATAGCGAAAGCATAATAAAGGCATTAACTGTGAGCTACAGGAATAAAACTTGGTATGTGTAAATTTTTCATCACCATTTAAATGCAATTAAAATGAAGGCTTCATCCTCCCACGGAGACGCCCATTTACAATAAAAATTTTTTTATTTTTGAAAAGTGGGTTTAGGGTATCTCATAGTCGGCCTAGACCGACTTTAGACTTTCTTTACTTGTTAGTAATGGCGTAGTTTCTACTTGTCAAATGTCAAAAAATAACAGCTACCGAAATAGCGGGCTATTCAAAATAATACCTCTTATACGATAACCCTTATATTATTCCAAATGTCAGTTCTGATAGCATTCTGCGGTAAAATAGCAGGTTTTGAAAAAAAAACTATATGTTATCTGTTTTTCTTGACATGAATGCCTCAGACACAAAAGAATATCTAGAGTCAGAGCATTATTGGTAAATACAAGTCTTAAGAAAAAGATTTTGTTGATCGTAATAAAATACAAAATTGCAAAATAATACTTTTCAAAAACAAGAAAAGGAATTTCTTCGAAATTGAAAATAGATTATAATTATTTATTATTATTACTAATTTTTATATAAATTTGCTGTATGCTAATTCTTATGGAATGCATACAAAATTATTTTCATAAAAGTTTATAAATAAATTAATATTTTGTTATTTTTATTGAAATTCATTAAAAATCATTTTTGCATTATTAAAATTATTATTATTATTATTTTTTCTGACGAAAAACTAATATATTTTTCTTCTCTTTTTCTTGCAGGTAAGTTCGAGTAACATTCATGCATCAAATGTAGGCATAAATATTTGAAATGTCAAAACCGCTCAAGTCACAGTAAAACTTGGAATGTTGCTGGTTGGCATTAAAAATTACCGTTGGCATTTCCTTGCCCTTCCGCTGCCTGACAACAATGAATACAACAGGTCGAATAAAGCCAATCAATAAACTTAGTTTATGAAACAAAGCCATAATAATGGAGCTGAAGCCATAATAATGAAGTTTATTTTTCATAGTTTATTGTGAATAGTTGGTATGCTTAAACAAAACGATTTGCACGATGACGATGAAGTCATTAAGTAATTATGTGTATTAAACAGCTATTTATGACGATTTTTTTTTTTTTGCTTCTAAGCGGTTTATTAAAGACAACTAAGTTATGGTGTCATGAGTTTCAAAGAAGTTTGGAGATGGTAGAGAGAAATAGAAAAATATACAAAACCACAGAATAGAATAATAGAAATTAAACACAAATTTAAGAGCTTAACGATAACTGTATTAAAAAAAAGGAAAAAAAAAGAATTTTAAGTTAATGTTAAATTATAACTTCACTACTAGGCCTTTTGACTGACTTTGACTATGAAACTTTACACTACAATTTTGTTTTTATTCAACCCAATGGCACTTACTTGCTAAAACTTTTATGCTGACCTAGTTTTTGTTGGCATTTCACTACAAATTTTCTTTTAGTCTATTTTAGGCATCCAAATTTTAAAGCTATAATCAAGTATTTTCGCCAAATTTTGTTTAAGCCATCTATTAAATTTGTAAGTATTATACTTTAGTACTCGTTTTGTATCATTCAATCTTATGACTGGCAGTAGTTTTTTTTAGAAAAACTATAATTTTTTTTTCTGCTTCAGCTGCCACCAGCCAATTCAAAAAAACGCTTAACCATTCCCTCGCAACGATATCGTTATTTAAACTATTAAGTTACATTTATTATTTTTTTTCAATCTTAGATTGCAACAACTTTGTTGCCAGAAATAGTTCAACCGCAAATGCTATACTAAAAATAACTGTTAAAAAATATATGCAAACTTATCAAAGACAACAACCGAAAGCATTAAAAGTCAACATTTAATCGACATTAGCACTTCATTTGCTGCACACATTAACGCTGCATTTTAAGTTGTAGCTTTTGTTGTTGTTTGTTTTGTTATTGTTGTCTTAACTGTTCTTATTGGTTTCTTTACACAAAATAATACCAACTGTTACATGGGTAAAAGGTGAACAAACAGAAATCTTGCATAGATCGTGTCTAGCCTTTGGTTAAACATACACTGAGCAAAAAAAAACATGTACGATTTAACAAAAATTAAAAAAAAATTTGTTCGAAAAGCTCTAATAAAAATTAAAAAAAAACAATAAAATTTTAGTTTATTTTAATGTCAATTAAAATTAAATTTTAGTTTCAACATATTTATAATTTATTATTTTTTATTTTAACTTCTTACTTAATTCTTTAACATTAGTTCTTGTAAAGCAAAAAAATAGAAAAGCAACATTTTCTCTAAGGCAGTGTTCAAAGACTATGGAAACAAAATTTGGGTGTTTTTTTAAAATTCGATAAAAAAAACTATGAATACCTTACCAGCCATTTTTTTTTACAATTATATAATTTAAAAATATAAAATATAATATATAAAATATAAATATAAATAAATATATTTACAATTTATAAAATATAACAATACAAAAAAATTAAAAAAATTTTGACAGTTGAAAAAATTACAGGCTGGTATAGACAGGTGTTTAAAAATAAATTGCATCCTTCTTGACATGATTCCAACCCTTAAAAAATATTCTTACTTAGACAAAATGTCGCTATGGTCTGAACTACGGAAATTAAAAACGGAAATTAATTTTCAAAATGGCGGCTTTTTTGTCCTTTATTCAAAGTTTTTAATATATTAAAAAACAAGTAAAGAAAGTGTAAAGTCGGTCTAGGTCGACTATGAAATACCCTAAACCCACTTTTCAAAAACAAAAAAAATTTTATTGTAAATGGGCGTGTCCGTGGGCGCATGAAGCCTATATTTTATATGCATTTAAATGTTGATGTAAAATTTACACATACCAAGTTTAATTCCTGTAGCTCACAATTAATGCCTTTATTGTGCTTTCGCTATGGGAGGTGGGCGAGTTCATGGACGGATTACTCCCAATTTTTTAACACACCTTAGTTTTGGTATAAAATACATACATACCAAATTTAATTTCTCTATGACAAACTTAACCTTATTTATTGAGTTTTAGACTTTTTTGGTTGTATGGGAGGTAGGCGTGTCTGTAGGCGGATGACGTCCATTATTCAAAACCATCTTTGTCTTGTCATAAAATACACACGTGCCAAATTTGAGCTCTGTAGGTTAAACAGAGGCTTATTTATTGTGTTTTTAATTTTTGGGTTGTATGGGAGGTGGACGTGTCCGTGAGCGGATGACGTCTATTTTTCGAAAACATCTTTGTGTTGGTATAAAACACATATATAGCAAATTTTATTGTTGTAGGTTAACTCTGAGCTGAGTTATGCAGTTTTCAATTTTCGCGTTGTATGGGAGGTAGGCATGTTCGTGGGCGGATGATGTTCATTTTTCAAAACCATCTTTGTCTTATCATAAAAAACATATGTGCTAAATTTTAGCTTTATAGGTTAAACAGAGGCTTATTTATTGCGTTTTCAATTTTTGGGTTGTATGGGAGGTGGGCGTGTCTGTGACCGGATGACGTCCATTTTTCGAAGACATATTTTTGTTGATATAAAATACATACAAATCAAATTTTATTGTTGTAGGCTTATTATGAGCTGAGTTATGCAGTTTTAAATATTTGCGTTGTATGGGAGGTGGGCGTGTCCGTGAGCGGATGACGTCCATTTTTCGAAGACATCTTTTTGTTGATATAAAATACATACACATCAAATTTTATTGTTGTAGGTTTATTATGAGCTCAGTTATGCAGTTTTAAATATTTGCGTTGTATGGGAGGTAGGCGTGTCCGTGAGCGGATTCCAAAAATATTCAATAGTGCATATCCTTGGGTGCATGTGACCATGTGTATCAAGTTTCATCCAATTATCTCTTCTCCTTCTTCTTAACCTGTGTCTACGGACAACACACAGACGGACAGACGGAAGACGGAAGGACGGACGGACGGACATGAATAGCTCGACTCACGAGGCGACGCTGATCAAGAATATATATACTTTTCTATACCGGGGACTCGCTTCGTTCTATGCGTTACAAACGTTTGCACAAAGTTAATATACCCTGACCTTTCAGGTTTAGGGTATAACAAAAGATTAACATAATTATAGTCCCAACCATAGAAGGATATAGATAAAGGCCCACATCAAATAAGAACTTGAGAAATCACATCAGATGTATTAGAAAAAGAAGTTTCGATAAAAACGCCCTGAAGTTTAAAATTTACAAAATTTTTCTTTCAATTTTGTTTTGAATTGTTAAAATATCAATAAATATAAAAATATTCTTAAAAAAGTACCTATATTTTTTAAAAATTGACTTTTTTTACGGGTAAAAAGGTGACCGTGGCATGCAGGTTACGTGTGTGGCTTAGCATGCTCGGAGCCCGGGTTCCATCCCCAGCCGCGGCGAAAAATTTTTTCAATAAAAAATTTTTCTGATCGGTCACCACCTCTCTGCAGACAATGGCAAACCTCAGAGAGTAAATAATGCCATGTAAAGCTTCTGGAGAACATGAACTTTAGCCGTTCGGAGTCGGCATAAAACATGTAGGTCCAGATCTAGGTCAATTGTGTGCAAACATTTAAAAACACACACAACACAATTGATCATAAGAAGCTCGGTCAAATTCCTTTCAAGGGCTGAAATGGCCAATTTTGTTTTTTGTTTGTTTGTTTAAAAAGGTTTAAAAGCAGCTTAAGGTAAAGTAGTTTTATAAAATCAACATATCTAGAATTTTTTTAAAATTTCTTTATAAATATCCAAAATTAATTGTCAGAATTTTGAAAATTCCATAAATTTAGAGAAAGGATTCGATTCAAACATGACTGAGTACAATTTTATTAACATATTTATGGGCCTTCAGCTCAGCATTACATTGTAAACTATTGCCTAGAAAATAATTTCCGGGATTTTTCTTATTTGGGCGTTGAAGGGTTAATCAAATTTTCTAATTACGCCTACTTTCCATACATAAACAAAATTAAAATGGCTTCAAAAGGTTTATATTTCAGCTACTCGTGCATTATATGTTTACAAAAATGGGCGTAATCATACTACGAACACGCCCACCTCACATACAACCCATTATAGTAAAGATACTATAAAGAGGTTTTAGTAGTAGGAATAAAACTTGGCATTTGTTTCATCAATACTGAGATTTTTATAAATTCTGAGCTTCATCCGTTCACGGACACGCCTTCTTTCCATAAAACATCTGCAAAAGTGAAAAATCTATAAATAGGTTTATAATTGAATTACAGTTTTCAAGTTTGGTATGTCTGTTTGTCATATTAAAACTAATACGTATACAAAATATGATTTGCATCAGCCAACGCACACGCCCACTTCCCATACAATTATTCATTATTGAAAAGGTAGGTTAGGATATTTCATAGTAGGACTAAAGACTTTCCTTACTTGTTTTTCATTAAAATGACTTCGTTTATCTTTCGTTTTGTTCGGTTATAGTCTTCGGTTCATCTTCATCTGTCTTCGTTTTTCACACCAAATTTGTGCACAATCGACCCAGTCTCTTAGACGTTATTGAGACATATATATATTATTATTTCAAGCGCCTTCTATCGAAAGTTTTTGAAACGATCAGTTCGGCCATTAGTCTGAAGATCGTCAAAACCCATTCAATTGTCTAGTACCTTTGAAGATTTACATTGAATTCCTTAATGTCGGTTTTAACGAAATAAGTATTCAGTGAGTTTCAATTGCCTTCCCATTTTATTAAGATTTACCAGGTTCATCTTCGTCTGCCTTCGTTTTTCAAATTTGTTCACAATCAATCCAGACGTTGTAGAGCTATATATATTTAATTACTTCAAGCGCCCTCTATCGAAAGTTTTTGAAACGATCAGTTCGGCCATGAGTCTGAAGATCGTCAAAATCCATTAAATTGTCTACACTGAGAAAAAAACACAAACCTTGCTCCGGTAAAAAATTTCTCTATTTTCGATATAGAAATTTTCTCTTTTTCAAATAAAATTTTCTTAAATTAGAATAAATTTTCACATTTTCGAAGAAATATTTCTTTACTTCTAGGAAATGGAAATATTTCAATGTCTCTAATAATGATAAGTATTTTTCTCGCCCAAAAATTTCTCATTTATAGAGAAAAATTTATTGAAAATGAAAAAAGAGAAGAATTTTCTTCAATAAAAAAAATCTTTTCTCAAAAATAAAAAGTTTTTCTCAAAAAACGATATATTTTTCTTTTTGATGGAAGCTTTTTACCATTTTTAGAGAATTTTTAGTATCGAAATTAGAGAATAGCATTCTCTGGAGCAAAGTCTATACCATTTTTCTCTAAATATGATGCCTTTTTTATCATATTCCGATAAGCTTTTTTCTGAGTGTAGTATTTTTGAAGATTTACATTGAATTCCTACATTTTGGAGTTATCGAAATAATTATTGAGTGAGTTTCAATTGTTTTATTAGGATCTCATTTTATTAGGATTAACCCGATGCCTTGGTTCACCAGTAGGCTACCGGGGACCCCATTTTGAAGACTCAAATGCCATTTAGCAATATTAGATTATTTTCGTATTCCTCAAAAGTAGTCGGATGGGTTTTTAGTTTTAAAGTGTATATTTGTTATAAATTAAAGTAAAAAAAAATCAGTGGTACACTTTGAAGTGTTCCATGACTTAACTATGACTAGTAATTTTTATTCGACCGATACAAGCTGAATCTTGCTTCTTTATCTTCTACTTCATGAATTATGCTTCTTCATTATTACTACTCAAAAGAATCTACTTCTTAAAAAAATCTCGAAAAGATCCCTGAAAATAATCACAATGGATAGTCAATAGGAAGGACATGCTGTCATGTTTGAGCAATACTAACCTTAATTAACCATGGAATTGATTTTTCTTAAAGGAAAAGAAATCAGAAACATAATTCTGGGCCAGTTATTTTATTCATGGTACACTTTTTGTTCGAAAATCACTCCTAAGAATCGAACATCCACTGAAAAGAACAGAAAAATCTTACTCAAGTCTGGATCTCATTTAAGTGTTATTAACCTAAGTGTGAGACATAAACTTTGACCTTATCTATTCCATACTTCATAGTTTTGTCTGTACATAAACGCACTTGAACCTCTTCTTTTTGAATGATTTGCGTTTAAGTCAACAGTTTTTTATTGTTGAATGTATATTTCAAAGTATTTTTATGCTGTTAAAATCATCGGTTTAAATTTTTTTGTTGTCTGTCTGTCTTCTCTAGGCAAAAATTTTAAATATGTTTTGCTATATTTATCTTATCGTTATCAATATCACAGTGGAAGTGTGCTAGACTGTTGTGTGGAGGACGTGGGTTCGTTTTCTAGCTGTGTAAGTATAAAAAATTGTAATTTAATTATTGAAATTCTAATTCTGGTTCATTAACTATTTGGTCAAAAAAAGCCTTGAAAATTAGTTTCTTTGAAAAAAATTTAAATTTAATTTTTTATTTAACAAAAAATATATATAAATTTTTTGTTGGTCTTGTCAGTATTTGAGCCTAGGTCAGTCGAGTACTAGACGCACACTAAAAATGAACTTCCAAAACAGTTATAAAATTTCAATAAGAACAACCGACTGTTGATTTGTTGAATAACAGTGAAATCTGTTATTTCAACCCATGATTTGTTTGATATAATAGCATTTTTTGCGCTGAGTGTACAAAAAACCTCTTTTTAAATTCTTTCTGTAGGGAAGTAGACGACTCCTCTTGGCAAAAAAGGTAGTCACTAGTGATATAAAACAAAGGGAGAGAGAGCGTTCCATGATAAGTGGTGACGAATCGGTGGAATGCTTTAGAAAAAAAGGTCGACACGCATGCTTATTTCAAACTTAGAGCCATGGCAAACCCATTAGCATGGATAGCCAGCCAAACTACAATGTTACACAGTTTCTCACTGAACATGGTGAATACCGTAACTTCCTCTTTAGTTTTGATCACGACTATTTTCCTTACTGCCCGACATAAAGATGCCACCCTAGATCCTAGAAAAAGCATCATGACTGACATTTGGATAGGTTAGGATTGAATTGGTCATGGGTGCGTGAATTTTCACAAAATTTGCTTCATGGAAAAGAAAATAGAAAAATACTGACATACGAGAACGAAAATTTTGGTCTGTTCGCCTTCTGATGAAATACTCTAAGGTTCTTCCGGGCGGTTAACAGATCTGAAGGAAAGTTGTTTTAGCGGATAAAAGTTTCATATTTTGTCTTTTGATTCTTTCAATTCTATATAGATAAATGTGTGTATGTTACAAGTAGACTCCGAAACCGCAAAACCAATTATTATTCAGTTTTCAGGGAAACTGTAGCGAACTGTCTTGAGACTGTTTCTGTGAAGTTTAGTGCTGATAGATCATCAGGGCGTGGCACCTCCCATACAATCCTAATTTTCTATATTGAATAGCTTTGAAATTGCATATTGCACAGCCTCAAAATTTGGTATTCGAGCTCAATTTACACGTGCTGTTTCACTGGTAATATTTTATAGGGTGTGAAAAAGGGCGTGGCACTTTTTATGCATCCAAAGTTTTCGGTATAACTTCCGAAATTATGTCACATATTTATGAAATTCAGAACGAATATAATATTTATTCGTATTCTTCGACTGGAAAAATTTAGCGAGAATTGGAGAAGAAGCGAGGCACCACCCGTACAATTCAAATGTTAAATATCGAATAGCTTTGGTACTAAATGTCGCATAACATTGAAACTCAGTATAAAGTTACTTATTGGCCATGTCTTTCAACTTGATCATTTTAACGGGAACGTGCACCCGTGCACCGTGTATCGCAAGTATTAAAAAAGGTTTGCAACATAACTTTATGATTTGTGTGACTGTACTTTTCACTAAAATAAAATGTACATTAAACCAATATAATTAGTAAGGTTTACTTTTCATTTGTGAAAAAACTTAATATTTCATTATAAAGTGTGCCATCAAACGTTATAGGATAAACATTTTTTTTTTTTTTTCTTTTAAGACCTTAAGGAATAAAAGGCTGGTCAAATGTTTTGAATACCAGTCTTAACATTTCTTATTCTATACATTTTGCTTAACTTTTACAAAAGCAAGCATTTAATTGAAGATATGTTTGTCTGAAGAATTTTTTCCAGTGTAATTGTTTTTTTTTTTTTTTTTTTTTTGTTATATATTCTGAACTCAGACACCAAGCTGCGCTAATTTATTTAGTCTTTTGCCAGTTGTTCAGGTTTTATTAATGTTTTAAATAAAGTTACATTTGCATGCAGGAAATTTAAACTGCGCCAAGATCTAGACAGAAATTTAAGATTTATTGGCCATTAAGGTGCAGTTTTAGATTGTATGTGTATTCAAACGGTTTATTCTACTTATCATTTTATCAAAATTGAATATTTATTAAGAGAACGAAATTGTTAAAATATATGAATTACTTACTAGAAATACTAGTATTTTCCAATATTTCCACGCACAAGGCATTCGCATATTTTCCAAAAATTCAAATGTTTGGAAAATTTATTCAAAGGTTAAATTTGAAAATTGAAAAAATTAACATGTTTTTGTTGGCAGCTTGAAATAATCTCAATTTTTAATGTTAAGATTAAGTCCCATTTTGTAAAGTGATAGTCTTAGGGTAACTTGGAGTTATGTTTAATCTTAATTTATGAAAATGTTAATCTTATTTAAGATAGATGATTTTTTTTTTTAATGAAAATCCACATACTTCAAGGTCATGTTCAAACGTTATCTATGTATAACCAGAAATTCTTTACAACTAAAGAAAAATTTCATTTATAAGTACTCTTTTGACATGCAACTTCATAAATATTTCCTTTCACACACAAACTAAGTATGCTATCGTGCTCCTAACCCAGACAGCTGATTAGCAAATGCAACATTTTTCCAAACATTAACCCAGTAATGGGCGGCGGCGGTCGATCACAGCTGCTTGCAAGGCACGCACGCAGGCAGGCATGCATGTTGTCTTAAGTTGACACTAAATGTAAATATTAGCCATGCATTGTCAAGAGTAGCATGTGTCACTATTATTTAGAAAATATGCCGCAAAACTGTGACTAGCCTAGCGAATGACTTGATATGAGTTGACGTTGAGAATTTAGCATACAAGTTAACTGAGTTAACTGAGTTAATTCAATGTTTGCACACATCATTTAAAAGTACGTTTTTTGTTGCAATTTTTTTTTTGCTTAACAAATGACCATACTTGGTAGCCTCTTAAGGCTAACGAGAACATCGTACGTTAGTCTAACGACTGGCGAGGCTATAATTATTATTCATTGACCATTGAACAAGGTTGTGATTGCTTGCTTGTTTTTTTTTAATTAAATGCTTGTGTTTTTAGTGCTTTTTAACAAGACATATGTTTAGTTTTTAAAGCTGTTATCATATTGATTTATTTATAAGCATAAAGCGAAAATAATTTTAATATAACCTCAGTGGCTTGCTTTCAAAAAATATTTAACGATTTTAACTTGAACTTATTGGGCTTGAAATTTTACAGCTTCTTAAACCAGTAGCGGATTTTGAACATTTTTAATGTGCAGTATTGAAGAATTATGAAAACTAACACATTTTTCTGTTGTTTCAACATCAAGAACCTTGATCGTAAAAGGCTCAAAAATGTAATTTTTTTAAGACAAAATAAACTTTTTGAACTAGTTCATTGATCTGATCTAAACAAAAGAAGAGTTGATGGTCAAATTTAGACTTATTTTTGACACTTGAGTTAGCTTGTTGGTTCCAAGAAGCAAATTAGTTACCTTATCAACAAAATTTATAACTATAGTTCTGGCTTTTGTTACTCTGGTAGTCACAAACATTTCTTCATGTTTAGCTCTAAAATTTTGCTAAAATGGAGGCTTTATTGTGAAAAATTGGTACAATCCATTTTATATATATCCATATCTCTGTTGAGTTACGTATTCCGTTTGGAAAAACAGGACATTCTTTTGAAACTAACCACGAATCGTTTCATTTTTTGGCATATTCATAAGAACGGAAGTGCTCAGCCAGGTCATGTGTCAGAAGAAGCAATATCTGGTGAATACGGCGGATGTGGTAGAACATCCCGTTGCCAAGTAAATTCTAACTGGCCTTCCAACACGTGGTCGAACATTGTTTTTGTTGCCATTGCGTCTGTATTCCTTCCGTTCTCGCATCAAATGAGCAGCTCATAATAAATAAGACCTTGTTGATCCCACAAAATACAGAGCATGATCTTGGAACCAAAAATATTCGACTTTGCCGTCGATGTTAAGGCATGACCGGTTTAATTTTATGATTTTTTACGCTTTGGATTATCGCTCCATCACCTTAGGTTTCTAGATATGCTAACTTGAAAGTTCAAAAAAAACGGTTTTTGGCAATATTCGGTTGAATATTGAGTCGCGAAGTATTTTTTTCTGAAATTTCGTTGCAGAATCTGAAAATCCTAATTTTAGCATTCAAAATCCTTTTTAAATTTTTGCGATACCTTCTTTTTGTCTCGGAGATATGCTTCCCAAACTAACGTTATTGTTGTAGTAAGATTTGAACGAAAACGCTAAAGTACTAAAATGATATTTCAAATAACGATATTTTGGTGAAAATAAAAGATATTTGAAAAAATCTAAATAGGTTTTAAAAGGGAAGGGTGGTACTCAATTTCCACACAACGTTTTTTTATAATAATATTTTTTCCTTCAGTCACGTAACCTTAAAAACTGCAAAAAAACGCATCAAAATCCTTCGGTATGTTAGGTCTGATCCGTAGGTCTGGATTTTTGTTAAATTTTGTCGGTCTGTGTTACAGACGCCTTGAGCATCTTACGTTTGACAAGAGTCTTAATCGAATTACGCCTCCAAATCCTCATTTTCAAACTTTTTCGGCTAGCCTGGACGTTCTTTGTCATTGGTAAGACCCTAGGGGTACCACCCTTGGACCTTTATACAATTTTTTTATAATTTTGTATGCAAGGCTCATAAAAATGTTGGCCGAACTTCACCAAAAATTTGTCAAAAGTGCAATGGATGTGTTCATAACAAATAGTGTAATAGATGTTAACTGAAATTGGTCGAAATCGGTTGGACCTTAATAGTACCTCCTTTGGTTCTATATAAAATTTTTTAATTGTTTTGTATAGAATGTATAGAATTTTGTATAGAATACAAAAGTTGCGCGATCTTAAACCTGAATTGGAATTAATCGGGATTTTATCAGATTTTTATCCGGTTTTTGACCGATCTTTTGTCCAAATTCAATCCATTTTTGTACGTTTTTTGTCTTAATTTTATGAATTGTATAGAATTTTGTATAGAATACAAAAATTGGGCGATCTTAAACCTGAATTGGAATTAATCAGGAGTTTTTCAGATTTTCATCCGGTTTTTAACCGATTTTTCGTCCAAATTCAATTAATTTTTGTCCAAATTTTATGAATTGTATAGAATTTTGTATAGAATACAAAAGTTGGGCGATTTTAAACCTGAATTGGAATTAATCGGGATTTTTCCAGATTTTCATCCTATTTTTAACCGATTTTTTGTCCAAATTCAATCCATTTTTGTCCGGTTTTTGTCAAAATTTTTAACGGTTTTTCTTTATTTTCGATAATAGCAATTTTCTCTTTTTTAAAAAAAATTTTCTACTATTACAATAAATTTTCGAAGATATGATTCTTCACTTGTAGGAAACGGAAATATTTCTGTCTCTCATAATGATAAGTATTTTGCTGGCACATAAATAAATCTCATTTATAGAGAAAAATGTATTGAAAATGTAAACTGTTCCTATATTTTGATAAAAAATTCACTATTCTTCAATAAAAACAAATCTTTTAACAAAAATAAAACATTTTCTTCTCTAAACGATATATTTTAATATATTTAATTTTTTCATGTAAGCTTTTAATCATTTTTAGGGAATTTTTAGGATCTCATTTAGTGAAAAACATTCTCTGAAGCAAAGCCTTTTTTAACATATTCCGAGAAACTTTTTCCTGAGTGTACTTTTGAAATTGGTTCTATTCAGGTGAAAGTTTATTAAAAACGTGTTCATTATTAACGAAAAGCACTGTAAATCGATAAAATTTTGATTTTTATTTTTCATCGAAATATATCGATAAATTACTGAAAAATCTATATATATTGATCCATACGATTTCTATCAATGATTGATTTTTAAATTTGATCAAACAATTGTGGATCAAGAACTAATTTCTATTGTTATTGAAAAAATATCGATCTGTTGATTGATTTTTGATTTCGGTAGATATTTGAAATTATTTTTAATGAAAATTGATTTTAATTTTTATTTCTATACGTGCAATGATCGAATTTATTTACAAAAAAAAAGTGTCGTTTTTATATCTGATCGAAAAAATGCCAATGAATGATTACACTTTTTTATAGGAATATATCGTTAAATTTCATAATTTTATTTTTTCATCGAAACATATCGATTTTTCATCGAAAAATTTATAATTTTTTATCAGTATTATTTCTATCAATCATATCAATTATTTCTATCAATAAATGTGGATCAAGAATTGATTTGTATTTTTACTGAAAAATATGGATTCATTAATTGATTTTGAATTTTGGTCGATATTTGAAATTAGTTTGATCGAAAATTGGTTTATTTTTTTTTTTCTATATTCGAGCAAGGATCGAATTTAAAAAAAAAAAAAATGTAACTGTTTTATATGTGATCGAAAAAATGTTTATGAATCTTAAGACTTTTATTTTTTGCAACGAAATATATCAAATAACTAGTGATTTTTATTTTTCACATAAATATACCGATAAATTACTATTTTTTATTTTCATCGAAAAATTGATAAGTATTGATCGATGTAATTTCTAGCAAGGATTGATTTTTAAATCTGATCGAGCAAATATTGATCAAGAACTGATTTCTTTTTTTATTACAAAAAAAATCGATCTGTTGATTGGTTTTAAGTTTCGGTTGATATTTGATTTATTTTGAACGAAAATTGATTTAAATTTCTTTTCGAGCAATGATCGAATTTATTTCCAAAACATGTTTCTTTCCTTTTTCGGATTAAAAAGATTCAATCAATGTTTGATTTACATTTACGAAGAATATATCAATGTATTATCGATCTTTTTTTCCAAAAACCTTCCATTAAGTACTGATTTTTATTTGTAATCGATGAAATATTGATCAAGGGATTAAACGATCTTTATTTTATTGACAAAATATCGATATCTATAATTAAAAATTACGATTTTATTTGGGATCCTACAAATTTTTTAGTTATCGATTTTTATTTTCATTGAAAATATATCGATAAAAATATTATATCGATATTTCATCGATTTTATATTGATATATACCTAAAATATGACTGCCAACAAAATAAATATGTGAATGAAAATATGTTTATCAATGATTGATTGAAAATATCTATCAAATATTGATATAAGTTTTAATCGATAAATTCAATAGGTACTAATTTTTATAAATAATAAAAGAAAAAATGTATCACTGATTTTTATGTAGTTTTATTTTTATCGAAAAATATTGTTTATATATTGATATGTTATCGATATTATTTTGATCAATGACCACTTTGTTCGCGATGTCAATTGCATTTTAGTTTTATTGCAAACGTATCGATGAATAATTGTTTTAAAGTTTTTATCGAAAAATGTATATCAATGTGATCAAAAATATGTCAACTAGATTAATTTTTCATCGAAAAAATGACGATAAAAATATATTGCTATGATCTATGTTTTATGGTCTATGTTCAATTTTTATTTATCGACAAAATATGAATAAATATTGATTCAAATTTTTATCGACATTTTTCAATAATTCAAAAAATGTTATTTTCAATATTTAAAAATTGAAAAAACTCAATTTTTTTTTCTTATAGAAAAAATAATAAACAATGATTAAATCATAACTTTTTATCGATACATGCAATGAAAATTCCACATATATATATATATTGAAAAACGAAAAATGTCGATCAAAGATTGTAAAAAACTTACCGATTAATTCAATAATTACGTCTTTTTTATATGATCGACAAAATGTTGATCTAGGATTTTTATTTAGTTTTGTTTTTGATCGAAAAATATATCGATTAAAGATTGATGAAAGATCGATATTATTTTGATTAATGGTTTTATTCTTTTTATGTCTGCACAAAAAAATATTTTTTTCAGTCATCGAAATTTATTTTATTGCAAATATATCGATCATTATTTTATTTGTAATTTAAATTTAAATTTTTTTTCGATGACTAAAGATCAATGATTCATTTTGACTTGTGATCGAAAACATCCATCAACTTTATTTTTTATCGAATAATATCGATAAGATTGACTAAAATCGGATGAATATTATTTCGATATTATAAATATAGATCTTTGATTAATTTTTATTTTTATCGATAAAATATTGATTTAAAATTAGCATCGATGATTATCATCGATGAAATAAGATATCGATAAGATTAACTTGGAATGGATCCATTTTATTTCGATATTATAAATATTGATCTTTGATTAATTTTTATATTAATCGATAAAATATTGATTTAAGCTTTTATGGATATAATTTCAATAATTATTATTTTTTATTCCTGTAACAAAATATTTATCAATGATTCAATTTTATTATTTGTATTTTGATTTGTATTTTATGTTTGCTGATCGGTTTTATGTATTTCGATCAATGACCACTTTTTATAGTTGATCCATAATAAAGATCATTGATTGATTTTTTCAATTGAATTGTTATCGATGTTAAATACTGATCTTTGATTCATTTTTTTTTATCGACATAATATTTGTTTAAATTTGTATGGATATAATATCGATAAATATTAATTTTTTTTTATACAAATATCATTGATGATTAAATTTTGTTATTTGTTTTTGTTTTAAATGGAAAAAAATATCGATAAAAAATTTGCATATATGTTGATCGGTATTATTTCGATCAATGGCCACTTCTTCTGGCCAATTCTATCAATGATAGACTTTTACCTTTGGTCGAAAAAATATCGGTAAACCATTGATTTTAATTGTAATCGATATTATTTCGGTATTACAAATATTGATAATTGATTGATTTTTATTTTAATCGATAAAATATCAAAAAAATATTTATATACATTTGTATCGATATAATATCGAAAATTATTAATTATTATTCGTGATAAAGATATGATTTCATAACATTAATTATTTTTTCTATCGAAAAAATATCGTTTAATAATTTTGATGAGTTCATTCTCATATCTTTGACCGATTTTTATTATTTATCGAAAAACTGTGAACCATATACTATATAGTATTTCGATATTACAAATATTAATAAATGATTGAATATTATTTTGGTCAAAAAATATCGATAAAATGTTGGTATAAAATTGTATCGATATTATTTCGATAATTATAAACTTTTGCTAAATTTATAATTTAATTTTTATTAAAAGAGAATTATCATTGATTAAATTTTGTTAACATTTCATTCAATCGAAAAAATATCGATAAAAATTTTTTGTATGTGTTCATTATAAGATGATTGATAAATTATTATTTTTGATCGAAAATATATCAATCAATGATATTTTCCTAACTTTGATCGAAAAAATATCGATATAAGAAATACATAAAATAAAAAAATAACAAAAATAAAAATCAATAAAATACATTTTCATTTTACGATGATAGATTGATTTTAATTATTTATCGAAAAAATTACAATCAATGATATATTCTTAGCTTGAGTCGAAAAAATAACGATATTAGAAATACATAAAATAAAAAAATAACAGAGATAAAAATCGATAAAGTTGTGGTCGATATAATTTCTATAGTACAAATATTAATCTTGATTGATTTTTATTTTGATTGAAAAAATATCGGTAAGAATTTGTGTACATTTTTATCGATATAACATCGATAATATTTAATTTTTATTCATGATGCAAATATGATCAGGAAATATGATATATTGCTATGTATTGTAATCGATATTATTTAAATATTACAAATATTGATATTTGATTGATTTTATGTATGATAGCGAAGATATCGATAAAATATTGATTTATCTAAATTTTTATCGATATGATTTCGATAAATTCAACTTTTTTTTCTGACAAAAATTGATCAATGATTAAATTTTATGAATATAATTTATTTTCGATATAATTTCGATATTACAAATATAAATCTTGATTGATTTTTATTTTGATTGAAAAAATATCGGTAAGAATTTGTGTACATTTTTATCGATATAACATCGATAATATATAATTTTTATTCCTGATGCAAATATGATCAGAGATTAAATGTTATATTTATGTAGTTTTATTTTCAAACGAAAAAATATCGATAAAGAATTTGTATATATGTATGTTGATCGGTATTATATCTAATCTTAAGCATGTATTATTGATAGATTTTTATTTTTATAAAAAAAAAAAATCAATCACAGATAGATTTCTATCTTCGATCGAAAATATATCGATAAAATATTGCTATGAATTGTAATCGATAGTATTTAAATATTAAAAATATTGATATTTGATTGATTTTATTTATTATTAAATATCGATTAAATACTTATTTATCTAAAGTTTTATCGATATGATTTCGATAAATTTAATTTTTTATTTTTTAGAACAAAATTTATCAATGATTAAATTTTATGAATTTAATTTAAATCGTAAAATAATATCGATAAGAATTTGTTTGTAATTTGATTTCTGTTTTTTCGAAAAAATATGCATAAGAGATTCATTTGAATTGTGATCGATACAATTTTGATACAACAAATATGTATTGATTATTTTTTCTTTGATTATTTTTTAATCCACAAAATTTCAATAAAATATTGATATAAATTTTAATCGATACAATTTCGATAATTATTAACTTTTATTTCTAATAAAAATATGATCAATAATTCAATTTTAATAATTTATGTTTTCGGCCTTTTATTTGATATTCAATTGTTGTAGGCTTTTAAAATGCAAATTTGAATTTTTAATTTTTATGTGAATCAATATTTCGACAAAAAATACTGAAGATGACTAAAATTTTAAATCGAAAATTGATTCAAATAAAACTTAAAAATTAAAATTTGCGTTTTAATTTTTATGCCACCAAAGTCTACAAGAATTTAATACATAATTAAATTTCATTATTTATTTATATTTTCAATTGAAAAACTATCGATTAAGATTTTGAATACATGTTGATCGATAATATTTCGATCAATGAATTTTTACTTATAATCAAAAATTTTTTAATTTTATTTTTATTAATTAAATATCGATAAGTGATTAAAATTAATTTTTAATCGAAATAATGTCGTTAAAAATTTATATGAATACATCATTATTTCTATCAAAAATAATATATATCGATAATTTTGCCATCTAATAAAATACATAAATTGTTTGTGTTAATAATTTATTTCATCATATCGCAAATTTTTCAATAATTATCGATTTTTATAAAAAAAAAATTCGAAATTTAGTCCTTGATAGGACTTCGATCGAGGTTATTTATAATCAATTGTGTTGTTGGTGTTATTAAATGTTTGTATACAATTGACCGAGAACGGAACCTACATGTCTTATGTCTACTTCGAATGGCTAAAGTTCATGTTATCAAGAAGCCTTTCATAGCATTACTTACGCTCTGAGGTTTACCACTGGACGGCCATACGTCCGAAAAGAAATTTATTTGTATTGAAAAAAAAAACGAATCGAACTCGGTTCTGCGAGATTAGTTGTCCCGCAGCCACACATTTAGCACTCACGACCACTGCCGCCGTTATCGTTTTTTATGTCCGATCGGAATAGTATTGATTTATGATGGATTTTTATTATTATTAAAAAACTTTTATAAGTGATTTATTCATAAATTTTGTTCAAAAATATATTCAACAATAATTACTTTTTATTGATTTTTTTTTTATTGAAAAAATATTCATAGCTTATTAACATAAATTTCAATATAAAACTTCTGTTAAGCACGGGTTAAGCTCTGCTCCCAATAACATTATCTTAACAAACATTTGTTAATCGTAAGCTTTGTACTTGAACAGCAAATCATGTAAACTATAACAACAAACAGCTATCTTACACTGACCTAGATTTGTAGCACTGATGTTTATGCTTCTTCTTAAGCGTCGTCTCCTTCATCATTCACTTCACCTTCTTATGCCGATTTATATGCTGTATCTATTATCTATTCTACTGCAATTTGTTGTTAATCATGAAATTTATCTCAACCAGTTTTGATTTTTTTGCCTATAAAACACTTGTTTTAATTCGACACTCACCGATCAAGTTTTAAGTAATTCAAAATAATTATTTTTTTTTTTTAATTAGCAGATATTATGTAAAGCTTTTTGTTTTGTTTTTTTTTTTTTTGCTCATTATTGCTATGATTGCTACTCCTGTATTTTTGCTGATTTTTTTATTGCATTTCTTTGCATTTTAATTAATAGCTGCTTGTTTTTAATTATCTAACGGATTTCTCTATTGTTATCTATTGACTCTATTGACGAACGGTCTGTTGGCAACACTACTGGTTTTATTAATTTTCTTTTAATGTTTGCTCATTTGACGTCTCTATTGATATATTGTCAATATTGAAGACTACTGCTCAGTGGGTTTTGAGGCTAAATAAAGCTGTTTGTATAAAAATCAACGTTAAGGTGTGGTTTTTGTGATCTTTTAACGGTACTCTTTAGTTTTGAGGCATAAGTTTGAACATTAAAATATTAATAGTTTGCTGCAAAAATATTTCAAATGTTTTTAATAACAGAAATTATTTACAGTGTAGAAAGCTGTTTTTGCTAAAACTTAATGCAATAGAATTTAAAGAAAATCATAAAAATTAACGTTATTTAAAAAATTTTTTTTTTTCAAGTTATTTGTCTGCTCATCCGCTTTAAAAAGAAAAGCCAACAATATCTTGAAGACAAGTAGCCATCTGCATCTCTTCATTGGTTTTTCTTTAAATCACTTTTAACAGCGCATATAAAACATTATTTTAACGGTCGCCATGCCATAATTAAGCGATGCAACTGTCACTCATGCGCAGTCAAGTCAACTGATCGTTGACTTAAGTTATGCCTGCTGATCGGCCACTGCAACGAATTTGATCGCAGCAGCTCTTGACGACAGTTTGATGGCGGTAGCGGCATTGAACATGATCCACTAGCATGACTACAATTTTTTTTAATTTTTTCTTATTTTTCATGTTATTTATAAAAAGATAAAAATAGTACTAGCTTTAGATGCAACGAGATATTGTCGTTAGATGCAGTTATTTCATCGTTTTTTTAACTAGGCTTTAAAAAGAAAATTTTTTATGTAAATCCGATACCAGCTCATAGTTAATAAAAAGTCAGTTAAGTATTGTATTATAGTATCAAACATTTTTTTTTAAATATAAAATCATTTATGAATTTTATATCCATTTAATATTGTATATTGCTCTATACAGACACTTACATGCCCAGTAGTGAAACCCAAAAAAAATTTTTTTTTGCTCGGCCTGTTTTTGAAAGCTTATGAGATTAAGTATTTTTGCAATTTTTTTAAATTTTGAGGCCGAGGTTTAGAGGTCGCTCCAATTGGATTTTCTCTAAAAATCAGGTTTTTCGAAGATTTCCGAATTTTAATCATAATTTGGTCAGTAGCAGACATTTTCTACGTCTTCATTTAAAATCAGTATTCATTTCGAATAAAATATGTTCTAACTTAATTTTAATGTACATAAATCAGAAAGTTTTGTCAATTTTTTTCATTATTTGGAAGACATATTTTAAATTTTTTCGCAAAAGTTTTATAATTATTTTTGTATTAAATCATAATTATTTAAAAAAACATTTCATATCTTTTTAAAATTCTATCAAAATGAAAAAATGTAAACAAACAGTTAGAAATATGGTAAAATTATTTGGAATTTGAAAAAAAAAATAATAATGCCGTTGCAAAGTTAAACCCTTAAGAGCTGTGTTACCGTTGGTTGAATCATTAAACCGTTCTAAAATATGTTGTTGATGTACCCAAGTACGTGCAAGGAACTGTTTTTATGACAAACTCTAGCATAAATTTGAAAAATGTCATCTCGACAAGAACGCATCTTAATTTTTTGTCACAACCCTACTGTACATACATTCAAGTCGCTCGATCTCCACACAAAAAACAGTTTATAAAGTGCACCTCTTATTTTAAAGATAATCTCAAAACAACACAAAACAAACCAAAAATTTGTTTACCTCCGGACAAACCACCAACATTTTATTGTTTCTATAATTTAAGCATTTTATGTCCGTTTCTCAGAAATTCACGTACCGTTAAAAAGGGCCTAACTACTACAACATTTTCTTCTCAGAGCTTTTGGACTTGCAAAATCATATTCAAATGGCAAAATATGTTAACTCGATTTACTTCCCCCCCTTCACTCCCCATACCATTTAACACGATTTTTTTATTTTTTCAAAAAATGTAACTTCTCCAAAATTGATTCACTTCTTACCATAGAAGTGCTTTATTGATCCTTGAAACAAAAAAGTTTTAGTAGTTCCAAATTTTGGTATAAAACTTTATTTAATAGTACTTAAAAAATTTGTTTTAATAAATTTTATATAGAAAGTTTAATACTACAATTTGGAACTGGTAAACATTTTTTGTTTCAAGGCCACAAGACCCGAAGTATGATTCTAGTTATATTTAGTCCAGTTGGAACTGTGAAATCAAAGAAATATTCCATACGACAGGGCATTTGAGGGCCTCGGTAATCGAGTGGTGAGCGTTCTTGACTGCCAACCCAGAAGTTCCATGTTCGAATCCCGGATTTTACCTTTCTTTAATTCTTTTCTCATTTCTAATCAATTGAAATTAAAGATTCATCAATATGTACGACTTTGGAAGTTGTTGGTGGTGGTAGAGATGTTTGTGGAAGGAGATTGCTTAATCTCTACTTGCCTCAGATTCAAATTTGCATGTTTATATAGCGCTCCGCCACACATACAACATTCTACACTTCTTTCTCTTGATTTCACTTGCTCTCTCCGGCTAATCTATCTCCCCATTTTCCGAACTAAGGCAGACTTTACTGAATAGGGCTTGACACCTGAAATCCTTGGTTCAAAGCTAAAAAAAAAGGGACCATTTGGTTTCCGCCTCCAAGCTTAAATGACTTTGTGGCATAACTAGTGTTAATTTTTCCATTTTTTTGATGTGAGCTCCAGTTCACAGTTTATCAGTTTATCTGATTCCCTCGACATGCATTTTTGGTAAAATAAAGCCTATAGCTTCGATTTCTTGAATTTTGCATTTTTATAAAATATCAATATTCTCATCCTTTATATTGATATTTTATATCAATATAAATATCAATGATCATCCTTTAGTATTGTTTTATGTTCACGGCTTGTCAGTTCGCATTCTTCAGATGCCAGATGTCTTACAGGCTGCGATATAGATGTTCCTTCTGATCACAAAGCAGAGATGGTCTTAAAATAAAGGTCTGTCTGTTGACCCTTAATAGACAGTTATTGTGCCTTCCACTACAGGTACACACAGAAAAAAAATATTACCTGAAACATAATGGGAGAGCATACTTTTATGTTTGAAAATATATTAAAAGCAAACAAGTTCATGTGTAAAAGAAACATGTTTCTAGTTGACGGCATCCATTAATAGTTTGCGTAAAAATTGACCGAAAACTGGAGCTTTATGCCGACTCCGAACGGCTAAAGTTCATGTTCTCAAAAGCTTTACATGACATTATTCACTCTCTGAGGTTTGCCATTTTCTGCAGTAACGGCTAAACAGAAAAATTAATTTATATTGACAAAACTTTTGTCCGAGATGAGGTTTGAACTCGGGATCCGTTGGTTCGCATGGCACATACTTAGCAAGCACGACCATGGCTGCCATTAAAACTTATACAAGCAAATTATTCAAGGTTAAAATTGCGTACCGTAAAACGATACATAAGGCCTATCAAGGAAACCAGGAACAGTTAAAAAAAGCGGTCCAATGAACCAAGAAGTGATCGGCACTCCGATAGTAATGCAGGGGAAACATCGAAATCAACGGTTTAACGAGTTTCAGCACCAAGGTTCAGCACCATTTTGGTCAACAGCTCACTAGCCCCATAGAACGATGGATTGGTACCAAGTCAACAATATAACGTGGCACCAAACAGTGCGAACTCTCCGAATTTAAGAAAATCGAAAGATATTTAGCTTTTATGAAAATAAATCTTGAGAAGACCAAAAAAACTGCGAAAAATATTGAAATATTTCTACATGACACCGAAAAGATGGACTCAAACATAGGTTCATTTTGCAATGTTCCTTTCTTCCATTGAAGACAGACTATTAAGCAGGATCGATTTTGTATGAAAAGTCAGCCGGACATCGACTCAAAAGTTAGAGGTACTCTTAAAAACTATTTCTGCATCATTTTTATTTGGATCTGAGAAATCCCCATGAAGCGGTTTTGGCTCTCCTGACCCCCTTTTAAGGCCAAAAAATCTAATTTTTGCATATAACTGTTTTTTTTCTTCGGAATGCATACCAAAGGTAAGCAAAAAATTTAATATAATGATAGTACACAAATATTATTTTAACAAAATTTTGAAATTTTTGGTCTATATAAACTCTTTTGAGACACCAAAAAGTCGATATTTCGTCATTTTCGAAAACGTGTTTTTTTTTAACACCTATAAAATATATATTTATTTTTCATGGTATTTGAATGTATTTTAAACTATTGGAAAAGTATTGAGCTATTCTTGCCATTGGAGTGACGTATGGTGTGGTTTAACCTATTGGAAAAGTATTGAGCTATTCTTGCCATTGGACTGACGTATGGTGTGGTTTAATGAAAACCGAGTACCATGAAAAATACGTAACTTACAGGCGTTTAAGACACTATATTTTCCAAAATCATGAAGTTTTTACTGGAGCGCCCTCTAGCGTATACTTAACTAAAAAACGGCTACCAGAATTAAATTTTGCCTACATAAAAACTCGTTTATACCTCACGTTTTATATAATTGTGGCACTTAACCACACCATAAGGTATATCGATAAAAAGAATAGCTCAATACCTTTCCAATAAACTTAAATGCATGAAAATACCATCTTAAAATGCAAAATTATATGCAAAAAACTTGCTTTTTTGACCAATGGGGATTTCTCCGATTCAAAAAAAAAATATGCAGAAATTGTTTTTATGAGTCCCTCTTACTTTTGAGTTGGTGTCCGGTGAAATCTAAATTTCGATCCTGCATACTGAATATCTATTGGATCACACGATTTTGATGAAATTTCGACATTTTTTTCAAGTAATTCATGTATTTGTTACAAACTTCATATTTTGTAAGCTTTTAGAAATACGGATTTTCATTAGACCGGTTATGAATGCCAGTTTTCACCTGTAAAAAACTTACGATAAACGTTTGAAAATATTTAAAAAACAGAAACTGAACGAATTGAACGAATTGAACCAGCTGAACGAATTGGTAACCCGAACGAACTGAACAAACTGAACAAACTGAACGAACTGAACGAAGTACATAAAATGAACGAACTGAAAGAACTAAATGGACTGAACGAACTGAACAAACTTAATGAACTAAGCGAACTGAATGAACTGGTCGAACTGAATGAACTGGACGAACTGAAAGTCTGAACGAACTAATTTACCAATTTAAGACTAATACGGCAGTGTTACATACATACCCATAAGCTAAGAAAATTTCAAAGTTAACAATGAATTTAAGCTTTATTTTGTTCCAACATTCATTTGATTTTTTTTTGTATGCCAAAGTTTTTTTGTATTATATAGAAACTAGTAAACCTGTTGCCCGAATTCGACCAATTCAATAAAAATTAACTGTTAGAAACATTATATACGTTTAATATATGATATTCTATTCAAGAAATTATTATACTCAATAACGACATATTCAGTCTCAATAATGATATAAATGATTATCTATATGGTTTGACTTGAAACGTATGATCTGACACTAAATTTTTTAATGTAACATTCAAAATACGAAAATAGACTAACACTTATATTACTACTGAGACAACATTATAATTATTCGAAAACATCGCAGCTTAACTCTTCCAGCTATAAAACTCACTAATTTAAAAAAAAAACGCAGTGAAAAATAAATTTAAGACATAATACTAAGAGATATTTCAGAAATTAATAAAAGGTACTTACAGAACACTTACAACATCGATTTATAACACCTTTAGATGAAAAAACGCCAAAAAACCCAAAAAAAAATTTTTTTTTTAAAACCGTTGAAATTTGACTGAGTTGTTTGCTCGGAAAGTGGAATTTTTTATTTTGGAACTGCATTTTTCGGACAATTGACATTTGAGGAATGCATAAAAGATAATTTTGGTTAAAAATTTCTAGTCTTGAAAAAAATTAAAACTCGATCAATTCATAAGCTCTTCTCAAACTAAATTTCAAATCGATAAAATAACGGATTTTTGTACAAAAATTTTATTTCTGTTTTAAAAGGTTGGGAACCCCCTGAAGTGAAATCACAATTTTTAAAAGTGGTTTGCACATATACAGCCTAAACCTGATTTAATGACATCTAAATCGATAGAATCGGTCCATTGGTCTGGGAGGAGTTGAAGTCACAAAAAAAACCTTAGCCTATTAATTATATAGATAAGCAGGATGATTAAAACAGATTCGTGGCTATAACTTTTAATTGGTTGTAGCTATAATGAAATTTTTTTCAAATATATTGTTTTTGAAGCTTATTGAAGATTTAAAAATTATAAGAACAACATTTTAAAAAAAAAAAATTTCGAGCAAAAAACCATAGCCTTGTTTTTTTCGATGACACATAGTATTTATTAATTTTTCTGTCAAACAAAAACAAATTCGTCTTAAATAAACTATATACAATGAAAGAAAATCAAAAATGCAAATTTTAGATTTTTTTATTTTTACAACAAAAACAATTTTTAATACATTTTTTGAGGAAACATTCATTTTATTGGACTCTTTTTAAAGGCAATGATTAAAATATAAATAATAAAGTAACGGTAAAAACTTTGTTATTATTTTAAAGTCAATTAATTGAAATTAAATACAAAAAAGAAATAAATTAAATTTTTTAAAAAGTGGCAGAGATATTCGCTTCCAAATAGAGAACTTTAAATTTCAGAGAGTTTTTTTCTCCGTCTTGGCGTTTGATAAAAATACACGTTAAACAACTAAAGAAAATATTAAGAAAATTCATTAAAAATACATTTGGTAAGATAATTACTGTAATTGTCAACACATTTCAAAGAAAATTGAACAAAAATTTAGAAAAACAAAAAAATTTTGAAAACCGTTGAAATTTGACTGAGTTGTTTGCTCGGAAATTGGAATTTTTTATTTTGGAACTGCATTTTTCGGACAATTGACATTTGAGGAATGCATAAAAGATAATTTTGGTTAAAAATTTCTAGTCTTGAAAAAAATTAAAACTCGATCAATTCATAAGCTCTTCTCAAACTAAATTTCAAATCGATAAAATAACGGATTTTTGTACAAAAATTTTATTTCTGTTTTAAAAGGTTGGGAACCCCCTGAAGTGAAATCACAATTTTTAAAAGTGGTTTGCACATATACAGCCTAAACCTGATTTAATGACATCTAAATCGATAGAATCGGTCCATTGGTCTGGGAGGAGTTGAAGTCACAAAAAAAACCTTAGCCTATTAATTATATAGATATTCTTATTGCTTATGTGCACCAGAAGCTGTTGGTACACTATGTGGCATAACTTATCTGCATTTTCAAAAAATTTTAACAGCTGAATATCTTCTTTTTACTACATACATAATAAAAGCTATATTGCAGCTCCTGAGTGGTCGTCATAAAGCTTCGTCTGTCAAAACATATGTATAAAACAAATGTTGATCATTAGTAAAACCATCAAACATATACACCGAAATCAACGGCATACCATAATTTTTGTCCAGCACCACCTATTAATTTCGGTTTATTGAACCGCAAAATATTAAAAAAAAAATAAACTGTTCAATAACCAAAACCAACTCGTCGCTTATATAACAACAACATAAATAAAATAAAAATTAACAGCCCCCATTATTACTAGAGTGCAATAAAATGTCTGCTTTTACTTTGCACATCATCGTATAATTCAAACATTTGAATGCAACCACATACAACGTTGGCCAACATTATTTAAGCCAACGTCATTGCAGGTTTGCAAAAAAAATAAAAAAACCAAAAAAAAAACTATTTGAACAAAAAGCGAAACTTAAGCATCCACAGAAATTACACATATGTAATAAATGAAAATAAAACTTTCACAATTAAATATTTTTTCCTTTATTATTTTAAAGATTAAGTCAATAAAAAAAAAAAAAAAAAAATGAAAAAAAACACTTGAATATGAACATTATTATGGACGCCCAAAAGTGCTGCATCATGAACGAGGTATCGTTTTCGCATAAATTTAAAGCCACTTCATGAACATAAGCTGCATATTAAAGACCATAAATCGCATACGATTTATATGCTATAAAATAAGGTGGCAACAATGACACACGCGCACATATAACACACAAAAAAAGCAAGACCTAAGAAGAAAAAACCTAAGAAAAACTTGAGAAAATATTTGAGAAAAATGGCGCCTCTTGCGCAAAATACTTAAGCAGCAATTAAATGATGAAGAAAATAGTTAATTTAACTTAACTGCAGCAGGTTATTTCTGAAACAAAAACCGTTAAAACTCGAGCAGCAAACATTAAAATTGGCAGCTCTATTGCGCTGCAGTGTTGTTATCAAAACCACCGCAAAATTGTCAGACGAACAATTGTTTGTTGTAAGCTTTTTTTTTGTTATTACAACGATAGTCGTTAATTTCAAGTTTTCCGCATTCACTTTTGACGTTTCGCCCCGCTTGACTTGCCGGCTTGTTTTTTTTTTTTTACAACAATATCGATCGTACTATCGTTGCGGCTTGTGTCGAAGATGTGTTGCAAGCTTTTAACTATTTTAAGTGGAGCATGTTTTGTAAAGCTTGGCTTACAACTTGGAATTTTTATGTGTAAAGTAATTGATTTTTGGTTTTTTTATATTTTTGTTACCTTATTTTGGGCTACAAATTTTATAATAGGTACTGGCAGATATTTAAGCCAGATATGTAGTCAAAAGTTTTGCAAGTTTTGAAAAGAAAAAAAAAACTTTTAATAAGATGTTGCTTAGTTTAATTAAGGCAAGAGGAATTCCAGCTCAGACTATGTGAGCCTTTTTCATTGGCAGATATGTAAGCAATTTAGATAGTTTTAAGTTTTGCAAGTTTTTTAAAAAAAGCTTTTTATAAGATGTTGCATAAGTCTTAGCTAGACAAAGAGAACTTCCAGCTGACTTTCCAGTGAAATGTTTTGACTAACAAAACTGCCAACCAAGCTTTATTAATATGTTTAATACTGACAGATATTACAGCGAGACAGTTGAAAAGTTTGGCAAGTTTTGAAAAAAAGCTTTTTATAACATGTTGCATAAGCCTTTACTACACTAAGAGAGCTTCCAGCTAAGTTTTAGTGAAATTTTTAACACTGTTTGGCGAGTTTTGAAAAAAATCTTTTTATTGATGTAACATAAGTCTTAACTAGAGCAACAAAACTTCAAACTAAGCTTCAGTGAAATGCTAAGTGCAAGACAAGTTTAAAAAAAAGCTTTTTTTAAGATGTTTGGTAAGCCTTGTCTTGACTAAGAGTGCTTCTATCGAAGCTTTAGTGAAATGTTTAATACTAACAGATGTTAAAGCGAGACAGTTATTCAAAATATTATAAAGTTTTAAAAAAAGTTTTTTATAAGATGTTGCGAAAGTTTGGCCAAACAAGAAAATTTTTAACTTAGTCTTATAGAAATTTTAGATATATAGAAAATACTGAAAGATATTACAGCGGACAGGACTGACAGCTACTCAAAAATCTGGCAAGTTTTGAAAAAAGCTTTTTATGAAATGTTGATAAGGCCTAAGGGCGCGTTCATAGTGAACGCCGATTCAGACAGGCAGGCTGAAAGCTGTGCGAACAAACGCGTTGTAAATAGCTATCTATCTGGCTAGTTCACACTGCCTGTCTACTGCTTGTCTACTATGAACGCGGCCTAGGAGAACTGCCACATAAGATTAAGAGGGACATAACATTCGCGGCAGAGAAAACAGACCTTTTTTTAAAAATTCATAACTCGCAATCAGTCAAAAACAAACATTTTGCCAACATTTTTTTTTTATTATTGTAGAGAATTGAACAAATTACAAGAAAAAATTTAAAAAAAATATATTTTTCACTCCAACATGGTTTTTATAGAGCTCCAAACTGGCGGCAGAGAAAAAAATGGGGCCTCCTGGTTGCAGTGCTGGGAATCGCAAAAATTGTCCGATCTGTAAAAAATTACTTTTTTAAATCTTAAAAAAATTGGTTACCGTATGACAGGAGCTTTTTTTAAAACTTTTTTCAATTTTTGGTGATGTTCCAAATTTGAAAGTGTGTTTTTTCGAAAAAAATATTGACTTTAAAAATTCATAAAAAATCGAAAAAAATTTTAAAAAGCTCGTGTCTTACGATAGCGTATCAAGTTTAAAAAAAATACAAAAAAAAAATCGTCAAAAAATGTAGACGGTTCATTTTTCGAAAGATTTTTTTTTTTTGTATTTTTTTAAACTTGATACGCTATCGTAAGACACGAGCTTTTTTAAATTTTTTTTCGATTTTTGATCTGGCCGCAACCAGCACGAAAAAAATGGTTTCGAGATAAACGCGTTCAAAGTTTTTGAACAAAGAAAAATGCAAAGAAAAATAAAAATGAAAAAACTAGTCTGGCTGTAACTTTTGAATCTTTTAGAATTTTTCCCATGATATTTTTTCTTTTAGAATCTTAAAAATATTTACTAAAATACAAAATTATAAAAAAAGTTCGATTTTGAAAAACGGCCAATGTCATGTCCCCCGTTAAGCGAGCTTTATTTTAAATATTAAAGCAATATCAAACGTACACAAAAGTTTTGCAAGTTTTAAAAAAAGCTCTTTATAAAATGTTCTTGTAGTTTTAGTTTGACTGATCCCATCCACAATGACGACAACGGGCGACGGACGACAGGTCTCCACTCTGTCGTTGTAGAGAAATTTCGGGCGACTTGAATTTCTTAAACGCGACAACAACAAGCTACAGCAGAAAGTGCTTAGTGAAATCAGCAATATTTTTTCAGGTTATTGAATTGAATTTAAATTAAATTATATTATTTAATAAACTCACATCAAAGTTTGCAATTAAATATATAAATTGAACACAAAAACGAGCACTCGAGCAGCCGGCATGAAAAAAAACACGCATGTAAACAATGACTGACATTTACTTTTGTCGTCTGTTTTTGTCGCCAAATTCGAATTAAATTGAAGCTGGCTACAGCTACATTTGATGTCGGGCAACAATGTCGTCGCGATTGTCTCCAAAAGTTCATCCCATAAGAAATACATGTGCAAAAAAAGTGACGTTTGACGCTCGTCGCTCGTTGTCGTCATTGTGGATGGGCTATAAAAGGTACCTTTACTCATAAGCTCTGCAAGTTTTGAAAAAGCTTTTTATAATATGTCGCTACAGCAGTGGTCATCAACGCACGGTATGCAGAGCTTTACACTGAAATAAGAAGTTTTCAAAAGCTCTCGCACCATTTGGTTTAAGCAAATATTGTCACATGTTCGACTTACATTATAATGTTGTGGTTTTGTTTTTGTGTTTGTTTATTGCTATTAAAATAGCATGTTCAATAATAGAATAGATCTTAAAACATAGAAAAGAGCAAAAGAGATAAAAGTTATGGTAAAAGTTAACGAATATAATGTTCTAAGAAGTTCGACGAAAAAAGAATATCATACATTGTTATTCACAAAAAAAATTGTTTTCAAATAACAATTGTAAACAGCATCTTTCCTGAAACTTTGCAAAATATCTGTATTCATTAACAAACCATCGAGCGACAACCTTACCGCATGACCGCTCAAAACAAACTGACTAAAAATTTAAAGCACAGCAGAAAAACAAAGTTTTACGCAGTGTAAGTTGACGGCGAGCCGAATACTACTTCGCGTGCAAAAGCTCAAATCACACGACGCCCGCGGGCTATGGGAAAACATAAGTTGATGACCACTGCGCTACAGCCTCAGTTTAACTAAAAGAAACTTCCACACAAATGAGATTTTTTCTGAGAGCTTTTTTATGCAAGAAAAGTGCTCTAAAATTTTGAAACATTTAATAAAAAAGCTTTTTAATAAGATGCTGCTTAGCCCTAAGGCACTGTTATAGGTCTGAAAGACTCCCACGCCGAAAATAAACATGCGTAGATATCAGCCATTTGTAGATATCGGTGCCTTCACGTTAGTCAGTGAGTTGATATTGTTTGTTATATAAATTTATATTTTTTTTTTTATTCACCCGTTTTCTTTATGGTAGTCTGGGAGACCTATAACGGTAGTTGTAGTATAAAAAAAAATATAACAGTACTTAAGGGTTACGCTTTATTTTGACTAAAAGTACTCCCACATAGACTTAAAAAAGATTTTTTAACTCACGAACATAAAAGTGAGACAGGTACTAATTAAAAGTTAAACTACCACAAAAGCTTTAGTGAGCTTTAGTAAGCTTAAGTAAGCTTTAGTGAGATTTTTTACTAACAGATATTAAAGCGATACAAGTACTCAATGTTTTTGCAAGTTTTGAGGGAAAGCTTTTTATAAAATGATACTTAAGCCTTATTTGGACTAAGATAAAGTACAGTTAGCTTTGCTGAAATTTTTTACTACTGGCAGATATTTCAGCGAGGCACATAAGATTCCCTGCAAGACAAGTCTAACCAAAACTCCAACACATTTATACATTTTCTGATGACAACTAACACAAACGAACCTACTTGTTATATATTTGTTTTTCTTTGATGCATGTTAGAAATTGAAGATGCAGCAAACTTAACGTGCTTTGTAAAGTCGCATATGCGAGACAGAGAACACTGATAGACGCGTCTATCAAGTACACCATTTTCACTTTAGTTTCCAAAAATCCAGATAAGTAAAAAAACACTAAATCCATCCAAATAATAATTTGCAGTGATTTTTAGATAAGTAAGTGCTCAATAATCTTATTAAATTTACTTATTAATTTATATTTTAAGTAACAATGCAAGTAAACACAAAAATTGAGAGTTCCGTGTGTCGTTTGATTGCAGAATTTAAGGAGGATCTGCACGGTTCAAAAGCAAGAACTTGTCCATTCAATTTTTTAGAAGCTATTATTCCTGAAATATGACTAAAATTATATTTTGTGCAAATGTGTTACGCTAAGTTTCAAATAAGTTTAAATTGTTACTTTATACTTATATATTATATTTAACCATAATATAATTTTCAATCATTCATTTATATATTGTTAGTTTTGTCTTAACACTCTTTCAATACAAAGTATTGATAGTCTTAACTAACTCATATTTACGTTATATCTGATGTGAGTGAGGGAGAAGACTAAATGTTCGTTAAGGTTTAAAATACTTCCGTAAGGAAGTGAGAGCAAATCACACGTTTTCATTAGGTGTAACCAATATTTTCGTTAAAGCTGACATGAGTGAGCGAGCAAGCTATATGATTGGTTGCTCTTCAAAATACTTGCATAAGAAGGTGATAGAATGTCACATGTACATGAGAGTTTCAGTCAGATTTTTTACATTGCCCTTAAAAAACTGATAGAAACTTTGTTCTGCAGACTATCCAAAATTAGCGACAGCGCTAAGGGTTATATAACAAGTCATTTAACCAATACTTCTCTTGCAGGGTTTGCCAGCTTCGAAAAAAAGTTTTTGTTTACAATGCTGCTTCAGCCTGAGTTTGAATAAAACTTTTGAAATAAACTCTCACATAAGCTTTTAAAAGATTTTTCTAACTGTCAAATATTCAAACAACACTGATACTCATAAACTTTAAAAGTTTTGAAAGTAAAAGTTCATTAATATATTGTTTAAACTTCAGTTCCAATAAAAGCACTCCAACATAAGCTTAAGTGTGACTTTTTTAACTAAAAGATATAAAAGTGAGATAGGTTCTGAAAAGTTTTGAAAGAAAGCTTTTTATAAAATGTTGCTAAAGCTGTATTTTGCTCAAGATGATTCCCAGCTTAGCTTTAGTGGTATGTTTTGAACATGAATTCAAATAGTTCAACTTATTGTTTTGTTCTCTGAATTTGAAAAGTTTTATTAATAACTAGTAAAAAGTCCCATCCTGAGACGGATTGCAACCATTCAGAATAAAATACAAGACTTCAAAATCTTCCTTTGTTCATTTTGACGATCGTCCGTAGTGGTCTGCATTTCGTTTGCCCCATAGATGAATGCTCGATTCTCCGAAAATTTTCGAAATTTTCCTACGCTCATTGCGGCGCTCGTTAGAAAATATATTGCTTTTGAATGCCCAGCGATAAATATTCAAGCGATAAACGATTGACAAAAAATTTTCATTCGCCCATTCTGGCGATCTTTCGAAGATAGGTCGCTTTTAAATCGCCCAAACGATGAATGAGAGATTTTCGAAAAATTTTCAAAATCTTCTTTCGCTCAATCCGGCGATCGTTAGAAGATTGCTTTTTGATCGCCCAATCGATAAATGCACAATTCACGAAAAATTTTCAAAATCGTTTGCTCATTCCGGCGATTGTTGGAAGATGGATTGCTTTTAGATCGCTCAAGCGATGATTGCGAGATTCTCGAAACATTTTCAAAATCTTCCTTCGCTTATTACGGCGATTTTTGAAAGATGGATCGCTTTTCGATTGCCCAATCGATAAATGCACAATTCACGAAAAATTTTCAAAATCTTTTGCTCATTCCGGCGATTGTTGGAAGATGGATTGGTTGAAGATCGCTCAAGCGATGATAGCGAGATTCTCGAAAAATTTTCAAAATCTTCTTTCGCTCAATCCGGCGATCGTTAGAAGATTGCTTTTCGATCGCCCAATCGATAAATGTACAATTCACGAAAAATTTTCAAAATCTTTTGCTCATTCCAGCAATCGTTGGAAGATGGATTGCTTTTAGATCGCTCAAGCGATGATTGCGAGATTCTCGAAACATTTTCAAAATCATCCTTCGCTTATTCCGACGATTGCTGAAAGATTCATCGCTTTTCGATCGCCCAAGCAATGAATTCGCGATTCTCGAAGAATTTTCAAAATTTTTTCGATTGTTGAAAGATGAATCGCTGTTCGATCGCCCAAGCAATGAATGCGCGATTCTCGAAAAATTTTCAAAATTTTTTCTCGCTCATTCCGGTGATCGTGGGAAGATAGATTGCTTTTCGATTGCCCTAAGGATGAATTCGCGATTCAAAAGAAAATTGTGAAATCTTGCTTTGCTCATTTCGGCGATCGTGGGAATATAGCTTTTTGAAAAGTTTTTAAAATCTATCATTGGAATATGAAGCAGGCTCTGAAAAACGTAAAAATAAGTCAAAAAGTTGAACTAGTAAAAAATTAATTAAATTGGGACAGGGAAACGTCTACTGAGCCCATTAGTTGAAAAAACTTAAACGATATTGTAGTTAAAACAACTGTCGAACTGCTTAAGACCCCTTCTGCTGATTCGTGTGTGACATTGCCTGACGACTCGCTTAAGACCCTTCTCGGCGATTGGTTGGCAAATCTTTTCGGTGAATCACTTAAAACCCCTCTCGGCGATTCGTTCGCGAATCTTTTCAGAGAATTGCATGTGACCCTTTTAGGCGTTTTGTTGGTTAATCTTACCAGCGAATTACTTAAGACTCTTTTTGAATCGTTCGCTAATCTTCTCAGCGGATCGTGTATAATCCCTCTTGGCGTTTCGTTGGTGAATCTTTCCGGCGAATCGCTTAGGACCCCTTTTGGAAATTCCCTCGTAACTCTTTCCAGGAATTCGCTTAAGGCTTCTCTCGGCGATTCGTTGGCGTATCTTCCCGGCTTTTATGGCCTCTTCTGCTTGCATTCGGCGATACCCGGATAAGTCTCAATAGAGCTCGACAGCGATTGTCGCATCTTTCAAGCGATTCGCTGGCGATTTTGAGGCAATTGACAATATTTAGAGGGTAAAAATAAAAAATTTATAACATGCATTTGTAGTCAAATTATTTTGATCAAACATTCTTATGTACATTTCTAAACACATTTTGCGTGCATACTTTTAGGTTGAAGTAGTTTTATATGCTAGGTTACATATGTTAAAAAGTTTTAAAATCATTGTAATAGATAAAAATTAAAAAAAATAATAACAGTTTGAGTTGTACACGGTGCGAAGCGTGACGCTTGTCAGTACATGTTTTAAGATAACATGACAATAGACAGTTTTCGTCACGGAAACCAAATTGCCAACTTAAAAAAAAACATTAAGACACAAATGATATAAAAATAATCCAAGAAAGCTTTCGAAGCTTTTAGTGCTTACATTTGAAAACCTCTTAAGAAGTGTATAACAATAACTGAACAATAATTAGTTCTTCATGAAGGCAAAATAACAAAAGAAAAACTAAAAAAAAAAATTATAACAAAAAAGAAAACGCTAGACGAAAAGACAAAACCAAAGTAATGAAAAGATGCACAATATTAAAAAAATTTGTTGGGAAAAAAGGTAACAAAGACAAAAAGACTTTGAGTTAACAAGTGATTGAAATCGAAGGTAAGGGTCAAACAAGGCCATAAAACAAAAAGGGCTACAAGATAAAATAAAAAAGAATTACAAAAGCAATCAAACCAAGAAACATGGTTGAAAATCATAAGCATATAAGGCGCTTTATATAGAAGAGATAAGCTAGACAAATGATCGTATCAAAACAGAAAAGACAACAGAATAGAAAATATAAAAAAGCACAAATGAGCATTAGAGAAATAAATATGATCGAATAAGACATATGAATTGATAGATTCCAGCATTAAAGATAATTTAATAAAAACTTTTTATTTAACAGACAATTGCTGAAAATTGGGTGAAGGGCCAAAGGCTGTTTTCTTCTAGAAGTACATGTTATTTTGACACTGACAGCTGTTTAGCGCTCGCAAAAATTAAGAAACTTATTATCATATACATATTCGAACCATCAAATGAGCATAATTTGAGTTAAAACAAAAATATTTTAATATTTTCTGCTTGACTGCAAGCATTCTTATGCAATCCTCATTCAATTTGTGTAACATTACTTTAATGACGTGCAAACCGAAATTGTTGTTTGCAAATAAATACTTTCCACTCGCATGCAAAACTTTGTGCATAAAATAAAAAAAAAAAAAAATTGATTAAGCAATTTATAACAATCTTCCAGCTAATTGAAAATAACCAGCGCAAAATGTTGATTAAGTGCGATTTTAAAAAGTATTTATTAAAATTATTAAGCTTCACCTCTTTTGCTGCATGCTTAAAAAGTGAATTAATTAATTGTTGTTTTATAAAAAAAATACAAAAAAAAAACTAAGTCAAAGAACTCGTTTGTTATAACGGTACAATTTCCCTTCAATGTTTATGCTCTGTAGCAAAATGCAGGAAAATTTCAGAAATGCTATTACTTTGTGCGTCACTGTGTGAGTGTGTGAAAATTTCATTTATGTGCTTGGGAGATATTGAAAAGTCGCGTATTAAAAATGTTACTCAGCCACATGTGTGACAACTTTGCGTTGCGTTACGTTGTGATGCGCAGCAATCAACGTGCATTAGTTTGATTTTTAATCAATTAAGTTGCCTCAAAGCTGTGACAATGCTGAGCTGCTGCGCCTGTGTGAAGGCATTTTCCTGCCCTCCATTACATGCTCCTTGCGAGTTTTCACCGCTATTTTTCACTTTCAATGCTGCAGCATCACTGACAACTGCAACACAGACACATATCTGGGAAAACTGGGTAAAGATGCGCTTAAACTCATTTTGTTGTTAAACTTGTGTGTTGGCTGATTTGTTGCTGTTAACATTTTCTTCTTATTTGATAGATTTTTGTTTTTTTTTTTAAAATCATGACAAGCATATTACGAACATTAACAAAAGAGCAGCCAACAACAAAGAAAATTGTTGTTTTCAAAAAGGAAAAGTTGTATAGTTGTTGTTGTTGTTGTTGTTGTTCTTGCTTATTGCCACTTTTCATTAAGTCTGGCATGCGGAACAACTAGTTTTCCTGCAAGTTGTGAAAAATTTTCACGCAGCTACTATTTTTAATAAGTAACACTATATTTTATGGTATGATTAAAAGCTGTCAAGGAAGAAGCATTAAGTGTCAGTTATGTGAAATGAAGCTCTATTAGCAGTTAAGCAAGATAATAATCTAGCAAAATGCAAAAAAAATGGCAAAATCAGAAGGCAAAATATTAACATATTATAAAAAAGATTTAAAATATTAAATACAAAAGAACCAAAGAGACAAAAACGGATAAAAAACCAAAATAGAAAAAAAAAAATTAAAAAAAAACACAAAAAAAGAAAAAGGAACAAAGAGACCAAAAATATAAAAAATGAAAACAAAAACATGGAGTTAATTGAAACTCTGGCAACACAAACGCGTTAAAAGAAAATGAACAAGTATTACATAGCATTGGAAATGTTTTCAAAAAAAACTTAACACTTTAATTTAATATATAATTATTAAAATTTCGTAAAGAAAATAGCCCTATATCCTTTTGCAAATCAAATGTGATGTTATAAAAATTATTTCATAAAAATTGGTCCAGTAGTTTTGGAGTTAAGCGGTAACAAAAAAATTTTAATTTAATTTTATATATGCACTAGCTGGAACTCGTCGAAACAACCATCTTCTGTAGGATTTTTGTAACTTGTCTTCTTGCTCTCAGTAAGAGAATGAGTTGTAGTCTATTATTGGGAGACGCAAGTCTTTATTCGTTCTGTAGCCTCTTAAAATAATGCACGTTTTAATCACATTAAGAAACTTAATTCTGGCAATTCTAATCAGAAAATTTAGCAAAAAACTTTAAAATATTTTTCAATCACGTGAAACAAGCGTCAACACATTTTTGTTACTCTCTGAGTAATTGTTGAGCGAGATAAAGCGAAAACAATTTATATAAAAAAAAATTAGTACGAAATCATTTAAAGAATTATATTGCCAATTGGTTGGTTAGGACAGTGATACTACTTACTTGAAATATAAATAAGCTATGTTCAGCCGTTTTGACGCCATAACCTTTGTTTACTGTGCATTTGGGGGCGTGATGCGTCTGGGTATTTTCAGATTGGAATGATCTGGAATTAGTCTTAATCTTAATTCGATCGATGACTTTTGGCATAGCATGACGGTACAGGTGACAAAGAAGGAACTCCAAACATTGCCTGAACCAGACCGCATCATTGAATCTGTGTGGTTTAACGGTATTTTTGCACAAATATTGCAAAATTTGTTTAAAAATTAAAGTGACTCTACAAAATATTAGTTTTAACGTTTTTCCAAATCCAAATGTTCAAATAATCTATATATTAATACGCTAACACAAAACTTTAACACTTTTTTCTCAATTTATAGACAAGCCATTTGAATAAAACTTATATCATGCGAAAGGAACTGTAACATGGATGTGCAGAATTTATGTGTAAATGATAAATTTGATGGAAGGGGTTCCCAACCTTCTAAGAAAAAAACATAAACAAAATTTTTGAGTAAAAAACCACTTTAGATATGAAATTTAGTTAGAAGAGTGTCGTTGGTCGATTTGAGTTTTTCTCAAAAGTAACAATTTTTTAAAAAAAATTTAATTTTGTGTATTCATTAATCGTCAAATTTATAGAAAAAAAATGTGTTTGACAAACTCTCTGTAAAATATTCCTTGGCGCTCATTGTAATACCCTCCACGAAAGAATTTTGCATTGTGTTTTCAGATATATAAAAAAAAAATTTTTTTTCCGGGAAAATAATGCCTTTTTGTATGAGAGAATTTATTGTTTTCCAGAACTTTGTTTTTTTTTATAGTATTCATTTTTGGACCTTTATATCGGTTTTTAACAATTCTGAGAAACAAAAACCTCTCTCATACAAAAAGTGATTTTTTCCCAGAAAGGCAGTTTCTTCAAAAAATTCCAGGAAGCATAAGGGTTAACATATCGGGAAATCGTACTGTGGAGGAGTTTATTGAACTCTACATTTTTCGAACTTTTTTTTGTTTTTTTGACCCGTCCTGCTAAAGATATCTATCAATATATGATGCACAAATAGGCATCGCGTTTAGAAAATTAACTGTGTAGAGTATTTTATAGTGCTTGATTCAACTTCCCATATAATTTTCATACTGCGGGCTATTTATGAAATCGATCTTAATCTTTACCCTCTAACTTCTAGTGGGAGGAATACTTGTTACTCTTATTTTAAATTCTTTTTTATACCCTAAACCTGAAAGGTCAGGGTATATTAACTTTGTGCAAACGTTTGTAACGCAAAGAACGAAGCGAGTCCGCTATAGAAAAGTATATATATTCTTGATCAGCGTCACCACGTGAGTCGAGCTATCCATGTCCGTCTGTCCGTCCGTCCGTCCGTCTGTGTGTTGTCCGTATACACAGGATAAGAAGAAGGAGTTGATATAATTGAATGAAACTTGGTACACATAATCACATAGGCCCAAGGATCTGCATTATTGAATATTTTTGGAATCCGCCTACGGACACGCCCACCTCCCATACAACCCAAAAATTGCAAACGCAATAAATAAGCCTCTGTTTAACCTACAGAAACAAAATTTGGCACACGTATTTTTCATAACAAAATAAAGATGGTATTGAAAAATGGACATCATTCGGCCACGAATACGCCTACCTCCCATACAACGCGAAAACTGAAAACTGCATAACTTAGCTCATAATTAGCCTACAACAATTAAATTTGATATGTGTGTGTTTTATATTAACACAAAGATGTTTTCGAAAAATGGACGTCATCCGCTAACGGACACGCCCACCTCCCATACAACCCAAAAATTGAAAACGCAATAAATAAGCCTCTATTTAACCTACAGAGCTAAAATTTGGCACGAATGTTTTTTATGACAAGACAAAGATGGTTTTGAAAAATCGACGTCATCCGCTCACGGACACGCCTACCTCCCATACAACCCAAAAAGTTTAAAACTCAATAAATGAGGTTATGTTTGTCATAGAGAAATTAAATTTGGTATGTATGCATTTTATACCAAAACTAAGGTGTGTTCAAAAATTGGGAGTAGTCCGTCAATGAACACGCCCACCTCCCATAGCAAAAGCACAATAAAGGCATTAACTGTGAGCTACAGGAATAAAACTTGGTATGTGTTAATTTTTCATCAACATTTAAATAAAGGCTTCATCTGCCCATAAAATTTTTTTGTTATTGAAAAGTGGGTTGAGGGTATTTCATAGTTGGCCTAGACCGACTTTAGACTTTCTTTACTTGTTTTTATATGGAAAGTTTTGATGCTCCAGAAGCAAATATTGAGATTTGGTCATAAAAACATGATTTCCTTTTGGAAAATTTGTAACTTATTTTATTTACTTTAAAACCTAACATAGTGACAAGTGATTTTTATATAGTAAGATTATATGCATGTATCCCAACAGTACGCATTTTTAAGCGAAAATGGCAATATTGTATTATATATCAATATTCATTATGAGTTGAAGTTATTGTTTATTATTACCTCGTTGACATACTTAATGGCATTTAATGTCACTTTTCATATTTGTGAAATATTAAATAATGCTGGTTGATGTCTGTTAATTATAAGTTTAACTAGTGTAAAAGCCCGTCCTTCGACGGGAAGGAACCATTTAGAGTGCAAAATGCGACAAAAAATTTATTGGATTTATATACAAAGGTTTTTATTTGAAAACATATTTATTAAATTATGTTGATAAAACTTCTTTATATACAACATTTCTAGTAAAAAAATTCTTAGAATTTTTAACCTTGTCCCTTGCCATCTATAATGCTTAGTTTTACATCATCAGCCCGCTCAAACTGCCCAAGACTAAATACCAGTTCTTTTAGAAAAACTCCTAATTTTTGCAATATTTAACCTTGCAATTTATTTATGGTCATTGAAAATGTCAGTTTAATTGGAAATTGTCGCCTCCGGAGAGTGAAAGGCAAATCTGTGTTTGTCGGGGCCAAATCAATTGTAGGTATGAAAACTATTTCATGTTCGCCAGTGCGCCTGTCAATACCTGTGCGATGATTAATTAAGTTTTTAGGTTTTTCAAAACTAACCACCTTCCATTACCACCACCTTCTCTTTTGGTATTGAAATTTCGAAGAAGTATTATAATACTTCCAATTTTGAGGTTGAACTTATGCAGTGGCATTCCTGAAGGATAAAATTCATTCAAAAACTCGGCAGGGTAATTTTGTTTATCGTTATCATCACTGTCTTCAATTTAATCCGTGCTCAGATCTCTCACTGTGTCACCAACTAAAATATTTAGAACTTGCTCGTTGACTTCGTTCACATCGGAATTTTTTGTGCACAGGATAGCAATTTTGGAATAACGGTTGATGTTATTCGGACTCAAAGTATCGCCAGAAATATATTTAATGGATTTGTCCATTATATTGGACACTTCAGAAAAAAAAATTTTTTATTTTCCAACGTCTTTTCTAAAATCAAATAGGTTGGTACTATGAAATGAAGTTGTGCTAACATGACAAAAATAATTTTAGGGAGATATATAACGTTTAACTTAGTTAGATTTTCGATTTTATGCCCAACAGAAGCCTTCAATTTTTTTATATCGCGTGTTAATAAATTTTGCAAAAAAGAAGTGATTATTGTGATTGGTGTGCAAAGTATAATTTTTTTTTTTTATAATAACAATTGCATAAATAACGCATTTGCATTTGTCTCCGATTGTTTTAGTTGAACTAAAATATTATAATACAACGTTATCATGGTTTTGTCCATTATATTAGACAACCTGCCAAAAGCAAAGCAGCTCATGTAAAAATCAGAGGGATGTTTTTTAATCTTTTTATTGCTTAAATGATAGGAATATAAGCTCAAAAAAATTGTCCACGATTATTCTAGGCAAGCCATTGAAAGGGCTAATAAGCGAACCTTTACAAACAAAATGATCGGGAATTTCTATGATGTCTTCATCTCCATTTCCTAACTTGAGTAGCCAATCGCTAAAACTTGGATCAGAAGACCGAACATTGTGATTTAGTTCTAGCAATTCCAATTGACACCAACGTCACTGAATGTAATAATTGCTGTTCAGTTTATGCAGACCGAATAGGTTATGGTTCTGTTAATTAAGAAGTACTGTAATAGCAAGACATCATGTTTATGTATAGTAGTTGAGGAAAATGACGATAGTCTACAAGTACAAAGAAGTACTTAGTACTTATAATTTAAGAATAGGTGCTGGTCCAGACTGAACAGGTTCTAAAAAGTACAGTACGTACAAAGATTTTAAATAGATAATTTTACAACAGGTTCTGGTCTAGGATGAACAGGTTTTAAAAAGTACAGTACGTACAAAGATTTCAAATGGATAATTTTAGAAGAGGTTCTGGTCCAGGATGAACAGGTTTTAAAAAGTACAGTACGTACAAAGATTTCAAATAGATAATTTTACAATAGATTCTGGTCCAGGCTGAACAGGTTTTACGATATAGAGCAAAAGGTTTAGTAAGTACAAACATTTCAAATGAATTATTTATAACTGGTCATGGTCCAGGCTGAACATGTTTTACGATATAGAGCACGGAGCAGGACGCTTGCCTTTTATATATTAAGATAATACGTGACAGTTATTTTACACTTAAATACATAATTTTCCACTTAACAGGAGATATTCATTGCGCGCTAATTACAGTCTGTATCCGCCCACACAAAATGTAGCCATGATTTTGTCTTAATAAGTGTTTAATGGCTAATAACTGGCGTTTCTTTCTGAAGTTTTTTGTATAAAAATAAGCTACACTTTGACATCAAAACAAATAAATAATGCAAAAAATAATTTACAGTTTGAAAAATTGTCTTTAGCTATGAGCGTTTAAATTAATTAATAGCAAATAAAATTGCTGGGCCAGGCTAAAGTTGCGTTCATAGTGAAAGCCGATTCAGACAGGCAGGCAGACAGGCAGGCTGAAATGTGTGTGAATAAACGAAATAGATAGCTATTTGTATCTCGTTTGTTCGTATTGTTTGCCTGCCTGTCTGCCTGAATCGGCGTTTACTATGCACACAGCCTAAGAGATGCAATAATGAAATGTTTTCTAATAATTTTGGGTCAATTCTAGCATGTATGAAATGGTCTTCTATAGATTATTGTTCCACTTCACTATTCCAATTTAAACCAATGTGATAAAATATCTTTATTACAAATCTTGAGTAAATCAATAACTTTAATAGTTTATTCAGGTTTAGACCAGATGATATTTTGGCATAAATTTAACAGTCTTCTGTGTACTAGGTTCTGGTATTAGTATTCTAAAAACAGTTTTACGCCACAATTGCTGTAAAACCCACAAAAATTTCGTATTTAATTTGGGAAAAATATGTTCTCTACAGCCCACAACAACAAATTATGTCAACCAAGCTTCTGATGTCGCAGCATAGCCTAATAATTAGCATACTTTATAGATTAAACAAATCACATCAAGCTTGTCGCCAACATCCATTTAGCTACAACAATACAAAATGCAACATTAAAAATACTAACGTCAATAATTTTGCCAACAAGGTGTTAAAATATTTCCCACACTTGTTCTAGTTGTTCTTTAACTAAAGTGATTTATTTCTTTATATATGATTTTTTCCATAAAACAATGCGATTATTTTTATATGATAGGCTACAACACTATGCTACAATTGATATTAAGGTAGGCTGTTAGAACAACCCACGTTTTGGCGCACAATTTTGCATTTTGAAAGCAAACAAATTCAAGTGAAGTAGAACTCTTGCAAAACAACAGACCATTAAAAAAAGGTTTTTATTTTATTTTGCCATATTTATACAGTTTGCGCTTAAAAAAAACTGACATTTATGCAGATGTTGGCGTTATGACGCCAAAAGTTGTTGACATTAAAAATAAGCCATAAATATTATTATGGCTCAAGTTTTGAAAGTAATGGCAAATAAAGAAGTAATGACAGTTTACAGTTAAGGTCAACGAATTTTTGTTTTTAATAAATCAAACGAACAAATTCTATGATTACAAAAAATTTTAAAAAAATATGCTGTCTACAAAATTGTACTAAAAACCTTTATTTTACATTATTTACAGACGCTGCAGTCTTGTCCCATAGGCTGCACCAACGAACCCGACACACTAAGCGCCAACAACGATAGTCTACAAACCACACCAGACAGCACGCTACACAAATCCACAACGAATTCAGCGCTTACTTTAAAAGCGCACTCCAGCCGCAGCTCAAGCAGAAACACCAACAACGATCAACACACCAATAGCGCCACCAGCGACACCTCGTCCACCACATTTCATCAGCGTTTCGATTTTGCACAGCTTAAAGCACGCCTGCCTGAACTAAATTGTCTGCATAGTCTACAGCGCTACTGGCAGGCGGAGGGCGCCGAAACAGCGGATAGAGCCAAAGATGAGGCTGGCTCTTACTATGCCAACAATATCTTAGGCTATACATTTGGCTATAGCTTTGGCAAGGATCAAAGCAAAGCGGACGCATCTAAGGAGACGCCTTTGCAGAAATTCTATCGACATCAGCAGCAAAAGAAAATGCCGGCCTTCAGAGGGCGTCGCGGCTGGTGCGGCTGTTTTCAAGTAAGTGTTTAGTCTACTACTAATTTAGTAATTAAATACTATGCTCCAAAATGCCAACTACTTGCTACGCTGCTTGCTACGCAGCGAAGCGTATGCGTTGTATGTATTACGTTCGAGAAGCAGTCGCTTGGAAAATTTAATTGTTTGAATTAGGTTAGGCCACTTTTAATATTTTCTTATTTTTAATTTTTGACTAGTATGCGTTTTTTAATTCATAAATATTAAGAAACATGTTTGAAAAAGTTTTTTGAACAGCGTCACGAAGAAGTGTACAGATTTCAAATATAAATTTTGATAGGATACAATTAATTGCTTTGGAGCAAATAAGGCAAGGTGGAAATTTTTTTCCATCAAATCCTATACGACAAAATGGGTAGTGGATGAAAATTTCTAATTTCTGAGTACCATTACAAAGAATTTTTTAAAAAAAAAATTTAAATTAATAATTTAGCTTCAGAGTTAAACATTCAGAAGCTAACTTTAATTATTAACATATTTTAATCATACGAGTAATTTATTATCTAATCTATTCTATATTCTATTATAACATAACTATTACCTGTATAGTCTTCAAAGGTTAAGCCATGTATTCTTTTTGCATACTGGAAAACATGGGTTCTTCTTTTTAGTTCAAGTGCGTAGCATTTTTGTTAAAAATAACGTTTAATTTATTTTTACTTAAGTTATCAAAATTAGCAAAAATTTCATATCCGCAAACCATTATTGGTATAAGATATGTTTAGCGAGTAGCATTCGTATATGAAGAGGTGTAAAATAGTGAGAGGTGTAAAGACGTCCATAAAACACGAAGCATGCCGTAGACCTTACCAACTACGCTATTTATGTAAGCATTCTGTTAAGGTTACTTTAGGATTTTTTCCAGAGTCTATGAATTCGATATTGCTACCATTTAGTACAAAGGTAGTTGCTGTGGAAATGTCCATAACTTTCCTCGTAATCACTAGACATTGAAACTTTTTAGAATTAAGACTTAAACCATTTTTGAGTGCTGCCTAGCCACCAATATTTTTAGATTGATGGTTGGATATACAGTGGTTAAAATGCTCACGTTTACAGTTCACGTATAACTGAACATCATTAGCATACTTACATATGAAACATAAAATTTTCTAAAACACTAGGTAGGTCATTTATATATAAGAAAAAAAAAGAGGAACTAGAATAGACCCTTGAGGTACACAGACCGATGAGATAAATAATAGGCAATACCCAGACGACAATGGCAGCACTTCGAAGCGCAACTAGCAGGCCTTCATATGGATTTCGAAGTGCTTCCACACACAGTGCTTCCACAGTATACTTTTTTTTATATGAAATGGGCAAATTTTACAAGCCTTCCGCTCTCATTGCTCAAAAGAGGCCTGATAGAAGCACTTCTTAAGAAGGGCTTAAGGAAGGGGTAAACAAAAAGTATTGAAAAATATTTTTTCTTTTAAACTTTTTTCTGTTTATTATATATTCTATGATTTTATTCTCTCTCCTATGTTTTTAACCGACTTAAAAAAGGAGGAGGTTCTCAAGTTGGTTGGTTTCTCTGTTTTTTTTTTTTTTTTTTTTTTGTGAATGTATGTACATCGATTCCTCCTAAAGTACTTGCCCGATTGCCGGCATTTAATTTTTTATGATAATAAAAGATTCGAAGTCGGCGCTAATATAATCAGATTTTTTGTGCAGCTGCAACACACATATATCATTTTAATTAAGATTTAAGAAAATAAATTAAGATTACAAATTAATACAGTTTCACCTAAGCAGGATATTCACAAATAAAAAAGTCTTAAATAGAGTACGGATGGCAAAAATATCATGATTTTATGTCAATGATAAGCGCTGACTATAAGCTTTTATTATCATAAAAAATTAAATATATTTATGATAAAAATAAAAAAAATTCAGAATAATTGATATCATAAGATTTCCAATATAATAATGATTATAAATATATTATCAAATTTGACCAAGAAATAAATAGTAAAAGTAATTTAAAATTATTTTTTACTTTGTAGTGATTTTGAAGTAGGTTTTTTTTTTGTTAAAAAGTATTTATTTTAAAGTCAGATTAATTTCAATATATTAATTATTTATATATTAATTCAATACTAGTAAACCTGTTACCCGAATTCGAGCAATTCAATAAAAATTAAGTGTTAGAAACATTATAGACGTTTAATATATGATATTCTATTCAAGAATTTATACTCAATAACGATATATTCAGTCTCAATAATGATATATCTGAATGGTTTGACTTGAAACGTATGATCTGACACTAAATTTTTTAATGTAACTGTCAAAATACGAAGACGGACTTACACTAATATTACTACTGAGACAAACATTATTACTATTCGAAAACATCGCAGCTTAACTCTTCCAGCTATAAAACATAATTAATTTAAAAAAACAAAACGCAGTGAAAAATAAATTTATGACATAATACTAAGAGATATTTCAGAAATTAATAAAAAGTACTAACAGAACACCTACAACATCAATTTATAACAAATTTAGATGAAAAAACGACAAAAAACCCATAAAAAATTTTTTTTTGAAAACCGTTGAAATTTGACTGAGTTGTTTGTTCGGAAAGTGGAATTTTTGATTTTGGAACTGCATTTTTCGGACAATTGACATTTGAGGAATGCATAAAAGATAATTTTTGTTGAAAATTTTTAGTTTTGAAAAAAATTCAAATCGACCAATTCATAAGCTCTTCTCAAACTAAATTTCAAATTGATTAAATAGCGGATTTTTGTACAAAAATTTTATTTCTGTTCTAAAACGTTGGGAATCCCCTGATGCGAAATCACAATTTTTAAAAGTGGTTTGCACATATACAGCCTAAACCTAATTTAATGACATCTAAATCGATAGAATCGGTCCATTGGTCTGGGAGGAGTTGAACTCACAAAAAAAACCTTAGCCTATTAATTATATAGATAAGCAGGATGATTAAAACAGATTCGTGGCTATAAATTTTAATTGGTTGTAGCTATAATGAAATTTTTTTCAAATATATTGTTTTTGAAGCTTATTGAAGATTTAAAAATTATAAGAACAACATTTTAAAAAAAAAAAATTTCGAGCAAAAAACCATAGGGGGTAGCCTTGTTTTTTCGATGACACATAGTATTTATTAATTTTTCTGTCAAACAAAAACAAATTCGTCTTAAATAAACTACATTCAATGAAAGAAAATCAAAAATGCAAATTTTAAATTTTTTTATTTTTACAACAAAAGCAATTTTTAATACATTTTTTGAGAAAACATTAATTTTATTGGCCTCTTTTTAAAGGCAATGATTAAAATATAAATAATAAAGTAACGGTAAAAACTTTGTAATTATTTTAAAGTTAATTAATTGCAATTTAATACAAAAAAGAAATAAATGAAATTTTTTAAAAAGTGGCAGAGATATTCGCTTCCAAATATAGTACTTTAAATTTCAGACAGTTTTTTTCTCTGCCTTGGCGTTTGATAAAAAATACACGTTAAACAACTAAAGTCAATTTTTAGAAAATTCATTAAAAATACATTTGGCAACATAATTACCATAATTGCCAACATATTTCAAAGAAAATTAAACAAACATTTAAAAAATCAAAAAACATTTTGAAAACCGTTAAAATTTGAGTGAGTTGTTTGTTCGGATAATGGAATTTTTGATTTTGGAACTGCATTTTTCGGACAATCGACATTTGAAGAATGCATAAAAGATCATTTTGGTTAAAAATTTTTATTTTTGAAAAAAATTTAAATTCGATTATTTCATAAGCTCTTCTCAAACTAAATTTCAAATCGATAAAATAACGGATTTTGTACAAAAATTTTATTTCTGTTTTAAAAAGTTGGAAACCCCCTGAAGTGAAATCACAATTTTTAAAAGTGGTTTGCACATCTACAGCCAAAACCTGATTAAATGACATCTGAATCGATAAAATCGGTCTATTGGTCTGGACGGAGTTGAAGTTACAAAAAAAACCTTAGCCTATTAATTATATAGATATTAATTCAATATATAATCTAATCAAAAATGGCCATTATTATGTCATTTTTTTTAAGCTTAGTGCTGCCTTTTGTGCAAAAAAAGTAGGCCTGTAAGAAGTGCCCATAAGAGCAGCAAGGAAAGGATGTGTTTGGTCTTCAAAAGTAGCAGTCAATGCAGGCCTTCGTATGAAGAGCGCTGGTTTAATTGCCTATTGGGTAAGATTGCAGCTGACGATGAAAAATTGAAAATTTTAAGAAGCCACTGTGTCGAACCACTGCGTCGAAAGTGGTCCAAAAGAACTAACTAAACACCCTAGTGGAGCTATGTTTGACACTTAAGCCAGATTGCCTATCAGTTATAAAACCTGAATAAAGAACTGCTATAGAACGGTGCTTGTTGTGTGATTTCGGTACTGGGATAATTTTAGCTCTCTTCCATCCTTTTGGGTAAATCGTAACATAGAATTAAGAATGTAAGTTAGATATGGAAGTATCCTCAGATACTTCGACTAAATTCCTAAGATACTTTTTAGAACATCATTCTGGCAGACGCAAGTGAAACTGAAGCTGGCATCAATATTAAAAAATAGATGTTAATATTTCTATTTATATATTTTCTGAGAACGAGATAGGCTAAAAACAAATAAAATAAATGAAAAAAACGAAAAAAGCGGGATATCTCTTGTAAAAACAAATAAAATATATGAAAAAAGAAACAGTTTCGATAGTATCGTAAGTGTAGACGTAGAATTCCGTTTAAGTTGTAACCTCTTCTACTTTGTCTCTTTGGTCCGATTGTTTTTTAGACTACTTATCGAGGCCAAAACAAAGAAAAAGTTAAAAAGAAATTATGAGTTTTTGGTAAAATCATAAAATGAAATATGATCCAACTCGTTTTTTTTGACGTAGAATTACGTCTTACAGCGCGGTTTGTATGGGGTCGTTTTAACAGATTTTTTCAAGGTCATTAGGCAACGTTTTTGGCGAATACTTAAGTGTATACCTACAGCCTTTAATACTCTTCGTTCAAAGAAAATATGTATATTAAAATATCAGATATATCCTGCGCTGAATGGATATCTAACTTTGGATTTTGTCACTATTATATTAAAGTCACAAAATAGTAAAATATAAAAAGAAAAATGCATGTTTTTATATAAGAAAATCAATCATCAGCTGCTTATGTGCCTGCTGCTTTCTTTGTTTTTCTTTCGTTGTTTATGCTTGTATGCTTTGGTTTTGCACGAACTGATTGGTTCGCTTTGGCAGCATTGTAAGCATTAGCTCGGGTTTAAGTATGCACTACTGTTCTAGTATACTATTTTGAAACCAGAGGTAATGAACCTCTTTTAAACTCAGTCAATGAACTCAATCTGTCAAATATAACGAAATGGGTTTGTGATCCGGCTAGATTTAACTCTTATGAAAAAAACGAGTTGGATCATATTTCTTTTGTATGCTTTTACCCAATAGATGGCGTAAAATTTTAATTTTTTTTTTAATGCAAATTAATTTGGATTCCACATCCTACTAGCATTAGCGAGTGTAGTTTGCAAATTATTAATAAAATATCAGACAGAGACGAGAGGAAAGAACATGTGCTCAGCGTGAAATATAGTAACCATTTTTTAAAAATCGGGGTCTTAATTTTAATTTGAAATTAGTAGTTAAACTGACTGTAGCTCGCAAACTATATATCGGGCAGAGACGAAAGTGGCACCAATGGAAAGTGCATTTGCTTCGCCTTCTTTTCAACTAAGTCTAATGAACTCAACTTGTCAAACTTAACAAAATGATCGAAAAAATTTGAAATTTTGCTTGTTTCTTTTTGCTTGCTCATTTAATCATACTTTGTATGATATAAAATTACATAAATTTTTTAAATTTTTCTTTGTTTTGGCCTTGATAAGTAGTTCATAATTGAGTGTTATTCATTTATTTGTTAATTTTTGGAAGATCTGTAAAAATACGTGCAAAATGAACAAAACAATCGTACCAAAGAGACAAAGTAGAAGAGGTTACAAGTTAAACGGAGTTCTACGTCTACACTTACGATACTATCGAAACTGTGTCTTTTTTTCATCAGAGTTAGATCTAACCGGATGACAGACCCATTTCGTTAAATTTGACAGATTGAGTTCATTGACTGAGGTTGAAAAGAGGTTCATGACCTCTGGTTTCAAAATAGTATACTAGAACAGTAGTGCATACATAAACCCAATGCGAACTAATGCTTACAATGCTGCCAAAGCGAACCAATCAGTTCGTGCAAAACCAAAGCATACAAGCATAAACAACGAAAGAAAAACAAAGAAAGCAGCAGCCACATAAGCAGCTGATGATTGATTTTCTTATATAAAAACATGCATTTTACTTCTTATATTTTACTATTTTGTGACTTTAATATAATAGTGACAAAATCCAAAATTAGATATTCATTCAGCGCAGGATATATCTGATATTTAAGTATATATATTATCTTTGAACGAAGAGTATTAAAGGGTGTAGGTATACCCTAAAGTATTCGCCAAAAAGTTGCCTAATGACATTGAAAAAATCTGTTAAAACGACCCCATATAAACCGCGCTGTAAGACGTAATTCTACGTCAAAAACGAAAAAAGCGGGATATCACGTGTAACACGTGCTCACGTGAAACTGGAAGCTCTAGTACGTTTAGTTGATCATAAAGAAAAATTCTAGTTTTAACATTTACAAAGAATAAATCCAGGAGAGAATTGATGGTTTTTGTATAGTGAGTAGGCGTTGTAGTATTTATAGGAAATCAACAAAAGCTGTTCATATCTTGCAACAGATTATTTTAAATACAATTAAAATCGCCAGCTACAATAATTTCGGTGTATGAAAGTGCAATATTTTCCAGTGTGCTTAAAAGAGATGAAAAATCAATAGTTCGATTATGTCGATAAACTGGCCCAAGAAGCAAATTCAAATCGCCATTGGAAATAAATACAAAGACATATTCAATGACACTATCATATGACAACTTGCAGAGCATTTTAAACAAAACTTTTGCGAGTACTTTCCCGAACGAATGTTTTATTTGTGAAAATAATCGAAACTTCAGAGTTCATGCAAAAATATTTCCTTCCGTTTCTTTGACGACTACCCTCTTGATTACAGTCTGACAAGCAAAGCTGACAAGTTATGTTTGTTTTTTATTTTTGTTTTTGAGTATGATCATCGCACACTTTCACACAAACTGATTTTACGAAATAATTATTGGCGCAAGCGTGGAAAGTGGCAATTTGTGGCACACTTGCACTTTTAGTTATTAATTTTGTGTATTTTTTTTTTTTTCTACTCAACTTATTGTAGTTGAACTAGCTGTAACCTCATTTACCGTTAGCTAGCTGTAGCTCTAGCATAGTAAAAGCTGGCAAAAATTAAGATCTCCCAACAATGAATGGGCTTTAATTGCGGTTTGTTAGTTTGCTTGTCTTCTTATGTACTTTCTTCTTACTTGCCACAATCGTTGCAAAGTGAGTTGCTCAAAAGCCGATCGTTAATATATTTTGTTGTTTTTTTTTATTGATTTATATTTGCAGTATGTTTGGACTTTCATGCAATTGTTGGTAAAAAAAATGATTGCTATGAAGACATTACAGCTGAAGCTGTACTTAAGACGTTGCAACACATATGCTGCCGAGGTACACAAATCGATGTATAGGTTGTAGAGAAGGAAAATGTGTGCAAATGCGAAGAAAAGCTGTGTGGAGATGTGTTAACCTATAATTTCAGTGAGCAGATTTGAAGTTTACAATACGATCTAAAAGCAGTGAAGCATGAAATCAAGAAAATATTTGGTTTTTGTTATACTATAACTATTGACTTTATGCTTAAAAAAAAAATTTATGTTTTAATCATTTCATTTAAATTTAATGTGTTAAGTGAAATGTGCCAGTAAGAGACCCAAATTGTTGTTAGCGTTCTTAAAAAGCGTCTTAAATAAATCATTTCAGAACATAATAAAACATTAAACTTGAAACATTTGATTGTATTTCAATCATATTTTCTAAAAGAATGTGTAGTTATTGATACTGAAAATCGGCTAACAGTTATAAACTAACATAAAATTTATTATCATAAGCAACTTAAAAGATTAGTCGTGTCAATTCTAAAAACTTTTATCTAATTAATGTTCCCATTAATTATTAATTAATTGTTTGATTATTTTTCATATTATTAACTCAAATTTTAACTCAATATAAACAACCAGAAAAGCAACAAAATTTTAAGTAATTTATTTTGCCACAAACATCGTTCAATGCATTAAAACAAGTTTTATTCTTCATAACTCAATTAACTTGGTGGCTATGCCAAGTGTTAATGCCAAGTGAGGTCCTGCTAAAAAAGAAGCAACAAAATCAATAACCTCCAGGCAGTAACAAGGTCAACGGGCTCTAAATTAAGAATATCTAATAAATGTTTGAATAAATCTGAGCTGCATTTAAATTAAAATTCATACAAAAAATTGTTTGGTCAACAAAAATTTGTTGCTTGAATTCATCAAGGTCGTCAAGCTATATTTATTTTGCCTACTTTAAGCAGCTGGTTAAGATGTGCTTATGTTAAAGTTCAACAATGGTGCATATATCATGGTAAATATTTCATTAAAGGTGTGCATCATGTTTAGGACCGTGCATGGTGGCACCTGGTCAGTGTTAATGTGACCAATTCTTGGGTGTGCGGATAAGAGAAATTTCAAAAAGCAGTTGTTACAAAAATTAAGAAAAATGCGGTTTCAACAAGATTAATTATGCGTACAAGTTTGGAAATTCCATACAATTGATAATATTTACACTCAAGTAAAAAATGCTGTTATGTCAAACAAATCATGGGTTGAAATAACAGATTTTTCTGTTAAATACCATCCAACGAATTAAACTTTAAAATCAACAGTCGGTTGACTGTTTATTCTATAGAACACGGTACACGCATTGCGTACGTACTTCTTGAAATTTTATCACTGATTTGGAAGTTCAAGTTTAGCCGACTGTGCTAACCTTCGTGACCTAGACCTAGGCTGACCCATGATAGAATTAAAGAAAGGTAGTCCAGATCATGACTCAATAATTTATAAGGTTATCCCGATATTTGACATACTTATTAACCTTATTTTTTGTAAACAAAAAAATATTCTCTCTCAAAAATGAATGACAAACAGGGTTTTGTGGTTTCCTCAAAAAAAATTATGTTTCAGTGTTGTGTTGGGTTTTTTTTTTTATTGAAAAAGTATGTGTTTTCGATATTTTACTGCTTAAAAAAAACAAACAAAATAAGTATGCATTGCTTTCATTGAATTTTTTAAGGCAATAAATTCGTGAAAATATTTCAAGCTTGCTCTCTGTAAAGACCCAGAACCTTTAAAAATCATCCGATGGATGCTTCAAAATACAAAAGTAGCAGAAAATGTATTGACAAGAAATTTTAAGATATATTGTACTAAAAAAATAGAGAGAGATTCAAGCAGCTGTGGGATTTTTGTGTATTTATAAATGCTCTCCTCTTCAAATAAGGGTACCTATCTCCATTTTCGTGAGAAGACGTCAAATATCGGGATAACCTTTTAAATTATTGAATCATGGTCCAGATATTTGACATACCTTTCATTTTTGTAAACAAAAAATATTCTCTCTCAAAAAATAATGATAAGCAGGGTTGTGTTGACTTCGTTTTTTTTAGGGTTGTGTTGCGTCTTTTTAGCTTAAAATGTACTTTTTCGATGTAATTGCAAACAAAACTGTGTGCATTGCTTTTTTAAAATTGTTACGGCCATAAAAGTTGTTAAAAATTTTCAAATATTTTTTAACTGTCAATTTGGCGAAATTCGTTATTAACCCTTTCAATGGCTTGCCTAGAATAATCGTGGATAATTTTTTTGAGTTTATATTCCCATTATTTAAGCAATAAAAAGATTAAAAAACATCCCTCTGATTTTTACATGAGCTGCTTTGCTTTTGGCAGGCTGTCTAATATAGTGGACAAAACCATGATAACGTTGTATTATAATATTTTAGTTCAACTAAAACAACCGGAGACAAATGCAAATGCGTTATTTATGCAATTGTTATTATAAAAAAAAATTATACTTTGCACACCAATCACAATAATCACTTCTTTTTTGCAAAATTTATTAACACGCGATATAAAAAAATTGAAAGTCGAAGTTGGGCACTAAATCGAAAATCTTACTACACTCAGAAAAAAGCTTATCGGAATATTAAAAAAAGGCATCATATTTAGAGAAAAATGGTATAGACTTTGCTCCAGAGAATGCTATTCTCTAATTTCGATACTAAAAATTCTCTAAAAATGGTAAAAATCTTCCATAAAAAAGAAAAATATATCGTTTTTTGAGAAAAAGCTTTTTATTTTTGAGAAAAGATTTGTTTTTATTGAAGAAAGTACTTCTTTTAGGGAATTTTTTATCAAAATATAAGAAAAGTTTTTCATTTTCAATAAATTTTTCTCTATAAATGATAAATTTTTGTGCGAGAAAAATACTTATCATTATTAGAGACATTGAAATATTTCCATTTCCTAGAAGTAAAGAAATATTTCTTCGAAAATGTGAAAATTTATTCTATTTTAAGAAAATTTTATTTGAAAAAGAGAAAATTTCTATATCGAAAATAGAGAAATTTTTTACCGGAGCAAGGTATGTGTTTTTTTCTCAGTGTAAGTTAAACGTTATATATCTCCCTTAAAATTATTTTTGTCATGTTGGCACAACTTCATTTCATAGTACCAACCTATTTGATTTTAGAAAAAACGTTGGAAAATAAAAATAAAAAATTTTCCGAAGTGTCCAATATAATGGACAAATCCATTGAAAGGGTTAAATAACTCGCGATTTTTTCCGTGTGCTGTTAAATTTATGATTTGATTTTGTGATTGTGTGATTTTAATATGCCTTCTACGTGCGCAATTTGTAAAAAGGCATACGATAGCAGTGGAAAAGAAGTGAGAAAGTATGCTGTGCCATCGGATTCTGTAAGCCGTCAGCGGTGGGAACAAATATGTGGCATGCATTTCTCGACCTCAACAAATTTCAATATGAATGCCATTCAGCATTTAAAATGTTAACTACATTGGGGTTGTTCAAGACTCCAGTGAAGTTGACGACTTGAGGACTTACGCAGTAAGGTTTTCGTGAACACTAAACACTTTTAGCTGAGATTTTTATTATGATTTGTATTGAGATCTTTATTTTAATTTGAATGAGAATACTATATATCAAGTAATTGATACTAAGGACCAGCTTCACCAACTATACTTAAGTTGTACTTAAGTTAAGCCTCAGCTAAGTTCAACTTTTTCACAATTCAAAATTGTTTTGCAAACTATAATCAGCTATTTGCTTTCGACAACTTAAGTATAACTTTAGTTACGCATTTTCATACTTAAGTTGAACTTTAGTATGGTTAATGAAATGCATTTTCAGATCTTATACTTAAATTTAACTTAAGTATAGTTGGTGAAACTGGCACTTAAACTCTTAAATGTTGCATCACTATTTCAAAGCTGTAAACATTTTCAATGTTTACGACGGGAAGGAATCATTCAGAGTACAAAATGCGACACAAAATTTATAGGATTTATGTACAAAGGTTTTTATTTGAAAAAATGCTTCTTAAATTATTTTGATAAAACTTCCTTATATACAACATTTCTAGCATACAATTCTTTAGAATTTTTAACCACTTCACCTTGTCCCTTGCCATCTATTATTAGATTTACATCATCAGCCCTCTGAACTCTTGATTTGGCTACATAAAGCAGGCCATGACTAAATACCGGTACTTTTAGAAAAACTCCTACTTTTTGCAATATTTGACCTTGCGATTTATTTATAGTCATTGTACAGGCCAGTATGAAAACTATTTCATTCGCCAGTGCCTGTCAATATCTGTTCGATGATTAATTTAGTTTTCAGGTTTTTCACAACTAACCGCTTTCCATTTCCAGAGGTCATTACAACTAACAGAGACCTCTTTTGGTATTTAAATTTCGAAGAAGTATTATAATACTTCCAATTTTGAAGTTTAACTTATGCAGTGGCATTCCTGAAGGACAACATTCATTCAAAAACTCGGCAGGGTAATTTTGTTTATCGTTATCATCACTGTCTTCAATTTAATCCGTGCTCAGATCTGTCACTGTGTCACTAACTAAAATATTTAAGACTTGCACGTTGACTTTATTCACATCGGAATTTTTTTTCCACAGTATAGCAATTTTGGAATAACGGTTGATGTTATCCGGAGGCAAAGTATCGCCAAAAATCTCTTTAACCTTTTCAATGGATTTGTCCGTTTTATTGGACACTTCGGAAAATATTTTTTTTTTATTATTTTCTTTCCTAAAATCAAATAGGTTGGTAATATGAAATGAAGTTGTGCCAACATAACAAAAATAATTTTAGGGATATTTATAACGTTTTACTTAGTTAGATTTTCGAATTTATTAATTAGGTGCAAAACGTGGTACGTGAAATATTAAAATGGTCATGGTTGTGTTTTAATCACATTATTGAGGTCTATTCATTTCAAGATCAAGGCTTATATTAGAGCTCCAGCTTATACACATGTTTAGAACACGGAAATTCGAACTCCGTGAAGTTCGTTGCATAAAGCGAACTCGATTCACATGAATGTTAAAAAGAAAATACACGTAAAGTTGAGAAAGTTTCTTGAGACACTAATTCTTTCATTTCAAAAAAACTTATGTCGAATGGACAGAAAAGCTTTACTTATCTTTAAAAATTCTCCATGTTTTCTTCTGTTCAACTTTTTCACAAATTATTCATACAATTTTTTACCTTCTTCTCGTTCCAGGATGATGAACCGCCCGAAATCTGTGTCGTCGAGGGCGCTTTTACCCTACAAACACTCACGCCCACTCAACCGATGCCATCGGTGGATGAGTTGGATGCAATGTTTGCCGAACTGGTCGAAGAACTTGACCTCACAGCACCGAATAAAGAAGCTATGCTTAGTCTACCGCCGCAGAAGAAATGGCAAATTTACTGTTCACGCAAATCGCCGCTCGACACCATCGATGGCAGTCCGGCGACAAACATAACACTGCCTCCGACGGCCGATTACTATATAGAACGTCTTCAAGATTTGGCGCAGCATGTTGCGGTGAGCCCCGAAGATTCGCCTTGCCATGAGTATAACGCACGTATAGAGGGTCATACAACGTTTTTGGATGCTTTGAAGACGGCGTTGCGCACATCGGCCCATAGCTTTGTCTTACGTTTCGTGGAGTTGGAAGGTTTGCCAGCTTTATTGAATTTGCTGCTAAAGCTGGATATACGAGTGGCGAATAGCTCATTGCATACTAGTCTGATTGGTTGCATCAAGGCGCTGATGAATAACTCGGTAAGTTTACCCGGATTGACGACTAATTCTAATGACTTATCTCATCTCTTCGTTAAATTTTTACCAGACGGGCCGCTCGCATGTGCTGGCACATCCTACATCCATTGATACCATAGCACGTTCTTTGGCAGCGGATAACATCAAAACCAAGGTAGCTGCTTTGGAAATACTCGGTGCGGTGTGTCTGGTGCCGGGTGGCCATAAAAAAGTTTTGCAGTCCATGCTGAATTTTCAGGAGTTTGCTGCAGAGCGCACGCGTTTTCAGGTGAGTTACTTTTTTAACACTTCTTGCGGCATTTTAAACACCATTCTTTTTGACACAGAGCATTGTCAACGATCTGGATCGTTCGACGGGCGCCTATCGTGACGATGTTAGTCTTAAGACCGCCATCATGTCCTTCATCAATGCTGTGCTTAACTATGGACCTGGTCAGGAGAATCTGGAGTTTCGTTTGCATTTGCGTTATGAGTTTCTGATGCTCGGCATACAACCAGTCATTGATAAGCTGCGCAAACATGAGAATGAAACCTTGGATCGCCATTTGGTAGGTTTTAATTGAAGTTGATAACTGTTTCCATCTATCTAAAGATGCTTTTTCTAGGACTTTTTCGAAATGGTACGCGCCGAGGACGAAAAAGAGCTGGCGCGCAAGTTCAATCATGAGCACGTGGATACTAAGAGCGCCAGCGCCATGTTTGATTTACTGCGACGCAAACTGAGTCACTCGCCGGCCTATCCACACATGTTGTCGCTGCTGGAGCACATGTTGCTGCTGCCATGTAAGTTACTTTAAAGTTAACTTGCATGTCTAGTGTGTGCAAAGTATAATTGTCGTCTTTTTTAGATAACGGTAACTGCACGCAACACTGGTTGATGTTCGATCGCGTTGTGCAACAAATTGTGCTGCAAACAGATGGTCGTCCCAGCAGCGATGTTGATCCAGATGATCCGAATAAGCAGAAGCTGGCTGCTTTTCAATCACAAGATCCCGATGTTGCGCCGCTGCAGATCAATGTCAGCGAGATTGTGCGACTGCTAGTGAAGGAGGAAGAGCTGACGCAGGCACGCAAACGCGCCGATGAATTGGAGCGCGAGAACTTTGAGGTGCAGTCGCGTCTAGCTAAGAAAGAGCAGGAACTAGATCTGCGCATGCAGGAGAAAGAAGATCTGGAGACTAGCTTGGCACGCATGCGAGAACGCCTTGAAAAGGAGAGCGCCAATCACTCGCAGGCAGTGCAACGCGCACAGACAGCGGAGATGCGTGCCGAAGACCTGCAACACCGCCTGATGACCGAACAGCAAGAACGCACGCGACTCGAGCGTTTGGTCACGGAGGGTAGCATACCAGATGATCAGAAAGTAGCCGGTCTGACGGGTTGTAATGGTGCAGTCTCGCCTCCACCGCCACCACCACCCATGAACATTGTGCCACCTCCACCGCCGCCAATGGCTGCAGCGCCACCACCACCACCGCCATGTCCGGGAGCACCGCCCGCGCCATCTATGCTGCCGACAATGGGTAAAATACAACTTTCAATATATTTTAAGAATAGTCATAGCTAAAACTCTATTTAATCACCTTAGCTCCACCGCCACCAAAACCCGAGGCTGCCAAAAAGAACGTGCCACAACCCACGAATCCACTGAAGAGCTTCAACTGGTCAAAACTGCCCGATGCCAAGGTGCAGGGCACTGTCTGGAGTGAGCTGGATGACTCGAAGTGGTACAACAACATGGAGCTGGAAGCTATAGATAAGCTTTTCTCTGCCTATCAGAAGAATGGCGTTGCCGTAAGTTGAAAAAAACCTTTGCAAGCGTTAAATTCTAGAACTTTCTCTCCCTCTACCTCTTCCTTCTAAACAAAGCAACAAAACGATGGCTCTATTGAGGATCTACGCATGATGGGCTCTAAGCAACGCACTAAGATACTCTCCGTCATCGATGGCAGGCGTGCTCAAAACTGCACCATACTCTTGAGCAAGCTTAAAATGAGCGATGAGGAAATTTCCAAGTGAGTAAAACTTTGCATTTTCTCCGTACTAACCACTGTTAATATTATTTTACCTATACCCATAGAGCTATACTCTCCATGGACTGCAATGAACAGCTGGCGCTGGATATGGTCGAGCAGTTGTTGAAGTTTACGCCTTCGGCTGAAGAGCGCGCCTTGCTGGATGAGCACAGCGAAGATATTGAATCCTTAGCGAGAGCAGATCGTTTTCTCTATGAAATCTCAAAGTGAGTGAGCATGAGTTTTAGTAAAAATCTGACTAATATTTTGCTTCTCTCTAACAGAATTCCACACTACGAACAGCGTCTGAAGAGTCTGCACTATAAGAAACGCTTTATGATCACCATAAATGATCTAATACCGAGAATTACTAGCGTCATGGAAGCCTCACGTGAGGTGGCCCGATCAAGGCGTCTGCGCAAGTTGCTCGAGTTGGTTTTAGCTCTAGGTAAGTTTGTTAGTAACATTTTAAGAGTTGACTAAACTCTCATCTCTCTCTAAATAGGCAACTATATGAATCGCGGCGCGCGTGGCAACGCCTCAGGCTTCCGGCTGGCCTCTCTTAATCGTCTTGCTGATACCAAATCAAGTGCCGCCAAAGGCACCACATTGCTTCACTATCTCGTGCAAGTGATCGACAAGAAATTCAAGGATCTGCTTAAGCTCGAAGACGACATACCGCATGTGCGCGATGCATCCAAAGTATCGCTGGGTGAAATGGACAAGGATATACAAATGCTGCGCACGGGTCTGGCAGATGTAGCACGTGAAATCGAGTTTCATCGTTCTTCGGGACCCGCTCAACAAGGCGATCGCTTTTTGCCCGTCATGCGAGAATTTCATGCCCAGGCTTCGGTGCGTTTTGCCGAGCTTGAGGACAAGTTCCAGGACATGAAGACACGCTTCGATCGTGCGGTGCGTCTCTTTGGCGAAGATGGTTCCGTGCTGCAACCTGATGAATTCTTTGGCATTTTCGATACCTTCCTAACAGCCTTTGCCGAGGCGCGTCAGGATAATGACAACTTCCGCAAACGTCAGGAGGAAGACGAAAAACGTGCCAAACAGGAGGCGGAACTCAAGAAGCGCACCATAGAGCGTAAGAATAAAGAGGGACTCATGTCTTCGGTGGCGCGCAATCTGGGCTTTAAGACGGCCACAAATGGCACTGAGTCGCCTACGCGTGGCGTGGATAACAAGGGCGAATTCGACGACTTAATTTCGGCTTTGAGAACAGGTGATGTCTTTGGCGAAGACATGGCGAAATTTAAGCGTTCGCGCAAGACACGTTTAGGTAATGGCAGCACATCACCACCACGTCACAGTCTACATCGCGAAGAGAGTCGTGAGCGTACGGTAAGAAGACAGTGAACGGACACGAGAAGAGCAGATAAGAGCAGAGCTTTAAAAAGCTTCAACGACCATTTTACACAAAAAAGCGCAAAGAAGAGAACGGTTTTGCAAGCTAAAACGAACCTTTTTATATACATTTATTACGCCGATTAAGTTTGAAAACACTCACCTGGCCACACTGCGCGCCATTTAGGCTGCATGCATAGGAAATTTTTTAGTGGTTTTCAAGGTTAGCGTATCACACATGCTGTTGTTGTATTTTATATTTATGCAAGCATATAAACTAGTATGTAGTTTTTATAAAGTGAAAATTAAAGCTTTTAAGGAGCTTTCTAGAGTAAAACGTAAAAACTAAAAACGCATGAAACCAAATTAAATTTAAAATTAAATTTATATATACACATATATTAAAATAAAACCTCCTCTGTTTTTGTATTAAAAAATTAAAATAAATTTCTTCTACATATAATTTAATGAATTTATTTATTGTAAAATAAAATTAAATAAAATAAAATAAAAATAATTTTTTTAATAAATTTAAATTTAATATTTAACATTTAATAAATATATATATATTATATTAAAACCCAAATAAAGAAGTAAAATTATGTACCTTTATAAATTAACAGTTATTATCAGCAAACCACTTAAATATATATTTAAAAAGATTTGTTAACTTAAATTATATAAAAAAACAAACACTTGCAATAAATGCAAATAACGGTTGCAAACCTGCATTAAAACTTATACTTAAAAACACAAAAAAAAAACAAAATCATCTCAAATGCTCATTATGTGCGCTCATCATTCTATTTACATCATCAAACAATATATTAGTAATTATTAGTAAAAATCTATAAATTAAAAATAAATTAAAACTTAAAACTAAACTAATTAATTTTTGCTGCTTACAAAACAAACAAACAAAAAAATCATTGCTTATAAAAAACCATGCAAACAAAAAAATTTCATATAAAAATTTATTGTAGCTCTTGTTTAACTTTTTTTTTATATAATTTCTATGTACTTGCAAGTCATAAACTATTTAAAGCGATTTAACAATAAAATTGTTTGATATACAACATAGAAAAGACGAAGCCCAAAATTTAATTTAATTGACCAAAATTGCATAAAATGAAATAAAAATATAAAAAAAAAAATTAAATAAGTGTGTTTTTTATTGGTTTAATGCTTATTATTGTAGACAGTTTTAGCAAATCTAGCTAGTAGACTTGCCAAAAATAAGCAAAACATAGTTTTTATTGGCCTAGATAATAGAAAATTATGAAGGATCGGTTATTGAAGATTTTTAATAGTTCCAACAAAACAAATATTATAAATATTATTATATTATAAAAATTGCTTAAAGAATATTACTTGAAGAGTCATTTTTTTCTGCGCGAACATTTCAACGAACATTTCACATGAGAAGCTACGGAGAACTTCTTATTAAGTGGTCTAGATCGATAGAAAATTTACAAAATAGATCAGTTATTAATGATATCCCATTTTCTCATATAACCAATTGTTTTTAAAAATTTCCCAAAAATATCCCTTTGAGGGAAATTTTTTATTTTGTTCTACTAGCATTTATTTTTACTCAAACTAATGGTTTTTATGAAAATTAATTAATTTTTGTTAGAAACTACTCTAGAAAATTTGAGAAATTTGCTTATTTTCGAACATTTTTTCGGAATATACTCTTTTATGTGATATGCGAGCATAATTAAACTGCTTTTAAAAATTTCCCAAAAATATCCCTTTAAGGGAAATTTTGAATTTTTTCTATTAGGAATAATTTGTACCCAAACAAATGGTTTCTATGCAAATAAAGTCATTTTTGTTCGAAATTACTATAGCAAATTTGGAAATTTGCTAATTTTCGAAAATTTTTTCGGAATGTACTCTTTTATATGGCATGCGAGCATAATTCAACTGTTTTCAAAAATTTCCCAAAAATATTCCTTTTAGGGAAATTATTCCTTTAGTTCTATTAGGAATCATTTGTACCCAAACAAATGGTTTTTATGAAAATTAAGTAATTTTTTTTATAAAAATTTGGAAAAGTTGCTTCTTTTCGGAATAGACATTTCATGTTGCTTGCAAAAACTACCTTTTATGGAAATTATTTTGGGAATTTTGGGAATTATTTTTGCCCAAATAAATAATGGTTTTTGTGAAAATTACGTCATTTTTGTTAGTAATTTCTTAGAAAATTTGCCAAATTTGCTTATTTTCGTAAATTTTTTTTAAGAATAGACTCTTTTTTGTGGCGTGCGATGGCATTTCAATTGTTTTTATAAATTTCCCAAAAATATCCTTTTAAGGGAAATTTTTTATTTTATTTTAATAGGAATTATTTGTACCCAAACAACTGGTTTTTATGAAAATTAAGTAGTTTTTGTTAGAGATACCTACAGAAAATTTGGGAAACTTACTTATTTTCGAAAAAATTTTTCGGAATAGACTCTTATGTGGCGTGCGAGCACAATTTAACTGTTTTTAACAATTTCCCAAAAATATCCCTTCAAGGAAAATTTTTTTATTTTATTAGATTAGGAATAATTTTTACCCAAACAACTGCTTTTTTTAGAATATTAATGCTAATTTTTAGAATATTACTATAATTATAAATTTCTACTGTAATAAAAAATTTGGAAAATTTGAAGAATTTCTTTTGAAATTTATTCTTCAATTTGACGTGCGAGGACGGTACTGCAACTTTTTAAAAATTTCCCAAAAATATCCCTTTTAAGGAAATTTTTTTATTTTGTTCTATTAATATTTATTTAGCACTTTACATGAGAATTTTATGAGAACATATCATTTTCACAAAATTTTGTTCTATTAGCATTATTTTTTTTTATTCTATTTTTTTATTTTATTATTTATTTTTATTCAAATGAAATGTTTCTATTAGTGTCCGACCGAAACCAAAATTTTGGCCGAAACCGAAACCGAAACCGAATTTCGGCCATTTTTGTAATATTCGGCCGAAACCGAAACCGAAACCGAAACTGAAAGTCTGCATACAAATTTGTTTTTAAAAACATTTTATTTTTTTTTTAAATTTAATTAAAAGCTTTCAAAAACAAAACAATTCAAACAGATAATAATAACGTATACATACGATAAATATTCTTTGAATATTAAAGTTCAACTTTAAAATAATAAATAAAGAGATAATTTTTAACACCACTTTAAGGAACTTTTTAGTGTTTAGATATTCGGTTTCGGTTTCGGTTTCGGTTTCGGTTTCGGCCATATTGATGCCGAATAGCCGAAACTGACTAAAAGGGCCGAAACTGACTAAAAGGGCCGAAACTGGCCGAAACCGAAACCGAAACCGAATATTCGGTCGGACACTAGTTTCTATGAAAAATATGTAATTTTCGTTCAAAATTACGACAGATAATTTGGTAAATTTGGCGTGTGAGGACAAATCAAATGTTATAAAACGTTTTCTAAACATACTCTTTATGGAAATTTTTAACTATTGTTCAATAAACATAAATTTTGAACTTAAAATGTGATTTTTATGAAAAACATCGAATTTTCGCAAGCGGGAAATTTGCTAATTTTAGATTTTTGTTTTTCATAAACTCTTTAAATAAGCATGACTGAGCAGTTCAGCTGTTTTTAAAAATTTCCCAAAAATATCCCTTTTAGGGAAATTTTTTATTCTGTTCTATTAGCATTTATTTTTATTCAAATAACACATTCGTATGAAAAATATGCAATTTTCGTTCAAAATAACTACAGAAATTTTGGGAAATTTGCTAATTTCGGAATTTTCTTTTAAAAAAAACACTGGCAATTCGCCTATGAGAACAGACGAACTGTTTGTAAAAATTTCCCAAAAATATTCTTTTTGGGAAATTGTCATTTTCATTCCTTTTTAAGCAAATATATGGTTTAACTGAAAAAAGTGTGTTATTCGTTCGAAATTACTTATTTGGACAGTAAGCTTATTTTAAGATTTTTTTTCAGCATAAACCTTTCTGTTTGACACGCAAGTACAGAGCAAGGATTTTTCAAAATTTTCCAAAAAATTTCACTTTTAGGGAAATTTTTTATTTTCTTCTCCAAGCATTTATTTTTATTTAAAGATGAAAATAACAAGATGTTTTCACTTTAAAATTAAGATTTCGATCGAAATTGCTATAGAAAATTTGGGAAATTTGCTTAAATAGTGAATTTTTCAGTATATACGGGGAAATTTTTCAGACTCTTACATTTTGCATGAAAAAACAGACCAAAGTTATTTTGAATTTTTTTCAAAAATAACCCGTTGAGGGAAAATTTTTCTAAAAAATAATTTTTCTACTGTTAAATTTTTTAAATAAGCTATTTTTTTGAAAACGTATTTTCGCCCGAAATCACAAAAGAATTTAGATCACTTATTTGAATGGATTTTCAAGAGAGCTTTCGTTTTAGAGACGTCACTTAGAATGGAAGATAGGCTTGGTTTTCATTTGATTTGAATCATTTTCGAACTCAATCTTTATTTTTTAGATTAAAGCTTAAATATCGCAATTCATTACGATAGTTGAATGTTACAATTGCAGTCGTGTCGATAGACAAACGAACGGAAGGATAGACAGACAGACGGATATGACTAAATCGTCAAAATTAATTTTGAATGGGCGTTATAAACGTTGTAACAGAACGCTAGTTCTGATATAAAAATTTAAAAATAAGCCGGCAATTTTAGTATCCAGGTTTCTGCTCTAATTTAAAAATTAACATTTAATCCCTCAAGCATTAGTTTTAAACGTACATTTGTTTTAAAAAAATTGCTTCCTTAATGTTAAGAACTTTTCTGCCAGCCGAATAAGCAAACTTATGATAAGGTATCGTGAAATTTGTTATTAAAACCATAATTTTCTAATCTACGCTTAAATTCAAAAAGTATGTTATTTTGCGAATTTAAATCAAATGCAAAATTTTACTTAGCAGCAAATTAGAATATGAAAAAAATTGTATGCATGAAGCTGATAAGAAAGAACACATGCATGACTCAGACTTAGCAATTTATGCTTGTTTGTGTGTGTTAACGAGCTGAAAATAAAGCCTGGCTCTACCCTGTTGTTGACTACCTGCCTGCCAGTCCAGCTCGAATTATGGATCATATTCAAAACCATTCATGTTCATAGGTTTTTTGCTTTAATTTCTTTACATTTTGTGTGTGTTGCTGTTCATTTGCGCTTACTTAGAGTGAACCAACCGTTCAAGCTGCAAAAATCTTTATTGAATCACCACTCATGCGTCACTTCTTCAGTTTGCACTTTGAGTTTTTCCCAACTGGTTGTAGCGGAAAAATGCTGAAACCATATTTAATTATTTGTTTTTTGCTATATGTTAATTTATTTCATTTACCGCAAAATGCACTTGCCAAGGATGAGGTAAAAGTATCCTGCCGGGATGAGCAAGGCCAAGATGTGGATTGGTTTGTTGTGCTTGAAAAGAAAATTTTAATTTATTAATAAACTATTCAATTCTTTTGTTTTTTAGGTATTACCTCTACAAGCTGCCCAAACACTACATAAGCAACTCTTTGGAGAGTGATACCAGCGGCTTCCAATATCTGTATATAACCAGTCGTAGCTACGAGCAGTGGACACTGTCTAGTAAACATGTAGATGAACGAGACTCTATACCTGCTGTTACACTAGATCCGCTCTTTGCTGATCCGACGCTGCTGGTAATCGGCTATAATGATGAGTTTCCCAATGGCACTACCTACATGACTGGTGGCCACTCCAAGGGTGTTGTAGCCACAGACGGCACAACTGGCATTTGGCTGATACACTCTGTGCCCAAGTTTCCATCAATACCGACATATGAATATCCCTCCACTGGCGCACACTATGGCCAGAGCTTTCTTTGTTTAACGCTAGCAGCTGAGGAGATGCATAAAGTGGGTCAGCAGCTGATTTTTAATGAACCAAATATTTACTACACGCGTCTACCAGTTATGCTGGATGGTAAATATCCCAACCTAGAGGCCGCTATGCAGCAACAATGGCGCACCACGGCGCCATTTAACAATGTTGAGGATTTGGTGACTTTGGCGGGCAAGAAGTTCAAGTCATTTGCTAAAGGCGTGCGTTTTGAGCAGGAACTTTACGAGGACTGGTTGGCGCCAACGCTGGATGTCAACTTGCTGGTGGAGACCTGGCGCAATGGCGCTGGCAATATGGCCTCAAACTGCTCGCGCAGTGATAAGTGAGTAAAACTCTTGCTGTAGTTATGTCTGCTAAATTTAATCACATGCTTACAGAGTCTACAACATAGCAAAAGTGGAGGAACGCAAGCTACAGATTTCTTTCAAGACAAGCTATGATCACTCCAAGTGGGCTGTGTCCCAAGCAACGGGTCTTAAACTATGGCGTTGGCGCATTGGCGGTGCCGACTGGATTTGCGTGGGTGACATCAATCGACAGGTAGAGGAAGAGAAAGAAATTTTTAGAGAAATTTATATGTATATATTTTTTATTTTAATATATAATGAAATTTTCTATTTTTCTTTAAGAATCATCAATTGGTGCGCGGTGGCGGCACTGTATGTCAAAAGCATGCCAAGGTTACCAAACTTTATCGCGATCTGGTGAGCAGTTATGAGCCATGCACCAAATAGTTTATATATTATAAGTGGCATTTAAAAAAAATTTGTTTGAACTAAATATTAAGCAAATAAATAAAAGCAATAAACGGTAATTTTTATAATCAAACCACAGTTTTGTATACTTCTTGGCTTTCCTGAAATTTTTAATTTTCTGAATTTTTTTTCTATTTTGTAAAGTTTTCGATTTTCTATATTTTTTCTTGATTTCTTAGATTTTCATTTTTTTAAATGACAATTAAAAATTGTAATTTTCTTTTTTGTTTTCAAGATTTTTTGGAAATGATCCATTATCTTGATTTTTGTGATTTTCTAGATACAGTAAAACTTCCCTAATTCGAAATTCTCCATAACTTGAAGTAGAATTTTTGCTTTCTCGAGGCAATTTTCTAATATTTTGATCTCTATAACTCGAATTTTCTGCAATTCGAAGCGAAAATCTGGTCGCTTGAAACTTTCGAGTTATGGAAGTTTCACTGTATTGCTTTTTTGAATTTTTTTGATCATATTGATTTTTTTTAATTTTTTTGTTGTTTTTCATTCCATTGATTTTTTTTTTATTTCCTAGATTTTTCTTGATTCTCTTAATTTCTGGTTTTTTTTTTTTCTTGAATGGATATAGATTTTCTTGCATTTCTTTACTATCTTAATGAAATTTTGTTTCAGCTCGACCGGGTTTTTCGGAAGACCTTCTTGTTGGAAGGATACTTAGTGATATACATAGCACTTGTTTTTGTTGTATCTTCAATACAAACAGAGCCAAACTTGTTATGCAAATAAACCAAAAACAAGCGAACATCTTCGTACAAACGACGGTGTCTGAGACGAGACATGACGTTACGGCCTTCACTACTAACGTCAGCAAGATTTTTTGTAAGCTTCGCCGTAGGTGGCAGAAGAGGATCGAGAAAGGTTGGTGTTGTATTAATGAAGGTTTGAGTGTTAGGGTATATTTATATTTGAACGTGCTGCATGATAAACAGGTTCAGGTATGACTATTGCAAGCTGTGGGTTTGGGAAAGGACGAAATTAGAGTATTTATTTGAATTGGTAACAAAGGTTTCTTTGTTATCAGTGTTAAATGAATCCCATTTACATTAAGGATTGGTGCATTTAACGATTTGGAAAATATTGGTTTGTTTTGTTTGACCAGTTTTGATCTTGTTTTTTCGAGACCAGGGGTGATCTTGATCAGTTTTTATTATTATTGGCTTATTATAATAGGCTTATCGATAGGCTTAAAGATAGACTAATTAATAAACTAAGTGATAGGCTTAGTGATATGCTTAGTTATAGGCTTTATATTAAGATCCTTGGAATTCCTTCATTTAAGGAACAACCATGTATATGCGTTGAGTACACTTGCTTTAAAACTGCTAAACTAGGAATCCTTAGATGATATTTTTTGGCAGTGCGGAATCGTTAATTTACATTTATTTCTGAAGTAATTTTCTACCCAAGATTCATTTTCTGTTGCTGGGAAACCTTTTACAATCAGTCTAATACTATCCTTTTGATTTTCTGTCTTCAGTTTTTAAATTCGTTTATGCCATTCTAAAGGGGTCCAAACTGTTGAATGATTTTCTGAAAGGTGCAGCAATAGCTGGTGTTATTAATGGTGTAGCGGTGCAGGTCGGGCAGATTGCAAGTCCGACTTATTTTTGTCTTATTTATAAAAGAAGTTAATGGAAGCACTGAAGGAGAAAGCTTAGACGCTTTTTTGATTTCATCGAATATGGATGATGATGATGAATCCTGCTCCATAGCATCAAGCATATTTAATTTTTTAGGAGCAGAGCTGATGGCATCCGATATCTCCGCATGTCACTTCCTAAACAGATCAAGATCGTCACTAATTTTGCTTATTTTATGGTACAAAACTTCAATCAGTGGATCTGGTAACAAAGGTTATGGTGTAGTTTTCCTCGAGGTCAATTCCTACGCACGATTGACGTAGGGTGTAGACGTCATTCCTTAAGCATGCGATAGCGATTTTTTTTGTGATATATTTTTCACCGATTGCGTTGTGTTTATTTTATCAAAGTTTTTAATATTCGATTTATTCTCGAATTTCTTGGATTTTCTAGAGTTTTTTCTTGATTTCTTAGATTTTCGAAATTTTCATTATTTTGGTATTTTCTTGATTTTTCAGAATTTATACATTATCCTATTTTTGTGATTTTCTAGATGTTGTTGCTTATTGCGATTTTCTTAATTCTCTTGATTTTTTTTTTTATTTGAATTTTTAATTTCCTAAATTTTTTATCTTGACTTTCTTGGTTGTCTTGATTTTCGGTTTTCTTGATTTTTAAAATTTTTTTATTTTTAAGTTGTTTTTAATTCTTGATTTTTTTTATATTATTTTTTATTTTCATGATTTTTTAATGTGCTCGATTTTCTTGATGTTTTGAATTTGTTTATTTTCTTGATTTTCTGAAATTTTTCTTGATTTGATCTATTTTCCGTTTTTTTCTTGATATTTCGATTTCCTCAATTTTCTCGATTTTTTTTTTTAATTTTCTTGATATTCCAATTTTTTATTTTCTAGATTTTCTAATTCTCTTTTTTCATAAATTTTCTCTTATCCTGGTTCTCTCGATTTTCTTGTTTTTTATTTTGTTGATTTGCTCTATTTTTCCGTTTTTTTATTTTCTTGATTTCCTGCATTCTTTATTTTCCGTGTTTTATTTTCTTGATTTTATTAATTTCTCTTAATTTTTCTTTAAATCAAGAGGTTTGCTCGGTTTTCATGATTGTTTTTTTTATTTTCTTGATATTCTGATTATCTTTATTTTCTAGATGATCTTAATTGTATCGGTTTTCTCTGTATTTTCTTGATATTCAGATTTTGTTAATTTTCTAGATTTTTTGGATTCTCTCTTTCTCATTTTTTTCTTAATTTTCTCGATTTGTTTAATTTTCTTGTTCTTTTTGTTTTCTGGATTTAATCTTCTTGGTTTTTTTTTTTATTTAAGTTATTTTATTAATTTTATTCATTTACTCCAAAAAATTAATATTCTTAACTTTCTTGATTATTTTTATTTTCTTAGTTATCCTATTTTACGATTTTCATGATTTACACGAGTTTTGAATTTTCCTATTTTTTTTTAATTTCTGAATTTTCTCTATTTGCGTGATTATCTTGAATTTCTTAATTAACTTTATTTCTTTATTTTCTGGATTTGTTTAATTTTTCTATTTTCATGATTTTAATTTATTACCAAGATTTTCTGGATTTTATTTATTTTCTTAATTCTCATATTTTTTTAATTTTATTATTTTTCTTGATTTTCATTTTATTTATATTATTTATTCGTTGACTCTTCTTCATAAATTAATGAAGCTTTTATATTTTTTAGATATTTTAAATATTTTTTTATTTATTTACATATTAAAAAAAAAAAATACACTTCAATAGAATAAATATAAAAACTAGTTTTTCTGCATTTGAATCTTGCGTTTCAAACTCTTGACCAGCAGTTTGTTTTCCAGCTGTTTTTTTGGTCGCTTTATAGCTTGTGCTTCATCCTGCGGCAAGGCAGGAGGCTTGTCTGCTCCTGTTTCGCCATCAGCATCGCCATGACGTCGCTTTAGTTTCTCATTTATAATCAGTTCCATGCCTTTGGTTTGCTTAAAATGTGAGTCGGTGGGATCGATGTTGAAGAGATGTGAAGAATAGACAGCGCCAAAACGGTTGTCATTCAAATTAAGTTGGAAATTATCTTCAACTTCTTTGCGTTCCGCTGCAATCGAAGCCTTGGATTTCTTGAGTTGTTTTCGACGCTTGCGTTTCGATTTAGTTTCATTCTCAGCTTCTATGATTTTACTCAGACTAAAGTGTTGCTTGCCCTTCTCTGCCATATCGTCATCGCTGAGCAACAACTGCAATTCCTGTTCTTTTTGCTTCTCTTCTTCGTCAGAATCTTGGAACTTTTTCTTTTGCTTATTTGTTTTCGGTTGCTTCTTGGTTTTTGGTTCTGCAAATTCACCGTTTGCAAACTCTTCAGCAAAGTATGGATCATTCATATCAACGCCATCTGGCACAGATTCAGAGTCAGAGTTGCTGTCATTAGCATTTAGACCCAGCGCTTCTTTTTGTTTTTTCTTGCGCATTTCTTTGCGTAATTTATTTTTTTCGCTACGTTTTTGCAACACTTTTTCAATGGGCGTTAGCTCAGGTTTGTGTTTTATTTTGACATCTGAATCATCAGATTCATTTTCTTCCGAATCCTCATCTTTACCTTCTATGTCCCAGGTAACGGAAAAATTACACTTTTTTGACTTTTCTTCCTCTTCCCGCTCGTTGATTTCGGCAAGCAATGCTTTGTATTTGGCGATGGCATCATCTTTTTTCTTTTTGGGTTTCTTCTCTTCCTTAGGATTAAGTTCTGACACAGCATCTTTTAATTGCTGCTTATCTACAGCTTCAGCCGTTTGCTCTTCCTCTTCGTCATCATCTTCATCTTCTTCACTGCTGTAAGCAACAATCTTACGTATATCTGCATCACTTACATTCTCCAGTTTGCCATTTAGCAGCCTTTCACTTAATTCAACTCGTTCCACTGCAGTCTCGTCCCACGTCAAATCCACTTTGGCCTGCTGTAGCGCTGTGTTGACGAACTGGCGTGGCTGATAGCAGTTGTAGTCGGGTAAATCAGTGCATTCCTCGGTGGGCTCATCTTCGTCAAATGTCGTGTCATCTGGTATAAAACGTAGATCAATGCGTGTGGCTGAGCTTTCATATTCGTTACCATCACATTCTTGGTAGATTTTGTCGGCGGTGTTGACGCTATCGCACTCTACCACTGCGTAGTAGTAGCGTAGTCGATTAAGCTGATATTGACGCAGCTTTTCCATATGATAATCGTCGCCCTCCTCAGCATCGCTGTCTTGCTCTTGCACGAGCTCTTCTTCAGAATCTGAATCGTGTGCAGCGTTCTTATTGGCAAGCTATGTACACCACATGGTTTAAATTTTTAAAAATATAGGTAAATAAAGAAATTAATAAACTCACTTTCACATCCTCCTTGCCTAGTCCCACCAACTCTTGCGGTCCACGAAGTTCTTCTTCGGCTAAGCGTTGCTTGCCATACTCAGACTGATATATTTTGACACTCAGCACGCTACCACCAGGTGGCAGAAATGAAGTGAACAGCACCATCAGATCAGTGGCACGTATGCGATCCCAGTCCATGTTACAAACGGCCAGACGACGTGTCGACTCTTCAGTAGTCTCTGCCTCATTGTCGAGTTGACCCCAAACATGATCAAGTTGCAGTGTTGGGTCTTCTTCCTCTTCACTAGATTCATCGCCTGAAGATGAATCAGTTACCAATCTTCCATGACCGCGAGCATAATCAATATCCGGGTCGAGCAAGCGTTCGCGCAAAGTTTTCGGCTCCTCCTCGCCATCACTATCTAATGCATCATTTTCGCCTGGATCTGTGTCAGCACCAGCGTTGCTCGCATCAGATTCATCTGTCTGACGACTGATGGCTTTCTCCTCAAGTTGCTGTTCAGCTTCAGCATCTTCTTCGTCTTCAGACGCTGAGCTGTTCAGTTCATAGTACTTGCGCAGATCGTCCGCGGTGCTACTGTTGACGCGTCGCCCATACTTGTCTACCGTGTATTTTACATTGAATTTCTTGTCCGTGAACATGGACTGGAAACGCTTGTCGATTTTCACTTTGCGTTGCGACTTTGGCAGCTGCTTGAAGCGTGGATCTGTGACGAGATGCTGAAAGCGTTGATCCTGCCAGATTCCACTCTGTTGGCCAGTCTGTTCCTGTCGTGCTTCGTTAGCATCTTGAGGCCTATGAGTTTTATGAATTTTTTGCTTTTTCTCCTTATCATTAACCATTTTTTTTTTATTTAATGTAAGATTTCTCAAACAATTTTAAAGATTTTCGCGCAAGGAAAACAAACTAACAAAAACTTTTCAAAAAACTTGTCAAAAATCACACGTGCAGCTGTCAGCTGATAATTCGAACTAATTTCGAAGATAATCTATTACAATTTTAATGCATTTGCGTTTAGGGTGAAGCACCACTATCTGCAAACTTTAAACATAACCCTGCAGCCACACGTGATAGTAATGTCTTGCCAGTAAAAAATATGTATTTACTTCGAAAATGTTTCGAAATAAGCATGAAATAAGCAACAAATTTCGCTGCGGCCACACGTGGAAGTAAAAGTTCACTTGCAAAATGTTGTCAAAGTTAAAGGTTCTATAGAATTGCTATAGCAACAATTCAACAACTTTCCTCTCTTTTACTTTTATTCAGTGATGCCTTTAATTCCAAAACAGCACAAAACTTAAATGGGGAAAAAGCTATGTTGATTTCAAATATTTGAATTAGTGGTGACCGTGGCATGCAGGTTAAGTGTGTGGCTTAGTATGCTCGGAGCCCGGGTTCGATCCCCAGCCGCGGCGAAAAGTTTTTTCAATATAAAATTTTTCTGATCGGTCACCACCTCTCTGCAGACAATGGCAAACCTCAGAGAGTAAATAATGCCATGTAAAGCTTCTTGAGAACATGAGCCGTTCGGAGTCGGCATAAAACATGTAGGTCCAGTTCTCGGTCAATTGTGTGCAAACATTTAATAACACACACAACACAATTGATCATAAGAAGCTCGGTCAAAGTCCTTTCAAGGGCTGAAATGGCCAATTTGTTTTTTTTTTTTTTTTGTGATTTCAAATATTTACAATATATTTATTTAAATATTTTCAAAAAAAAAACTTTTTCATATCATATTTTACGTGTTAAACAATGGTAATTAAAATAATTACATTTTTATTTCACTACAAGACATGAAAAAAAAAATACATACTTCAAGTTGGAATAGTATAGGGAGAAAACGCAACACTGTTTTTCCTATTTTGATTCCACTGTCTGCGGTTGTCAAAATTCACTGTCTCTGTAAAAGTTGTTGCCAGTGGACTGCCAGTGCTGGCTGTCGATGTCAAAGTGTGAGTGTATTAGTGAAAAAGTGAGAATGTATTGAGTTTTTCGAACTGTTACTGGCACGTGTGGCTAGGGGGTAAAAGGTCTGTTCCCTTACTTGAACATTCGTACGAATTTGCACGAATTCGTGCTATTTTCTACGATTTCCTGTTCCCGTACCCAAAAAAACCGTAAAAAAAAGCGAAAATATGAAAAGTGGAAAAGAATTCTTCGACAGGCACATTAAGCAGAATAAAATGTAAGTATATTGTATATAATTTTTTCCTAATAAAAAATAACGTATTTTCTTCCTTAGATATCAACTATAGTAATTCTGTCACCAACAGTTTGTTGAAGTCGGAAACTGAAGATTTGGAAAAATTAGATAAAATGTCAGGTTCAATATTTTTATAAAAGAAATTAACATATTTTTTTGACGTTTCATCAAAAGTTGCAACTTTTTGCAAAAATACTGTTCTAGTACTTTTTGCAATTTTTCACGCACTTTTTTACTTACGCTCTCAAATTTTTCAACTTGCGAATGTCTGCTACAAAAGTACGGGAACAGACCTAAAGATTTTAAATAATTTTATTAAATTTATATAAAATAGCTAAAAATTTTAACAACTACTCATAAAAAATGTTCTTGAAATTTTATAACGTATGTATTTTAAATAACTTTTTTCTAAATATTTAGTTTATGTTAGTATACATCAAAGTTACAAATTTGGAAAACAATTGTTGTATTCATGTGCAAACCCTGAGTACACATGGCCTCACATAATACCATTGCATCCAATTGGCTATAAATTAATCTATTTTTGTCGAAATGCTCCATGGTGTCGAAAAGCTGTTTTAAGCTAAGCACAGCTAAAAACCAGTCGATAACATCGTCTAGCTGACAGAGCGAGAGATAAAAAAAAATAGAAAGAAGAGAGCGGAAATAGTTCAAAGCTCATATCACTCAATGAACAGTCGTTATTTTAGCCGTTGTTTTAATCCACTTATATAATTTGATAATTTTAACTTATATAATTTGACTTATGTATATATTGTGATATGTTCACTTATATTAAGAAAATTTAGAAGCTTAAATGCTATTGGTTTATATAAAGTTTTTGTTGATAATATAAAAGTCCAGCGGTGGCTCAGCACAATTATTTTCTTTGTCCGACCGCCTTTAGAAGTAAACCAACGTAAGTGATTTTGATTTGTTAACTTATAATATAAGCTATCGGTTTTGTATTAATTTGTATTGTTTAAATTCAGTGTTCAAATATATTAATTGCTTATATATATTTTAGAGAATAAACCTCTCAACTCATGACCATCATTATTTCATCAATCAATAAAACCAATTTATATTGTTAAATCAAATCGCCATCTTTTATTTGCATTGAGTTTATTCTAAAACACTTCTTCGGCATAGGAAAAGCAACACATGGAATCCATAAAAATTACAATAATCAACCTGGTAAATGAAGAAATCTTGGTTCGTGATAATTGCTTAAAACACATTTTGAAAGTGTTGTGTAAGCATAACGGAAGAAAATTCATCACTCGATTTCACTCATATAATTTTCATACGGCTATATCGAAATCGATGCCGTAGGTGCAAACTCCAATAATGTTGCTGCTATTTATATTGCTGTCTTTTGAAAATATTTCATAATAGATTTTATGGAACAGGTTACCGACAGTGGAAGTTTTTTCCGTTTAATTGCAAATTTGTGTTCAGAGCTACAAAACTGAATCGTGAAAAATTACATATCACTCGCAAGTAGTTTAGAAAATATAGAGGTTACAAAATTTTAATAATAGGGTTAAAAGTTTAAATATTTTCGATATATTTAAAAAACAATCAAATGAAAAGTTATGTGATGAGATAGGCAACAAGCTATTAACCACAAATTTTCATTCTATACTTTTAATGCTATATCTAGTTTTTTAAGTTTTACCTAAAAATTTGCTCAATTTACAACATTTTTCAACTTGAATATACAGTGTAATTTTTTTAAATGATTTTTTCTTAAAATTTAAAAGCGCAACATACATAAATTTTTTATTAAACATTGTGATATTTTGCAAAAAAAATGTTTTGATTTATAATGAAATTTCTCTAAGTGCTTTTTATTTCAAACTTAAAAGCGGACAGCACCGATGTTAAAAGATATCGCACAACTTTTTAAAACAATTTTTCATGTTTCGCTTCGTCGCATTTCCAGTGCGTCGTTGGTGTTGTAATAAATTTACTTTTTATAATTAATAACTAATTGAATAGGACCAGGCATGACCTTTAACTGCCCATATTGATTGATTATTATTAAAAATAAGAAAAACGCTGTAGCAAGTCAATTTTTACACATTTGACCTATATTGACCAGTTGAGAGCAACTTTACAGCTTTCAGAATTGGACTTAGGAGCCCCAAAACCAAATTTTGAGCTTCTGCTATATTTGAGATTTTGTAGAAATAGTTTTATAGATTCTATTGTGCCAACGAATAGTTCTAACCATCTCATGATAATCTCTTACAATTCGAACATTTCATTATTTATCTCCTCTCTAGCTGAACAGCTGTTTAACAGTTGTGTTCTGTCAAAATATTGGCAAAATTAACCTCAAAATTCACCGCGAACAAAATTTTTTATTTTCAATGTTTGTGCAATAAATTTGGATAAATAATTTTAATCACTAATAGAAGTTTTAAATTGAAATTGTGAAAAAACAGAATAAAAACAAATAGAGATGAACAGTTTAGTAAGACGCGGTCAACAACTGCAGCAGTTTCTGCGCTCCAATCGTTTTCTAGTCAAAAGTTTTTCCACTGCCACAACGGAGAGCAATGTTAAAGGTTTTTCATAACATCTAATAAGAATTTAGCAATTTCAATAAACTAATGAGCTGTTTATTATTTAGAAAAATGCTGCTATGAAGATTTTATACGTGAACGCCAAGTTGAAGCAGAGCGCAGCATAGTGGTGCAAGTCAGCTCGGAGAAGTCCTTTCATGAGCTCTACAATTACTGCAGCGCCTTTGGCAATATAATTAATGCCCAACACTATCGCATCTACCATGAAGACAATATGCATTACATACTGCTAGAGTATTCAAGCGCACAAGAAGCGGCTGCGGCCATTGATGCAACTAGCTATAATGATGAGATGCAAGGAGTGCCTGTACGCTCACCATTTTTATGGTTTAAGGCAGCGCAGGGCAAAATAAAGAAACAGCTAAAGACTGACGTGAAGCATCAGCTAAGCAGCAAGTCACTACAAGTGATAGAAGGCACACGTCAACTAGAAAATAACGAACTAAATGCGCTGCTGCAAACGGCAACAAGCATTGAAGAGCAGATCAAGCTACTGTATCAATATACACAACTGAATGACCTAGGCGTACGCATGCGGTTTTTGGCCGCTTTGCAGTTGCAGTCAGCATTATCTGGCATGTTTCCACAAGCAAATGCACAACCTTTTGGCTCATCCGTCAATGGTTTTGGCAAAATGGGCTGTGATCTCGATCTTATATTGCGTTTCGATCGTGAACTACTGGGCGATGAAGCTAGGCGACGGCACGAGTCGCGTTTAGTGTTTCATACCAAAGAAAATCTTAACAATGGACGTTCGCAGGTACAGCGACAAATGGAGAGCATCAGCGATATAATGCAACTCTTTCTGCCCGGCGTGTGTCATGTGCGACGTATACTCCAAGCGCGTGTGCCTATTATTAAATACCATCACGAACATCTGAACCTGGAGGTGGATCTATCGATGAGCAATTTGTGAGTACTTAGTGTTAAGGTGTGTAGCGTAAGCTTATCAATCGCTCGTGTATTATCTTTCTTGAACGCTTATGATTCATTGCTAGAGGTGAATTAAAATTTAAAAATTTTTGGTTCTTTGCATTTACTGTGCAAAGAAGATTTATATGCTTAAACTTACTAAAAAATTTGCAACATGTGAAATGTGAATGAAAGACTTAGCAGACTAATTGTAAAAACTTTAAATTAAATATAGTTCATTCGGCGGTTTTGAAAATTGTTAAAAAACAAAAAAAAAATTGTCGTTTTGGGCGTTAGGCTCCAAATTGCCACTAATGCCTATAAGCTCTGGCCTCTTCCTCTTCCTTCTTCACGGCTTGCACCAAAATCAAGCTCATCACACCGCAGATAACATTTAGCATAGCTAATGAAAGAGCCAAGGCAACAATCCAAGCCGATTTGCCCTCAAAGAACCAGGTCAGTTCATCGACGCAGCCATTAAAGAAAGCATTACCGGTGACTGTGTCACGACATGATGTAGGCAGTGGCTGGTGTAGATCCCAGTAGTCCCAGGGTCCAGTGGCACCACAACAGCCAATGTTTTCTTGAATCATATTTAAAACATACGATGAATAAGGATACTCGGAGGTGCTGACAAAACGCTTGAGTGTAACATGTAACAATGGCTGCAAGCTGGAATGTATAGTCGAATAATCCAGCAGCACAGCGCTGCCAGCTATGGCTGCTACAAAACCAAAGATTTGTGTGCCTATAAAAACGAATAGCGCCAAAGTGTTTTCCATCAGTGCGCTGAGACAGCCCAGAAAAGAAACGGCCATCATGATGATGCTCATGGCAATCAGAATATAGACGCCAATATAGAAATTTTGCGCCTCTAAAATGCGCAGCCAGTCATTAAAGCCAGGTTCGGCGCGTAGCCAGATGGTTAGAGCGAACAATGCGGTAGCCAACATCCAGCTGATGATATTGAAGCAGAAGAGCGTATACTTAACACAGCCTATTTGCTTCTCAAGCGTGTTCTCTTGACGTCCTATGCCCATGTTGACGATAGCTGTAAGCAGAAATTAAGAGCTGTTAGTGTGTTTTTTATGAAAGAACTAGTTAAGGTTAAAGCATAAATTAAGCTAGATAAAGGGAAAAATCACATTTGAGAAAAAAAAAGGAAAAAAAGAAAACACTTTTAAGCAAACTCTAAAGCAACATAATTTCTATGGGTGCTTATTCCCATGATTGCAAAAATGCAGTTTTATCCGCTCCGATACCTAAACCTGGAAAAAAACTCAATCAGCTTGAAGGTTAGCGTCCCATATCGCTGCTACCAGTTTTATCGAAAATTCTGTAAAAAATTATATCGATGTAAATACTAAACTATTCAAAAGAAAAGCTAGCACAAGAACAGAATGCATTTTGTCGAATCACGGAATATGCACTTTATGTCATCATTTAGAATATCAGCTTTAAAAAAAAATAGGAAAAATTCGTGCGTTGTAATTTCTGAAGACATCGAAAAGGCTTTTGATCGGGTTATTTCAACTTTCGTAATCAAGAAGTGGCATGAATGCGGTGTGCATAAAAAACTACAAAAGGTTGTTATTTCATTTCTTACCAATCGACGTATAACTGTAAGAATTGATGGACTTATATCACAAAAGCATCCGCTTGACAAAGCCATACCCCAAGGGTCACCACTGTCTATAATTCTTTACAAAGTTTATGCGAATTTCTCATTGAGTGTGTGAAAAATGGAGAGGCCATACATTTCTTTGGAGTATTTGCCGAAAACATATTTGCTGTAGCTTCTGGTATAACAAAATTTTTGACCAGAGAATAAATCAATGATCAATCAATCAGAGGAGAAAATTTTCCTATCAATTAACCCAATCTTCTACAGGCTTGCCGTAAGCATAACTGCTGTGCCCGAACTCTTATTTTAGGAGATAAACAAATTTCAATTAAAATTGGAATTCAATTGTGAGTTCTTGCACTGATTTCTATGAAATCCCTTCTATGGAATAAACAGACTTAATATCTGGTTAACAAATTGAATAAAATCAATAATCTTTTAAAAATAATTTGTCGTAGGAAAAAGAACCGCATATCTACCCGTCATTGGTATTTGTAAACCGCTAACTTCCGACATAATACAGCTTAGGATAACTGTTTCCGGTTGGACGACTGCAGCCAATATAAAAAATTGGACACTGTCCTTACAAAATGTTTCAGAACAGCTCCTCAAAAATTGAAGCACGTCTTCATAATAACTTTAAATGACTACTTGAATATAGAGAATGAATCCTTCCAGCCAAAGCCATTTCTATTAAATCTCATGAACTGCATGGCAACTTTTGGGAGACATTGCAAGTTTGAAGAACATATGCCTACGTAGATAAAAAGTGGCGTGGCATCAGAAACACGTTGATTTTGCTTCATGTGGACAATATTCCAATTGCCTAAAGAACACGCATAAATCTCAACCAGAAACTCTGTTACAGAACTTGCAAAAAACTTAATAAGCAAAAAATAATATCAATCCTGTAGTGTTCAGGACTTTTCCGTGGCAGAAATTGTTTTTTCTCTAGATATAATAGTCTATAGAGATGTGTCTTTTTTTGAAAGTGCAACTTCCTATGCTGTCTTGAAACATCTTGCAAATTTGAAATTTGATACTTTGAAGCAACCTATTGCCTTTTGACTCAGATGTGTTTCATGCCGAACTCGAGGCAATACGTTGCGTTGTACACGCCTCTATGTAAAAAAGAAAGACGCTTATCTGATAGTCTTAGCTTACTTAAGGCATTGTCAATTAGATCGGGCAGCGCGTACAATTACTTGTGCAGAGACTTAGAAGTTGAAAACTTTTTCAAAATAATTTGGATAGCTAGTCCTATTGAAATACAAGATAATGAACTTGCAGATGAAGCAGCAAAGCAGGCCATATCACTGCCTTTAATCGCTCAGATTCCTTGTTTAGATACATTTATTAAAAGGTGCCTTATTACATTCCAGAAAAAAGTGGTCCAATTATAAATTGAAAATTTGGCTTTCCTCAGAACTGTTTTACTCAGAACCTTCTTCAAATAAGAAAAAGGTACATTTAATTTATTCCATACTTCTCTCCACTCCACTTTTGTTAATAAAAAACAGGAATTTTTTAACAAAAATTAGACTCTCGTATTTATCTTATGTTCATCACGTTAATTTGCATTTCTTAAAAGTCTTGCACGGGCTTTTTTTAAACACAAAAAGCAAAAAAGGCACTTTTCTATTAGTTTTCCTCTAAAGACAAGTTCCTGGCATTCAATTTTTAGAGCCTCTCCAAAAAATTTTCTTAGTAGCACTCAGGTCTGCTGAACTTTGAAAATTTGTACTTTTTTCTATTTTTATAAATTTTTATAAATTTATTGAATTTTTTAGCTAAAAAGTCAACAAAAAAAGTAGCTATTAAGTACTTACTTAACTTGTACGTCCCATGTTTTTTTGTAATTATATCAATAGTCTCCACTTCAACAAAAAGTTGCTCTTTAATAAATAGATGTCAGATAGTTTCATTCCAAATGTCGGATTTTTTGTCAGTCTTAAAAAGTGCATTCATGGTGAACAGACGTGTTTAATACAATTCAAAATAAGATTCGTGTTTGTTTGATACATGTTTTACAGATGCTTGCAACAAGAGATAGTCGTGTTCTTCAGCTGTTTATGTTTTAAAAAAAAACAAAATGCAGCGGCGAATAAACATCTTCCAGCCATCAAGCAAGAGCGGGACTGTACCCTAAGAAGCTTATGGTGACTGTTTGGTGGTCCTCTGAAGACGTCGTTCATTATTATTTTTTAATTCTGGTGAAACGATAACTGTGGAGAGCTACTGTGCAACATTGTACGAAATGCACGCGAAATTGCGTTTAAAATAGCTTTTTCTGCTGAATTGGCTTGGACCAATTTTGTTACACGATAACGCACGACTGCATGCACCCTGTTTGACCGTGCAAATACTGGAGAAGTTGCAGTGCGAAGTCTTGGCCCACCCAACATGTTCGTCAGACCTGTCACCAACAAATTATCATCTATTCCGAAGTCTGAGAAACTTTACAAGAACAGCGCAACTCTAACCAAAACGCTATAATTGCGTCCTTGAAGAACTTTTGGAGCAAAAAAAATACGAATTTTGTTCAAAATGAAATTTTTGATTTACCAGCTCGTTAGCAATGCACCATAGATTTGAAAATAACCATCGAGTTTTGCTTAAGCCTTTAAAATTTGACATTTGGTATGAAAGTCACTGATATTCAAATATAAGATATCCATGGTTTAACGCACTTAAGTGATACGTGAAAAATTTTAAATGTTCAGAAACGTCGATTTTGTTTTTAAATTTCAATATTTCAATACAAAATAGTAATTTCAAATGTGTACTGAGCAGCATTCATTGACTATGCATTTTCAACAAATTTAGAGAAGGTGAATATTATATTAATTGATCATAAAAAGCTCGGTCAGTCCTTTCGAGGGCTGAAATGGTTTTGTTTTTATTTGTGTTTTTTGCTTTTTTTTTTTTTAGATATGTATTGATGACGTGGAAAATCCAGTTAACCTATTTTTGTCAAAAGGTTACTTAACACTTTAGTGAGCTTAACCATGCTTATAACTATTTTTAAGCTATTTTTTAAAAGTTATGTCTATTTAAACAAATTTATTTTAAAATTGCTTAAGAAACCATCACTGTACTTTTGTCATTATTCAAGAAGTTTATATTTAACAAAAAGTCTCCACTTCAACAATAAATAAGTCGTTTAAGTCTTAATTAATTAATGAAAAAGTGAGTTGAACGCAGCTATATTATTTTTCAGCTTTACAAAATGTTTGAAACTTTGTTTTAAATGTTTCAAATTTTAATTTTATCTCTTCTCCACTCGTAAAAGTACTTCTCCACTTTGACTAAAATTAATTTTGTGCCAAATAAATGTTGGCAAAAAATAAAATATATGCCTGCAAATATAAATATGCAAAGTAAAAGCTTTTTCAGTGCTTTGAAAGAAATATTTTTTGATTTTAATTGTAACTTTTATCAAAAATGTTCTACAAAGCAAGCAAAATTTTTCGTTTGTGCTTCAAAATAAATCTATAAATTTAAGCAATGCAACTATTGACAACTTTAATAATAAAAGTGCCAGCAGATAACATTTTAGTGCTCTCAAAATTGGCTCTAACAATAAGTCTCCACAGACTGACTAATGCAACGTTCATTACTCATCGGCGTAGCTGCAGTTTTTTAAGCTATTTTTAGTTATTATTAAGTATGATTAAATAACGAACGCTTAAAATATTGTTTAGTTTTTTTTTAGAGTTTAGCACATTCAAGAAAATATATAATTATAAAATTTTGATCTTTGTAGAGTTTATATGAATTAAGCTCTTAGACATATGTATGTTTCAAAAATTGTTGTAACACTTTTCAATTTGTTCTTTTTTTAACAAATTAATATTGTTCTTTTATTTTTAGTTTATAATTCTTAAAAAACGCTTATTTTTAGCATTATATTTAGAGCTTGATGCCAATTATTTTGATTTAAATCGTACTGTTTGTTATGTATTTTTTTATATATGTCCACACATTCGTTTTTTTTTTTAATTTTAATATTTATTTATGTAAATTTTCTTAAATAATTTGTAACCACACCTTATTTGTCTGCGTTTTAAAATAGTTTTTTTTTGTATAATTCGTTTAGCAAAATAAATCCGCTTGACGGAATTTCTATTTAATAGAAAAATATATTCGACCTCGTTACCGTCGTCGTTCAATTCGTTTTACAAAATTTTATAAAAAAACTGTTTCGTCGACTTGTCTCTGCTCCATTGATAATGTTGAGTAGCGCCCAAAGCATAGAAATTCTTCAGCGTTGGCAAAGCTATTGATAAGATAGCAACAGTTTTGCAGATAAGATAAGATAAACTTTGCTGATGACTGTCTTGCGTAGCTGACTAGTTGGAGCGGCATAGCATGCGACAGGCTTTAATATCTTCGTTAATATTCTGTTATTTCGTTAATGTTGTGCAATTTAAGTTTTTTTCTTTTCATTTTTCTCTGTAATGGTTTGCTTATCAGTTTATTTACTTATAACGGTGTTAACATCTACATACACAGTTGCAATTTTTATCAGCTCTGCCTTACTTTTGTAAGTTTGTGGCTTGTTTGTTTTAACTAACTTTGCAATGTTTTTGTTAATAAATCGTTTTTGAACGCGGATTCATGATTCATAGAGATTTTCCCTTTAACTGTTTATGATTAATTACTGTTGGTCATGAAAATCAATGGTTGGAGAGATTTTTTGTAGAGTTTTATATGGCTGCAAAGCGTTTTTGTTTTAAATTTTTTTAAAAACACAGCAACAGCTTTTAATATCAAGCTTTAAAGTTTTTGTAAATCATATTGTTTTATTAATTCTAAATCCAAGAAAAATTTTTAAATTATTTTAGAAATTAATAATTTTTTCTGAATTTCAATAGTTTTGTTTTTCAATTTTATTTATTTTTTGTGTTTAATTGTTATTGTTTGAAAATGTATTCAATTTTACCAAAAATTGAAAAAATATTTAAATAATATTTTGAAAAATTCGTTGAAAAAGTTTTTCAGTTTTTTAAGAAATCGTATTTTTGATGGCAAAGGTTTTATTACTTTCGCAATAATAGTTTGTTTAAAAGTGATTTTTCTTTCGAAAATAAGCTGCTCTGAGTAAAATACAGTGTGTGGCGGAAGTAAGGGAAATTGTCAAAGAAAAAAAACTACATCATAAAAAATAAAAAAATTGAGTTTTTGCGGAGAAAAACTTCTTTTAAGTAAAAGTTCATTTAGAGTTGTAATTTTAAGGAAAAATCTTTGTTGCGATAACTTGAAAAAATTGAATTAAGTTTCAAAAAGCTATTAATTTTGGTAATTGTTGTTGTCGTTGTTGTATGAGTTATAAAATTTTGGCATTTTAATTTTTTAGTTTTAGTTATAATTCTTTAAAACATATTTTTTGTAACATATGTTAGTTCTGGATTAAAACGTAATGATATCTTTTTTTTTTTAGTTTTTCCTTCCTAGCTTCCTAGGGGGACGTTTGCGACCCCTCCCATACAATTTTGGTGCAAGGAATCACCAGCTTTTATATTAACCTCTCTATCCGTTACCTGCCTTTATTTTCTAAAATTTTTAATAAAAAAATCTCATAATAAATATCTCTTTATTTTTTTAGAACCGGCTTCTATATGTCTGAACTGCTGTATATGTTTGGCGAACTGGATGAACGTGTGCGTCCACTTACTTTCTGCATACGCCGCTGGGCTCAAAGCTGTGGCCTGACAAATCCTTCACCTGGCCGCTGGATATCAAACTTCTCTTTAACCTGCCTGGTAATGTTCTTCCTACAGCAGCTGAAGTTACCAATTCTGCCCGCCATCAATGTACTGACAAAATCCGCCAAAAAGCAAGATATACGCATCACTGAAGATGGCATTAATTGCACGTTTGCGCGTGATATGGAAAGCATACCATTTCATAATCGCAATACCAGCGCCATCAATGAACTGATGCTGCAATTCTTTGAATTCTATTCGCAATTCGATTTTCAAAATCGTGCCATATCTCTAAATGAAGCGCGTGCAATACCAAAGCCTGATCACTCGCCCATCTATATAGTTAATCCTTTAGAGACGGTTAGTAACACAAAATTACTTAATTTTTTCTTTCAAAACTTAAGTGAACTTTTATTTTTATTACAGGTTTTGAATGTCAGCAAAAATATTAGCCTCGAAGAGTGCGAGCGGCTGCGCATTGAAGTGCGCAACGCTGCCTGGGTATTGGAGTCTGAGGTTGAGAATACCGCCTTGCCTAAAAACGCCAAACTGGAGTCTCCCTGGGGCCTGCTCAATCTTTTTAAGGTCAATGAGAAGTCCATCATTAAGCCAAATATGTTCTTTAGGCCGCGCATGGTGGATATAAATGAGCTATTTGAGCAAAAAAATACTGAAGCAGCTTTAACAGCCGACAGCACAACAACGCCCATGCCAACAAACATTGATTACAAAAATAATAGCGTGCGTCAAGAAGTTCAAAACATCAAAACACAGTCACGCAGTGATTTAAAGCAGTTGCATATGAAAAGCGGTAGTTCTGCAAAAGTGGTAAAAGCTAAAGGCGCCAAGGGGCGACTCAGATGAGATTGCTAAGTTTTTTTGCCCAACATAGCATGGCGCCAAATAGTTGACTAACTGCCTGGCAGATTTTTTATAAAAGTTTCGTAAATTTTATGCTTCAAAATTTACAAATACAAAATTTGTATTATACCTAATTATGTATATCTTGTATTTTAAGTAGACGATAATAATACTTATTAAGTGCAGCAAAAATAAGAAAATCTTATACGAGTAATATTTGTTATACGAGTATACTGCAATTTTTAAGTTTATTACTTGCAAAATAAACTCGTTTAGCTTATTTTTCAATGAGAATGAAATTTTGAATTATTTAATTTTATTACATTATTATCACTAGCAAGAGAAATCAGAGGTTAACCGGGAACAGAATTGAAAACAAACATGTGTTTTATAACTGTGAAGAGACTCTTAAGAAGTGCAGCTTTTAATTACTATAAAGAAATTTCATCGCCCAGTTAACAAAAATATACGTGTGGTGTGGTCTGTACTGTACCGGAATTGAAGAATGAAAGAGTCAAAAGAGTGTTTTGGAGTGTTTAGTTGAATAATGCATTTCAAAAGAGGATGAAACTAGACAAAACAGACCAGAATAGATTACTCCCCAGTGCATAGTTACAACGATGAACCACAGAGGTGGATTATAGTATAGTGAAGCTTTACTGACCATGGTACTGGTGTTAAAATCGATGCTCATGCGAAAGCAGAATGTAAAGAGTGTTCAAATAGTAGGTGTTGTAATTTTTTATCCATTAAAATCTGTATTATTGACCCTTGTCCGCCAAACTTTTGGAAATTGGCATTTCCGCGACCTCCATGCATCGAATTTAGCGCTTCGACTTGAAGTTGCACTCGTTTAAAGTTCAATAGACGCAGTAGCTGTTGCCTCGTACCATTCACAACGCCGTACATTTGCTGTTTAGGCCCTGCACATGATTGCTGAAGATAATGATTTTTTTCCAAAAAATCACATTTTCCACCGAAGCTCATTTTCACCTCGGCGGCTATGTTAACAAGCAAAAGTGCCGTATTTGGGAACCGGGAAAATACACAACTGATCGGGCAGAGCACAATGCTTCGTCCGCGAGTCACTGTTGCGGTTTGGAGTCGAGGTCGGAGGCATCATCGGGGTTTTTTTCGAAGATGAGAACGGAAACACCGAAAATGTTAACTCTGAGCGGTACCACACTATGTTGGAGGACTATTTTATACCGGAGGTTGAAACTCAGGCTCTGGATAACAGGTGGTTTCAACAGAATGGCGCTACACAACACATAACTCAACTCAATTTGAACTTTTAGTGTCGGAAATTCCCGAACCGTGTAATTTCTCGACGCGCTGATGTGAATTGGGCTCCCAGATCATGTGATTTGACGCCGTTCGATTTTTTTCTGTGGGGTTACACGAAGGATAAAGTCCATGTGCAGGATCCAAAGAGGATTACAGACATGAAAAGTAAAGCAGTGTGGAGAATTAATGCCATCAGCCAGTGAGCACTATTGTCACATTATTAAATTAAAAAACTCCCCGATTGCGAATTATTGCCAAATTGATGTAATAGTGACATTTGGAGATATTGAGAGGCAAGTGATTAGATTCGCACTTAGTAAAAATGGAATCAATATCCTATTGGAGAAGAGAACAATCTTCAACAGAATTTACCGTATAAAATAGTTTTAGACACTCCACGAATAAGAAACACTGGAAAATTTACCTACTTGGGGGAGGTCATTGATGATTTATAAGAACAGTAATGAGCCGGAGTTGCTTCCTTGCAGAACACCTAAGGTAACCCGATAGTCGTTAATAGTGACCCATCGGAGATGTTTTTATTCAATTCAGTAGGTTGTAGAGGTATCCCAAAACTGAAAGCATAACATACAAGAAATCATGTTGATCAGGGGACATGATCATTTTAACAGAAAATAAAAATTTACTTTTGGCCTGAAACTTCGATGATCGTCTCTATTAAAAGATTGAAAAATTCGCACGACAAGGAATTACTTTGTCTAAAAAGTCGTATTGAAACTTGATATGGAAAGGGTGTAGCCTAGGGTTGGGATAGTGATGTATGTAGATCTTTAGCAACGTGACGAACGATTCTGATACCCAGGAACCCTAAACTTCGATAGGATCGATAAAAATAGGGTCAAGTTGTGCCGATGCGGGTTAAAGGTTGGGGAAAATTCTTGGACAATTGTACAAAAACATCCATAACTATCTAAGTGATGCCCCTAGAGGGATAAAATGTTAGACCGACGCCCATTAAATTTTCTTCTCCCATTAAAGTTTTTAGGAAATTGGACCCCACCGCACCCAGGATGCGCCTAGAAGGGAAAAATGTGACCCCATTGTTTTTTGTTTCAACATTTTATCCCAACATACTTACCCTCTATTTCCAATCCTGAAGGGGTCCTATGAAACATTTGTTTTTCTTTTTTAAATTTTTTTTTAAAACCGGCTTCCATCGCTACCAGGGTTCCTTCCAAAAGGCTGAAATGAGAGACCGACAACCAATCACTTCTCTTCTCAAAATTTTTCCCCAGCATGCCTATGCATTTGTTGTATAAAATCGGATTCCATCGCTCCCTGGGTTTTTCCAAGAGACTGAAATGAGAGACCACCCTCATTCATAATTCTTCTCAAAATTTTTGCCCAGCATATCTTAATCTCCATCGTAAAGAAGAAATAAAAAATTTCTTAGTTATAATTGTAAGAAAATTTGAATGAAATCAATTTATTTTTGCCATAAGATGGATATTTCTTTCGATTTTCGGAGACGACTTTTCTTTTTTTTGTAGTCGAACCTCACAAAATTCATGGTTTCTGGGTATCAAAATTGAAAATTCGTAAACTATCCCAACTCTGGTGTAGAGAACTTTAACGATTTTAACTGCGCTGCTGCTCTTAGTAAATATCATACCGAATAGAAACATGGTGCGTGTTTGAAATCACAATCGATTCTTTACTGGACTGTCAAGGGCGTTTTTGTAATAGACAAAAATATGGTAGGTATTGATTTGTTCCTTCTAGGAATAGTAGACTTGCCAGGGTCTGACGCACAATGATAACGTTCAATCAACTGGCTTACGATGGGCTTTAATCCCTCACATAAAACGCTCAATAGAGTCTTACATCCGATTTAAAACAAACTTATCTTACATTCGTTGCCGCAAATGGTGGAATCCGAGAATTTTGGATAAGATAAAGTACAAGATAAAGCTTGCTATGGTTTTGGAACCAACACTGTTCTGCACAAAAGTTCCTGAATGCATTTAAATAAAGTCTTCTCCGTTCTAAAACATCTGAACAGTTTTTAGTTAATGATTTTTTATACATCTCCGTTCGATTTTTATAACACAAAAACTCATTAATTTAATTTTTTTACAATCAATTTCCTTTTATTTGCTTCTTGTTGCTTAAATTATATATAGTTCACTTATACTCTTTCAAATTTTATATTTGTTATTATGATTTCTTTTTTTTTTATTTAAATTTTCATTTTTTAACAACTATTTGTTAATGTTAATTAATGCCTGTGGTTGTGTGTTTATGTATGTATGTAAGTATATACGTTTATATGCTGCTGTGAATATGCTAATTCATAAATTAAAAAAAAAGATTATTTGTTAATTTAAACTTAAAATAAATGTTAATATTTAAACAAATTTTACAATTTTACAAAGTTTTTAGCTTGTTAGTTTAATAAAGAATTTTAAACCATTAACTGTTTTATGTTTTTAAGGCTTTAATGAAAAGGCTGCTAAAATGAATTATAATTAAATAATACATAGATATAACAACAAAATATATGAGTACATTTAAATTTTTAATAAACACCGAGTAGTTTTAAGCAAGAAGTTTAAGCAATTATTCATTTGTTGAAATTGTCTAAAATATTTAATTGTTTATTAATTAAAAATTTAATATAAATATGTATTAAATATGAAACACTGATGGGAGACTACATAACCGCATGCAGCTTTTTTTTATGTTATGTTATGTTATGTTTAAAAATTGCCAATTTTTTTTTGTTGTTCAGTTAAATCAGAAAATAACAATTTGTAAGTTTTGCATTTTCAATATATATGTTAATGTATATATTGTGCTTCCTTCAAATAATGAGGGCGATTTTCTTAAGTTTTTATTGCAAATTTCTTAAATTTTATCAAAAAATTTAAATAAAATAAAATAAACATGGTTTTTGTTCAAACAAACTTAACAACAAAATCTCATCTAAACCAAAGTTTTAAGCGCAAAGCATCAACACCATTCAAATAGTACCGAAACAGTCGCTTATCACGCACAAAACCTAGATTTTCATACAAACGCAGTGCGGGCAGATTGCGCATTTCCGTTTCCAGGACAACCTCATCGGCATTATCAGCAAGCATGGCCTGCAAATTAAAAGAAAAATGTAATTTATTTTTAACTTAATAGATCTGAACAATTTTAATGTTATTCTACCTCAATGGCCTTTTGCACCAGCGTTGTGCCAATTTTTAGCTTTCGATATTCCTTGCGCACTGCAAGCATTGCTATATAACCACGTTTTACATTCATGTGCCGGTCCAGCTTGCACACGATGGCGCCAACGTACTCATTGCCATGTGCGGCCAGAAAGCACAGCTTAGGCCAATTGTAAATAAAGTAGCGATAGGTGTAGATCGAGTAAGGCTCAGAAAGCTCGGCCTGTATCAGCCTCATGATGTCCTGTAAATGAGTTTGTGGTTATAATTTGAAAAATTTTTTAATAATAAGTATATGTACATCGTAATTAAATGTGTAATTCATCAAATTCATTATGAAAAAACTAAATTCATGAAATATTGTTTAGCTGTTTATCTTATTTCGATGCTAAGAACCTGATGGGATAGCAATAAATGCATCATTTTTTTGAAAACTAGACCTGAGCAAAAGGATTTTAAAATTATCCTCGGAAATATGTAGTTTTTTTTAGTCTTTATTGGACCTTAAAGTATTAAGACGAAGGGAGGAACAATCGTATAATACAAGCATATATGTGTGAATACCTCTAAAATGTTAATTTAACTGAATTTTTCGAGAGTTGATAAATTAACGAGGAGTGAAGCATGCTTCTTAAACATCGAACATGCTTTATCACCGAACGAGAATGTTTCACTTCTCACTGGCTCATCCCAACTTTCACGAAATTTTGTTGAATTTCGGAGGGCATTTCGGAGGGCTTCTTAATGTAAGTTCACTTAAGTGATAAGTGAACTTTTGACAAAAATAGTTAAGTGCATAACCAATGAATGCTGGTCAGCATACAGTTAAAATTAGTGTTTTATACTGAGATGTATTGAAATTTGAAAACAAAATCGATCTGGGCAAGGTTAGGATAGCTTAGAAGGGTCGTACACCGTTGAGGTGCTTCCGTTGGGGCATTTTTATTTATTACAACTTTCTTATTTGATAATTTTTAACCCATTTGGTTATAGCATTCATTAGACCTGATTCGGAGCTCTTAGTGAACTTCCATATGTATAACAATGGTGTGTTCACTAGCTGCTGAAAATCTTTGAAAAATCTGTTTCCTGTGTATCGAAAACGACGATGCTGTAGATTTGGACATTCACACAGAAGGTGGATGATTGTTTCCGTTTCCTGCAGATCATAACAGTTTCGACAAAAGTCTGCTAATCCTATTGGCCATCACACCGATAGGGCAGTGACTTGTTAGAATGACCATCAGTATCCGAAATTCGCAAGAGCAGAAGTCTCTTAGTTCTGTTCTCGTTTAGTTCTAGCCAGAGAGCCTTTTGGATAAAAGGCAGTCACGTCTAGAAGTCCAGTTTGTGTTGGCATTATCACTGGCTTTGAAGTCTATGAATTTTTTGACGACGCCTATTTTAATATACACGTCTGTAATGGTACTTCTTTTCAGCTTATCTGTTTTGTCATTCTCTCCTACAAAGCTGTGTCCGGGGACCCAGCAGAGAGTAACATTTTGAGTATTACAGCATGATAGAATAATTTTACCAGGTAGTGTTGACAAATGTTGTTTTTCTCAGCTACAAGTAAACGAACTATTGTCAAAAACAGCTGTTCGTTGTTATATTCGTTGGCCACATTCAGCTGTGTCAACTGTTGTGACAGCAACACATCGGGGAGCGCTAATATCGGTATTGAAGTTTCAGAAAAATTGTCAAGTTTATGAAAAATCAAGCTTTGTATCAAATACGAATGGAAATTTTACCGACAAATTAAAAATTTTCTATTTTTAAATGCATTTTGTTGCGCAACTTCATATTTATGTGCATCAATTTTTGACTTAGCAGATGGCAACTGTTGGATACGCTGAATGTGATCAGTGAAAATTAATTGTATGCTATGACGGATTGTGAGCGCTCTCTTGTTATATTTTTTGACAAAAGTCAGTTTCCAACAGAAACATCAATACTACCTTGGACTAATTATATCATGGTATTACAGACTGTTCAGAACTTGTTTACAGTTGAGTACCGTTCGGTTTTTGATCGTTTTGCATTCCAGTGCTTTGATGGTCGCTTGGCTATATACAAAAATTACTACCTTTGTGGATATTCGATTTTTGCTGTGAATAACCGGTACTGTTTCTTCAATCGCATAAATGTCTGCCTGAAAAACACTACAGCAACAGGGAGTTTGTCAAACTTTTTGATCTGTGGCTTTTCATTGTAAACACCAGATCCTGTTCTGTTCTTCATTTTGGAGCCGTCAGTGTAGAATTGAAGATTACCCTAGGGTTTTATGTTCGTATCATTCGTGTCTGATGGGAATGGATGTGGTTTATTTTGTACCGAATTTTTGGTTGCCGAATACTTAAGGAATTCTTCTATGGAATGAATATGTAGCATAAATTCTAGACTAGCTTTTGGCTATGCAGATCACATGGTTCTCGTTATTCTTATGCATGCTAACCTTTGCAAGCCCTGTAAGAGAGTCAAGATAGTTATTTTTGTGTACAATTGTCCACCACACTAGAGAGCCGTACATGAGAATAGGTCTGATGATCGCTGTATACATCCAGTTAATGATGTGCGCGGTCGTAGGTTCCATTTCTTACCGAAGGTTCTTTGATATGCATAACGGGTGCATAGAGCTTTGTTTCCTTCTTTCCTCTGTGTTCCGTTTCCATCTGAATTTGTTTTCAAGGATAGTTTCAAAATATTTAGCTTCAGAGTTACTTTATTAGGCTTCGGCATTGTGAAGCTGTCTTGTTTTCTTCTTTTTGTGAACAGAACGAGTTAAGTCTTGACACAGACATCAGCTCACTAATTCTGTGTTGACAAGGAATTACAGCTAAAGTAATTTTTCAAGTGTTTAGGAGAGCTTTTTAATTTAAATAATCCTTGTTACACAGAATTGTTTACACAAATTTTCCGAATATAAGGATGGCAACGTCGTCGACGTATGCCACCACTTTTGTTCTACTAGCTTTAAGTTTGGAAAGGATGTTGTCAACCACAATTAGCCATATTAGATTCTGTATTCACTTTGTTAAATGCGACTTCGATATCTAAAAACGTTGATAAAGTGTATACGTTGTGATTAAACAAACTTATATGACCGAAATCATACCGTGCAGAGCTATCTCTACTGATCTACCTTTGAGGTAGGCTTGTTGTGCACTACAGAGGTTAGTATCGTTCAGCGATTCTCTTATGTGAAGATCTATTATTCTTGCAGGAACGATGGCATACTAATCGGCCTGTAATATTTTGGTGTAGAGAGTATCGATTTCCTTGCTTTGGGAATAAATAATGCTCTCACTTCTCTGCAGATTTTCGAAACATAACCTGATCTAAGGCAACCGCTGAAGGCACGTAGCAACATGGCCAGCAGGGTTCTATCCGGTCCTAAGGATTTGTACGGTTTGAAAGATTCTTTCGACCATTCTAAAGTTGACCTTGTGATAATACTGGGAAGTTCCTAAAAGTTTCTTAAAAAATTCCATCATTTTGGATCTTTGCAACCTGGAAAATGAGTTTCCGTGAGTAGCTTAGCGTTTCTTGGCTGGATTCTGTACATGGTCCGTTAGGCATAGCGTCTTACGAAGTCTGGCAGCTTCATTTGTGTCCCCAATGGACTCATAGAAATTTGATCAAGACGTTCGCTTTGTTATTCTTATTTTTCTAGTAAAGGCACCCCCTTTGGGCAAGGTCTATAAATTGAATCCAATAAAAAATTATTGATAGGTATTATAACGATACTGAATTTTTATTGTACCATTATAATACCTATCATGTCCCCAAGTTTATTAGAAATTACAATTTTTTTAGGCGAGAGTTCAGAAAATGTGTTTAGTAAAATGTTTGCCATATTTTGCTCCTTGTTTGAAAAGAGTTCTAACAAACTAAAGTTGATTCCAGTTCTATGAATGCTAAAATTTTTTTTCTAAGGTAGAGAATCCACTTTCACGGCTTCAGTTAAGCTTCTATGCGCTTATCTAATGTAGCATTATTTTATGATTCTCAGCAAGGTTAGATTATGAAGTCTGGAATCTAATGTAGCATTGTTTAGGGAATCTTATCAAGGTTGGGGACCAGTGAAAGTCTCTAAAACAAGTCAAATCAAAACAAGATTTGATGGCAGGCGATTTTTGTGCTTTAAGAGAACTTTTATTATCTGAGAAAATAAGTGGTTTTTCCCAAGTCATTTAAATTATTGGGTCAAAAAATATGTGTTTATAAAGAGTATTTCAGATTGGAAAGGGTGCCTTTCCTAAGAGTTTCAATCGAACTTTCCCGCCTCTGTGCCATCCTATATTTTTTAAGATTCATTCTTTAATCAAACTTACTCGTTTCGGGATGGCGTCAGTCCCTTGTCATCCCTATTATGCCGCAACGGAATTAAAAGTTGTAAGAAAAAACTGAATTTTGAAAAATTTTACCGGGAAAATGCATTTCTTCAAATGCTTGGTTCTCAGTTAAAAGGTTTTAGTACCATTAATGTGCTATCGTGGACGTCTTAAGGCGCATTACAAATACCTTTTTTTGTCTAAATTAAACGTATGGTACCCTATAAAACGTTTTTCCTTTTTATTAAAGACTGTTTCATGAAACATTCCGTCTTTAGTGAACGTCCATATGTCTAACAGAGGTGTGTTATTGGCATAGTTGTGACAGATTTGTGCAACAGAAAAATGGAACAAAAAAATGGAACAAAACAAAATCGTAGAAGCTGACCTCTTGGTTAACCCTTTTTCATATAAGAAAAAACTGCACAACATAGCAAATTCATTTTTCCCCACTCTGTACGCCAGCTACATTGCCTAAAATTTCACGTCTTGACACCCAACAAACAACTTACATGCATTTGCAGCTCAGACTCGTACTCCTTGTATTCAATTTGTACATTTGACAAATCCAATGTGGGTGAAGCAACAATTTCTTCGGCTGCATTTTGCTGCTTGGAGGCATTCTCAGTTTCCAAATTGGCAGTTGAGGCAGGTGTGGTGGCGGCTTCAGGTTCTTGTTCTGATTTTTGTTGTGTTAGCTGTTGTTGCTCCGCTTGTGCAGCCTTAGTATTTGTCTCCAGCTCTTGCGTTGCCGTGTTTATATTTTCATTAATATTTTGCTTAAAACTATTTGCTTCTTTCATCTCATCTTTATGCGCGGTAGATGTACAAAAACCATTATTTAGCTTTTCTACATGTTCCTGATCATGCAGCACTGGTAACGTTTCTACAGTCTCATTTTGCGTGCTGTGCTCTTTGTTGACGCACACTTTATGGCAGTTGTTTGCTTTGTCGGATTCTTTGTGCTTTTGTTTATTACTTTTGCTTTTGGGTTTTTTTGCTTGTTGCTGCTGCTGTTGTATGTCAGCATCTGGACTGCCATTGATTTTGGTTTCTGCTGGTATATCCAAGGCAGCCGCTACCGAGTTACCATGACCATTAACTTGATGTGCAGCAGGTAACTCCTTCTTGGCTGTTCCATTGGCCAGTTTATTAGTCTTGCGTAACTTATCGCTGCTGGCAGTGCTGTTGATGGTGTTACGATTATTGTTGTTGCTGTTAGTGCTGTTGTTGCTATTATTTAAGTGCAGCTCATGCGCAAGCTGCTCACTAAGGCCGTTTTCATTAAACTCTGGTTTTTTGGCACTATCCGCCTCTAAGGCGGAGCCCACTTCAGCAGGAGTTGGTTTGTTGCCTTTTTTGTTTTTGGACTTTTTCTTCTTTTGCATTTGAGGCTGTTGTTGCTGTGGCATAGCTGCAGTCGTTGAATTTTCCATGGCTTTCCACGCTAAAAGGATATCAAAAATATTAAATATCAAAAACAAAGAGTCTATGTTAAAGCCCCATAATCTACCACCCCCTACCACCCTACTTTGTCCAGATAAGCCATTCACCTTTATTTTGCTTTGCTCACTTTGTTCTTCCTTTGCTGTGCTGCTGCTTCTTCTGCTGCCTCGTCTTCTTGGTATCTTTCAGTTCTGCTCAGCAACTTTTGGATTTTTCTTTTCTTTTTTTTTTTGTTTCTTTTTGGTAACTAGCAATAGAGAACGAGTGCAAAAAAAAATGTTGAAAATTTTCCTTTCGTTTTCAGAACATCAGATTTTACTGCTGTCTTTACCAACTAATCTTGGCTGTTTTCTTCGAAAGCGTTTTTCGTCTCCAAGTTTTCTGCTCGGATATGCAGTCGGATTACATAAATTTTTTTGTAAATTACACTCGTAATTTGGTTTTTTGACTTTAATTCGAGAATTTTGTCTGCTTTATTCCTGCGAAGTCTCATCCAAGTGGTGCGAAAAAGACGATGAAAGGAAAACCCCAAAATGACAGCAGAGGAAAATTTTCCTCGTTCAACTTTTGACAATTCGCAGCGTATGGTCTTGTGTCAAAACTGAAATGCCATGATTTGGCAGCACTGCAACGTTCAGGGCTGACGAAGTGGGTACAGATAAGAGAACTTTTATTTCATATGCAAAATATAACGGCATTTTATACAAATATATATTGATAATTAGTAGATCTATTTAAGATAATTTTTGTATGATGCTTTACGCTTGCTTTTAAATGCAAGTTGATGCTGCCATGTTTTGTGGTACATAACTTTGCTAATGTGTGAAATCTATAAAAATGTTTGTCTAGAACAAATGAGAACGTACAAACTCCATTGAAGCATGTCAAACCGGTCGAATATTTGTCAAATTATACTATTGATAGAATTAAAAAGTAGTACTGACAGCTTATTTGTCGACCACAAGTTGTCAAATATAAAACAAATTTGAGATTGATCAAACCAGCTAATGCGAAATTAAGCAAAAACTCATGGTTTACATGTAATGTTCGCGATTTGTGAATTAAGCAGTTGTCACTATTTATCATGTTTTGAAAAATTTTGTTCAAGTAAAACTTGATTTTCCATCCTGAATTTGCAGACTGTTGTTAAATATTATGTTCAAATACAGCATTATTAAAGGTCAAAAAGTATTGTTGTCGACCATTAAAAATGTGCATGAAAACTTTAAAGAACGAGAAACCATTTAATTTTCATTAAGGTATTGCAAACAAATTGCACCTCAAGCAAAATTAATCAAGATCTTGAAAAGTTGGTGGAAATATTTTTTTTGCAAGACTATTAGTTTGGAAGATGCACTAGTGCAAATAAATGTGTGAATGTAAGGCCCAACCTTCAAAAAATTCACCAACCTTACTATTTTTTCAGCGTGCTATTCTATATAACTCGCAAAAAATCGGAAATGATATACAAATTTTGAAAAAAATAGCAATTTCGACTTAGTTTTTATTTCATTAACTTTTTTATTTGTGAAATTTGGTTATAACTTAAATTACCTTTGCGTATGGTCGATTAGGACGACCATTAAGTGGACGTAATTTGCGCAACACATTTCTCACAGAGCACGAATTTTGATAATAAAATTTAATGATTTGAATGCGCTATTCGTTTGTTAGCACTTTTGACTTTGCCACATGTTACGAATCACGCCTGAGATGTCAAAAAATGTACATTGAAAAAATAAAATAGCAAAAGAAATCACCCTTTATGTAATTGTTTTTCTGATTAAGTTACAGAAAAAATTAAATGAAAAATTAAGAAAGCTAACAATCAATTACACTGAATTACAAATAATAATTTTAGATAAATACCACGAACGACACACATATAAACAAGTTAGTCTGGATCTCCAAAACACAAAAATCATAAATTTTTTTTTCATTTGTAGGGTTTTTAAGATACGGTACTTTTGTAGTTCTCGAGAAATGATTTCATTCACATTTACTTACAGCTGAAACTACTTATCTGATACTTATCAGCTGAAACTACTTATCTAAGTATATAGCTGAAAAGGCAATTAAATTGCCTTTCTATTGATATACTGATCGTATCGATCGGTTAAAATATGTTCAAGTGATAGCTCGTCAAAGTTAAAATTTCTTGCAATTATCATGTTTTTTTTAAAAATTCCATTTTTAAGTAACTTGCTTTTTTAGAAAAAGTTAAAATCAGAAATATTTTATTTTTTTCACGTAAAGTGTATTTCTTTACAAACATTTTAAGACTAATTTGGCCAAAACCGGATGAAAAATACATTTTTTAAAAATAATTTTGTGGAAAAAGTTTAATTTCAATTTCAGTGCTTGCACTATATTTATACCCTTACGTTTAAAAAACGTAAACGGGGCATATTAATATTGTCACACTCAGAAAAGTATACATATTCTTGATCAGCATCAACTTCCGAGTCGATTAGCCATGTCCGTCTGTTCGTCTGTCCGTCTGGGATCACGATTCCAGCCACAGTTTTATCTAAACGAAATTCGATATTTCAGCTTTTATCCCCAAAATGAAGGTCAAGTTCGTAAATGAGCCAAATCAGATGAAAACCACGTCTACCTCCCATACAAAGTGACTATCAAACGGTAAAATCCCTTAGAATTCTACAATATTAATTTATAGACTCGAAATTTCGCATATGAGCTTCGATATTTAATATGCACTCTAAGTATGAATATCAATCAAATCGGATGAAAACCTATTCGAAAACTAATTTCTATCAGATAAGTAGTTTCAGCTGTAAGTAAATTTGAATGAAATCATCTCTCGAGAATTACAAAAGTACCGTTATCTTAAAAACCCTACAAATGAAAAAAAAAAAATGTTTAAGATTTTTGTCTTCTGAAGATCCAGACTAACGCACCCGTACATGTGGCGTTCTTGGTATTTCCCAGCTGTAAAGCAGTGTTATAAAGGCGGGCACTTTTTGTAGCACACAAACATGAATTACGATTTGCTTCTCATGAAAACTATTTGACAGTTAGATGGCTATGTGGACATAACCATTAACTAATTTATGAAAAACGGACTTGGACGTGGACAAATTTTTTTTATTATATTCGGTTAGCTACTGCTGCCGACCTTTAAATTTATAGTAAAATGATCTGAATTCAATCTGTTTCCGAAGACATTACATTTTAAATTACTAGGTGTTGTATGTTTTGTGCCTTCATGGTAGTATAAAATAGTTGTAATAGAGATAGAGTAGGTATGTAGCTACATAGTCGTCGATAAAGTAGTAAGAAATGTAACAGATAAAAGTTATTTCATTTCAAAAATTTTTTAAGTAACGGCCACAGTAATATACAAAAAATAATTGAAAAAAAAACGATTACAAAATAATTTTCATTTTTAATCGAAAAATGACTAAAAATATAAATTTTTTATTTTTGATCGAAAAACTAATGATTACAAAATGTTTTTAATTTCTGATGGGGAAAAAAAATGATCATGACATAACTTTTATTTCTGATCGACAAAAACGATAACAAATAATATCTATATATGATCGAAAAAATAACGATCACGATTTTTGTTTCTGATCGAAAAAATAATAATAACAAAATAACTTTAATTTCTGATCGAATAAGGATCAGAAATAACGATCACAAAATTATTTTTATTTCTGATTGACAAAATAACGATACAAAATAATTGTTATATTTCATCAAAAAATATTGATCAAAACAGCTAAACAGCTTTGACAACAAATTTTTATACAAACTGTATATCTTTTGAAAATTTGATAATATTAATAAAACGGTACAACATTCAATAAATCCCAAGAGGTTTCTCAACGGTTTCTAAAGTTTTTAAGTTCGCTGAATCCGAATCTGAAGTCAGAATTTTCGGATCAACCTAGGTTTTTGAGCTACAGGGGAGGGAGAACCTTAACCCCTTACTGTTAATGAAATCAATATGACCGACCCCAATAACTTTGTCAAAAGGAACATTTTTGCCTTGGAACCCATCCTCTCCGGCCCCTCAAATGGGGGCAAATTTTATGATTTTTATATATATTTTATAAGAAAATTTTATTTAAAAAAAAATTTATTAATATTAATTTATTGAAATAAAAAAAATTTGCTTGAAATTAATTTTCTTTTTATTTTAATTATATTTTATTATTACTATTTATTTTTGGTATTTCTTTAATTTAATGTTTAGAATTCTACATAATTTGTCGAGCAATTTATAATTTATATAATTATAATTTATATAATTTATAGAGCACACTGAAAATTTGTCCAGTTTTTTGTTTAAATAAAAAAGTTCATATAAAAAATATATGAAAATCATAAAATTTGTATGGAGGGGTCGGAGGAGATGACAAAAAAATGTTCCTCTTGAAAAAGTAATCGGGGTCAGTCATACTGATTTCATTAACAGTAGGGAGTAAGGGTTCAGCCTCCCCTGCAGCTCGAAAACCTAAGGTTACCCGAAAGTTCTGACTTCATATTCGGATTCAGCGAACCCAAAAACCTTAGGAAACCGTTGTAAAACCTCTTGGGATTTGTAAAAGCTTCAGTTTTGTCGAACTGTGTAATTATTTAAAAAAATAAATAAAACAAAAATCGTTATTTTACATCCCTGATTTTGAGCAATTTTTTTTGTTTTTGTTGCAAGCGAAGGAAAAAACTAAAAGAATTCTCACTCAACATTTATAAAGGTGTTTTTTTAGAAGGTATAGAACTTTGAAATTAAATAGAACAAAGATGTAGCATTTTTAAAATTGACATAAAATTGACTTTATTCAAAAGAGAATCTTCTGGCATTATAATTTAAATATGATTTGTGGCATATGACCGCCACGGCTGGTTCGGACGTAATCTAATCTGGAGGTGCAATTTTAAATCACTTTTTCCAACATTTGTGGTCATATATTGGCAAAAACGCGGCGAATGTTGTTCTCCAAGTGGTCGATCCTTTCGGGCTTATCGGCGAAGACCAGCGACTTCACATATCCCCAAAGAACATAGGCTAGCGGCGTTAAATTGCACGATCTTGGAGGCTAATTCACAGGTCTGGAACGTGAAATTGTGCGGTTATCAAATGTTTCCTTCAGTTAATCAATTGCGACACGAGCTGTGTGACATGTTGCGCTGTCTTGTTGAATCCACAGCTTCTGCACATCATGGTTGTTCAATTGAGGAACAAAAAAGTCAGTAATCATGGCTCTATAGCGGTCACCATTGACTGTAACATTCTGGCCAGCAACGTTTTTAAAGAAGTACGGACCAATGATACTACCAGACTATAAAGCACACCAAAGAGTTAGTTTTTCTGGATGTGACGGTGTCTCAGCATACACTTGAGGATTATCTTCACTCCAAATACGGCAGTTTTGTTAATAGACGTAGCCATTCAACCAAAAGTGAGCTGTATTGTTAAACAAAATTCTTTTGTGAAAAACGGAATCAATGGCAACCTCGTTTTGGGCTCATTCACCGAATCTATGCCTTGTTAGGTGCTCGTGTTCCTTCAATTCTTGCACGACTTCGATTTTGTAAGCACGCAAAACCAAGATCTTTCCGAAAAATCTTCCATAAAGTGGATGGACAAGTATCCAATTCTTGTGCACGATGGCGGATAGACTGATTCGGGTCTTCCTCTATGTTACGCTCTATAGCAACAATGGCTTTTATTATCTTCTGTACGTACTTTTATTATCTTCTGTACGTACTGTACGATGTCTCGGTGGATGCGTATTATCATTTAGTGTAAGCGTGGTGCGGAAGTGTTCCATAGTTAGTCGAATTTATTGCTCTGATGGACAATTATGCTGACCGTAAAATGGATGTTGCATGCATTACATGCAACAGAACCATTAATTTCAAAATAAATTTTTACAATTCAGGCGACAGTTTATTCATGTTGAAATACCAAACCAAAGTAAGCAGACATCACTTGACAGCTGACAAAACGGCCGCCAGTTTAAACAGTGTTGCCAACATAAAGTCTTATAACTTTGATCCTGATTCCTTGAGTTATTAAAATTTTGCAGGCGGAAGTCTCATAGTCTGGGCAGTATTCTCTGCTGAAGGAAAAGCTGAAACATGTTTTATTCCAACAAAAATGAACTCAGACATGAATGTATGAAGAAATGTTAAAAGATATAGAGTGCATTTCATGGAAGAACAAATGGATAATAATAGTTACTTTCAGCAAGATAATCATGTATTGATAACTCATGTATGAAATTATCATGTATTGATAATCATGTATTGATAACTCATGTATTGAACTTATCTTTGGACTGGTTTACACAGCAAAATATACCTCTCCTTAAGTGGCCATCTTGCACTCCGCTCCTGAAACTTAAAGAGAACCTATGGAATATTACGGTTCGCAAGATATGCATGATTTGATCTGTAGCAAGATTGCAAGATGATCAAAACCCACAAAATATAAATTTTCTTATAACTCCGGTACTCAAACTCAAAATAAAGGAGGTTTGGTCTGAAATTGAGTCACAGAATATTTAAAATTTATTAAATTCAATGCCAAATGCAAAGAAATTTTCACTTTTACAAATGGATTTGGGAAAATCAAACTTTTTGACCCAACTTACTGTATATTTAGGGGGCCTCGGTAGTCGAGTGGTTAGCGTACTTGACTACCAACCCAGAGGTTCCGGGTTCGAATCTTTAATTCTTTCCTCATTTCTAATCAACTGAAATTAAAACTTCATCAATATATATGACTTTGGAAGTTGTAGTTGGTGGTAGAGATGTTTGTGGAATGAGATTGCTTGATACCTCGGATTGACTGAGGTTAAGGCATAACACTTGCCTTAGATTCAAATTCGAATGTTGATATACATAGCACTGCACCACACTAGAACATTCTACACTTGTTTCTCTTGATTTATCTTTCTCTCCTACTTATCTATCTCCCCATTTCCGAACCAAGGCAGACTTGACTGAATAGGTTTGATACCTGAAATCCTTGGTTCAAAGCTAAAAAAAAAAATATTTAATGGCTCATAAAATTAGCAGCCATAAAACGTTTACGTCAAACATTCATACAGCGCTCTAAGCGGAGCACCAAACAATCATCATCAAACATTTCTCACAATTTCTTCAAGGTGCAAAATCAAAGCCAGAAAATTAAATACAATTAAAATATTGCAAATAGTCTAATTTATACACATTGTTTTAAACAGAGAGTTGTTGTAAAACTGAACTGGACAACATGAGTTGTTTGGACTGAACATAAGTTGTTTGTACTGCGTTGTTTGCTACTTATGGCTAAAAACTGCTTTAAGCAATGTGAATTGTAGTTGGCTTAAAGGAAAAAGCGCAAGTTTAAATAAATAATTAATTAAACTTGAATTGAATTGCAGACAATAAAGAGTTCAATGAGCTGATTATAAAGCGTAGCGTAGTCTTTCAAAGCGTTATTAATGGGCATAAATAACATTGCTTGTGAGCGTAGAGGGGGCGGGGGGAAGGGGGGTTTCAAACTAAATGGCGCTTTAATAAATCTAGCGGTAAGTAAAGCGGAAATCTGTATCAATGTTTATTGCAAATGTCCAACTAAGTTGGCAGTTGCTACAATTTAAACATTATTTAAATTTAAATAATAGACCTGCAGCTAACAACACACAGTACAAACGTCGTCGAATGTGTTTGCAACACTAACCTATTAAAATGATTACCTAAGAGCACACATGTGCACATCTTATAAATAGAGCAATGTGTAGATGTAAACTAAGCCAAGTTGGCAAGCGTTAAACTAGCGTCTTATAACTTTTTTTGCCTTTATTACACTCTTGCTGGCCAAACAATTCGTTACACCAATGATGTTGATCCTTCCTGAAACCGCAAAGTAAAATATATATATGTACATATATAAGCGAGTAGGTTGCATGTGGACGACAGTTTGCTCGACTTAGCAGCTCGGTTACCTAATCAATTTGCAAAGCTTTGCTTTTATTTAAATTGGTTCAATTTGAAAAGAGCGCAGAAATAAAAACAGAAATATGTTATGATGAAAAACTAAAATAAAAACTGAAGAAGTAACAAAAACGGAAGACATGCATATGTCGTGCAGGTAGCTGATACATTTATGGCTAACAGCTGGACAGACAATTGCAACAGCAAGAAACAAAAAAAAAAAAATTTAAAAAAATATGGTATTTAAAAGAAATGTAGTTTAAATTTGTTGTGCCTATTCAGTTGTAACCTAATTTCGTAATATTCGAAAATACAATAAAAAAAAAATAAATATTCAAACCTAGCTTAGTTAAGCTTCGAGCGAGGATGATCTAATTTGAAAAATTTAAAAATATAGCCTAACTGCATCATGTCTAGATATAAGATTACATATCTTTGTCTATGCATCGTAATTAGTTTTCAGTTAATGTTGATTATTAAAACCTTTCACTTTTGGTGTGTGAGCACCATGGTAAGCCATGATTGATTGTTAATGAAGAGTGACGAAAAGTTAACGCTGCTAACTACTTTGCTTTTGTTGGTTAAGCCTTAAATGAGTTAATAGTTTTTAGCTTATTTTAAAGGTTTTGTAATGTTTTAAGGGCAGTTATGAGCTCTTTTTATGTTTAAAGTTAATTTAATATAAGGTCTTCCGCTTTAGAAAACCTTCCGCTTTTAAAAAATTTTAAAATCTAAACTTTTATGTGTAAACATGTGTTTGGCACATTTTCGTTTTGAGCAAAGATGTGTTGTAAGCAGTATTTGTAAATGCTTAATGTGCCGCTTTGACTCATTTACATGACTTAAACAGCATAAATGTATTTGATGTCTCCTGCAGAAATTAAGCATAATGCATTTGGCTCATACAACACCCCCCCCCTCCACCCATAAATTATTTAAGTGCTTGTCGTACACCGCCCGCACTTACTAAACTACCTTAATGTTGCGCAAACCTTTCTTCTAGTTATATCATCTCTGCTTTTCTGCATTATTGTTGCATAACTCATAAATATTTTCATAAATATTGCACTCAGCAAGAAAAGTAGTTCAATTTAAGCTAATTTATGCATCAAAACAGATATGAATCTATACACCTTCGTCATCAGGTGTTGCATGCCACAACGTAATGGCATCTAATCAGGAAGAAAAGCACAGTTATATCTGTATGACATACATAAAATTACAACAACATTGTTATCAAAAAGAAATGCATAACTAAAAAACGCTGCAAAAAATAGAATAATCTTTGAATAAAAATTGTATGAATATGATAATTATGTCGTCATGTCAACATGTCAGCGCGATTTGATTCAAAATATTTACTTAACAATTTATACAGGATGATGCCTTATAATTTAAGTAACTTACTTTAATTTTTTTGTGAAAAATTAATAAGAAAATATTTGTGAAAATGTATTTTAATTGTTTCCGATTAGGAATGTTCGATAATAATTGATTTTCTATGGTCACGAACATATAATCGACATATGACTGCACACTTTCACAAAGTAGTTCACAAAATTTTAAAATTCCCTTTAAAATTTGTTGGTTGATTTGAAAGAAGATATATAAGAGTTTGGAATATCGTTATTATGTGATTTTAAAAAATGTTTTTTTCTATATGATAATTAAGGTAGCTAGTTTTATTCAGACGAGAGAAAATTTTTTTCGACACTTATTATGGAAGCTGTATTTGACAATTTAATTAATCTAAAACTATCTTGAAATTAGGTCATTGATTGGAAAAAATAAATTTTATCGTCAAAAAGCGTCGATTTTTCGCCGTAAATTCTTATCAAGGCGGAATATCTACCCAAAATTTGGATGCAAATTAAAGGTCTCCGAAGACCCAAACATAAAATACACACCTTCGCAGTTTTGGGGGGACCTTTAATTTGCAATCTAGGTTAGGTATTTCTTAAGTTCAGTAACGTTAAGTTGATTGAAAAGAATGATTTTTGAGTAAACTGAACACCGAAATCCTTTTGGATGTTGGATCTTTTTGAATACAGCTTTCTCAATATAAGTGTCGGAAAAAAAAGTATCGAAACTTTCCTATGATTTTATTCGTCGTATTAGTTTTTGAATTCCAAAATATTATCTGATAAAAGCTATGCAATAGCTTAAAAATCTACCACAGCGCCACCTAACAAAAACTAAAAATTTCGGAGCACATAATGTGTGAATATTAGGTGAATAGCTTCAGTGGTTCAGCCGTAATGGTCAAAAATAGATACGCACCAAGACACTATGGGAAATTTTACCCTATTCTCTGGCCAAAATTCGAAAATTTGAAGTATCAGCTTAAAACTTGATCCATTACTTAAGTAAGAAGTATTAAGCTCGCCTAACAAAAATATACTTGCCACGCCCACTTTTTTATAGTTGGGAGGTATAGAGTTGAATTATCAGCTTGAATTTTGATCCCGCACTTGGGCTCGTATAAGTAAGCTTCCAATACAAAAATCGAGTTACCACGCCCACTATTTCTACAGATAGCCGGTAAAAAGTTCAATAAATGTTGCAATTTTAGGGTTAGAAAAATAACTTTTTTTTTAATATCGCACAAAATCGCAATATGAAATGTTGTGGCAATAACATATAAATTATTGCTCTATCGATGTATGATGAGGTTTTCTTGAGCTCTCTTGAACTTTTTTTTTAAACTGCAACCAAAGTTTTCTTTTAAAATTACACAATTTCTCGTAAAGGTCACTTATAATAAATTCACTTTCTATCAGAAACATTCAGTTTAATAGAAATTATTAATTGATGTATTATTTAACAAACTATCACTAGTTTTTTCCATTTTTTAGTTATCTTAAGTTGCTGTTAGATTTTGAGGTACATTCGTCTGAACACGATACAAAAAACTACATAAAAAAAAGAAATTTTTAACTCATTTCGAAACAACATGTTTGGGATGTACCATAGCAGTGGTAAAACACATTATATAAAAACAGAGTTTACATTTGTATGCTTTGAAGTATTCCCTGCTAGAAAAAATAGAAAGATTCAAACAAGTTGAAAAATTGACTTTTGGCCTCAAAATGGGGCCAAATTTCCCAATGTGCAAGGATAAGATTTACCTTGAATTTTGTGAATTTTTTTCTTTAGGAATTTTTTACGGTAAATTTTTGTAAAAAAACGTATACATGTGAGACCGTTTTTAAGTTGAAACGGGTGCAAAAATTTTATTTCTGGTATCAGTTTTGCTCTAGCTGTGCATGTTCTTAAAAAAATTAGAGTTTGAAAAAATTCTTGAGGTAAAAATTCACAAAATTGAGGTTGATTGATAGAAGATGTAAAGTGCACCCCCAGCTCCCCTTTTGTTATGTTTTTCTTTCTTTTCTTTAAGATTTATAAATCAACCCAACCTTATAGAATGCATTCAGCCTTACAAATAAATCAAAACTTTCTGGGAAAAAAATCGGCATTTTCAGAAAAAGCTGACTTCTTAATTAATGTGAAATCAATTAACAAAAAAGTAGGCTTTTTCACAAAAATCGATTTTTAAATAATTTCAGCTGAAGCTGATTTTGAAGTTGTAATTTTTTTAAGAACTAGCTTCATTGATATAAAAAAATAATTTTTTTACGTTTTTGACAGATTTCACACACAAATTAGGAATTGCTAAGAAAAAGTTGACATTTTTTTTTTTTTTTGTTTATTGGTATGAAATTGGGAAAGAGTCGACTTTTATGTTAAAGTCGATATTTGAAAAAGTCGATTTGTTGTCTGAAGTAAATTTGTCTGGTAAAGCTGATTAATTTTTTTCAATTTTTTTATTTCATATTTTGTTAATAAAGAAAATTATCAATTTTATTTTTCTATTGTAAATTCAATTAAATGTGCTTAAAGTGAATGTTTTTAATAAAATTTTTAAAATATTTTTAAAAAATATTAATACAGGTGCAATGCAGGTACTCTTTATGTCTTACCAATTTCTACCATTTTCACTACAAATCTATAACTCTATTTGTCTAGTCTTCTAACTAAGTTTCGTTAGGATTGGCTTATTTTTGTATGTACCTCCCATACAAAATCATGTAAAAATTTAATATTGGTCCAAGGGAGGTGCCCCTAAGGTCTTATAAATTTCTATCATTTTCAGTGCACATCTATTTCTCTAATTGTCTTTTGACCAAATTTTGTTAAGATCGGCAAACTTTTTTATGCATCTCCCATAAAAAATAATGTAAAAAATGAATTTATGTCCAAACGAGGTACCCCTAAGAATAAACCGATTTTAATTTCCATTTGTGCAATTTAACTTAATAATCTCAAATTAACTCAGCATCCAAAATTTAATTATCGTAGGAGCACTCCTTCTATTTTTGTTGGGTGGGTGTGAAATTCAGGTAAACGGGCTAGCTTCAAGAAATCAGAAATAAGTTGAGGAATTTTTAAAAAGAGGTCTTGGTTCGCTCACAATAAATAGAACACCATGCTAAGCCCTAACATACTAAATTTCATAATCACTGTGTGCTGTGGTCATGAGATATTGTAATTTTTCCTAAAATGGGCACAGTCTATGCTAAGCTCTATATACCAAATTTCATAATCACTGCGTATCGTGATCATGAGACATTATAGTTATACACATAACCGGGCATGGTTGACCCACATTTCCTAAGTTAATATGTCTATATTTAGCCGCCATATATCAAATTTCTTAGTCTTAGCATATATAGTTTTCGAAATGTGACTAATTCCATAGAGACGGGTGTGACGTTTGACTTCTTCATCGTTTTGAAAACGATTATAACCGAATAAAATTTTAACAATTTACTATAGGGTCAAAATAAGCAGATGTTTCAAATTTTTCAAAATGTTAAAAAATAATTTGTTTTATTAGTTATACTAGTTTAATAGTAACATTTACTTAAATAAATTACATGGGACGGGTGTGACGGGCACAAGTTTAAAAACTAAAATCACTGAGTTTTAAATTAAAATTTAGTACATTTGTCATACTGAAACCATTCTTGTTGAACTAATAATCAAACTTAATATATTTTGTGTTGAAAACTATTGAAAACTTTTTTGGAAAAATGTCAATTGTGGAGTTCAATTGTGCAGTGGAAAGTAAACACTGCATTTTGAAATATTCACGTTTAAAATTTCTGATGCTTGATAACTTCTTTTTTATTAAAGTATATAATAAAAGCTTTGATATTTATTCTAACTCATATATTCCTACTTTATTTTATACATTTTCAAAACCTCTTTGCCTTAGTTTTGTTCAAAAACTGTGAACCTTCTTGCATAAAACAAGGAAGTTAAAGAAAAATCTCAAGTTAAGTTTTTATACAACAAAAACATCTTTTTTTTAAGCACTTTACATTTTCTATTCAAAAGTATTTTTTAAATCACTTTCCGAATTCATTTTTTACAAAAGTTTCAAAATTTAAATTGCACTATAATGCCTTCAATAACGCATTCACGTTTATTTTTTAAAGTCTGAATCACATATTAATCAGCATGGCATGGCTCCTTACAAAGTATGGAGAGCAATATATGACATGGAAAAGTATAAAACAATAGGGGTATTCACACTGCCTTGGGTAGTTGGGTAGATTGGCAAAAGCCATACATTTTTTGTTTTTCTAAAAGTGTCATTGTACTGTACCCTTCTACCTATCTACTCTAGCTGACTCCCTGACTTGTTTGGAAAAATAGATTTCTTGTCAAATTGATTACTTTTTCTCAGATCTACCCCACCTTTTCCAAAAATAGACATAGTTGAACTGACAAAAAATTAAAACAACGTTAATTTAAATAAAGTCGAAAGTAAGAGAAAACAAAAACATGCACCACTGCTCAAAATTATTCTACAAAGTACTCAATTGCAACTAAGGGTGTTCGCAATTGTAAAAAGTACTCAATCAATCCATACCCAACTTCCCAAGTCAGTGTGAATACCGCTAATAGTTTTGCTATTGTGTTAAGTTGTCTTGTTTGGTTTTTGTTTAATTATGTTTTAAATTCCAGCTATGTTCGTATGTAGTGGAAACATACACGAAGCTCATTCGTAGAGTTTCATATTTTCTTATGTAAATCAGTCAGTTAAAAAGATATCAGCTCATTATTTTAACACACTCAGAAAAACTTTTCTCGGAATATGATAAAAGAGACATCATATTTAGAGAAAAATGTTATAAACTTTGCTCCAGAGAATGCTTTTCTCTAAATGTGATCCTAAAAGTTATCTCCCGCCTGGTTGCTGGCGTGTTGCTGCCGTCCTTGTCCAATGTTTGCTCCAGTTGCCCAATAGAAGACCATCAGCATCTGTGACCATTATTTTCAATGCTTTTAAATATAAAAATTGTCCTTTAAGGACGGAGCCACACCCCTTATCCCATATTAGTTTTAGTTTGCGAATATTTCCGAGTAGTAGCATATCATCCAAATAGTTACTTAAAACCTAGTTTCTTTTGATCTGATTTTTATTTCCAAAGCGATTCAATTCAAAAAAATGTGTTTTATATGGTCGCAACCACACCTTTTGTACAATGTCCGTTCTAGTTTTCCAGTAGTAGGACACCACAAAATAACAACTCCATTTAGAGTTAAAATCTTCTGTGACTTTTATTTCAATAGCTCTTCTGTATCGAAAATTTTAACTGTATGGGCGGTGCTACGCTCCGTTTTTCAATTCTTGTTTTTTATTCTCCTGTGTCTGTTTTATAACTTAAATACCAGATCAATCAGTGACTTTATACCGAGTTTAATTGTTATACGACATTTTGTTCCAAATCTATGGGTGGTGCTCCCCCTTTGGAGCAAATTTCACAATCGAAGGGCACCTCCTAATAGCAAGTTCGTACCGACTTTTATTGATGTGCGATTTATAGACGAAAGTTAAACCGAAACTTTGTTTTCTTGAAAAAGTGCCACGTCACTCGGGAATACGAATACGAATACGAAAAATACTAAACAACCTATTCTCAAACCTACCAAATATACAAACAAAGTTTCAATAAAATTAGTCCAGCCGAGATTTTTATGTATATGATATCTTATTTAGAGAATTCGATTTTTTTATTTTTGAGAAAAGATTTGTTTTTATTAAGGAAAATACTTCGCATAGTGAATTTTTTATCAAAATATAGGAACAAATTTGTCATTTTCAATGAAGTTTTCTTTATAAATGAGATTTTTTTTTGTGCGAGAAAAATACTCAAGTAAAAAAATATTTCTTTGAAAATGTGAAAATTTATTCTAATTGAAGAAAATTTGATTTGTACAAGACAAAATTGGTATAATCGAATATAGAGAAATTTCTAATCGCAGAAACATTAGTATTTTTGTCTGAGTGTAGTTTTTTTTAGGTCCCAACTTCCGAGATTTAATAATATTCAACAGATTAAATTTCAAGAGATTTTTATTAATTTTTCAAAACACTATTATCTACATCATTTCCAATTGTAATGCAGAAAATATCAGTCGAAATTCAGAAAAAATCAATTAAATTTAGAAAACATCAATTGAAATGAAAAAAAGAACAAATGAAATTCGGAATACGTCAACTGAAATTCATTAAATATTACTAGCCTTATAAAAAAATATATAAAGGAAACTATATATATGCTGCACTACTACCATACAACTAACCATACCATCATAATACCATCACGATACCATCAATATACTAATACCATACCACTGTCATATCATAACTATACCACAGCCATACCATTACAATACCATCATCAGTCCATCACTATTTCTTCTGAACTTCAATAGATCTTTTTTGATTTCAAATTATATTCTTGAATTCAATTGATATTTTCTGATTTAAAATAAATTTTTTTTTTTACTACAATTGAAAACAGCATTAGTTTTTTTTTGTTTTAATGATGAATATGGGCATTTGCATGTGGTGACCGTGGCGTGCAGGTTAAGTGTGTGGCTTAGCATGCTCGGAGCCCGGGTTCGATCCCCAGCCGCGGCGAAAAGTTTTTTTCAATAAAAAATTTTTCTGATCGGTCACCACCTCTCTGCAGACAATGGCAAACCTCAGAGAGTAAATAATGCCATGTAAAGCTTCTCGAGAACATGAGCCGTTCGGAGTCGGCATAAAACATGTAGGTCCAGTTCTCGGTCAATTGTGTGCAAACATTTAATAACACACACAACACAATTGATCATAAGAAGCTCGGTCAAAGTCCTTTCAAGGGCTGAAATGACCAATTTGTTTGTTTTTGTTTATGGGCATTTGCATGGTGTCGAACGTGACTGTTGTATACATTTCAAGTGAAAAAATGCCATAATAAAACAAATTAAAAAAAAAAACAAAAAGCGAGCCTTATAGCTCTTAATTAGCCCTTTAATTATTGGTATTGTCAATTGTTGGGTCATTTTAGCTCTCAAGATATTAGAAAAAAACCAAGGTGGTCGCACGTGACCAAAAACAGAAGTGGTTTTCGTGGGAAAAAATTCAAACGCGGATTTCAGCGAAATGGGAAGCAATGTTTTTAGTAATTTTTATACCCCCACGCGTACTGCGTAAAGGGGTATATTAATTTTGTCACGACGTATGTAACGCCCATAAGGCGGCATGGTAGGTATAGAAAAGTATGTATATTCTTGATCAGTATCACCACCTGAGTTGATTTAGCCATGTCCGTCTGTCTGTGGACACGATTACAGTTGTAATTTTAAAGCTATTGTGCTGAAATTCGATATTTAAGCTCTTTTCTAAGAAACTAAGATCAAGTTCGAGAATGAACTAAGTCGGCTGAAAACCACGGCTACCTCCCATACAACCCAAATATTGAAAACTCTATAAAGAGGCTAATATTAAAGTAACAAAACTGAAACTTAGTATTTGTGTGTTTCATGTCAAAACTAAGATGTGTGATAAAAATCAGCGTCATCCATTTATAAACACGCCCACCTCCCATACAACCCCAAAATTGAAAACTATATAAAGATGCTAATATTAAAGTTACAGAACTGAAACTCGGTATTTGTGTATTCTATGTCAAAACTAAGGTGTAATAGAAAAATGGGCGTCATCCACCCACTAACACGCCCACCTCCCATTTTAGACACATAAAAATAACAAAATCTTCTAAAATCTCATACAGAAAGCTGTCCAATTTAAGATTCTTTAACCCTTAAGAGTTGGTCGTGGGGGTATTTTAACTTCGGCCAAGTCAAAGATATACCTTTCCAATTTTTTTAATTTTGTGCATTGATGTTCCTTAAAAATGGCTAGCATTGTAGACATAAAGGATTTATATTTTCTTTTTTAGTTCAATAAAAGAGATGGTTGCACGTGACATATCGCATGTGACACTTTATCGATCACCATAGTTGTTTTTTTTTCTGCTCTATAATGAAATGCAAATAAAGAAACTATGCATAAGTCAACAAAAATATTTATTCAGTATGGAGTATGGTTTTGTGTAAGTATAATAAACATCTATTTTTGTTTTTTTCATCGTTGTTTGTGTTCATCTACATTTAAAATAAAAATTTGTTAAGTGCTTATTTACATTAATAATTGATCTAGTAAGCAAAAAAAATTTATTTTGAATTTCTCATTTACCATGTCGCTCGTGACCAACTTTATACAAGTTAAAACAACATAAACTTTTTATTTTTTTACCGGTTCACTTTTTTTTTTAAAGTCGCATAAATAAACTCTATTTAATATAATTATTTGTCAGCTTACTACATGTTCTTCCGACGCACTGAGTAAAAATGTTCTTTTTGCATGTCGAACGTGACAATGAACTAAACGAAAAAGCAAATAAAAAATTTACCGTTGTCTTTCATTGCGTGGTTACTTATGATTTTGTTTTTTCGTTCTTTATTCTCTTAGAAAGATTTGAGCAAGCAAAAGTCAATGCATTATGTTTCTGTTTAATAACTATTATAAAGACAAGACATACCAAAGAAATATCAAAATAAGCAATATTTCGCATTTGCGCTCTTTGAATCCGATTATTTCGCAAAGAGATATGAATAAATGTAAAATGTATTTAAATTTCTTAAATTTGATTGTTTCCCTAGTGAATAAGACATTAAACATTGTTATCAAGAACTTTTAATTTTTTTTGTCTCGGTTGACTTTTTGGTGGAAATGCCCATATGTTTTGAAAAATATTAAAATTTTAAAATATTTCAGTAAAAGTTGTATGCAATGATAACATGTTGATGACTTCAACTGCATTAAATTAATTTTCTTCAAGAGTGCACTTAACACAATTGTGCGCATAAGCATTGATATAAAAGCAATGATAATAATAATAATAAAATCACATAATAATGTTTTTTAATGTTTCAGAGAGTTAAAAATAATGCAGTTAAGTCAGTCATATGTGACTATTAAAACTTAGAGGTTAAATTTGATTCGAATTAAAAGCAAAAAAAATGAGTTGTTAAAGCCGTTGGTGTTTTTAAATAAAATTTGATGCATTGCAGTTGAGGTCAAGAGCTTAACTAAAATTTGAAGAAATTAATTAAACTGAAGATATAATCTTCGAAAAGGTGTAGTTTTGGACATATCTAAAAAAAACTAAACTTTCATAAGTGAAACACCCTGTCTCAGAGGAGCGGCGCTACTCTTTCTTATATGTTTGCGAAAGTTGCCAACAGACCAGTTAATCCATCAATTTATATGCACCAAATGCCGAAAAGCAGCGTTAGCAAAAATTAAAACAAATACATAACGTTGGGACTGTCAACAAAGATCGATTACCAACAGCTGCTAATAATTCTGTTAAATTGTCTGTTATGAGTTAGGGGCGGTTGAACTAATTACAACGTGTTATTACGTTGTAATAGCAAATGATATAAAATTGAAATTTACAGCAAACATTAATTAAAATGTTGCCACATAGTTGCGGTTTTTAAAATGCAGAAATGAAGTTACAGCATTTCTCATATTTACGATTCTACTTTTGTTTGCTGCTAGTAATTTTTTATAGCTATACTTATAAGAGCAAAGAGTTCAATATTTCTGCGCCTTGCTTAAGAATTTATTATTGCTTTAGATTAAACAGTGTTGCTTATGCTAATGAATAGTTGTGGAGTGAATAGCCAAAAGACTTTGGCTTTGCTTTAAACTATATTTTCATGTTTTTCTTTCTTATTGTGATATAAGTTTTCTGAGATTCACGCTCATTTATTTTGGCTCACATCTTTGCCGACTGTTTTTCTTTTTCTTATTTTTATTTTTTTCCTTTTAAGTGGTCTTGTCTATAAAACTTGTTTTAGCTGCATTTTCCTTTCAACTTTTTCACAGACGCTACCTTGCACTTGTTACACTTGCTGCAGCCATCATTATTTTCAATATTTTCATTATTTTCATTTTAAGTTTTCTTTTCAACTTCACTGCACCGGTTTAAATTTGTCATTGAATGGATGCTGCGCCTGCGCCAGCACAACATAAAAAAAAAAAACCAACCACAATAAAATGCTGTGCAGTAAAATATAGAAAATAATAGTGCGCATGTGCAAAGTCGCTTTACTACTCTTACGCTCATTCAAGCCAATAAACAGCTCCAACAGCCATGGCGTATACGTAATTGTTTTTTTTTTTATTTTATTTTTTTTTTTTTTTTTTGTAATCGCTTGATTTTTTCTTGTCTATTTTGGCTGAAGTTCGTTAGCATGCTGTTGAGAGCGTGTGCCTGCTTTTGTATTTTGTAACAACTTCTTCGTCTTGATCGCAGGCATCTTTGATATGAATGTTTTTTTTTTTAGTTTTTTATGGATTTTTGGAGTCATTCGTGGCGGCAGTTGGATGGTATAAATCGAATCTGGAATACAAGAAATGGCCACATTCAGTTCAACAACGTCTTGGAGCAACGTACTTCAGCGCGATCAAAGGAGTTTTGAAAATATAAAACAACAACATATTATTTGCTCCACTCAGTGTTTAAAGTGAAAAGCATAACTAGTAAAATATATTAAAATTTTTTTTTTTTTGAAAAGCAGTGTTAATCAAACATCATGTTGAAAGTTATTGTAAGCAATTCTTCTGTCGTGGAATATATGTGGATTAAATTTTTAAGTGATTTCTTGACGGAATTCTTTGCCAAGCGTGAAATAAAAAAATTTTAAAATATTAAAAAATTATTAAAAATTTTTAAAAATATTAAAATTTCAAAATTTTTAAAAATATTAAAATTTTTAAAAATATTAAAAATCAAGCCAAAATATGATCACAGTTTGTTAAAAACAATATTAAAAATTTTAAATGAAATAAGAAATTTTTATTAATTAAAAATTTTTTAATAATACAAATTTAAAAAAAAATAAAATTTTTTAAAACAATGAAATATTCATAAAATATTAAATTTAGGAAATTTTGAATAATAACAATTTAAAATATATAAAAATTTTTTAAAAACAAAGAGAAAATCATTAAATCATTAAAATTCATTAATTTTAATAAATGAAAATTTTTTAATAAATAAAAATTTTTAAAATATTCAAAATTAGACTTAACATTGTCACAAAAAATTCAAACATTTATAAATTTTATTTAAAAAATAGAAAATTTTGAATAAATAAACATTTTATAAAAAATTTTTTGAAGTATAAATTCTTATAACAATTAAAAAAATGGCATTTCTTAAAGAAAACATCATTAGATCAAGACAAAGCACAATAAGCTTAAAAGTAAAAAAAAAACTATAAAAAATTTATTGAATTAAAACTTAAAAAGCACCAAATTATTTTGAAAATTTTTTTAAATAAAAAAAAAAATTTCGAAAAATATAATTTTTTTTAAATTAAAATAAATCGAACATTTTTTTTTAAATTTAGCATTTCCTAAAAAATAAATCATTATCAATGTGCAATCAATAAAAAGCACAACTAGCTAAAAATTTATTAAAAAAAAAATTAAAAAAATTAATTGAATTAAAACTAATTTTTTGAAATAAATTCAAGAAATTTGAATTTTTTTGATATTTAAAAAAAACATTCATAAATAGTAAAATTTTTAAGTTTTGGAACAAAAAAAAAATATTTTGGGATTTATAAAATTTTTAAAAAATTGAGCATTTCTTCAAAAATAAATCATAAGATCAATACAAAGCACAATAGGCTTAAAATATATAGAAAAGACTATAAAAGATTTATTGAATTAAACCTTCAAAGCTCCAAAAACTTTTTTAAAGTTAAAAAAAGAAATTCGAAAAATAGACAATCATATTTTAACAATTTCTGTTAAATATCAAATCAAACATAAAAATGTTAAAAAAAACAAATTTTGAAAAATTTTAAATTTTTATACAATTTATAAAAAAAAAAAATTATATAAAAACAAAAAATATCCAAAAACTAAAAGCATCAAAATTCATTTTGAATTCAGAACTCATCGTACTAAAAAAAGTAATATTCTAAAGATTTTTGATTTGTTTTGAACATAAATAAAAGTGACAACAAAAATTTTGAAAAATATGCAATTTTTAAAAAATGTTTAAAATATTAAGCATTTAATAATAGGTTTATAACATATAATAATATAATGAAAATTAACAATATATAAAATTTTTTTAAAACCCAGTAAGATATTTATTGAATTAAAATTAAAAAAAGCAGCAAAATTATTTTTAAATTCAAAACCCAACATATTGAAAAAAAAAATATATTTTAGCAATTTTTCACTACAAAAATATGTTAATTTTCTGCTTGAAATAGAGGTAGAAACAATTTTTAATGTTCCGCACTTGTTGTTGTCAATTTTTTCATACAAATTTTGTTTTTTTTTTTTCAAAATGACAAAACTTGACTGCTATATTAAGCTGTGACAAATGATTAATAATGAAAAAATCTTTCTCAAAAAGGATCTTTGCGAATATTTTTGAGCCTATTCTTTACGTAACTGGCTTTTGCTTAAAGAAAAAAAAAAATGTAAAACTTAATAAAATTTTTTGAATTTTTCATTTCTCATAACCTTTTTTTATAATGAAAGTTTTCAAAACTTTCTTTTTCTTTGTAAATGGCCATCTTTAATATTTTTTGTAATAAATTCCATGTTTTTATTAAAATTAACAAAATGGTCTCAGTGTTCAAGGTTATGATTTTGACCTTTTGTGTTCGAAAAATTTTCAAAGGGGTTCAAATAATAGCGATTTGAACAAGTAAAATCGATAAACTTGTCAAAAAAATAAAAAAATATACTAATATTTTTCTCTTTCAGAAAATATTGTACTGATGACTATTGCAGTTTTTTCTGAAAATTAAGGAAAAAACTATTTTAAATTTCATAAGTTTCATAACTAAAAATTTTTGTTCCAAAAATACCCTTGTTATAAAATGAAAAATTTTTAAACTATATTTTTTTTCAATTTAAAATAATCTAAGCGAATTTCCAGCGTACCAAGAGTATATTTTTCGAATTAAATTTCAAACTTTTTCACCAAAAAACTTAAAAATGTTACTTTTTTTGTCGCAGGGCTGCTAAAGAATTAAGGACAGTAATGATTAATGCTTTAAATTTTAAATTTGTTTAAAAACATATTGATGCCCATACCGGGAGACACTTTCTTCCGAAACTCTTCCAATTTATACTGTAATTACGAACATATCTTCTCTTAAAAGTTATCTTCTCTACAATTTTTTAATTTAAACATTAAGAAAATACTTAAGTAAAACTAACTAAAACTAATCTAAGCGATTTGCCAGCGTGCCAAGAGTATATTTTTCGAATTAAATTTCAAACTTTTTCACCAAAAAACTTAAAAATGTTACTTTTTTGTCGCAGGGCTGCTAAAGAATTAAGGACAGTAATGATAAATGCTTTAAATTTTTAATTTGTTTAAAAACATATTGATGCCCACACCGGGAGACACTTTCTTCCGAAAGTCTCCCAATTAATACTATAATTACGAACACATCTTCTCTTAAAAGTTATCTTCTCTACAATTTTTTAATTTAAATATTAAGAAAATACTTAAGTAAAACTAACAAAAAACTTATGTAAGTTTACATAGGAGTTGGACAATTGGCTAGACCAACAAACTTATGGTCTTTCAATTTCTCATGAGTGAAGAACTTCCGCTGCAAACAAAAGCATTAACGAGATCTCTTACAATTAAAAGCAATGTTTGTTAATATTACGAACGAAAACACTTCGCTGCAATTGTTTTAATCTTGCTCACTCATGATCGTTCAGTGGTTGTGAACGTTTATGCTTAAACGCAATGAGTAACTCATTGTGAAGATTGAAACTTTAATTGATTGAGAGTATATTTTGAATAATAATAAATAAACTGCTACTAACCGTGACAAAAAATATGAAAACAAGTGCTTTTTGTTCAATTCAAGAACAATGTACGAGGAAGAAGAAGAAGAATATATTAAAAAACACATAAAAATTAAGAAAAAAAAAAATTTGTTTCGGTTGTTATTCACATAACGGCATTTTGAAAAATTTGTTTCTTATGATAGACAACAAGTTTTTTCTTGGCAATATTTGAGCTGCTGTTGAATTTTTTAAATCAACTCAGCAAAAGCACAAAAAACATTTCAGTAGTTGACCGCATGAACTGTTTCATAATTTCTTCTTTTTGCGCTTTACCCATAAACTTTGAAAAATACGCTCACGAACGATTAAAAATTAAATTTTCATATGATTTTTCATTTTGCGATTGTATTTTAGCATGATAAATACTTAAGAGAGAGTTAACATGCAGTGATTGAATGAATACACATTTCTCATGAGCGCTCTTGCCAAAGCGATCGTTCGTAGGTAGAGCGCAGTAGCAAACAATCATATCATTTAGTCTCTGATTTGAAAACACGTTGGCAATGCTTTGATGAACGTTCGTAAAATACAATCACAAAATTAATAACCATGAGAAGATTGCATTTTTGAACGTTCATGAGTGAATTTTTTTTGCACCCAGCTATCTAGGTATATATTATAAGCCGGGTAGGTCTTCATAAAAAAATGTTTGTCTGATAAACTTGGTCTAAAATATTGTTTGGCTCATTTTTATTCTTCACCCTTAAACTTCCTAGAATTTTTTGAACAAAGTGCCTTTTCTGGGAGAAAAATCACTTTTTGTATGGGAAGGTTTTTTTTATGTGATAAAAACGTTGGTGGATGGTCCTTATGTATTCAAGTAATTTTCAAGATTATAATCATAACATAATTTTCAGAAATGTTCTTTATCAAAGAAATATATAAATTGTTCAAATACTAAAATTCACTGCAGAATCACCAACTGTTATGTAAAAAGTAAAGAAGAAAGTTTTTTGAGACTCATATTAAAATTCGATGCTTCTTAGTATGGGGCCTGGGTTTACCTGGCCCTGCTTTCTCCTCTGAAAGATACTCTAGGCTTTTCAGAGGAGATTTGCGAATGAGTTCAATTTTAAAATGTATTTACCTTGAAATAGCTTTTCTCAAATGGGAGAAACACTTTTTTCAAAAAACCAAATTATCACTCCAACCTAATATAAAGCTGGTTATAAAAAATAAAAAAACAAATTGGCCATTTCAACCCTTGAAAGGTTTTTGACCGAGCTTCTTATGATCAATTATGTTGTGTGTGTTATTAAATGTTTGCACACAATTGACAGAGAACTGCACCTACATGTTTTATGCCGACTCCGAACGGCTAAAGTTCATGTTCTCAAGAAGCTTTACATGGCATTATTTACTCTCTGACGTTTGCCATTGTCTGCAGAGAGATGGTGACCGATCAGAAAAAAACTTTTATTTAAAAAAACTGGGGTACGAACTCGGGCGAACTCCGGGCGTGCTAAGCTACACACTTAAACTGCACGCCACGGTCATCCCTGGCTATACCAGAGCTGGGTATAGTCGGTTTAAAAGTAAAAAAAAAAGAATTATAAAAATTGTTCATGTAATTTCGATCTTACTAGTGTTTTGATAAAACGTCTAAAAAATTAAATTAATTTTAAAAAAAATAAAATCTTGAATTTTTCAATCTCTAACCGTTCAAATATTCGAGAAAATCAGGTTTTTTGGTTCAAATTCAACCTTTTAAATTTCAATTTACACTTTTTTCATTTCAAATTCAACTTTTTGCTCTTCAAATTCAACTTTTTAAAATTAAAATTAAACTTTTTAAAATTCAAATTTAATTTTTTTCATATCAAATTAAACTGTAAAAGGTTGAATTTGAAATGGAAAAATTTGTTTTTTATTAGTAAAATTTTTTTTTTACTTTTTAAAAGTATATCTATTTAAAAGTATATCAAATTTTGGCAATCTATGATTTGACAATATCTTTATGATTTAAACTTTTATAAACAATTTTTTAAATAATAATAATAATAAATTTAAATTTATTTTCTATTAATATCTAAAGCTGCTTTGCACCTTCTTTCTGGCCGTCACAACCACTGCTCTGAAAATCCACGAATATGGTCATCATGAGGAACATGAGCCGCAATACGAACACGTCGAAGAGGTTGCCAAGTACGAGCACGAACCCGAAGAGACCGCACATCATCACGAAGTCGAACACAAACATGCTACCTCACATCAGAGTGTTAAATTCCATCACTTCCATGCCGTGCCAGTTTATATTAAAAAAGAAGATCAGCATCTGGTCAAGAAACCCATCGAAATTGGTGGTACCAAGCAAAAATTGAAGGTGCTACATCCCAAGAGTGAGCATCATCATGGCCATGGTCTAGTGCTAGAGAACGAAAGTGAATCGCATATACATGAAGTGGGACACTATGAAGAACCAGCACATCATCTGGAACACTACGAACACTCTTATCATCATGAATGAGTTGGTGGTGCAGTTAGTTGATGTGGGTGTTTATAAAATAAGTAAAAGAACAAGTAAACAATAAAAAAGGAGACGAATGAAATAGTTGACATTCACTCATGTGTTCCATATGAATAACAGACGAGGAATGTCATTTTTTTGCCAAAATACAATGAGATCTTAACTATGTTACTAAATAATTTTATAGAAAAAGGCATATAAATAAATATGTGTTTAAATTTAAAAAAAAAATTTTAATTTGATTTTCATTTTATTGGAATATTTATAAAGAATATAATTTTTGAAGTTTTTTAAGTAAACTTGTAATTAAGAAAGCATAAAAACGGTATTTTGAGACGTGACACGACCATATAATTCAAAAAGTTAAAAAAAAAAAAAAACAAATTGGCCATTTCAGCCCTTGAAAGGACTTTGACCGAGCTTCTTATGATCAATTGTGTTGTGTGTGTTATTAAATGTTTGCACACAATTGACCGAGAACTGGACCTACGTGTTTTATGCCGACTCCGAACGGCTCATGTTCTCAAGAAGATTTACATGGCATTATTTACTCTCTGAGGTTTGCCATTGTCTGCAGAGAGGTGGTGACCGATCAGAAAAATTTTAATTGAAAAAAACTTTTTGCCGCGGCTGGGGATCGAACCCGGGCTCCGAGCATGCTAAGCCACACACTTAACCTGCATGCCACGGTCACCACAATTCACAATTCAAAAAGTTACAGTTTTAATTTTTTGAATATTTGGCACCATGTAAAAAATTGGTTGGTCGATTTCAAATAGTATTCTTATTGTCTGTGCATCTTATGAGAATATTGAAAAACTAACAACTGTGTCCATTTATTTCAATTATTCTTATAAAACTTATCCCTACCATCAAACTTAAGACTTTCTCTATCATTTAGTATGACGAAAGATGATACGAACTGATGATTTTTTCCTTATAAGTCCATTATCCTAGGCAAAATCAATATTATAATCACAATCATACGCACACTGTGTTGCATAAAAATAACCCAATATACCATTTCAATAATACGTACCCATCTTACCATATCCATGAAACGTCACACATTAAAACATTCATACCCAAAATAACATCTCCATCATACGAAACCTATCATATCATCTGTTATCTTTCCGGTCATATTATTCTTATTATTCCATACCATAACAATCATATCATATATATACCCACACGTATACTTATCATATCATACTATTCACACCAGACCTATCACACTATAATGATCACATCATATTGCACTCATCATCTTTTACTAAACAGCATCTTTAGAGCGTCATCAATCATAATAACCATTACTGTCATACCAAACTCATCATTCCACAACTTTCATACGATTACCGATTACCTACCTTATTAATACTTACCTTATTAGCTTCTCTTATGCCTTCCCTCATATCTCGAAAAAACAAACATAGTTCTTAAACCGTTTTATCGTAAATAGTACGCCCACCTTTGGGTAAGAAGGCGTGTCAGGTCAACTTAAAGTAGTATCTTTTGTTTTAAGAACTTAAGCCAAGAACAAAATCTCATTCAACAGCATCAATAGTTAAATCAATTTTTAGAAACAACACCTACTTTTAGGTAATGTATGTTCACAAAAAACCCAAATGAATTACATATGCTCCAAGTAATTTTGCTTGAATTGAGTTGAATTGAGCAAAGTAATATTTAACTCAGACTGGCATTGTTTTTTGTATGTAGGTAGACCAAACAGGCCTTAAGTACCTAGGATGCATAAACCTTTGTCACTTTTAGGAATTTATAAGTACATTACTTTCACGAATTTCTTATTCTTATCGTATGAACTACTCTTGCTGCCCTTGATTTTTTATAAAGATTATATGAGTTTCGGTCACTAGATTAATAAAGTATTTTACGTTTCTCTTGTATATGTAAATGAGATTCATGCATTTCTCTCTTATCTCATGAACTGTGCTTGTTCTTATCGCACTTGTAAATGCATTTTATGAATTGTATTCACAACTGACCGTGGTGACCGTGGCATGCAGGTTAAGTGTAAGGCTTAGCATGCTCGAAGCCCGAGTTCGATCCCCAGTCGCGGCGAAAAGTTTTTTCAATAAAAAAATTTTTTCTGATTGGTCACCACCTCTCTGCAGACAATGGCAAACCTCAGAGAGTAAAAAGGTCATGTAGAGCTTCTTGAGCACATGAACTTTAGCCGTTTGAAGTCGGCATAAAACATTTATGTCCCGGTTCTCGGTCAGTTGTGTGCAAACATTTAATAAAGCACAACACAATTGATCATAAGAAGCTTGGTCAAAGTCCTTTCAAGAGCTGAAATGGCCAATTTGTTTTTTTTATTTATTTTTTTATTTACAAAAATTATGAATGATTCGTGTTACTTTTGTATTTTTTCATGGCATTTAAGACATTTTTTATTGATTCATGTATCTTGTACTCACAAATTATGAAATTTAAACACTAGGCAGTCTACGTACAAATTTTGGGTGCTTTTTAAAATTTGGTAAACTAAGCCAATTTTTTATGAAATGCTTATTGATATTTTAACAATACAGAAAAATTAATAAAAAATTTAAACAATTGAAAAAATTACAGTCTAGTAAAGTGAGGGGATGAAAAATAAGGGTGCGTCCTTCTAGACATGATGTCAACCCTTACCTTTCTGAAAAAGAAAAGAAAATTCATTAGTGCGAATATCATTAGTATGAAATTAAAATAAAAAAAAAAACATTTTTTTACAAAATGGTGGCTTATTTTTTATACAAAAAAGTTATTTTTTTTTTCAAAGTTTTGAATTTTTTAAAAATAGTAAAAAACAAAATATGAACATTATTATAATTCCAACCATAGAGGGATATATAAAGAAGGTCCACGCCAAATTTCAAGTTAACCGGTTCATTACAGCTTGAGAAATCACGTCAGACGTAGTAAATAAAGCAGTTTCGAGGAAAACGCGCTTAAATTTAAAAAAACTTTTTAAAAAAATGGCTCGTAAAATATTCTTGTTGTTAGTTGTCTTCTATCGAATTTCAACAATAACAAAAAATTTGTACGTCTAGACTAGAAAACTGTCTTAAAGACCTTGTGTCGGCTTCTAGAAGTGCAAGGCAACATTTTTTCCTTATTTTGATGTAAGTCGTTTATTCAATCCCTCTTCTTCAATATAGTTATTTAATTTAGGGTTTTTAATTGCCAATTTTGGTAATTTTCTTTCAAACGTCCATCTTTAAACTCATTTCCAGAAAATGTAACGTTAAAGACCACACATAATTGGTTATATCTTTTAAACAACAAAAGTTAAAAGAAAAGTTTGTCAACATCAAATGCAAGTCTTGGGGTCTTCTTTCATGTAAACATATAAAATATGTTGGTTTTATGGAATATTTTCAATATATTTGGAGAAATATGCGTTCGAGTGTAACGTTAAAGAGAAAAAAAAAATATATAAAAAATATTATTGCTTGTAGTGCTTCGGACCCCTGCTTTTGCTCACTGAGGCAACATTGATCAGATACCTATTTTACGATATTTAAAGTTTAATCTTCCTGGAGTAGATAGTTTAATATTTATAGTGGTTTCAGCTAAAGCAAAGGTGTCCAACCTTTTTGTTTACCTGGACCACATCGGAAGAAGACATGGTGTTTTGGGCCACAAGTATATTACCATAACAGGCGAGCGAAAAAAAATTTAAAATAAATAGTTTTTATGTTCAAATAATTAAAATTTTATTAGTTCATAAAGTTTTTCATTACAAAAACAGAACATGAAATTTATTTAAGGTGGGACATAACATTCGCGGCAGAGAAAACAGACCTTTTTTTAAAATTCATAGCTCAGTCAAAAAGAAACATTTTTCCAAAATTTTTATTATTGTAGAGAATTGAACAAATTACAAGAAAGAAAAAAATTCAAAAAAATATATTTTTCACTCCAACATGGTTTTATAGAGCTCCAAACTGGCGGCAGAGAAAGAAACGGCGCCTTGTGGCTGCAGCGCTGGGAGTCGCAAAAATTGTCCGATCTGGAAAAAAATTACTTTTTTAAATCTAAACAAAATGGGTTATCGTATGACAGGAGCTTTTTTTTAAATGTTTTTTAATTTTTGGTAATGTTCCAAATTTGAAAGTGTTTTTTTTTTTTTCGAAAAAAGTATTGACTTTAAAAATTCATAAAAAATCGAAAAAAAATTTAAAAAAAGCTCGTGTCATACGATAGCAAATCAAGTTTAAAAAAATAAAAAAAAACAAATTTCGTCAAAAAATGAACCCGCTAGTGCCGCAACCAGTATGAAAAACATGGTTTCGAGAAAAACGCGTTCAAAGTTTGTGAACAAAGAAAAAAGCAAAGAAAAATAAAAATGCGCTCTCACTAATCCGGCTGTAACTTTTGAACCCGTAGGAATTTTCCATGAATAGAATAAAATCTTAAGAATATTTACTAAACTACAAAATTATAAAAAAACTCGCGTGTAGCAACGTACACGTGGCAGAAGTGAAACTTCTTTAACAGTAAGAAATAAGAGAGATTTTAGTGTGAAATAGAGAGAGAAAGTATCTGAAAAGAAATTCAATCAATACGAAATGGAATAATAATCTGTTGATTTAATATTTGCATCCAGGGGCCGTATCGGCTATGGTTTTCATCGAAAGTGTCACATATTACCTTTTATCTCTTTGTTTTTTTTTTTTCCGACAAAAATAAAAGTTATTTTTAGCGTTATAGTTTTTTGGGCAAAAATAACAGTTACTTTTGACTTTTATTTTATCGGTCGAAAATAACAGTTATTTTCTGCCGTTTATTTTTTCGGTAAAAAATATCAGGTAGTTTATATTTGTTCAAGTCATTTTACATTTTTAAAAAAATGTTGATACCATTATTTTCATCTCATCGGTAAGACATTTTACACATGGTGTCAATAGTTCAATCTGTCAAGCGGCCTTTAAAAAAATAACAAATTCCTTGATAATTTTGACCGAAAAAATTAAAGATAAAATAAAAGTCAAAAGAACCTTTATTTTTCCTCGAAAAATACAGGGCAAAATATAACACTTAAATTTTAACTTTTAAAGAATCAGTCTTAAATTTAAAAGGAACTTAATATTCATGAGGCTGAGGACATTTGTAACATAATGGTATATTTGAAAAAGTCTCTCAACAATTTTTTCATTTGAAAATTGTAAAATAACAGTTATTTTCGTTCCTTGTTTTAGTTCAGTTGGTGTTTTAGTTGCTGTCGAATGTGTTCTCAACATTGTCACTTTTTTAATGTTAGATTGCATTTGAATAGTACTCGTTGAAGGAGCCTCCGAAAGCAGAGACAATTCTTGTAGATTATTGTGTTTTCCTTCCTGATCATAATAATTGCCATGTTGAGTGAGGGCCTCGTAAAGCAGCGAACGTTGATTGTTGAGTGTATCAACTTGGTTGGCTATTAAATTTTCTTGAGATGATGGCTGAGTTCCAAAATACATTTTTACAAAGCATCAGTGTGTTTTTTGGGGATTGGTTCTTTGTAGATTCACCAAAATACACTGATGTTTCGTAAAAATGCATTTTGGAACTCAGCCGATGTTGCAATCACCTTACCTTCATCATTAGTTGCAGACCCAGCTGCGGCTGCATTCTTAAGAGCTCTACTTCGCTCTCTATATTTAGGAACGCGTTCTGCTCCTGTTTTAGCTATTTTTCTATTTTTTCCGTGCATACTTGTAGGATGAAAATTAATGTTACGGTTATGTTAATAATGTAATGTTAATGTTAATGTTATGTTAATGTTAATTATGTTATTTTCAGTATGTTACGCGTTCAGTTTTAATTACATTTTGTTTGATCATTTTCATGTGCCTACATGGCGTAATGGTATAGATTCCGACTCTTAAGCAACGATGTTCGGGGTTCAATTCTCGGCAGTTTCACTTCAAAAAGTCGATTTAAAAAAACGGCCAATGTTATGTCCCCCCTGAACACTGAACTTTATAAGCGTTAAGACCCAACTCTTTATGCAAAATACGGTGTAATGACGTTTGTGGAATGCCCAATTCCAAAATACGACGCGGAATGGATAAACCTGGGTTTCTTCAAAACTAGTTCTTGAGCGACGTGCATGGGTTTTATTCTTCACATCACTAACTTGTCCCAACAGCTCGTTTTTTTCCCACCAATTTCTGTATTGCGGTCCGATAAGGTGCTTCACCACGACCAAAAAATGCCTTAGTTTTGCGAACTGTGACTGCAAAATTTTCACCATATTTGTAGTGAATTTTTATAATTTCCATGCATTGTTGAAGCGTGTATCCTTCCATTTTTACTAATGGCGTACTTTCTACTTGTCAAATGTCAAAAAATAACAGCTGCAAAAGTGACAGCAACCGAAATAGCTGGCTATTCAAAATTGAAACACCTCTTATTGAAAAACCCTTTATTAGTTGTGTGCTAACTATGGCAGCAATTTCATTCATTGAATATGAGTATATTTTTCTATCCGTGTACTTTTTGATATATTAAGTTTCATCTACCCATAGTACATAGATCCATATTTTTAGTGGTTTTAACTAAGTTCCCTGTCTATTTTTATTACTGGTTCCTGTGCCATACGAAGATTATAAAAAAAAATTGTATGAAAATGAAAAATAATTTGATAGCATTATCAGAAATTTTTCATTGGTATATCTATATATAGTAGTATCGCGTGTGGTCGAAATTCGATAAATTTTTTCTGTGGCTGTTTAAAATATTTTTATTTTACGCTGTCGTGGCAGCAAGTTCATTCTGTTCAGGCTATCAGTGTTTTCAAGGAGAGTGAAAATGAGAAAAAGCATTAAAAACAACAATACGATACAGCTCTGTTGATCTCTGTCCCTCTCACTGTTACGCTCGCATTTATAGCTTGAACACATGGTAGGCGTCTTGATTATAATAAACACGACAGTAGAAATTTCAACAGCACGTGTTTTTGGACCGTGGTGACCGTGGCATACAGGTTAAGTGTGTGGCTTAGCATGCTCGGAGCCCGGGTTCGATCCCCAGCCGCGGCGAGAAGTTTTTTCAATAAAAAGTTTTTCTGATCGGTCACCACCTCTCTGCAGACAATGGCAAACCTCAGAGAGTAAATAATGCCATGTAAAGCTTCTTGAGAACATGAACTTTAGCCGTTCGGAGTCGGCATAAAACATGTAGGTCCAGTTCTCGGTCAATTGTGTGCAAACATTTAATAACACACACAACACAATTGATCATAAGAAGCTCGGTCAAAGTCCTTTCAAGGGCTGAAATGGCCAATTTGTTTATTTGTTTTTTTTTTGTGTTTTTGGAATTTAATAACAATTAATTGATAATATATATTTATTAATGTTGTAAATGTATTTGAAATAAACAGACGTACACAAAAAAAGGCAGTTGAGCAGCCAGCACGAAACAAAAAACAATAACAAATATAAAATGAAAGATATTTCCTTTTGTCGCATTACAAATTATAATTAAAATAAAGCCGACGACAACGACGTTTGATGTCATAGTCCATCTACAATGACTACGACGGGCAACGAGCGTCAAACGCCAATTTTATTTTACATGTATTTTTTAATGGGACGAACTTTTGGAGACAATCTCGACGATATTGTTGCCCAACATCGAATGTCGCTGTAGCCAGCTTTAATTAAATTCGAATTTGTTGACAACTACAAACTTCAAAAAGAAATTTCAGCCATTGCTTACATACGTGTTTTTTTTCGTGCTGGCTGTTCGGGTGCTCGTTTTTGTGTTCAATTTATATATTTAATTGCAAACTGTGATGTGAGTTTATTAAATAATATAATTTTATAATATAATTCAATAACCTGAAAAAATATTGCTAATTAAAAGTCTTGTCAATGATGGAAAAAATAATTTCTTCACATTTCATTTTTATTTCAGATTGTTGAATAAATAAACGTATTTGTGTTTGTGCTGTTATGGAGCGATACCGAGAGAAGAGGAGAGAAGAGAGACGCATTTTCAGGCGAAAGAAACGAGAGGCGGAAATGCGTGAGTGCGAGAAAATTGAGATGCATGGCAACAGGAATGAGATTCGAAAATTTCTCGAAAAAATAAGACGCCTGGCCGATGGTTTTAAGACCGGAGCCTCTTCCTGCAAGGATGAGAATGGGAATCTAGTGACAGATATCCAGAGTACACTGATGCTATGGAGGGAACACTTCTCTAGTCTTTTAAATGGCGACGCTGACAACAATGTGTGTCGACGAACGACAGGTCTTCACTCTATCTTTGTAGAGAAATGTCGGGCGACTTGATTTTTTTAAACGCGACAACAACACGTCGTCGCCCGTTGTCGTCATTGTGGATGGGCTATCACGCAACAATGTCGTCGCAAAGTCTCAAAAATTTCGCTCCATAAGAATTACATTTAAATTTCAAGTGACCTTTGACGCTCGTCGCTCGTCGTGTGCAATGTGTTCAAGCTATTACTCTTCTTTCTGTAGTCTACAAGAGTGATGTTTAACAGAGCTGTGACGGTATTTATTTTGATGTTGTTTTTTATTGCTCCATTGGGAAAAAGGTGTTTTTGCGTTGCCTTAGATATTTACCTACCTTTATGACACCCTTATCATCTTATATATTAATACGTGAACATTAAAGTTTGTCGTGCGCTTTTTTGGTATTAATTAAAACTCAAAATAAATGAAATTTATATCATTCGAAAGGTTATGTCGCCCAGATGTGCAGAATGTATATATAAATTATATATCTGATAGAGGGGGTTCTAAGAGAGTTCCAAGAGAGACATTACATTTTTGAGAAAAAACCCGCTCTTTGATTAATATGAAATTTGGTTGGGGGAGAGTTTTTGAGTTGGTCGAATTTGAATTTTTTTTTAAAAGTAACAATTTTTAAAAAAATATAGTTTTATCCATTCGTTAATTGTAAAATTTGTAAAAAAATGTGTTTTGAACTCAAAAATTTGACTTTCCATGTGAATATTTTGGTCGAATTTTAACGGTTTTTCAAATTTTCTAATTTTTTCTAAAAGTATGTTAAATTTTCTTTCAAATGTGATAAAAATTACAGCAAAGTTCTAACTAGAAGTATTTTTAATGAATTTTCTTAATATTGTCGTTAGTTATTTAGCGTGTGTTTCAACCAAATGCCAAGAGAGAGAAAAAAACTGCCTCAAATTGAATGTTCTAAATTGGGAAGCTATTGGCTTCGCCATCTGTAAATAGATTTCATTAATTTCTTTTTTGTATTTAAATCAGAGACCGTACCGGTTATGGTTTTTATCAAAAAATTCAAAAATTAACTGTTATTTTTTAACTTTTCATTTTTCCGACAAAAATAAAAGTTATTTTGTGCCTTATATTTTTTTAGGCAAACATAACAGTTACTTTTGACTTTTATTTTATCGGTCAAAAATAACAGTTATTTTCTGCCTTTTATTTTTTCGGTCAAATATATCAGGCAATTTGTGTTTTTTAAAAGGCCATTTTACTGACTAAAAAACTATCGATACCATTATTTTGATCTCATCGGTGATTACGTTTTACATATGGTATCAAAAGTTTTTTAATCGGACAAGCGGCCTTTAAAAACATACAAATTGCCTGATATTTTTGACCGAAAAAATAAAAGTCACAAAATAACTGTTATTTTTGACCGATAAAATAAAAGTCAAAGGTAACCGTTATTTTTGTCTGAAAAAATAAAATGCAAAAAATAACAGTTAATTTTTAACTTTTATAGAATCAGTCGAACATTTAAAAGGCACTCAAAATTCGTAAAGCTGAGGCCATTTGTATGATAATGGCATATTTGAAAAAGTCCTTGCACAATTTTTTCATTGTGTCTTTTTCATTCGAAAATTGTAAAATAACAGTTATTTTCGGTTCCTGATTTAAATCTTATCTTAACTTAAAAAAACTATTGAAAATAATACCGTTTTTTTTTTGTTTATATTTAAATTATTCCTTTAAAAAAAGACCATAAAATTTGATTTTCATTTTTGCATTTTTGATTTTCTTGCAAAGTCTTTACCGGATTTTAGGTGAATTTATTTTGTCTTGACATTAAATTAATAAACTGTCCGCGCCATCAAAAAATCAAAGCTACTCCCTATGATTTCTTTGACAAAATTAAATTTTATTAAAATGTTTTTCTGTTTTTGAAAAAAAATAATAAAATAAAAAAATAATTTTTTTGAAGAAAATACCTTTTTATCTCCAATCAATTAAGAGTTATAGCCTCGAACTTATTTGAACTACACACTTACAGTTTAGTCGAGTTTTTTGATTGGTAGAATTAAGAAAGCATTTTACAAGAGGGTGTGACACCCAGAAATATTTTTATATGATTGATTAAACCAGATAACTTTAAAAATTTCCTGAAAAAGTCAACCTGTTAAATAGAGATGATTTTTCTGGAATCGAAAAATTATGTGTTAAAACATTTATTATTGTTAAAAAGAATATGAACTGCTGTTCTTGAAGAACTTAATATACGGGAGTCCCTATTGAACTAATTACCATAACATACTTCCCGGACAAAAACGGATTTTTTAAAATTTAATGAAGAGTTACCAATATTAATATTCAGTCTTGTTTAAAATATGTCGACAATGCAGTGCAGAAAATAATACTACAGCATATTTTCAGGCTTACTTGTTTCAGAAATGTTGTTAAAGCCAAAGTGCTGAAACATTTAAGACTAGCCAAATAGCTGTGTATAAAAATTTTTGATATTGAAAATGTATTTGAGTGACCTCAATACAATTCATTCTCTTTACTATGCGATTCTAGGTTGAAAGGCTTATTTAGTATTTTTGATGTGACCAGATGTTGAAGAAACATGCCACTTCAACATTATAGATTGAATATCTGTTCGAAAATTGACTTTTTGCAAAATAGTTGACAGAAGAATTGTCACTTGCAACTGCGTCATTTGTATTTTGCAACACATTTTAACTTAACATTGTGGATTAAAAACTATAAAATTGATTTTTGTTTGACATTTCCGGTATATTTTCTTAAAATGTCTATAATATGTTGAATGCTAATTGCTGTCAAAATAAAATTTCGAGTTATTTTTTTTATGTATAAATAATTCTTTATTTCGTTGTCGAACTATTTAATAAAATTTATTAAAACATTTAACATTATATTTTTTCAGATAAAAATACAAGTTCAAATTTTATGCTTAACTTAGGAAAAAAAATAATAAATAGTTGTATAAATTATATATATCTTTCATAAAAGTTTTTAAAAAAAAAATTTGCTGAAGGAAAGTAACTTGAGTGTAGTAGTAATAAAATCAAATTCTCGCAATAAGAAAAGAATGAGGTGAAAATATTGAGAACGCCACTAAAAACAAGCCAATCTAAGCTTTGGGTGGTGGTCGCAGAGCCAAACTGGCTTCAATATCTTTGGCAGCAGCGCGCACGTTTTTCTTGTTGCTGACATTTGGATGTGGTCCACCGCCACGCTTGCCGCGCTTAGTGCTAGCATGACCGCGAGCATATTTATGATTCGTGTGAACAGGTTCACGCTCACGTTCGCGTTCGCGTTCACGTTCACGCTCTGAGCTTGTGTGCGGCTTGTAGCTGTGCTGATAGCCATAACCTTCGGGATTGTTATTGAACTTCGGACTATAGCTGTCGTATTCCAAGGCTTTTTGTATGGTAATGGCAGAATATGGCAGAGGTTTGCTGCGTGGCTGCTCCCAAGCGGCAGAGGAGGAAGAATCTTCATATTTGTTAGGTATGGGTTCTTTCTTGAGCACAAACTGATAGGGATTCATAACAGGATAACCATCATCCGCATGAGAGGAAGTGGCAGCGGGTGCTTCTTTTTCCTCTGCCTCTGCCGAAGAGGAAGGTTCAGCAAAGTAGCCGCTATAGCCCTTATAGTCGGCTGGTGGTTCAGAGCTTTTGACTTTGCGGTATTCAGCGGGCACATTGCGTGACTTCTCGGGCTTATATGGCAGCGAGTTGATGTCGTGATATATTTCGGAGTTAAAATAGAGCTTGGAAGGCTTGACAGCATGAGTGTTATGCGAGTTGGAGGCATGCTCTTCGGGATCTTGTGTGGTAACAACGTGGGACAGATCAAAATCCTCCAAATTTTTCAAGGCTGCGGTATGATCGAAATGCTCATAGGACTTAAGTGGCAAAGTATAGGGCTTGGAGACGGTCTTAACGGTGGCTGTCTGTAGTGGAGCGCGGGTCTTGATTTTATAGATAAATTCTACGTTAGGTGCCAAGGAATCGGAAAGCTCTTGATGTTGTGGTAGTGAAGGCGCCTGATAGTTGGTCTCGGTCTCGGATTGATATTGTTGTTGCGGTTTGAGCGCATGTTTAGACTGATGATGGCGTGTGGCGGGGAAGTCATCAGCAGCTGAGCCAGCAGATTGCTTTTGTGATTGTGCACTAGACTTAGCATGGTTGGAAGCGCCATATTTGCCATTATAACCTGAGGAAGAGGAGGAGGCGGAGCTTGAGGCAGAATTAGTATACTTTGGACGTAGCGTTGTAGAGGTAACCTGTTTCTCCTGCGTCGAAGGACCATTGAAGACCTTGTAATAGGATTTTGGCAGCGGTTCTTGTGGTGCGGCTATAATTTTGCCCTCAGCTTCCAGTTCTTTCATATACTTCATGACAGATTTTTCAATCTGCTTCATTATTTCCGCTTTAGGAATTTCCGTAGAGGCAGAGACGCGTATTTTCTCTTCATCCTGTTCACTGCCGCTGCCGCCATTGCTGCTGCTGCTGCCACTATTACCTCTATAACCGTGCTGGTACTGATGCTTGGTGTGATAGTTGCGATCAACATCTTGTGAATTGCCGCCTTCATAGCCAGCTGCTTCACCGTATAGCTCGTAGGAACGCGTAACGGGTTCCTTTTCATAAACTGGCGCAGGATGTTGCGAAACAGCAGAGACGGGCACATTTTCCGTTTGTGCCTCTATGTTTTGCGAGTTTTGTGGAAGCTCTTGATGTTGTTGCAGCTCCTGTTGATGTTGCTGCAGTGCCTGACGATGCTGCAGATCCTTGTGATGCTCCAGCTCATGATGCTGTTGCTGCTCTTGCTGTTGTTGCTGATATTCCTGGTGTTGTTGGTACTCTTGATGTTTTTGGTACTCCTGCTTATGCTGTTGTTGCTGTTCACGCTGTTGTTGCTGTTGCTGATAGTGTAGCTTGTGCTGTTTTTCCACCTGCTTTTCAGCCAAATACTGAGCCTGCTGCATTTGTGCCTGTAGCTGCGCCTGCATTTGTGCCTCTAATAGTTGCTTGGAGTCGGCTTGTAGCTGTTGTTGTGGTTGTGCCAGTGGCTTCTGCTGCTGCTGCTGCTGTTGTTGTTGTTGTTGGTACTCATAGTATTCAAAGCTGTTGTGACTGCCAGCGCCGGCATGATGCTGACTAGAGGCCACAGCTGGCTCCTTTTCGGGCTCTGCTGGTATACGTATGGGTTCATGCAGACGTGAGCCATACATTTGCATGGCCTTTGCAACATATTCCTCCGCCGTGGCCGCTTCATCGAGTGCCAGTTGTGCCTCAGCTGCAGCGCGTGTGCCTGTTGTAATGCTGCTCGTATATTTTGTGGTGATTTGCGTGTGTGGCAGTGAACGACCGGTAGGCTCGTTTCCGGAGCGTATCAAATTGAGTTCCGGACTAGCATAGGGGTATTCTGGAATGTTAAGAGTATGTTTTAAAAAAAAAAACTTACTATACAATTTATAAGAAGCAACTTACCGCGTTCCGCATTACTGGCATAGGCACCACCGCGACGATATTGATTCGGTTCCGTGCGACTGGCAGCTAAGGCCAGCTGATCTGGTATGGCTTCATTTTTATCTGTGACCTCATCGAGCGCTTGGCTGGCCGGACTGAGAGCAGGTCTTCGACGATTGCGACTTGTAGCCAGAGCATCGGTCTGCAGCCAAAACTGCAGCTGTGCGGAAGGGATAAGAGGAAAAAATAATTTAACTCAATCAGTAGACAGCATATTTTAATGATTACTTAATAATTTATATTTTTGTGGGTTTTATTTCTATTTAAAATTGCATTAAGTACTCCAAAAAGTACATCTAAGCGCTTAAATACGAAATCGAATGCATTAACTTTGCTGATGCTTTGCTCATTATGTGTTTATTTAACGAGTTTTTGTTTTTTTTTATAGAATGCTTCTTTTGGCATTTATCATGACTTGAAGAAGTTAGTAAAATTTTCTTAGTTGTTGGCGATTATTATAAGGATGGCGATAATAAAAAATCGTAGAATTTTGTAGTAAAAAGTAGTATAAATCACTGCTGTGTAGGAAAACATACTTATAATTCCGCATTGGTTTTGTCAAATTTTACTATAAATTGGTTCTTGAGCTTGTGAACTTTAGAAATCACAGAAGATTGCTGAAGACTTGATGTAGCGGCTAGTGAAACAACCTTTACAGGACTGCTAGTGTTTTTTTTTTAAATATATTGTTATTATAGTTTAATTTTTTTTTAAATTGGCATAAAACTCAAATTTCATATATTTTTAAAAAAAATATTACGGAATTGTTATAAAATCAGCTATGATTTAAAAGAAAAATTTCAAAATAAATTAATATAAATGAAAAAAAATTAAAAAAATAAAAACTTATTACAAACAAAAGCAAAGAAAAACAAGTAAAGAAAGTCTAAAGTCGGTCTAGGCCGACTATGAAATACCCTAAACCCACTTTTCAAAAATAAAAAAATTTTTATTGCAAATGGGCGTCTCCGTGGGCGGATGAAGCCTATATTTTAATTGCATTTATATGGTGATGAAAAATTTACACATACCAAGTTTTATTCCTGTAGCTCACAGTTAATGCCTTTATTGTGCTTTCGCTATGGGAGGTGGGCGTGTTCATGGACGGACTACTCCCAATTTTTGAACACACATTAGTTTTGGTATAAAATACATACATAGCAAATTTAATTTCTCTATGACAAACATAACCTTATTTATTGAGTTTTAAACTTTTTGGGTTGTATGGGAGGTAGGCGTGTCCGTGAACGGATGACGTCTATTTTTCGAAAATATCTTTGTCTTGTCATAAAAAACATATGTGCCAAATTTAAGCTCTGTAGGTCAAACAGAGGCTTTTTTATTGCGTTTTCAATTTTTGGGTTGTATGGGATGGGTGGGCGTGTCCGTGAACGGATGACGTCCATTTTTCGAAAACATCTTTGTGTTTGCATAAAACACATACATATCAAATTTTATTGTTGTAGACCAAATATGAGCTGAGTTATGCAGTTTTCAATTTTCGCTTTGTATGGGAGGTAGGCGTGTCCGTTGGCGGATGATGTCCATTTTTCAAAACCATCTTTCTTTTGTTATAAAAAATATATGTGTCAAATTTTAGTTCTGTAGGTTAAACAGAGGCTTATTTATTGCGTTTTCAATTTTTGGGTTGTATGGGAGGTGGGCGTGTCCGTGAGTGGATGACACCCATTTTTCAAAAACGTCTTTCTGTTGATACAAAACACATACATACCAAGTTTTATTGTTGTAGGCTTATTATGAGCTGAGTTATGCAGTTTTCAATTTTTGCGTTGTATGGGAGGTAGGCGTGTCCGTGGGCGGATTCCAAAAATATTCAATAGTGCAGATCCTTGGGTCCTTGTGACTATGTGTACCAAGTTTCATTCAATTATCTCAACTCCTTCTTCTTATCCTGTGTATACGGACAACACACAGACGGACAGACGGACGGACGGACATGGATAGCTCGACTCACGTGGTGACGCTGATCAAAAATATATACACTTTTCTATACCGGACTCGCTTCGTTCTATGCGTTACAAACGTTTGCACAAAGTTAATATACCCTGACCTTTCAGGTTTAGGGTATAATTAAAAAAAACCACAAGTGTAAGGACGGAAAAAATTTTCAATTCCGTAAAAACGATACCATCCAAAGTCGACGCGTTAAAATGTTGATGACGGCAAAATGGCGAAATTTCGACTCAATATACAAGCAACCCTGCTGGGAGTAACCAACTGGGATAAGAACAGGTTTTATTGAAAATTGACCACAGTCGTTCAACATCTGCCTTCTTTCATGTACCCAACTGGTATTCTCAATATGGCAATGTCATAGGCAATATAAATTTTCCTAAATTTAACGGTTTAAAATTAGTTTACAACTTATATGTTTATGACAGTCATCTGATTAGTTCACATCATGACATTGATTAAAATTTATACAAGCAAATAATCTAATAATATTTTAAATAAACATAATATATTCTGCCTCTACCGCGATTCGAACCACGGACCATCGCAAAAGAGTCGATCGCACTAACCATCATGCCATTTGTCTGATGTATCAGTAAACTGAGGGTGGTAAAATGTATTAAAATTTCAACTAATCGATTTTTTATTAGACAAATGTTAGTCGGATTGTTCTGCGTATTAGTTTAACACTGCAAGGATCATATTTTTGGCCTCCGAAAAGGTTTCTAAAAGGTTATGGTAGCCTACATTCTTTAAAATATATTTACGCAAGAAAGCCTTGGCAAAGCTTTCGCACAAAGTGCTCTTGTCGAAAAAGAGCACCAGCTCAGAGCATTGTGCCGTTATCCTACAGTTAAAATTATAACATTTTCTAGTAAATTTACTAACCACTGTTTGACTAGTTTAAAAGAAACCAGCTATTTGGACTCGTTTTGATAGTTAAAAAATATTTAGCTAAAATTGATACTAGTTAGTAATTAAAAATTCAAATAGTGTAGAAGAACGAGTTTTTGTACTCAGTAGAGTTGTTTTAACTAGTTTGACTATTAGATGTCAAACCAGTTAAAAATATTAATATATTCGAAAATCCGGTAAAAATTGAGTTCAAATTGAGATATTGGGGAATTTCAAAAAAATTTGCACTAAAGTAAAATTGGACCTTAGAATTCTCATGAGGTTTTTAAAAATATTGCCATAAGTATTATCATATATGTACCTTAATGAGTTAATGGTCCCTTAAGGGTAGGATTGATTTATTTATTGATTTATTGTCAAACTTCACTGTGATATTTCCCTGAGCTTATATATCATTGTATACCGCATGCTAGTTTATAATATACTAGATAAATAAGCAATTAAAAAGTCATACTCATATTTAGCTGCTTAAAAACTGTTTAAGAGCTCCACATGATTTTCCAAAAATTCATGAATGTTAACTTTAAATCTGTTCAAAAGAATCTTAAAAAATTCCTGAATATTTACTTTAACACTGGATCACTAACCTTTGGCTGAACTGAGTCACAACTAACTATGAATATGATAAAGCTTGCATTGAAACTGTAACTGGGTGGATTGCACCATACAGTTAGTGATGGAGGTTTAAATTTGTTTCAAAACCCTGGGTTAACAGTGCAAGTAGTTACTTTGTTAATATAAGTTTTCGAACTTGAAAGTGAAAATGCATAAAATATGTTTTTACACAATAACTCCAAAATAGTTCGGGACATGGCAAAAATTTTCTAATACAAGTTATTCGGCATAAAATTTCCAAACTCAATTTTAACGTATTATACTCAAATTTTGTCAGTGGACGTGAGTGCTAAGTGTGTGCCGTGCGATCCAAGTTTGGAAAGGTGCTGCGTCTTGAACGAAAAATCCACAAAGCCCGCAACTGGCACTGTCCGGGCGAGTCAAAGCTGCCTCAATAATTTCTTCTTTCATTCTTTTCCAACCTACATATCTCAATAATTTCTTTAATTTCTTTAAAAAAGACTAAATTTCATACATTATTGTTATCTAGAATAAATAAATTTGATATAGAAGTATATAAGGTAACTTTAAGATGTCTTGTCTAAGGTGGGCGTAACCGAAAGTAGAAGAAATCAAACTCAACAATGCCGCCATTAATGATATATTCATAAGGATGTCTCAATATAGAATTTTTTCGAATTTCTTATGGCGTTTTCGTTTCTACCAAAAAATGTTGCCCTGTCGCAGTGCAAAATGTTTTCAATGTTGCCCGCAACCCTGTAAAAGTGCATGTTTTTGCCTACTCGAAAAATGTCAACTTAAATAAACGAATATAACCATCCTTGTCTTACGCACGTATGTCATAATATTATCGTTTTAAAAACAGCTGATATGCAGGGCAATCATCTACCCTGAGAAAGTTTGCAAGGCAGAAAATGCGCCTTTTTTGCCCTCTGTGAGTGTGACATTTTAAGAAACGAACACAGAATTTACTCACCCGTTTGCACTTATTTTAGAATCGAACACGAAAAAAGGCAAGGGCAATGAAAAGGCAACATTTTTTGGTAGAAACGAAAACGCCATAAGTTTCTCAATTTTTATTTGAAAGCTTATGGGTTAAGTTATTTTTGTGATTTCTTATATTATTTTTGGAAAAGGTCTAGAAGTCAATAACAGATTTTTTCTTGGTCTTTGAGTAATATTTCACAAAAAAAAATTTCCAAACTTTATATTAATGTGCATAAGTCAGAATTTTGTGGAATTTTTGGTCATTTGGGCAACATATTTTTAATTTTTTTCGTGAAATTTTCATACATTTTTTAAAAAACGCTACATAATTTTAAAAAATTCCATAATAATGCAAACATGTAATGATACAGTAAGAAATATGGAAAAGAGTAAGTGCAATTTGAAATAAATAAATCTTGGTTTATTCAAGTCGTTACAGAAAGACGTTTTGAGAAATGCCGTTTTGTGTACTTGTGCAACAAAGAGCTTGACACGCCTTCTGGCTCAAAAGTTGCGAACGTCATTCAAATCGATATAAATCTTAAATATTGGTATCGAAATATGTGTGGCAGTGATATTTCATAGCACCATATTTGAATACCCAAATTATGCGTATGAGCTTGAGTTAATAATTAATTGGAAAGAATTATATTGACTCAGAGTAAGCGGGTTAAAAGGTAGGCATTGTATACAAAATGGGTCTCGTTTTGTTTCTGTATAGGTTAGTTTAGTAAAATTTTGTATTTGTTCATGACAAACAGGTCTTCAAACAAAGAACGCTATGAAGAGTCCCATATAAAGATATGGGTTCATATTGATGAGTAAAGCATAAGTATGGTATGATTATTTTCAGTATTATCCTTTTTCGTGTGTGAAAAAGAGTATATTTCTCTGTTCAAAGCATTGATTGAACATTGAAATAATTGATTAATTGGTGTATAGGTCTATTTCAAATTTTTCAGACTGAAATTAAAATACCCACGAAGCCGTGTTGAAGTATTTTAGAAGATATTAAGGCTTTACTATTTTTATGACTTCACTTTGTATGGGAGAAAGACGTAATTTTAATATAATTTTTTCAAATATCAAACTCAAGTTGCATTTTTAATATATATGTGATATCAGATCAAATCAGATATGAGATATCAATAAGCACATTAATTTTTGAGGAATTTATGAGAACTTTACATTTTGATGATGTCACTATTTGTGAGGAAGTGGAAATTTTCATTCGATCTGGCCGATTCGATATAAAACTCAGCGCGCAAGCTTATTGTGAGAAAACTTTTGTGAAAAATTAAAATAATTATTAATATATTCCAGCATTTAGCATTACTCTTTTAAGCACATGTTAAAATCAAGGTCTTAAATTTCTGTTAGAAAAAATTTTTAAATTATCGTTTATAATAAACGTTTACTCGCTAACTAGCAACCATACTTTCGATAAATGTTTTAATTTTTTTTCAATTTCGTATGAATTGGAATATGTTGTTTTTGAAAACATTACTCTTGTTTTTCTAGCAACTGTAGTTTTTGAGATGTAGGGCATTTTACTTTGGTGTTTTGGATCATTTCTTTGTCTTTGAAGCAATTCTTAACTTTTTTATGTATCATGTCTTAGTATTTGAACTAATTTTACTTTTTTATCTTAGCAGCCTGATTTAATGTGAAGTTTATGAACACAAACTGTCAGATTTGTTTTTATATTAGTTATTTATTCAGATATACTTCTATGCAAATTTTTTGTTAACTGGCTTTTGAAAATTATTGTAATGATTTTTGATGATTTTTTCGAAATCTGCTTTTTGAATATGCATATTTTTAGAAATTTGTTTTGCTTTCCAGAAAATTCTCTTAAAGTTTATGAATTTACGTTCATACGAAGAATTTTTGCCTCGGATGCATGGGTTTTTACAAAAATTTTTCTATTGTCAACTCCATGATTTAGCTTAAAATAGCTTTACAATAAAAAGAAATATGAAGAAACCAGCCATGCACGTTAACGTTAATTTTAACGTTAACCGAAATATTTTTTTTGTTTCATTGAAACGAAATAAAAAAAATAACGTTAATTCAAAAAACGAAAAATATTTATTTCGTTTCGGGGAAAACGATATAAAATTTTTTCGTTTTTTTCCCAATCAACCGTTGAAAATAACGTTAATTTCAACAAAAAAATTTCGTTTTTTTTGTATCAGAAGAAATTTTTTTTAGCATAGGAGAAAATTATAGAAAATTTTTCGTTTTTCAACGAAACGAAATTTGATTTGATAAATGTTTAACGTTATTTAAAAAACGAAATAATTTTGATAATTTATTTTTCGGCGTCAACGAAACGAAAAAATTTTGTTGTGCATGTCTGGAAGAAACTCAAGTTTTTCGAAATGGAATAAGAATCTTTATATAAAATTTAAGTCAAATCAAAGTAATGAGTTAAATTTTCTTAAATCTTGGTAGTATAGTTTTGATATAGGATAGGATGCCCACCTGCTGAACAGGCCCAACTACTGTACAGTGGGTATATTTTTATTAAGAATAAAAACATGTATTTGGAATAAAAAAGAAAATAATTTTTAAAAAATATTTTTGAATATAAAAAAAGTGTTTTTTTTCATGTTTATTTTGTCAGATGAAGCAGTGCAACTTGAAAAATCGATACCGAATGGTTTAGTTCGTGTATCATAAGAATTTTTTCTATTTTTCTATTAAAGCAGAGTGGATTTTAGTAGATTTTCATTTGAAATCCGAACTGCGAACGTGTGAAGATCTCTAAGATCCTTCAACACGAATTTTTGCCACTGCCTTGTTCTGTTTGACAAAGAACGTCCCATATATCTCAATATAAAAAACACAAGCGTCCTGCTCCGTACTCTATATCGCTCAAACTGTTATAGTTGTTATTGCTATGAACAGGCTGAACATGTTAGCTTGGACCAGAACCTGTTTCGCTATTACAGTGCTTTTTATATGAAAAAATTGTTAGTAAGGTAAGGTGTCATCAGTAAGGACATATTGACAATGACTGGAACAAAATAACATTTGAGGTGAAAGAAAAATGTCATAACGTCTGCTACTTAATTATTTTGAATACGATCCGTCGTATGACGGTCTTCTATAGTATAAATATAAATTGATTATTTTATTTTTCTTTTCTAATTTTTTGTGTCTTCATTTTGAATTCTATGTAAGATTTTGCGAATTTTGTAGTTACGTATATAAGACTTTGCATTATTTTCTCATATTGAATAGTTTTTACAAAAATAATAAGAATTTTCTAAATTAAGGCACTAATTCTTGATAATTCTTGAAAGCTCCAACTAAACACTAATATGGAAATAATATTAGGTCCACTTTTGAACCATTCTATATTTATCTATTTAGTAGAACCTTGATAGATTTGTTCTTTATAAATCTTCTAACTTTTTTTAAAAAATTCTGGTATAAGATTTTAATTTTTGTGACAAGAGAATTTTTGTGACAAGAGTCAAGTTTTGAGGCCTAGAGTTAAGTTAATTTTGGGATATTCCTTTTCTTTAAAGTAATTTTACTAAAAAATAATTTTTTATTAGATTGACTTGTAAAAAAATATCTTTTTTTTAAGTGTTAATTCCAAAATTTTTTAACTATTTGATTCGAATTATTATCCCTTGATGCAAAAAATTAATTCTTTTGTCATTAGAACTCGGCTTCAAATTGTGAAATCAAATGAATTCTTCATATTTTATTTCTAGTTCTTTCATCTCTAATTCTAGTTCTAATATCTTTTAAAACAAATTTTGTATTCAAGTATTTTAACTTGTTCTTGAACTATTTTGAAATTTTTAATTTTTGAAAATTTATTATAATTTTTTTGTTTTTGTAATAAGAAAACAATTTTCTGAAGTTTTTTTGGAATATGCTTTTATAGTAGTTTTTTTTTAAAGTATTACGTCGTAAGTGGATTAAAAAAAAAAAATTAAAAAAATTATTATTGATTTCTTAAAATGTCTTTTGAATAAAAATAAACAAAGCTGTTTATAAAATGGATAAGAATATTCTAAAATTCTAAAATTCTTTTTAAAAAATTATTTCGAATTTTTTTGGAATATGCTTTTATTGTAGTTTTTTTTTAAATGTTACGTCTTAAGTGAATTTGAAAAAAATAAAAAAATTATTTTTGTTTAAAATAAAAATAAAATGAAAAATTTTTTTTGATTTCTTAAAAAGTATTTTGAATAAATATAAACAAAGAAACTTCTTAAATCTTAAAATTTCTTTTTAAAAAATTAGTTTGAATTTTGTACTCATAAAGCATTTTTTTAATATTACGTCTTAAGTGGATTTAGAAAAAATAAGAAAATAAGAAAAATTATTTTTGATTTCTTAAAAAGTCGTTTGAAAAAAAATCAACAAAGCTCTTAATAAAATGGTTTAAAAGCTTTTAAAATTAATTTATTGAGAATATTTAAGGTTTTTCTAAATCAACAAATATCTTTAAAATCATTTTTTTAGACTCATATTGTGGACGATAATGAATGAAAAGCTTTAAAAATTCTTTATATAAGAATATTTAAGGCTCTTCTGTGTCAATAAAAATTTCAAAATCCTTTTTTTAGACTCATATTGTGGACAAAAGTGAAGAAAAGCTTTCAAAATTCTTTATATAAGAAATTTATTTAAATTTATCTGTGTCAACAAAAATTCAAAAATCCTTTTTCTTAAACTTGAAATTGTGGAAAATCTGCAGATTATCGTCAGGACGAAAATCGTAAAATGTTTTTTCTTTTTTATATGTTTGCATAGCTTCTGCTTATTAGCGGCTTTAATTAAGCTATTTTCACATTCAGTTCACTTTCGATATGATTAAAGTTTTTCTAATGCACAACAATAACTTTCGCTTTTGTTTAATTTTTTATTTTTAATTTTTTTATTTTTTTATTTGTTCGTTTCGATTCATTCACTTCTTGGCACCAAGCCATGTTGCAGTTCATTCACACAAACGCCGCCACAATTAAAGCCACTTTCGAGCGTTTTTTTTATTGTTACAAGCAAAATAAGTTCAAAGCATCGATTATCCTTGAAATTGAACTAGTTTGGCGCGTTTTTTGTTTTTGACGCACAACACTTTCACTGCAGATATGTTGGTAAGGTTTTTTTTTTTCAAAAGTTATTTAATGTCTGTTATTTGAGTTTTGAATACATAGTTAAAATAGTTTTTTTATAAATTAAGGCATTTCTTTTGTTTTATTTTTTTTTTTAAGTTATATTTTATTTTTCGTATCCAAAAGCGCGCATATCCTTGCATAGCTTATAACTTGTTTTTGACAAATGCGTATTATTTGTATCTTCTGTTGGCGTTTACTTACAATTAGCAATGTAACGTATATGTTTTTTAACTTGTACGCGATCATTTCTCGACTGTATCTCAACATAAATTGTTTAAATAACGTGTCCAGTCTTTGGCTTTTATAATAAAACGTTCAGACCAAAGAAATGGCAAAGAAAATTGCGATGAGCATAGAAAAAGCGATAAAAAAAACAACAATAACAACAACAAAAAAATGCAGTCAACAGCAACTTGGCTGTTATAGTTTTGCTGATTGCAGCTACTGCAAATTATTGGCTGCAAAAACATTGTTATTGTTGTTGTTGTTGTTGTTATAATTTTCAATTGGCATTGATGTGTACGTGTTGGGTGTTGTATTTGTGCAAGGCTGTTGTTTTGCATCTGATAGCGCCGAACAGCTGTTCGCTGCAGATTATTGATAGGCTTCAATCAAACAAGATAACTGCCAACAAACGTCATACAAAAGCGCCCAAATTTTCTGACCCTATTTTTTCTTTTTTTAAAGAAATATATTTCTAAAAATAAGATTTTTTTTTACACAAAAAAATATTTTTATAAAAAACACATATAGTATTCGTAATTAATTAACATTCGAACCAAATTGACCGAAGCACAGAGCTTTGGGGAAAATTAAAAAAATTTAATTCATGCAATTAAGAAACCTTACTTTTTTTTTAATTCAAACTCAAATCCTAAATGTCAACACCTTATTTATCTATTAATTTAATCATCATCGCAGTAATCAACATCTTTTACTCTTGACATTGTTGCTCTGTTACATCCCTCAGCTGCTCTGTGTAGCTTAAATTACCAAATATATGTTCATGCAGTTAATTACAACATTAGCTGCAGCATCTTGAAAAGTGTGCAAAAAAAAAACCAACCTGCATGCATAAGAGTTGTTTGGCATCCCCACAACAACAACAACTCTCAGTTCATAATCCTCGTTGACGCTTCATTATAACGTAATCAGCTAATAATCTTTATAATGTTCATGTTTTTCTTTTTTTCACCCAATCTATGAATGTTTTGAAAAGTTGTCGTTGCGGCTTGACAACATTTTCCAGCATCTTGCTATGATTTTCCAGATTTTCTTTTGTGCGTTAACTAAGACTTATGTTGATTTTTTTTCATGTTTCAATTAAATGCTGTGTCGTCGCATTGTCTCTCTATTTTGACTACGTAATCGTGACGTTGCTGGTGATAGTATTTTGTGCAGTTTATTTGAGACTTAATTAATAACACATAGTATTTGTTTCATAAAGTTAAGACCACATGCTGTGAAAACTTGTAGCTAATTTAGCAATAATTTTAAATACTTATTTATTGTTAACAATAATTTTTCAGACTTGATGTCTCACACATTTTTCTTGATATTTAAACGTTCTCTGAGTTTGATTTTGAAAAATTCGATGAAAATTAGAACGATATTACAAAAATAAGAAAATCTAAATAACTTCGAAAAAACTTCAATACGACTGTAGGGGTATTTTAACTTTGGCCAAGGCGAAGATGTTCCTTACTAGTTTTTTTTTAATATAAAAACTATTTCTTCTTCACAAAAATTAAAATAATTTAAACTCAATTAAAATAATTTCTAATTTAGTAACCATTTACCATCAACCATTTCGTATTAAAACAAGTAGAGAAAGTCTAAAGTCGGTCTAGCCTGACTATGAAATAACCTAAACCTACTTTTTCAAAATACAATAATAGTATTGAAAATGGGCGTATCCGTGAGCAGATGAAGCCTATAATTTATATGCATTTCAGTTATGATGAAAAATTTACAAAAATTTATAAAAATGTCAAGTTTTATTCCTGTAGCTCACATGCTAATGCCTTAATAGTATTTTCGCTATTGTGGGTTGTATGGGAGTTGGGCGTGTTCGTGTACGGATTACGCCAAATTTTTGAATGCATCTTAGTTTTGTTTTAAAATAAATACATACCAAATTTTATCTCTGTAGGTTAAACATAAGCTTATTTATTGAGTTTGCAATTTTTGGGTTTACAATTTTGGTGGGCGTGTCCGTGGTTGGCAGACATCCATTTTTCAAAAACATTAAACATAATATTATTAATTGCGTTTTCAATTTGTGGGTTGTATGAGAAGTGGGCGTGTCCGTGGTCAAATGACGTCCATTTTTTAAAATATTCTTTGTGTTGTTATAAAAAACATGCGTACCAAATTTTATCCGTGTAGGTTTATTATGAGCTTATTTATTGCGTTTTAAATTTTTGGGTAGTATGTATGTAGGCGTGTCCGTGTGCGGATGTCATCCATTTTTAGAAGATATCTTTGTTTTTATATAGAAAACATACGTAACAAATTTTATCTCTGTCTGAACACGAGCTTATTTATTGAGTTTAAAATTTTTGGGATGCATAGGAGGTGGGCGTGGCCGTGAGTGAATGACATCCATTTTTCGAAGACATCTTTGTTTTGATATAAAATATATACCTACCAAATTTTATCTCTGTACGTTAAACATGAGCTTATTTATTGAGTTTTTAATTTTTGGTTGCATGGGAAGTGGTCGTGATCGTGGGCAAATGATGTCACTTTTTCAAAATCATTTTGGTTTTTTATAAAAAATATGAATTCCAAATTTTATCTCTGTAGAGCTTATTTATTGACACTTTAATTTTTTGGTAGTATGGTAGGTTGGCGTCTCCATGGGCGGATGGCACCCATTTTTCGAAGACGTCTTTGTTTTGATATAAAATACATACGTATAAAATTTTATCTCTGTACGTTAAACATGAGCTGATTTATTGAGTTTTTAATTTTTTGTTGTATGGCAGGGGGGTGTGTCCGTGGGCGGATGACTTTCATTTTTCGAAGATATCTTTGTTTTGATATAAAATAACATACATACTTATCTGTATTGTTGTAGGCTAATTATGAGCTCATTTATGCAGTTTTACATTTTTGCGTTGTATTAGAGGTAGGCGTGTCCGTTGGGTGGATTCCAAAAAATTTCAATAATACAGATTCTTGGGTCCATGTGACCATGTGTACCAAGTTTCATTCAATTATCTCAACTTCTTCTTCTTATGCTGTGTATACGGACAACACACAGACGGACAGACGGACAGACGGACGGACGGACTGACGGACATGGATAGCTCGACTCACGTGGTGACGCTGATCAAGAATATATATATACTTTTCTATACCGGACTCGCTTCGTTCTATGCGTTACAAACAATTGCACAAAGTTAATATATCCTGACCTTTCCGGTATGGGTATAAAAAGGTATGAACATATGAAATTGAGTTTCTAAGAAAGTTTCATTAACGTTTTGGTATCGTAGACTTTATGGCAGCACTAGCAACTAACGAATTGGCTTGCAGCCCTAGATATGTAACTACAAGATAAACTACTTTGTATATCTTGACTAGATAAATACATAAAACAATGTCCTTTTCTTTATAAATAAAAAGTTTCCTTTTTATATTAAACATAGACTGATTGCTATATTTTATAGTGAGCGATTGATCCCAAAATTGATGACCCTAACGTGATAAAAACGGAACAAAGCTGAGAAATTGCACCTTTTCTTTATTCGCCTGAAATAAACAGAGCTGTATCTAGGAGAAGTCCTTCAAGCCAGCATGTTCCAAATACGTAAGATGATGTTAGCAAAGCAAACGGGTTTGGTGGTAGGACTAGAATGTAGGGTGCAACAGATCAGGCATGTCAAAGCGCATCTGACGCGGCTGCAAGCATTGTGAAGATTCCACAGTTTTTCTCATTTGATCCTGGCTTACTCAAGTTGACGGTCAGATTCATATGGATATTTTACATTTACTTCATTTCGTTACCAAGTCTCTAAGGAGGGAGCAGTAGTGACAGCACTGGTAACAAACGAATTGGCTTGCAGCCTTGAATTTGTAAACTACGATTCTTATTAAAGTAAGACATCTCTGCAAACCGATGTTTGAATTTAATAGCTTTTTGAAAAGAAAATTAAACGCCATTCAAGTTTTAAGCCTTAACGATCATCACTAACAAGTTGTGAGCACCTAAAATCTATGTTTGAAACAAGAGGCAGCCATGCCATGAAGTACAACCGTGCCAACATCTGGTTTTAGTTTGACATTTTTCTTTGCCTTGTTTGAATAATCTTTGTGCTTTAAAAAAGAAACAGTTTCGATAGTATCGTAAGTGTAAACGTAGAAATCCATTTAAGTTGTAACATTTTCTACTTTACCTCTTCGGTCAGAGTTTTTTAACTATTTTGTACATATTTTTATATGTCTTCCGAAAATTAACAAAAAAATTAACAAAACCCAAGTTATGGACCTCTTATGTTTGCATTGTTTGATACTTATTTAAAAATAAAGAAAAGACGCCGATTATTAAAAGTCTCGGTGGTGGCATTATTATTATATTCCAAGCTAAGCAAATGCCATTTGCATTGGTGCCACTTTCGTCTCTGTACGATGTATAGTTTGTGAGCTACACTTAAATGAGTAGGGAACCAATGCTGTAAATAGGTCAGTCTATAGGTCAACAACAACACACCAAAAACAACTAAATAAAAACAACGTAGCAGCAGGCACAACATAAGCAGCTAATGATTGATTTTCTTATAAAAAAATATAAATTTTTCTCTTTAGATTTTGCTATTTTGTGACTTTAATATAAAAGTGACAAAATCCAAAATTAGATATTTATTAAGCGCAGTATATATGTGATATTTAAGCTAAAATATTATCTATGAAGGATGAGTATTAAAGACTGTAGGTATACCCTAAAGTATTACTCAAAAATGTTTCATGGTCTTGAAAATTTTTTTTAAAATTACCTTATACAAACCACGCTGTAAGACGCAATCAAATTTGGTAAAGATATTGACATGGAAAGTCGAACTATTGAATTCAAAACACCTTATTTTACAAATTTCACAATTGATGAATGCATAAAACTTAATTCCTTGAAAACATTTTTACTTTTGAAAAAAAACTCAAACATTTTTCTCAAAAATTGTATTTATCTTTTTGAAGGTTGGGAACCCCCTCCTCCAGTAGATATGTCATTTACATATATAAACATTCTGCCCATTTGTATAACAGTACATTTTGAATGATATCGGAAAATAAATAAAAAAAAAAAATTTTTCTTTTTATTTTTATCTAGAAAAATCATAATTTTTTTAAAAAGATTTTGGCTTACATTTTTTCTCTGCACAAAATTTAAAATAATTTTTATTCAATATTTTTAACTTAGGGCTGCTAATTTTCGTTTGAAAACGATTTTGCTATCTTTGTAAATTTTTTTCAATGCACGAGGTATCCTACAAAGATCTTACTCAGTGCAAAGAAAAATGTGGAAGGAAGAGAAAAATAGCTTGTAAACAAACTCCGTATCCACACAAGTTTTTATACGCCTGCTCAAGGGATGATATCACCAACTTAAAAATTTTATATAATGCAGGTTTTCTTAGTTGATCTTGGTTTGAAAATTTTATGTATAGGATTTTCTTTAGTTTTGGTAGGTATTTATTGCTAAAGTAATTTTTATAAATAAAATAAAAATAAAGATTTTGTTACCAAGTTTGAAATTTGCAATAAACAATCTTTTACAGAGTTAGTTACAGAGCTTAAGACTTAGGAACGACTGGAGTGATTTCATTGATCTATAATTTGTTGGATTTTTTGCCAACCCGAATAGCAGATCAACAATTAAAAATAGAAAAAAATGTATGAAAGAGAAAATTTTTTTAAGAAAATTCATTGACATTTTGTATGTAACGAGCCTTCAGATATGATTTTTGATCGAGCTTTAAGACTTGAGTTTTTGTTGGCATTTGAATTATTTTTGTTTTAATTCTTTATTTTTTTTCAAATTTAAACCAATAGCTAGTAGACTTGTTTTTGTTTTGATTCATTTAGAACACCAGAGGGCGCTGTAGTAAAAATCTTATACAAAACCGCCAAAAACTCTACAAATCGGTCATTCTATTATCATGAAAATATGTGCCTAGCAGTTTTTGGCCTCGATACGATTTTTGTCACTATCTATTTTGATTCATTTAGAACACCAGAGGACGCTTGTCGCAAATCTTGTAAAAAATTGCAAAAAATTCCTAAACTTGTCAACCGATTAGAAAAAAATAAAACGATTCAAAACAAATGCATTGAATTGGGACAGGAACACGTCAGTCGGTTAGGTTGCCTGCAAATTTAATTTCAATTAAATATTTTCTATATGCTTCTATGATGGCTACTCTGATGCCCGCATACAGTGCATGGTACATGTCATCAGTGTGTTAGTGGCCATGCTGAAATATATGAAATAGATAATTTCTTGTGCCTCAAAAGGCTGAAATAAAATAATAAAAAAATATTATGCTGCGATGTTATTTAAAAAAATCAGGCTTGATCCAATAAAACATGTCAAAAAACAAACTTCTCTTCGATAAAACAAATTTATGTGTAATTTTAACAAAGATATCTGATGTGAGAGCATTTGAAAAACGTTAAAAAATAACATACAACATAGCAGTAATCGCTAGCCTAAGCAAACTATTTTAACAAAAAATTAAATTATGAATTATTAATTAATATTTCTTGTCAAAGATAAACAATAAAATTTAATTGCATCTTACAGTTAAAATAAGAAAATCAACACATTTAAAAGCAAGCAATTAAAATCACTCATACGCCATGTATTGTATCAAACAATATATCAGAGTTAATAAAATGTCTGTTCAAATTGCTGACAATTAATAAATTTATTGTTAAGGAAATTTAATGACAAGCATTTAAAGATAGTGGTCTCAAATGAAAAAAAAAAAAAAAAAAAATATAAAACATGAAACCATACAAACTTGGCTGCTTAACAATGTGAAGAAAAACCAAAAGTGGCAGAAATGGCTTATGTAAAAGTCATGCTTAAAAAACTGCGTACAAGCAAAACAAAAACAAAAATAAAAAAAAAAACATATTGTCAACAAAGCAATGTCATTTGCACGCAGCACGTTAGACGTGCAGCGTTGCCAGCATGTCATAAATAAGCGCACGCACTGCCTCACAAACAAATGAAAGTTTTGCTATACATCGACTGGCTGACAGGCTGACTGACTGAGTGACTGATGTTTGCTACTACTTCGATTTGATTTATGCTAGATTGGCAGGGTGTTGGTCAACAGCTGCAGAGAAAATAACTAAGATCTAAGCCAAAATGTCAGTTATAGTAGAGCAGCCAAATCAGGTGTTATTTTTCAGATAAATATTTGTTGGCAAACGTTATCTAAGCAATTAACGCTAAGTTTGTCTTCTGGGCATTAATGATGAAATATTCAAAAAGCGTGCAAGATAAATAAAAAAAAAATAAATAAAACTTATGGCCTGCTTGTATAACAGTTTGCCTTATATGTGAAATTTATAGAACTTCCTGTATAAAAGTAAGCTTTTTAAATAATTCGGCCGCTTGCCACCGACTTCCTCATGCTTAACAAGGTAAAAAAAAAATAATAAGGCAAGTTTTGGTATTATTTAAGGATTTGAATTTGATTTGCCACAATAATATGCCATTCAACATGCGGTAAAAAATAAATAATTATTGAAAGCTAGTTTTTGTTGCTGTGCTGCTCGTAAATTTTCCGCAGCACCATCTTGCGTGCTGATTGATTACTGTCCATTCCAAGGCAAAAGAAATAAGCAAAAACAAAAACAACATGTATTTATTTGTGCATTCGGCACTTCAATGATTTTTCGTTGTTTTATATAAATATAAAAAAAAAAACATTGCTAATAGTTTTTTTTTTTTTGTTTTTCTTGTACATGATTAACAACATCAACAGCCACAGCAGCAGCAGCAACGAAAAACAAATATTTTTCATGCTAACACCACTGAACTGGGCCGCTTCAGCAGCCACTCAGCAGCAGCAGCAGGGAGTGATTCAGCTGCAGCGAAATGGAAAGAGGTTGTTGCTCTTGACGTACAGAAAATGTGGCAACATTAAAGCAGGAAAAAAAAAGAGTTAAAAACTAGCTGCATGCTATGCGCTGCAATGTTAAGTTCGCCTTTTTTACAAGAATTTTGCAACGCATTTAAAAAAAAATCAATGAAAGAAAAAAAAAACAACGCTGCGAAAATATGAGAAATAAAAGCAAAGAAATGTGGCAGTATTTAAAGTAGCTGGCAAGGAAGCAACAGCTGTTGTATTATTGTTGCTGCTACAAATGATATTTTGTCTGCCAATTATTATTAAAATTATTACGGCCATAATGTTGGTTATAATAATGATGTTGATGTTGTTGTTAATTACAGCAAGTTGAGGAACTCATTTTGAAGTTGTCAAAATTTTTCTAAACACTGCATTTCTTTGCATGCAAATGAGTTTTGAATTGCATTATAAGCAGCTAAACTAGAGGCGAGCTTATTTTGGAAAACAATAAAATTGTAATTGTTTATGTGAGAAAATGTCTGCTTTATAATTTTAGCTACTTATCATAGACTTTTATGTAAATTGCAGCTTTGCCTTAAATGTTTCCCATAACTTGATTTTCTCATAACCACTTCTGAATAATTTTTGTTGAGAGTACTATGGAAAGTAATCGAACCACCAAACAAAAAAATTCATATGCTTTACTATTGTATTAAAAGATCTAATTGTTCATTAACCTACCTAAAGATATTTAAAAATCTCTTTTTATAATAAGAGATGTCTCTTATGTCTTAATTTCTACTGGGTATGTATTATTGAGAGAGAGAGAGATGAGAGAGAAATTGAGAACATGTGAGAGAAAAAGTCGAGTTACTCGATTATTCCTCGAATAAAATATAAATTATTGGATTCGATCTCAAAGTGACTCGCACAGGTCTAGTTTGAAGCCTTTTCAGATTATTTTTACTCATAAGTGATTATCTAATTATCGATAATTATTGATTTAATCGATCTAATTATCAATAATTATCGATTTTCACAAGGTTTAGGATAGGTCCATCTGGCACTTATAACTACAAATATTTCTCAAAAGGCTTCAAACTGTTCCTGTGCGAGTTGCTTTGAGTTCGAGTCCAATAGTTTATATTTTATTCGCGGAACCAGTGTTGCCATCAAAAAAATTTTCATATCGTAACTTTTGACTCAGTTCGTCGGATTCCCGTCGGATCCGTGAAATTTTAAAAAAGAACAACAGCGTAGAAATTTTGCGAGAAGGCAATTGAACATTAAAGAAGAAATATAAAAATCAATGTGGAAGTTTTAAGATTTATTATTAAATAAATCAAATTTTGCTTCAAAAGTCAGTTCATCTAATGTTTCTAACATGATTATATATAAAAAATATTCTGATAAAATATATTGAAAAATACTTTTAAGCACACAAAATAGAAGTAAAAATAAAAAAAAAATAATCTTCATTAAATATTTTGTCATTGGTTAAAAAGAGTTGACACAGAATTTTTAAAACAAAGTTTAAAGTTGCTATCTTGCTAACTTGCTATCTTTATTTTTTCATTGCATATACTTAAAGAAAAATACACCAAATCGGACGTCGGATCTATTTTTTTTGAAATCGTAACATTTTGGAGAATTATGGCCATATATCGGATCATCGGATTCAAGACTGAAAATCGTAACAAATACGATATATCGGACCATATGGCAACACTGCGCGGAACTATCGAGCAACTTGGTTTTTATTCTCACATGTTCTCAATTTCCCTCTCATCTCTCTCTCAATAATACATACCCAGTAGAAATTAAGGCCGAATGAAATAATAACAAGATATAAATAACGATAATATAAAAATATGTTATACATACATACAACCATTCATAAATTCAGAATGGTTAATAGGGTTGCCACCTAAATTTTTTTTTGTAGGAACCAACGAACACCAAATAAAACAAGTAAAGAAGGTTAAAAGTCGGTCAAGCCCGGCAATGAAATACTCTAAACCTACTTTTTCAAAATATAATAATATTATTGAAAATGGGCGTGTCCGTGGGCGGATGAAGCCCATATTTTATTTGCATTTAAATTTTGATGAAAAATTTATATATACTAAGTTTTATTCCTGTAGCACACATGTTAATGCCTTAATAGTGTTTTCGCCATTGTGGATTGTATGGGCGGTAGGCGTGTTCGTGAACGTATTACGCCCAATTTTTGAACACATCTTAGTTTTGGTATAAAATGCACACAGACTAATATTTATTTCTGTAGGTTAAACATAAGCTTATTTATTGAGTTTTCGATTTTGGCATTGTATGGGAGGTGTGCGTGTTCGTGGGCAGATGACACCCATTTCTTAAAAGCATCTTTGTTTTCTAATAAAATACAGACGTACCAAATTCTATCTCTGTAAGTCAAACATAAGCTTGTTTATTGAGTTTTTAAATATTTGCATTATATGGGAGGTAGGCGTGTCCGTGGGCGGATGACGCCCAAATCACAAAAAGTCTTTGTTTTGTTATAACAAACATGTGAATCAAATTTTATCTTTTTAAGTTGAACATAAGCTCATATATTGAGTTTAAAATTTTTGGGTTATGTGGGAGGTAGGGCGTGTCTGTGGGCGGATGATACCCATTTATCAAAAAGTCTTCACTTTGTTAAAAAAAAACATACGAACCAAATTTTATCTTTCTAGGTTAAACATAAGCTTATATATTGAGTTTTAAATTTTTGCATTATATGGTAGGTAGGCGTGTCCGTGGGCGGATGACACCCATTTCTCAAAAACATCTTCGTTTTGTTATAAAAAACATATGAACCAAATTTAATCTCTCTAGGTTAAACACAAAATTATTTATTGAGTTTTAAATTTTTGGGTTAAATGGGAGGTGAGCGTGTCCGTGGGCGGTCGACACCCAGTTTTCAAAACCAAAATTTACCAAATTTATACCAAAATTTATCTCTGTAAGACAAAAATAAGCTGACTTATTGAGTTTCCAATTTTTGCATTGAATGGCGTGTTGGGCGTGTCCGTAGGCGGATGACACCCATTTTTAGAAGACTCTTTATTTTGATTAAAAATACATACATACTCAATTTTATTGTTGTAGGTTAATAACGAGCTTATTTAAACAGTTTTCAATTTTTGAGTTGTATGGGAGGTAGGCGTATCCGTTGGCGGATTCCAAAAATATTCAATAGTGCAGATGCTTGGACCCATGTGACCATGGGTACTGAGTTTTATCTAATTATCTCAACTCTTTCTTCTAATCCTGTTTTACGGACAATACACAGACAGACGGACGTATGGACAGACGGACATGGATAACTCGACTCACGAGGTGACCCTGATCAAGAACAAATAAACTTTTCTATACCGGACTCGCTTCGTTATATGCGTTACAAATGTTTGCACAAAGTTAACATACCCTAACCTTTCTGGTTTAGGGTATAAAAATGGGTCGCTGAATCCGACAGAGTTCCAAATTATACAATACTGTACAACAGTGTTGCCACCTAATAATATGTTTTTAAGTGTTTTAAGCAGACACCAACAACGCTGATTTCTTATCTGATGTCAGAATTTTAGCATTCAAGTGAACATTTAAGAGAGCCAGGGTTGCCACTTTATTTTTTTTTATTTTTACGAAAATAAAAACAAATGATTTGGTGCTGTGGCAAATACTAAATTTAAAATGGGTCACTTATTCCGAATTTGTTGTCAAAATTTTAAAATTATAGACATTCTTACCATAGGTTGCCTTAAAATAAGATGTTTTTTAAAAGTTTTTACCACTATTTAACAGCTTTAGGGTGTAGCTGATTTAAAATGTCATCTGATTTTAAGATTTAAGTCTTATGGCGGATAACGTTGTTACCTAAAAGCTTATGAATTCGGTGCTGGAACGAACACAAGGTTCAAAATGAGTCGCCTTAACCGAAAATTATAAAATCAGAAAAATGTCAAATTTATAAAATCATGTTGTTTTGTAACACAGGGCTGTAACCACCTCATAATAGGTTTTTACAGAGTTTCAAACATTATTTAACAGTTTTAGAATGTTGCTGATATCAAATCCTATGTCAGAATTTTATCATATATTTAAAATGGCGCATAGGATTGCCACCAACATGTTTTTTTTTATGAATTTGGTGTTGAATCGGAATATATTGTCAGAAATAAAAAATTATATAATTTTTTCCAAAGTTTTGTCACCGAATAATAAATTTATTCAGCGAAAACGAAGAGAGAAAGTCAAAAATAACCATTTTTATGGGTGTCGAAATGGGACCAAAATCTTAAGAAAATCAACTTTACAAAATTTTTATATAATAAAAAAATGGAATAACATAAATATACCGAAATCAAAGCGAAATAGTTCAAGAATAATAATTTTGTGTGTGGTTAAAGGATGAATGGAAACATTTTTTTTTTTTAAATTTGCAATCAATTCACGAAGTAACTGAAATTTTAACTCATTGAGACTTTCAACTTTTGAAAAAGAAAAGTGTTCAACTACACCACTATAGAAAAAGTAATGTTTTTAGAGCACAGAATCTTTTAATTAATTTACAAAAAAAATTCATTAACAGGATTTCGTTACTGGCTCAATAGATATGAGCGAAAAGTTTTCCAATTTTTATGTTTTTCAATCTGCAAAATGGTTTGATTTTCATTTCATTTATTCAAAGACATTCATTAATTGGATATAACGTCTTTCTAGAACGGCAATTAAGACAGACGTTTAATTTATAAAAAGAAAAATAAAAAAAAAAAATAAAATTTTCAAAAAATTCTTATGTAAATAATAAATTTTAATCGATTGGAAATGTTGATTAAATTAAAGGGAGAATACGTCATCATAATACAGCAAGATCACGCTCCGCACCGTGTATCGTTCAAACTATAATTAGGCTATTGCAGTGCTTTCAAACATTTTTAACATATGTATGTATACGAAAAAATATTCAGCCTGAAATTATGTGACTTTGTTTTATTTTTTTTTACAATAGTACGTTTTTTAAATGATTCCAACCCTTTGAAGGACGGTCTTTTAAAATATTAATGGCACTAAACTAGCGTTGTAGACAGACATATTCAGCTTTATAATGACTTATTAAAGCACAACAATTTTGAAAAGCACTGCAATAGCCTAATTATAGTTTGAGCGATATATGGTGCAAAGAGTGACACTTGACTTTTATATATTTAGAAACTCCAGAAACACAAACTGGAACTAGTTTGGAAGAGTCATTAAGACCGAAGTACGCTTCCCAAAATGCATAAATACAGACTCCAAGATTGAAACGTCTCTAAAGACCCTTTCAGACCAGCTATTAAAAGCCTACCACTTCTCTCGAAGACCCACGCGAGCTAAGTGAAAAATCAGACCACCATGGTAGAGTCCTGATCTTGTATAGCAAAACCGCGACCTAAAGGATTTCTTCAAACAGACTAAACCAAGAAATAATATGGGGGAAAACAAATGTAGGCTCCAACTTCAACCGCAATTCAAAAGCAATTTCAACCGGCAAAAAGATTCTCATGTTAAAACTACTGCTCGGGCATTGAGAAAACTACAGACACAACAAAGCTCAGGAAGCTGCTCTCAAAACAACCTTCCATTCAGAATCGAGAGTGAATGGACGAAAAGCTGTCTGAAATTCCTAGGCATACTTATAATAGAATAATAATAGAATACCAGGCTGTACATAAGCTTCAAACACTTACGCCATAGAAAGGCACTGAAAATCCCGTCTCAAACGCTTAGAACTAAATAGCACCAGACAAAATCCGACGGGCTATAAATTACTTTTCAGAATTTAGTTTGCTAGTACCCAGGCGACATATTCCCGGCCAAGTTTCAAGCAACCACTCTACAAGTCGTTCTATGGCTCGAGATTATCAGAATTAACCACGTGCCTGTAGCCTGGAGGACAGCTAGGGTGGTTTTCATACCACATTCAGGTTGTAGCAGCCTCCTGTAAACAAAGGACTACAGGCCCATATGTCTTACATCCATTTTATACAAAAACTTGAGAAATTGATAGAACTGCATATAAGAAATGGTACAAACTAGCCGCTGTTTGCAGCCTACCAGCACGCTTTTACGAAAAGAAAATCCACCACAAAGTATTCACGTTTCAACACAAATTATACGTGCGATAGATGCACCACCAGCAATCGACTTCTGGATAGACAACCTTATAAATTGTAGAAAGATCCAAGTAGAGTGGGGCTCTTCAACTATGTTAAGAGAAGTGAGTGAGGCACCCCAAGGAGGAGTCTTTTCACCTTTGCTATGGAATTGGAAGTTGTTAACGAACTACTCAAAAACTTTGAAGGGCGGAAAATATAGGCATAATTTTAGTTGGAAAATGTCTTTCGATATTAAGTTCTTTAATGGAGCACATACGCTAAAGGAGGTACTTACATGGGCGCAGTCAGTCGAACTTGGCATCAATGCAGAATCTTTGGGGCTTGCCACTTATTTCTTAAAGGCTTTCAACAATCAACCTACTAAGAACCGTATGGTCAAAAAGAAGACAGACGGTTAAACCTAACCTAACCTATGAGCCTACCACACAAAAATAAAATAAATATATGTGGATACTCAAATGACTGGTACTGACATGAAAATATCAATTATATACTAATATCTTATGTTTTAAAACGTGAACATTGAACTTTGTCGTACGCTTTTTTGGTATTAATTAAAACTCAAAAGAAATGAAACTTATATCACTCGAAAGGAACTTTAACAACGTTGTGCAGAATATCTTAATATATAAAAGACAAGCGTCCTGCTCCGTGCTCTATATCGCTCAAAATGTTATAGTTGTTATTGCTATGCTTTTTAAAACATGTTCAGCGTGAACCAGAACCTGTTTCGCTCTTACAATGCTTTCTATATGAAAAAATTGTTAGCCTAAAAGTATGCATCCAAAATTTATTTCATATATATCAGTAAGGACATATTGACGACGGCTGGAACAATAATAATGAAAAATTTCTTATCGTTTGCTACTTAATTATTTTGAATACGACCCGTCGTAAGACGGGCTTCTATACGAGTGTATATATATTTCTGCTGTATTGATATCACTATCAAATAAATCTGTCTGTAATGGTGGATTTATATTTTATATATATTTGTCTTAATTGTTCAAATAAAATCACTCATACGCTTCGCATATCTTGTTAAGCATCTTTGAAAATCTACATAAACTTCTCTTAAATTTTATATGTTATGCGAGTTTGTTATAAAACTGTTAAATTTTATAACAAAAAATACAAATTAAATTAAATGGCTTATAATTTAAACAAATTAAGCTGAACATAATAAGTTAATTAAGTGAACTGAATATGCAGCACATGCCAACGTAATAAATGTTACAGATCTTGTGTTAATAGCGTCATAATAAAAAGAATTTGTCATGACTGAGAAAATGAAGCAAGCATTAAGTAATAAAATTAGTCACAAAAGCTGCAACAGCGATAACACTTGCAACAAACAGCAGCAACAACTACTTTCTGCAGCAGTTGTTTATTGCTGTAATGCAGCTAACTACTTGCTATGCGCTAAATCAGCGACCATGAAATCTTTGGTGAAAAAAAAAATATATGGCTTATCTTTTTTTATGCAATTCGACGCTGTAAGCAAAATTATTTGAAACATGAAAAAGTGGTGTGCGAAGAAAAGTGTGCAGCAAAGTATTGGTTTAAAAAAAATTATTAATATTCTCAAAAATATTTTTATAGATTTTTATATAACACAGTGCAAGGAAATGGAAGGCAGCAATAAAAGTTGTGTTATAATGCCATAAAATACGATTTAAATTTCTAATAATCATAGTTATAAGATTCATAAAAATTAAGCAAAATAAAATATAAGCGCAGAAATGCAATTTGCACGCAACGTAACAAAATAAAAAACAAAAACTAGCATTACAAAAATTATACAAAATTATAACAAAAAACTAGTGAGTATTTTTTATAAGCTGCTAATGATGGTCAATGCACTGCACATGCGTGCAGACACAGCAACAGCGAAATGAAGTAGCTACATACAGAAATATACACTAATTTTAAAAAAATTATAAATGAAAAATAATAGAAAAAAGCATAACTCAAATAATGCAAATTAATGCTAAATTATCGATTATATAAAGAATAAAAGTGCGCCTAAACTTCCTGTTATAAACAAATTATCAGCTACAATTAATGCAGTCATACAATATATTAATGATAATTCATGCAGTTTTTTGTTTTTATATCTTACTTTTGTTGTTATTAAAAGCCAACAAACCATAACGTGGAACTCTCATTAGCTGCCACCAATAAAAGCTAGACGCGCTGCCGCAAAATGCACGCCACTGTGTCAACAATAGCAAAAAAACAACAACCAAGTTAATAACAGCTAATTTAACCGGAAGACATGTTTGGCGCTGTTGTACTTTTATTCTGCTGCTTTCTTAGGCTGCTTCATTTGAATTAAAAATTTGCATAAATTGCTAAAAATGTAAAAAATATGCAGCTTTAATTGCTGTGGAAGAAATGCACAAAAAAAAAACAACTTGCAACAATTTTAATAGCAGCTGTATGGTTTGAAGTTGGCAGCAAAAGTCAAAATAATTTTTTTTATTTATTAATCATTGTTTTCGTTTTGCTGCTGTGACCACACACACACACACACATACACTGAGGATGCTTAACTTTCATATCTAGTAGTTTAATTGCCACAACAACACGTTCATGTTTGGATTAAGCAATAATTTGCACATAATATTCCACAATATTTCAATTAAAAAGTAATAACAATTTAAGTGTAAAATTATTATTGAAACAAATTATAGTTTTTTCAGAAAAACCAAAAACAAGCAATTCAACAACTATGATAACAAACAATAAAACAAAAATTAAAAAAGTAATAATTTAAATGAGTATGAACGTTCATAAAAATGTTCGTACAATAAGTAATAAAAATGTTCATAACGTTCCTCCTCTTAAGTTTATTTCAAGGTCAAATTATAAAAATTTCGTGACAGAAACGCGCCTTTTCGGTATGAAACGGCTTGTTTTGGAAGTTTGATTTAATCTTAATATATAAAAGACAAGCATCCTGCTCCGTGCTCCATATCGCTCAAACTGTTAAAATTGCTATTGCTATGCATAGGCTGAACATGTTAGTCTGGACCAGAACCTGTTTCGCTAATACAGTGCTTTTTATATAAAAAAATTGTAAGCCTAAAAATATGCACTCAAAATTTATTTGATAATTATCAGTAAGGACACATTGACAACGACTGGAACAAATTAACATTTGAGGTGAATGAATGTCATATCGTCTGCTACGGAATTATTTTGAATACGACCCGTCGTTTGATGGGCTTCTATACTAATATATACATATAAGTAGTTGTTTTGGTTACTGATTCCGAATTCGAATCAGTTACTTAATAATAAGTTTATTTCAAGGTCAAATTATAAAAATTTCGTTACAGAAACTCGCCTTTTCGGTATGAAACGCCTTGTTTGAGACTTTGATTTAATCTTTATAAAAAAAAGACAAGCGTCCTGCTCCGCGCTCTATATCGCTCAAACTGTTAAAATTGCTATTGCTATGCATAGGCTGAACATGTTAGTCTGGACCAGAACCTGTTTCGCTACTACAGTGTTTTTTATATAAAAAAATTGTTAGCCTAAAATTATGCACTCAAAATTTATTTGATAATTATCAGTAAGGACACATTGACAACGACTGGAACAAAACATTTGAGGTGAATGAATGTCATATCGTCTGCTACGGAATTATTTTGAATACGACCCGTCGTTTGATGGGCTTCTATACTAATATATACATATAAGTAGTTGTTTTGGTTACTGATTCCGAATTCGAATCAGTTACTCAATAATAAGTTTATTTCAAGGTCAAATTATAAAAATTTCGTTACGAAAACTCGCCTTTTCGGTATGAAACGGTTTGTTTTGGCAGTTTGATTTAGTCTAAATATATAACATACAACCGTCCTGCCCGTGCTCTATATCGCTCAAACTGTTAAAACTGCTATTGCTATGCATAGGCTGAACATGTTAGTCTGGACTAGAACCTGTTTCGCTACTACAGTGCTTTTTATATAAAAAAATTGTAAGCCTAAAAGTATGCACTCAAAATTTATTTGATAGTTATCAGTAAGGACACATTGACAACGACTGGAACAAATTAACATTTGAGGTGAATGAATGTCATATCGTCTGCTATTGAATTATTTTGAATACGACTCGTCGTATTACGGGCTTCTATACTAATATATACATATAAGTAGTTGTTTTGGTTACTGATTCCGAATTCGAATCAGTTACTCAATAATAAGTTTATTTCAAGGTCATTCCAAGATCAGAATTGAAAAAAATTTTATATCAAAAATTAATCTGCATTTCCCATTTTTGAGTTATGATTGTCTTGAAGTAAATGAGCCATTAATTTTAATTGATAATTTTTGCGCTGATTGCATTTTTTGCACGATTTGCTACAACTTCACACTAAAAAATGCATCGTAGCTAAACTTTTATGAGTTAGTTCCATTTGTTTCAATTGAAACGGTGTTAAAAAATAAAAGTTGCTTGTAAGCAACGTTGTGTTCGATAGGGTTAAATATTGCTTTGCTTTTTGGTTCTCAACTTAAACAACATTCAACAAACTACTGGCAACTTTCAGTGCAGCTTTTACAGCTGAGAGTTATGTTATAGATGTTTCTCTTAACTACATTGCATACTTTTAGGGCGCGTGGAAATGTGTTCTGAAGGTAGGCAATAGCAAATTTTTTTATTTGTACTCTGTTATCGACACTTTTTTTATGCTGTGCTCTCAAACTGCTAATTTTTGTATATGACTGAACTGCCAACTACCCAGTTGGAATCATTATCAGATTAAGTATTGTATATAAGGGGTGTTCACGACATCTAGCACAAGGAAAGTGCAAAATATATGCACCGTTATCATTGAACCCACGCTCGCTTTCAAAACAGCGTCGAAACAAATATTTCCTATTTTTAAAATTTTAATTTCGACGTCGAATGAACTATTTTATCGACAGTGATTACTCAATTATTAAACAAACGTCGCCGTACAAAAATACTAAGTTTTGGTGGGCAAAAATTTGAGAGCGGATTCATTTCACTTCTCAAGCAAATATTGAGCAAATAGGTCTTTGTTATAAATTTCTCTTCAATTATTATTGGTTTTAGGCTTAACCTATTAAGGTGGATCATGGACTTAAAAAGCAGACATTTGATGGTTCAAATGAGGGTATGAGTCATGTCATGATGATATTACCAAAAGGACAGTTAAAAACCGAACGCTTTTGAAAGAATCACGTTCATCAATTCAAACATTGCTCGACATTCTAGCCTTTTTTTTAAAAGTGAAGATTGAATCTTTTTATATACATGCAAATAGACCTAGCAATACAAGTGAACGGAAACAGTAACGGTGGTAGATTGCTCACGGGCACTCAATCTTTGAAACGTTTGAGAAGGTGCAGATATATCTTAATGTCTGCCCTGGAATCCTGAAAGAATCACGTTCATCAATTCAAACATTGCTCGACATTCTAGCCTTTTTTTTTTAAAGTGAAGACTGAATCTTTTTATATACATGCAAATAGACCTAGCAATACAAGTGAACGGAAACAGTAATGGTGGTAGATTGCTCACGGGCACTCAATCTTTGAAACGTTTGAGAAGGTGCAGATATATCTTAATGTCTGCCCTGGAATCCTGAAAGAATCACGTTCATCAATTCAAACATTGCTCGACATTCTAGCCTTTTTTTTTAAAGTGAAGACTGAATCTTTTTATATACATGCAAATAGACCTAGCAATACAAGTGAACGGAAACAGTAATGGTGGTAGATTGCTCACGGGCACTCAATCTTTGAAACGTTTGAGAAGGTGCAGATATATCTTAATGTCTGCCCTGGTTCGAAAATGAAGTGACAGATACGTTGGATATTAATTGAAACAATCGAAGAGTCGACGTTGTTAGCGACATTTTTTTGGCAAATGTTTTTTGCACATGTGCACATGTGTGTGGCTTAGCATGCTGGGAGCCCGGGTTCGATCCCCAGCCGCGGCGAAAAGTTTTTTTCAATAAAAAATTTTTCTGATCGGTCACCACCTCTCTGCAGACAATGGCAAACCTCAGAGAGTAAATAATGCCATGTAAAACTTCTTGAGAACATGAACTTTAGCCGTTCGGAGTCGGCATAAAACATGTAGGTCCAGTTCTCGGTCAATTGTGTGCAAACATTTAATAACACACACAACACAATTGATTATAAGAAGCTCGGTCAAAGTCCTTTCAAGGGCTGAAATGGCCAATTTGTTTTGTTTGTTGTTTTTTTCGAGAGCTACCGTTCTAACTATTTTCACTAGATTAAAAAAAAATTAAATTGCGTACAAAATTGCAAGTAAAGACATTTGAAAAGCACTTAAAAGTTTCAGTCAGCGGAAATATGTTGAATGGAACTTATAAAAAAAATAATAGTGAATCCAACTTGATCTCTGAATTGACATTTACATTTAAATTTTTTAAGTAGAATTAGAATAAGAGCAATTGTTATATATTTTATTCAATCAAACTAGCTGAACTTTTATTGAAATTGAAGTATTTTAATTTTAAGAAGCTAACCCCACTTGTTGTATTATGAAGCATAACTATCTGAGAATACGTTCACAAAATTTCAAGTCGATTCGAACCAAATTGACTGAGATATGAGCGATGATGAGCAATGAGATATTGGCCATTTCAGCCCTAGAAAAGACTTTGACCGAGCTTCTTATGATCAACTGTGTTGTGTGTGTTATTAAAAGTTTACACACAATTGACCGAGACTTGGACCTACATGTTTTATACCGACTCCGAATGGCTAAAGTTCATGTTCTCAACAAGCTTTACATGGCATTATTTACTCTCTGAGGTTTGCCATTGTCTGCAGAGAGGTGGAGACCGATCAGAAAAGTTTTTTAGTAAAAACCAACTTTTGCCACGACTGGGGATCGAACTCGTGCTCCGAGCATGCTAAGCCACACACTTAACCTACATGTGGTTAGGTGTGTGGCTTAGCATGCCAGGCTCACCACAGCAAAAATATGTATCTTACAGACTTCAAAAGTATGATTTCGAGAAAAACGCATTTGAAAGTTGAGCAATGAATAAATTTCATTCCGAACACCATAACTAAATCAGCCATAAATCGTTATTTTTCGAATTTTTGCATGTTCCTTCCACTAGACATTTTTAAGAGATTAAAAAAATTAAGAAAAGCAAAATAACGAAAACTCTTAAACCCCTTAAAAAAAACTAAAAGCTAGGAATCCTTAAAAAAATTCATAAACATTATCTGTTTTTTCCACTACAAGTGGGGTTAATCCCTTAAATAGAACAACTATCTTGTCAGAAAACTGTATAATTTCTTTTTAGAAAACTGTCACTTTTATATTCTTGTTGTTTTTTTACTTTGCTTTTATATTTTAGGCTTCCAAGTTTAATAGAGTCGATTTTTTTAAAGAATTCATGTAAGATAAAACATTTAAAATATTTCTATAGGACCATATAATGCACTGCCTATCTCGAATAATTGAAGAGATATTATGTTAAATAATTTAAATGTTTTATTATAGGTTTGTTAATTATATTTTGGAGGTTTTTAAAAATTTTATTCTTTTATATTTTGGGAGCTTCTTCCTTAAAATTCTTAATTTTCAGCTGTGAGAAATTTCTTATGAATGAGTCATATCTTTATTTTAATAAGTCCACATTAAGCTCTTCTTGACCAAAGACTTGTGCTTGCAGATGGTGCCAATTAAGTTCTGTACTTGGACCTTTTTTTATTATCATAACAAATGCTAAGTTAACCGGCAACAACTTGACAGGTGTGGCAGCTACATCAAAAAAAAGTATAAGAAATAAATAAAAAAAAACAATATAGAAAATTTCTTTATACAAAGAAAGTTAAATTTGTTCTTAATACATTTGATGACAGTTTTTTAACAGTTTATTTTAATTAAGAATAAGCAAAATGCAACAATTTGATGCACTCAAAAGTCTGTTAAATTTAGAAAAAAATATTTTGTGTTTTTTTTTTTTCTGTTTTCTATTTGTTCAAAATCCAATTATTGAAATCTTGTTTTTTTTAAATTTTTATTTAAAAGTACCCGCCAAAGTCACTTTTTTGCATACGATTGTCGATCTTGTTTCTCTAAGATCAAGTACGGGTTTTATACCTGTACGAACTTTAGACCAAATAAGACCAATCGATTATAAAGAATTAATACGTATTTTAATTATGTGGGTGAAAGTGACTTAAATTCTTTATAAATACATGCCTACTATATAAATTTTAAATTTAAATTTTTGCTGATCATAACATACGAAGTGAATCCTATTCATAAAATTTAATTAAGTCCACAAAAATGTTTGTTATCATGTTTTAATTGATCACACAGGGATATTTTTAACCTCTCAAAGGTCTGCTGGTCACACGATATGGTCACTGAATATGTCAAAAATGCGACCACATATGTCTACTTGATGGAGATATCAATATCCCACATCATGGATGTATATCAATTTTGAAATGAGTAATGAAAAATCTACGTACAAATAAACTCACTGTGAGACTCTTATTAAAATGTAATATCTATCAAATAGACAAATAAGTCCAATTACATATTGCCCAAGACAGAATTATAATTTTTAAGAACTTTAAACGTTATAAAAACATAACCAAAAACTAAATTCGTTACACAGCTTCACAGAAAAAAGCTTTGCTGTTGTTGAGTCACAATATCAGTAAGTATGATATTTATATCAGCAACTTCGGAAAAACCAAATTTAATAATCTTTCAAAATTACAATTGAATTTTACCAATTTTACCATTTTTATCAATGTTTATTAGATTTTGTAAATATATTAAATAAATTAAAATATATTTTCCTACTGACCCTCTTATGGAAGATACTTACACTTGTTTACCATAACAACATAAGACTTTTATTGACTCTCAAACTGTTTTTCTTTCTATACATTCATATTCACCACATAAGCTTTCATTGACTCTCAAACTATAGTTCTTTCATAACACATCACTAGTAACCCAGTTGAAATAAGATTATATATAGATAATATCTACTAGATATGTCTTGAATTGAATTCATTGAATTTATTACAAAATTGAAAACTTAAATATACATATTTTATATAAAATAATTTAAAAAAAAAAAGAAAATATTAAACAAATTTTTTATTTATTTATCGCATTTATTTAATTCGACTTAAGTTTACACAATATTGCACAATTTTCGCTTATATATATGTAATTCATTATTATGATAATTAAAAACAGTTTTTGAACATAGCACATAAGCTTAAAGTAAGTGTAAAAATGTAGAAGATTAAGTCAAAGTAAAGATAAGTGTTAAAAGTACATATAAAATAATCAAACAGAAGAGTTTAAAATTGAAATAATATTAAAAAATATTTGTTGTTAATGAAATAATACAGAAATGTAGCAGATTAGTTAGAAAAATAGTCAGCAGAAAGAGCGAAACCTAACATGAATGATATAAAAAGTACTTGGACTTTTTGAGGAGTTTTTTCAGTGCAATAGTCAGAACTAAGATTGAGGTAGGAACCAAGATAAGGTTTTGATTTAGTTTAAGTATAATAAATGCTATAAGAATATGATACAGAAAACCTTATGTATAGAAAAATTGCATGAATGTTTTAAATTTTTGCTCATTTAGATGTGAAGTTTTATCAGTTTGCGTCAAAGTTTTCTTTGAGAAGATATTCGAAGACTTGTTAAATAATGAATAAAAAAAAGAAAATTGTTTTTCGATTCAATTCGATATTAATTTTTCTCAATTTGCAGCATCAAAGTTTTCTTTCAGAAAGTATTCGTTATGACTCTATGAGTTCTTATTGTAAAAGATTTTACAAAATTTTCTTAAGACTTGTTAAGTTATGAAACTTAATATTTTCAAATTTTAATTAAAACTCAGCTGAAGCAACAAACATGTCAATAATTTGCACAGAACGTAATAAAATAGAAAAATTGTAAAAGATTTAATTAAAGTCTAGAGTTATTGCATGAAGTTGTGCATTTTTGGTTAATTAGACTTGAAGTTCTATCAATTGTCTTTAAAGGTTTTTAAATAAGATATTATTAATGTTCCTAGGAGTTCTTATTGTAAAAATTGTAAAAGATTTTGCAGAATTAACTTAAGAATTGTTAAACATCAAAACATTTCATATTTTTCCTTGAACTCAGCTCAAGCAATAAACATACAAATAATTATCATAGAATAAAAAAAATGTAATAGAATAAACAGAATTGTAGAAATAGTGTACGTAAGATATGAATTTATAATTTTCTTGAAATTTCTTATATGAAGATAGTCGAGGTAATCCTAGGAGTTCTAATTTTATAAGATTTTACAGAATTTGCTTAACATTTGTTGTACATTATAACTTAAAAGTTTCAGATTTTTCTTCAAAATCAGTAGAAGCAATAAAAATGCCAATAATTTTCATAATATCCTAATTAAAAAAAAAAAATTAAAAATGTAATAGATTATACAGAAGTGTTTAAATTTTATCACTTTTGTTATAAGGATTTCGTTATAAGGATATTATTGTTATTGAGACAAAAAAATTCTTTCATTTATTTAGGTGTATTATAAGGTGTAATCAAATTGTAGTAGATTTTTTAGTAAAATTGGCTCTTGTTGATAAAATTTATTTAATTTGTAGTAGATTTTCAAATAATATTGCATCTAGTTAATAAATTTTATAAAATTTGTAGTAGATTTTCAAAAAAATATGACTTCTAGTTGATAAATTTTATTAAATTTGTAGTAGATTTTCAAATAATTTGGCATCTAGGTAATGCATTAAGAAAGAAGTTCTCATTATAAATGTAAAATTTTCGCAAAAAGCCGCCAAATCACTCAAAAAGTCCCTCGTGATTTATTTTTTACAAATGTACTTGTTTTTCATTCATAATTTATAAGAGTTTTATAGAAATTTTAATAGATTTTCAAATAATATGCCATCTTGTTGCTAGATTTGTAAAGAAGTTCTCATTATAAAAGCCATGTCGCCATTTTTGTCAAAAGCTTCTTAATTACATAAAATGCCACTCATTATCTAAATTAAACAAAATGTAAAAGATTAGTGATACGATTTTTTAAAGGATTTCTTTTAAAATTTGCACTTTGAAACCAAAAAATCAATTTCGAAACCAAGATTTGGGCAATTTTCTTTGAAAATCAGAATGTAATAGATAAGAAAAAGATGTTTTGAAGAATTTTTATTAAACTTTGCGCTTTTGCAGAAGTTTTTGAACAACACAAGATGCAAATTTCATGCAAGAGATTTTAATAAAGGAAAAATGTTCGCAAAGAGCTAATTAATCAGTTAAAAGGTCCCTCGTAATTAATTTTCAACAAATTTGCATGCTTTTCATTCATAATTCATAAAAGTTTTATTAAAATTGTAATAGATTTTCAAATAATTAGCCATCTAGTTGCCATTTTAGAAAGAAGTTCTCATAATTAGAGTAAAATTTTCATAGAAAGCGGTGAAATAACTTAAAATGTCACTCGTGATCTATTTTCAACATAATGTAATAGATCTGTCATATAATCTATCAAAAGATTACTTTTAAAATTTGAATTGTGAAACCAAAAAACCAATTTTGAAAGCAAAAAATTCGTTTCTTGGAAAAGCAGCAAAACCGACTAAATGTAATAGATTAAGACGATCAGACGTATTGAATAATTACTTTTAAAATTTGCGCTGTGCAGAAGTTATACAAACATATAAATTGTAGATTTAGTGCAAGACTCTTGATACGTAAAAAGTTGATTTTTGTAATAGAATACTTTAAGCAATTTATATAGACCATATCTATTTTATGATATGAAAGTGAACTACAAGGTTTTATATATAATCAAATAACTATTGGATTTGCTTTTGGACTTAATAGTGGTGCTTATCATTAAGAAGAAGTGCTCAAAAAGTGTTCAAGAAGACAAAAAAATCTAAAGTTTGAGTTGTCACAGCTCTGTTCTACACAGGAAATAAACTGTGTAATAGATTTTTTATAGATTTTATAACTTTTAACATCATTTTTCTGTTAATGAGATATAATTTTGTTAAACACATCAAATCCATGTGTCTAGTGTGGATTTTTTTGCTCAATTGTAAGAGATTATCAAAAGAGTTCTGAAAATTACAATAAAAAAAAAACTTGAAAAAATATTATTTTTATGTTTAAGCAATATAAATATCAAAAATATTGCTGTGTGGTAAATATTTTCTAAGCTGACATATTTCGAAAACTATTAAAAGTAATAGATTTAAGAGCAGTTTACATAGCACTTTTGTGAATTTTATTCATACGGTATTATTTTTGAGGAAAAATTCAAATTTGTTCAAATACAATTGTAATAGATTTTTTATTTTTTCTTTATTATATTCAACTGCATAGTGAGCATATTTTTCACTTATGATTTTAGCTTTAACATTTTTATTTTTAGTCAATGCTTGTGAAATTGTAATAGATTTAACAAGGTTGACAGTTTTCTGTTGTGACATTTAATTAACAAATAAATTATGCTTTGCTTTAAGCCTTAAGCTAAGCAACTCCTAGAATTTGCAAGAAAGAATGAAAATTTAAGAGCATGTTTTTCAAATTGTAAAAGATTTTGTTTGCAAAAATATATGTTTTTCTTGAATTAAAAAAAAAAAAAAACAAATTGGCCATTTCAGCCCTTGAAAGGACTTTGACCGAGCTTCTTATGATCAATTGTGTTGTGTGTGTTATTAAATATTTGCACACAATTGACCGAGAACTGGATCTACATGTTTTATGCCGACTCCGAACAGCTAAAGTTCATGTTCTCAAGAAGCTTTACATGGCCTTGTTTACTCTCTGAGGTTTGCCATTAGCTGCAGAGAGGTGGTGACCGATCATAAAAATTTTTTATTGAAAAAACTTTTCGCCGCGGCTGGGGATCGAACCCGGGCTCCGAGTATGCCAGGCCACACACTTAACTTGCATGCCACGGTCACCACCGTTTTCTTGAATTAGTCAGCTAAAAACCTCATTAGACCCAACTGCTTGCACTAAAGTCCAAACTTTTGCTGAAATTGTACTAGAACTAAACTTAAAAATAGCTATATTTAAATGAGAAAATTATAAAAAAATTAACAAAGCATGCAGTCAGTGCAGTTTGATGCTTTTGTAGCATTGAAAGAAATCAATGCCTCTTATGATTGTAATAGATTTTTTTCTTCATTGAAAAAACTTAACACACTTCACTGTTCTACGCTTAACCCGCTATAACTTCTGTAGTCTTGAACTCCATGGAGTGGCCCTTTTTGGCACCCAGCTTACTGGCCACAACTTCGCTTATCTGCTTGAACTGCTGATCTGGATCTACGACGGTGGTGCCACGTTTAGCGTTACCACGCGTGCGGCGTCCTCGCTGCGCATGTGCGTGATAGTTGAATGGACGTGGTGTTGCTGAGACCTCCCGATGTGCTGCTGACGCATGTTGCTGTTCAGGCTGTTCCTCAACACCAATGGCAGCTGCTGCTGAGGCAGATTCCGCAGCATGTTGCTGCTGTTGTTGCTGATAATGTTGATAGTTGGGCGTTATTCGAGGTGCATGACGTTCATGTGGCTTTATTGAGGGCAACGCATACTGACTGGAATAATCTTGCGCACCCTGTTCGCTGTTGTGCGTAAAGATGACTTTGGTGTGTGTGTGACGTGGATTATTTTCACTGGTAGGCAGTGGATCCTGTTCATGTTCCTGCTGTGCCACTTCCTGCACATAGATGGGTTGTTGGTGCTGTTGCTCATGCTGTGATGGCTGAGGCTCTTCTTGTGGCTCCTCATATATGGGCTGAGACTGGGCTGCTGGAGGCATGGCAACGAGATAAATTTGTTGATAATGTTGCTCGTGTTGGATGGGTTGCCCGGGCTGTTCATATTGTTGCGCGTGCATGTAATAGTACTGAGGCACTTCGGCATGGTCCTGAGCGTCGGCGGTGGCATGCGCGTAGGACTCTTGTTGATAATATTGCGGAGCATATTCGACGGGCTGTTGTTGGTGCTGCTGTTGATGGTGCTGCTGTTGTTGGTGCTGCTGTTGATGCTCATGCTGATGACGCCCCTTGTAGTGCTGGTAGACATCATCGATGGCTGGATATGAGATGGGCTGTGGCGTGGGTGCAGCATGGTGTGCGTAACTCAGCTCTTGCTGATGATAGTCCTCATGCTGTGGTGCGGCTTGTTCATATTGCGAATGTTCGTACTGCGGCGCTGCGTAATGCTGCTCTGGTGTGCTATAGTGTTGTTCAAAGTGCTGCTGGTGTTGCTGTTGCTCTTCCTGGTGATGCTGCTGTAACTCAGCTTGATGATGATGTTGCTGTTCTGAGTTCTCTAGAATGTGCAGATATTGCTTGGCGCGTATTTCGAGGTATTGCTGTAGCAGCGTCTGCAGATGTGAGGCGTATTTGGCAGGTCCTGGAATGCGCAGCACAATAACAGGTTCCTCGTAATGCTGCTGAGGTTGTTCTGCATCATGAGCAGTTGCGTGATAAGAGTGTGCTTCTGGTGCGGGAAGATCTATTTGAGGTGTTGCAGGTGCTGCAAATGATTGTGGATTGAGTTCATACGAATACGAGGGTTCAATTGTGATGCTTGAGTGATCAAAGCTAGAATGATAACCAGGCGCATTTGAAGGTATGTCCTGCTGCGAGTAGGGATAGAACATGAACTTGGGCTTAGGGTACTCGTAACCATTGGGCGCATGACCATAACTGAAAATGAACAAAAAGCAAATAAAATTAAAAAAACAATTCAAATAGAAAACTTCGAAAAAACTCACCCCAGTTCACTCTCAATGGTGCGTTTGGAGGTTTTGCTGTCCGTGCTGTTTTCACGCTCTACTTTAATTTTAATTTTATCTCCATGCAAATTGAATTGCTTGTCCAGCTCTTCAATGAATTCCAAATCATCGGCGGTGAGGTTTTTAAAGGAAGCCGCAACAAGTTGGGCGGATTTTTTAGGTTTTACCGTTGTTGTCGTGGGTGTTGTGGCTGACAAGACAGTCGACGATTTTGTGGGACGTTTTTTTAATGAGGTCACTTTTTTGGGGTAGGCAACTTTTTCGGGTGCTTTGGTGGAAACTGTAGAGTTGCTGTTGTTGGCAGACGGCGCTCGTTTGGCTGGCTCACCATTCACTGCTGCAAAAAGCAGCAGCAGAGCGAAAGGTAGCTGTAATTAAATAAAAAAAGTATATTTTTATTAAAAACTAAAATAATAAAAAAAATTAAATGGTATGTATTACAATATATTAACAATAGAAAACAATATTTTTAAAAAATTTATTTTATGTCATCAGTAAACTTTTTTTTTGGAAAGAAAATATGTTTTTATTAAGTTTTTTATACATAAATATATTATTTTATAAATAATAAAAAAGAATATTGTAAAATCATTCATAAATTTGTACGTATTTTTAAGCAGGTTGTTTTAAAATAAGTGTTAACATTAAATATAAAAAAAATTAAATACTACATAAATATTAAGAAAAAAAAAAAATTATAAAAATTAACTTAAATTAAAAATAAGTTAAAACGAATAAAAATTTAAATATATTTAAAAAAGAGCATTAATTATAAGAACTGAAATAATTATTTTTCGAATTTATGTTTGTTTTAAATTTTAAAAAAAAATTATAAGTCTTACAAGCAAAAAAAAAAAAAAAAATAAAATATGTTAATATTATTATATAAAAAAATATATAATTTAAAAAAAACATTATTTTTCGAATTTTTTGAATTTTTTCTTTGTTTAAAATTATGAAAAATGTCATCAAATTAAGAATTTATTTTTTTTGAAAGTAATATACTAATTTTAAAATAAATAAATAATATTTTTTATTTAATAAATTCAATCTTCTGAAATATTTATTTCTCGAATTTTCGTTTTTTAAATTAACAAAAAAATTAATAAGTTTAAAAAAAACTAATAAATGTAAATACTACTAAATTAAAAAAAAATTAAATTGTAAATATTATTAAATAAAAAAAAAAATATTAAGTGAAAAAAAAATTATTTTTCGACTTGTTTGTTTGTTTAAAATTACACAAAATGTAATAAAATGAAATTCTTTATGTTTAATTTTTAAAATACATGCAAAAATTAAGAATTTATTTTTTATTAAAATAATTGATTAATTTGTAAATAAATAAAATTTTTTATTAAAAAATTAAATATTCTGAAATAAGTATTTTTCGAATTAATGTTTGTTTTAAATATAAAAAAAAAATTTATAAGTTTTACAAAAAAATATATAAAAAATATAAAAACCATTAAGTTAAAAATAAAATAAAAATTTTAAATATTATTAAATTAAAAAAAAAAAATATATTATATGTAAAAAAAAAATTATTTTTCGAATTTGTTGTTTGTTTAAAATTATAAAAAATGTGCAAAAATGAAATAATTTATATATGTTTTTTAAAAACACTTGCAAAAATTAAGAATTGATTTTTATTACAATAATTTATTAAGGTTTAAATAAATAAATAAAAATTTTTAATTAAAAAATTAAATATTCTGAAATAAGTTTTTTTTCGAATTAATGTTTGTTTTAAATATAAAAAAAATTTATAAGTTTTACAAAAAATATATAAAAAATATAAAAACTTTTAAGTTAAAAATAAAAAAAAAATTGTAAATATTATTTAATTGAAAAAAATATATTATTTGTAAAAAAATAATTATTTTTCGAATTTTTTGTTTGTTTAAGATTATAAAAAATGTAACAAAATTAAATTATATATATATGTGTAAAAATACATGCAACAATTAAGAATAAATTTTTTATTAAAATAAAAGAACAATTTTTGAATATATTATTAAACTATCTCATTTTCTTAAAAATAAATAACAAAAATCAGTTGGTTTTGGTTCAACACGTTTGTAAATTAATATAATTTAATTTTGCTCGTTGCAAAATTATTATTTATAATATAATATAATATAATATATATGAAACTAAACACAAAAATAAAACAAATTATTAAATAATATATAAATAAAATATAGAGAGAAAACAAATAAAAAATATTTAAAAAAACCACATAAAAATCTAAAACATGTATTTTTAAATAAAAATGAAAATATTAAATGTTAGGAAATAATTTTTTTCGATTTTTTTTTTGTTAAATATTAAAAAAAAAATGTAAAATAAGTTAATAATTTTACTAGTTTTTGTAATCATGTAAATAATTAAGAATATATTTTTTATTTATATATAAAAAAATATATTTTTAATATATTTAAAAATAATGAAAAATTAAATGTTGTGGAATTTTTTTTTTGAATTTCTGTTTGTCTTAAATTTAAAAAAAAATAAAGAATTGCAAGTTTAACAAAAACAATTAAAAAAAAAAATAAAACATTAAATTAAAAAAAAAATTATTTTATGTTCCAAAATGTATAGAACTAAAAATACATTTTTTATTAAAATACAAAAAAATAACTTTTTACACCGAATTTTTTATTTTATTAATTTTTTTTTTGAATTAACAAAAATCAGCTGGTTTTGATTCAATTCGTTTCTATTGAATCGTTCCATAGTTACGTAATTATTATTTTATAATATAATATAATATATTTATAAATATAAAACACATTGTTATATAAAAAAAAAAAATTAAAATAATAAAATATAGAGAGAATACAAATAAAAAAATTACTAAATTTTTTTAATTAATAACTAGCATGAAAGCCCGTCATACAACGGCTCACATTCGAAATAATTAAGTTGCAGACGTTATGACAACATTTTTACATTCACCTCGAATGTGGTATGTTGCAGTCATCGTCAATGTGTCGTTCCTGATAAATATGAAATAAAGTTTTTGTAAGCATACTTTCAGGCTGAACATTTTTTCATATATGAAATACCCTTTAATAGCAAGAATGAACAGTTTTAGGGTTATAAGGTGCCTAACCAGACTGACTGAAGGTCAGTGCTGTCACTTTACCACAATTGTGGTAGATCTACCACTTTTTTCGACTTTTTTGACTTCTACCACTTTTACCACCCACTATTTTTTTTTTCCCAAAATCTACCACTATTTTATTTCTGTCATAATTTCTATCATCAACCTATTTTTAAATAATAATTGCTCTTATTTGTTTCTATAATTTAATTTATTTTTTTTTTTTTGATTTAAGTTACTCTAGAATTCCGTAGAATAACTAGAGCTGAATTGGCCAATCCGAAGAATTAAAACGCCATCACCAATTATGTTTATTGTATCCTTTGTTAAAATTTATTATCAAAGACATGTGATTGCTTATGGAAAACTCGAACGCTCTCACTTTGTTATATCAAACGATAACATCTTAAAAGATCGAAGTGGGACTTCCGTGCGACTGACTGTATTTTTACTTAAAACACTTCGAAACTTTTTATGATGTTTTTAATTAAAATTAATCGATTGGAGCTTTACAGCCTCCATGGTGAAGAGATTAACCGGAAGTCCTAATTTAATTTTAAGAATATTTTACCGAGACAGGAAATGGAATTTTATCAAATGTGTGATTGTATTTGAATTCGAATTGTATTATATTATTAATTATAAAATCCATGCAAAAATAAAATTAAAATTAGGTTTTGGGTCTTTTTTTCAATTATACCGAAATATTTTTAATTTCGCAGGACACGAAAAGCTAAGTTATAGCTCTATAAAAATTTTGAAATCCAATATAGCACCTAAGCTAACAATTTTTTGGTGCGCATTAAAACTTTGCTTGAAAATTGCTCATTTTCGGGTCGCGAGCAGCTCCTAGCTTGGCTCTGGGTTTGCTCGTGTTTCGGTTTGTACTTTTTCGGTTTTTTGAAAATTAAATTTTCAAGGCCATCAAATCTTAACAGCAAAAGTCAGGGTACCCTGATATTAGGCAGCAATTTTAATCTTAAAAATGGTCTCCTGAAATTTTGAAAATGAGTTAAGTTGTTATGCCTTGTCGACACAGAATTGTTTTTGTTTTTTTTTCCAACAAAATTTAATGAATGACAAAATAAAGTTATACCATAATTTTTATGACATGACGGCATGTAAGCCCCAATTTTTTAATATTAGAAAAAATTTAGCACTAATTTTCTTAATCTACCACTCTTTTCAGACACAATCTACCACTATTTATAATTTTCAAGTGACAGCACTGCTGAAGGTTCTGGTTCAGTTGTTGCATAGGAGTTAAGAAGCACTGTAAGAGCAAGACATAATAATGTACAGTTTGATGTTAAGTAGTTGAGAAAAATCCAGTCGTCGTCAATTTGTCCTAACTGATAAATATATGAAAAAAGGCAGCAGATCAAAAACGTACTATGGTGAAACCAATATTGCTACTGATAAGTACCAATTAAATTTGCAGTGCATTTTATTTGGAACAGTTTCTGATAAATACTAAATAAATTCTCAGTGCATACTAAAGGCTGAACAGACACAAGAAGCACTGTAATAGCAGATATAATTGCTGTTCAGCTTATGCAGGCCGAACAGGTACTGGTTCTGGTACTTAATAAGCACTGTAATAGCAAGACATGATGTTTGATGTATTGTAGTTGAGGAAAATGGCGCTAGTCTTCATGTAGAAAGATATAATTTTTAGAATAATTTTAGAACTAGTTTTAGAACAGGTTCTGGTCCAGGCTGAACAGGTTTTAAAAAGCATATTTATAACATTTATGAACAGTTTGAGCGGTTAGAGTACGGAGCAGGATGGTTGTATTTTATAAATGAAGATAAGATAAGATTAGATGAGATAAGATAAGATCAGATAAATTTATAATTATATGAACATATGTTTGAAATAATATTTATCAATATTTTCAGCTTATTACCTAAAGTTAAAAATTTTTAAAACTAATAACATATATTTTAAAAATTATTGAAAAACATTTTTAGGTATTTTATTAAATAATAATTTAATAGTTTAAATAAAAAATTTCAATCTTTTTGCGAATTATGTAATTTTTTATTAAAGAATTTCAAGAAATAAATCTTAAACAAAATATATCTTGAAAAAAAGCTGCAAAAACAATGTAAAAAATTTTGACACATGCATAGTTTTTGCGCAAAATTTATTTTTATTACATGTCTGTGTTATAAATAAAATTTTCCAGCATGTTTTATTTTTGTGTATGTTTTTTTTTTGTATTTTTTTCTTGTTTATTTAAGTTATGACATAAATGTGTTAATTTTGACGTTAGCCTGTTGAGTACATGTGTCAATAAAATTATGCTCAATTGATGCGCATCTGCTTGGCATTCATTATGCGCCTGCAGCTGTCAGTCATCAAGGAAGTGAAAGGCGCATCAGCGCAGCTCTGAGCTCTTCTGTTATGACGCACAGTAGCACAGTGGACCGTTAAAAAAACTTTAAACCAATAAAGTATATGTTATATTTATATTTTGCACACACAACTGTGAGAAATTGTACATATTGTGCAATAGCGGTTGTGAGCTAAACTTGGCGCTGCAAACAAAAGACTTAAGAAAGAAACGTGCAAACAATAGCACTCAAATTGTGGAAATGCAAAATTAAACTTGGAAAAGTTGTTGAAATTTGAATAAAAGGAAATTATTTTCCTCCACAAATAACCGTCATTTTCAGCGTAAAGACTTTTTTAAAACATATTTAATTTGTTAAATGAAAAACTATGCAAAAAAATAGTTGCTGATTACAAAAAATGATGCTTATAAATAAAGAATAAAAACCTTGTACAAATCAAAAAATATCGCGAAAGACTGTTGCATTTTAAAATTTTGACTTTAAAAGTTTAACATAAGGACATGTTTTCGGCTGCCCGTGTTACAAAAGTCATAACCTAAATAATGAAATTTTTATAATGAAGACCTAAACAGTCTTGAGCGAAATGTGCGATTATGATTCTAGGCTTATCTAGAAAAAACCAAAAATTGTCAAAGAAACTGTAACAAAATTCACAACAATAAAAGAGATGTGGAGATGAGGGTGTATATAAGTTTGTTTTACACTCCGAACAATGCTTTATTATGTTAAGTACAATTTTGAATTCTTGGACAAAAATTTTACATAACATGTATTCCAACGAAATCAAAAGACTTAAGACACAAACTTGAAATCGAGCTTGAGTTTGGAAGAAACTACATATAACAGAAATAAATGTGAGAGAAAAAGGATAATGAGTTTTTTTCGAAATAATTATGATTAATTTTAACTAATAATTACAAAGTATATTTTTTTTTATACATATTAAGATGTGGTTTTGGGACTACAAGTGCCGCAACTCACTCGCTTGAAATGAGAAGTTAAGGCACTATTTTTAAATATAAAATTTGGGTTTTTTAAGGTTATTGAAGGTTTCATCATAGCTTCATATGAAGTTGTAATATACGGCACTGCTAATTTCATCACATCATTATCAGATAGATTCAAGCTAAAACATCATTTAGTGGCTTACGCCACTTTTGAGTTCAATGGCTCATTTATTCTTCAAAGTTAAAAATTAAAATCCATTTCATAAGTTTATGGCTAACAAATTCTAATTTGTTAAGTGCTGAAAATTAAGGCTACACATTATTTGAATCACTGTCACGGTTTAAACACAAGGCAGCAGAACTAAAATAGCTCATAAATTACAAGCGGAAACATAAAAAATCATTGAGCACTAGAACTAAATATTAAACGCAATAAATTAAAATGCTTAAATATTATTAAATATAAATATAAATAAAACTAAATATTTAACGCTATACATTTAAGAGCTTGAAAATAAATAAATATAAAAATTACTGATGCATAGTTGGCTAACGAACATTGAACTGAACTAAACATGGAAAATGTGCAAATTATTTTTTTACCCACTGGCTGAAAGATGAAGTGCTTTTATATAAATAAATAAAGTAGAAACGGAAGAAACATATTTTTAGAATTCATTTGCATAAAATTGGCAAAATTAATTTAGATATTTTGTTAATTCTAACTAATAACTCAGCGAACTTTTATTTCTGGTTATGTGCAAAGACATACCTAACTTCAAAAACAAAACCGATGTCAAGAAGATTGATTTCTAATATTTTCTTCTCTATTTTCATGGCCTTAGTTTTATCTATTTTATAATATTTCATTTTGCAACATAAATACATTGTAAGGTAATTGGATTTCATTCACAATTAATATCATCTTGGACATTAATACTTTCATTAATAGTAACATCATTATTAAATACTGTGAGAATAGGTATGTTAGGGTACTAAACTACGATAATGTTGGGTCAAAAATATGCACTCAATTGCATATCTATTTAACTTTTTACCTTGCTCAAAGCTAGCAGAGGTGTTCTGTTGCGCAGCAATGCCTGGCATCAAGAACGATTTCTTCAAAAATTTTTTACTATAATTAACTATAAGTTTTTCTTAAAATTTCGCAAGAAGAATCACCCTATATCTCTTTGTAGTTCAAATTTGATATTTAAAAACTTATTTCATACAAATCGGTCCAGAACTTTTTGAGTTTAGCGGCAACAAAAAATTTGCACATCTAAAAAATATGAAAAAACTTTTTAGAAAATATTTTATGAGAATAAAACATTACAAAGAAAAATTGCATGTTCAAAATTTCGCTTAAATTATAACAGATATGTTTTTAAAAAATTAAAAAATTTAAAAAAGCTTAAATGATTATAAATGAGTTTCTAACATAAATCCAAAATGACATTAAATGATTTGTTTAATATCTAGAGGTCAAATGTTTCAGAGTCTAAAAGCATTTGTTTTCTCATTAGAAACCAAACTTTCAGAAACGGGACCCATACCGTATAAAAAAAGACCCATAATTTTTAATATATATTTTTTAACCGCTCTGTACCAAATCAATTTAGAAAAACTTCGAGAAGCACTGTAAAAATTACCCAAACTTTGCAGTACTAGATTAGCCTAGTGCCAGGTTAAGCCTATGACACAACCGCCAAAGCACTTAGTAAAAACACACACCTAAAAATCAACTAAAAAGAAAAAAATATTTAAGTATGTTTTCAATGCTCAATTTTACTGTCTATATAATTTTTTTACTTCAAATCGAACAAAAAATTCATCAAACTCCAAAAAGTTTCGTAGAAAACTGTTTGAGTCAAAGCTTGCTACCGATGGGAACAGGTACACCGATTTTTATAAAAATATGCTTATTTAAAAAAAAAAAACACCACCAAGCTGGCAGATAGAGAGTTTGGATGTTTGAAGAAAAATTGAGACTGAAAAACTAATAAGAGAACGCGATGGGAGGGTTCAGTTCACCCTGGGAGCTATAAACTTTTTTTTGATATTTTTCTTAATTTATTTTTGTTTTTTTTTAAGACAACCTACAGGAAATTGACAGAAAAGATATTTAGGAATAAAAATGTATAGCAGGTGGTCATGCATATGACCCATTTTGAAGTCACTGTAGTATAATTACAGCGATGTTTCATAAATCTTCAAAAACATTTCACTTTGAAGGATGGCCATCGTTAGGGTGGCAGAAGAGAGTTGTTATGTTATTAAGAGACGTTGGGAGGGGTGAGGGGGGGGGAGGGGTGTGAAATAGTATGAGCCTAGTAATGCAAATTACCACTCTAAGGGTCATCCCGGGCAGGAAGCTTTGAATTATTTTTAAGGCAATGGTTTTCATTTCTTGCATGTTTTGTAAGGGAGCCCCCAGAAGAGCTTGCATAAAGCAGGTAGAGTGTTTTTATCTCAATAAATATTGAGTAGGAAAAATTAATAACTGCTGGCCACACCTTGACACAAATCAGGACCAACTTTGATTTTTCTAAATAAATGTGGATTTTGTGGATGGACCCCCAGAAGTGCAACAGATAGGTTATTGTTTTGCTCGGAAAAAATGTTGGGGATGGAAAAATTATTGGAGCTTTTCATATATTAGACCTATTTAGGTTATTCGAAGGGAGTTTTGAAATATTTTCCAACATTATTCTTAATGTTCAGTGGTTTTTATGTAGGGGAACCCCAGAAGAGTACCTGATACTGGGTAGGTGTCTTCAGAAAACATATTAGGAAAGATGAATTAATAAGAGCTTGTCATACTCTTAACCCATTCCACTCCAGTAAAATAACAGTAATTTTGCAAAAAAATATAAAAAAATAAAAAATGTAAAATTCTTTAAAAATATAAAGTGGAGCCTCATAAGGGTGATATAGAGGCAATGAATATGCTGAGAAGAAATATTGCAAAGAAAAAAATCATAGGAGTTTTTCATACATTTGACCCTCTTAAGGCGACTTCGGTGGAGTTAGGAATTGTTTCCCGATGAGTGGCAGATAGTAGGAATAGTGACAGATAGTATTTTATTCTGAAAAAATATTTAAGAAGAGAAACTAATAGGAGCTAGCCATACATTTGGCCCATTTAGGAGGAACTCTAGAATAATTAATAAAAATATTAGAATTTTTGTAAGAGATCCTGAAAAAGGTGGCAGATGGGCTATGCCTATGCTCTGAAGAAATGTTGGGGCTGTAAAAAAAATAGGATTTGGCAATACACTTAACTGCTCTAGAAGTCATACCGGCGAGCTATGAAGTGTTTGGCGACATTATTATGAAATTTCAGTAGTTTTTTGTAGGGGAACCCCCAGAAGAGTGACAGATAGAAGCTTGATCTAGTAAGAAAAAATATTTGAGAGGAAAAAATAAATAGAAGCTGGTCATACATTTGACATATTTAGGTATCAATACCATGAAATAGTTATGGTGCGGTTTCAAAAAATGTACACTTTGTGGGTGAACCCCCGGAAGGGTGACCTATAGGCGTTGGCTAAGCTCGGCAAAAATGTTGAGAGTGATAAAATTATATAAGCTGTTCGATTATTTGACGCCTGTCCGGGCAATATTTATCAACATTGTTTTTCATTTTCATGTTTTTTGCAAGTATGTTTTTTTAAATTTTTGTAATTTCTTATAGGGAAACCTACAGAAGAGTTGCTGATAGGGGGTAAGAGTGTTAAAAGAAAATATTCGGGAAACAAAAGTAATAGAATAGTGATCATACAATTGAGCCAACGAGGCATCACTCCAAAATTGCTATAGAGGTGTTTAAACAAAAAAAAATTTTATTTTCTGGGGGAACCCCCAGAAGGGCGATATATAGACTATGAAAGTGCTCGAAAGAAATGTTGGGGATAGTAAAATAATACGAACTGTTGATATATTTGACTCCTTCAGTGGTCACTAGACCGAATCGAAAAAAAGTTGCCGTACCGGTGTTTGAAAGGTGATTTTAAGTGGAGAAAATAAAAACAAATTTTTTTCGCAGTGTACAACATGTTAACAAGAATTTTTTTAAGACCTGTTCGAAAAAATTTAATGATATTTCCCAGCAAAATGTATGCAGTTGTCAGAATTATAACAAGATCTTAATTTAAAAAAAAAATTTGGACAACAGGGTGTTTCAAATTACATTTATAAGAAAAAACACTATTTTTTACAGTGTACTTCATGTTTGTAAAAACTTTTTAAGACCTGCTCGAAAAAATTTAATGAGAATCGCCATAAAAAAGCATGCAGTTGTGAGAATTGTAACAAGCTCTTAATTTTTTAAAAACATTTTTTAACCGACTTCAAAAAGGAGGAGGTTCTCAAGTTGGTTGGTTTCTCTGTTTTTTTTTTTTTTTTTTTTTTTTTTTTTTTTTTTTTTTGTGAATGTATGTACATCGATTACTCCTAAAGTACTTGCCCGATTGCCATAATTTTTTGTCAACATATAGAGATTATCAACGCGGAGGTGCCCGTTTATGAAAGGGGGCGGTATTCGGAAAAGGGGCGTGTCTGTATAAGAAAAACACTGTATCTCAGTAAATATTGACACTACGGTAATAAAATTCACGATAAAATTACAAGGGCAAGCACAAGTATTAAAAATGACGATCACTTAAGTGGGCGTAATTCTAAAAAAGGGTGTGGCAATATTGTAAAAACTCTGTATCTCGACGAAAATTGACACTAGAGTACTGAAATTAAGTACAGAGGTAGGTACAATTATTGGAAATTACTATAACAAAAGTGGGCGTAATTCGACAAAGGGGTGTGGCAACATAAGAGAATTACTGTGTCTCGAATAATATTGATACTAGGGTACAGAAATTTATTACAAAGGTAGGAAAAATCACTACAAATTTTTGTAAAAAAAATGGGCGTTAATCGAGAAGGGGAGTGGCAATATTAAAAAAAACACTGTATCTCGATTACTATTGACACTACGATACTAAAATTAAGTACAAAGGTAGGTACAAATATAACAAATAACTGTCAGTAATGTGGGCGGTATTCGATAAAGGGGCGTGTCACTGTAAGAAAAACACTGTATTTCAGTAAATATTGACACTAGAGTACTAGAGTTAATAAAATTCACAGAAAAAATGCAAGGGTAGGTAAAAAATAACAGTCAATTAAGTGGGCGTTAGTCGACAAAGAGGTGTGGCAATATTAGAAAAACTCTGTATCTCGAATAATATTGACACTAGAGTACTAAAGTTAACTACAGGGGTAGGCACAGTTATAAAACAATTAATTTCAATACAGTGGACCTCGTTTGATAAAGGGGTGTGGCAATATATAAAATACACTGTATCGCGAATAATATTGACACTAGAGTACTGATATTTAGTATAGAGGTAGGCACACTTATAACAAGTTTTTGTGAATAAAGTGGGCGTCATTCGACAAAGGGGTGTGGCAATATTAGAAAACACTAAATCGAATACTGACACTACTAACTGAAAAAGTACAGACGCAGGCACAATTATTACAAATTACTACCGAAGAATTGGGCGTTATTCGACTAAGGGGTGTGGCAGTGTGTAAAAAACTGTATCATATTGACTTAAGGGTGGTAAAATTCATTGTTAGAATGGGTAGAACTATTGAAAACACTATGACAAAGAGTGTGATATTCTCGACAAAGAGGCGTGTCAATATTATAAACACACTATATTTCAGTCAATATTGACAATGGGGTAGTGATAAAAATACAAGAGTAGGTACTGATAAACACACTGACAAAGACCAGAATAAGAAACGACAGAAAAGCATTTTTCCATATTATGAGCATAAATAATTGGTGTTTAATTAATTTATACACTTTTTTAATATATATCATTTTCTCTAAAAAGAAATAAATAAAAACTTTTTAACAAAAAAAAAAACCTACTTCAAAATCACTAGAAACTAAAAAATAATTTTAAATTACTTTTACTATTTATTTCTTGGTCAAATTTGTATTTTTATAATAAATATATTTATTTTTTTATGATAATAAGAGCTTCGAAGTCGGCGCTAATATAATCAGATTTTTTATGCAGCTGCAACACACATATAGCATTTTAATTAAGATTTAAGAAAAGTTAAGATTACAAATTAATACAGCGTCACCCAAGCAGGATATTTACAAATAAAAAAGTCTTAAATAGAGTAGGGATGGCGAAAAAATCATGATTTTACATCAATGATTAGCGCTGACTAGAAGCTTTTATTATCATAAAAAAATAAATATATTTATTATAAAAATACAAATTTGACCAAGAAATAAATAGTAAAAGTAATTTAAAATTATTTTTTAGTTTCTAGTGATTTTGAAGTAGGTTTTTTTTTTTGTTAAAAAGTTTTTATTAAACAACATGGTGCCACAATTATTTTTTTTTTCATTTTCTTTTTGAATAAAAAGTACTAAAATATATTAATACTATATGAAAGAACATTAAATTTAATATATTTTTGATCTACTAACCATTGCATATGTTTATTAAAAAGAAAATTTTGAATTTTTTTTTTAAACTGATATTTGAAACACCCTGTCACATTAAAAATAAGAAGAAAAATAAAACAGCTTCTGTCGGAAAAATAAAAATATCTCGTACTGGTGTTTGAAATAAGAGTTAGAGTCGCAAAAAACAAAAAAATAATATTTTTACAGTGTACTTCCTGTTAGCAAACTTCTTGCAAGTGCATTCAGCATCTATTAAGACAGCATCTATTAAGACCTGTTTGATGAAAATTCCCACAAAAAAGTATGCAGTTGTGAGAATTGTAACAAGATCTTAATTTTTTTATATATTTTTTTTAGAAAAATTGGGTGTCCCAATTTATTTTTGTAAGAAAAATTATTTTATTTTTATTACAGTGTACTTCCTGCTAGCAAGGATCTTTTAAGATCTGTTTGAAAAAAGTTAATGAGAATCCCCCTAGAAAGGTATGCAGTTCTGAGAATTGTTTTTTTAGACAACAGGGTGTGCCAAATTATTTTTGTTAACATATTGTTTTTTTTATAAAAAAATACTAAAATTTATGAATGTCATTTGAAAGACCACAAAATTTGATCAGTTTTTTACCCTTTCAACAATTGCAATATGTTCATTAAAAATAATTGAATTTAATGTTCTTTCATTAGCTATTAACCCTTCCAATGGATTTGTCCATTATATTGGACACATCAAAAAATATTTTTTTTTTATTTTCCATCATCCTTTTTTATAATCAAATAGGTTGGTACTATGAAATGAAGTTGTACCAACATGATTAACATAAATTTAGAGAGATATATAAGGTTTAACTTAGTTGGATTTCCGATTTTGTGCCCGACAGAAGCCTTAAGTCTATTTATTTCACGTGTTTACAAATTTAAAAAAAAAAAAAAAATTAAGGTGGTTATTGTGTTTGGTGTGCAAAGCATTATTTTTGTTTTGATAATAACTTTATAAATAACGTATTTGCAGTGGTATTCGGTTGATTTAGATGAACATAAATATTACAATACAACCGTTAAATGGTTTTTTTCCATTAAATTAGGTAGCCTGGCTAAAGCTAAGCAGCGCATTTAAAAATCAGAAGGATGTTTTTTAATCTTTTTATGGCCTAAAAAATGGGAATAATACCTCAAAAAAAAATTTTCCACGATTTTCTAGTCATTGAAAAGTTTAAGAAATTTTCGTGTTTTTTTACCTAAAAAAAAATTTTAAAACAAATATAATTTGGGACACCCTGTTGTCACAAAAAAAAAAAAAAATTATAAAAAACTAGTATCTTGTTACGATCTTCACAAATCAATACTTCTTTGTGGCATCCGCTTTAAAAATTAGGTCTTTTATGATTCTTGATAGGAAGTGCAGTGTAAAAAATATTTTTCTTTTCGATTTAAACTCTTACTCTTCGACTTAAAGGGTGTCCCCCTTTGGTCAAAAAAAATTATAAAAAAATAAGATCTTGTAGCGAGTCGCACAACTCAATACTTTTTTGTGGGATTCCCATTAAATTTTACTTCTTAAAATATTTCGGCTTACAGGGAGTACACTGTAAAAAATATTTTTTTTTTCTTTTTTGACTTAAACCCTTATGGGAAACCCTCTTGTCAAAAAAAAAAAATTTTACAATATAAGATATTGTAACGATTCTCACAACTGCATACATTTTATGGAGATTATCATTAAATTTTAATTAGGTCTTAAAAAATTCTTGCTTAAAGGTAGTACACTGTAAAAAATGTTTATTTTTCTTTTTCCACTTAAACTCTTGTGGGACACCATGTTGTTAAAAAAAAAATATAAAAAACAAGACATTGCTTCGATGCTCATAACTCAACACTTTTTTGTGGGATCCCTTTTAAAAAATTAGGTTTTAAAAGGTTTTTACTAATAGGAGGTACACTGTAATACATTTTTTTTTATTTTTGACTTAAACTCTTACGGGACACCCTGTTGTCAAAACAAAATATATATATAAAAAAATAAGATCTTGTTATGAGCCGCAGAACTCAAAGCTTGTTTGTGGAATCCCTATTAAATTGTAGGTCTTAAAATATTTTAGCCAACAGGAAGTACACTGTAAAAAATATTTTTTTTTTCTTTTTGGACTTAAACTTAAAAGATTTTAGCCAACAGGAAGTACACTGTAAAAAATATTTTTTTTTTCTTTTTGGACTTAAACTTAAAAGATTTTAGCCAACAGGAAGTACACTGTAAAAAATATTTTTTTTTCTTTGTGGACTTAAACTCTTGTGGAACATCCTGTTGTCAAAAAAATATATAACAAAATAATATCTTGTAACAAAATAAGATCTGTTCCTCACAATTCTTTACTTTTTTGAGGGATCTCCATTAAATTTTAGGTCTTATAAGATTTTTGCTAACAAGAAGTACACTGTTAAAAATACGTTTTTTTTTTTTTTTGTTTTTCGACTTAAACTCTTATTTCGGTACGTGAACTTTGTTTTTTCTGATCCAGTCACTCTGGGATTAAGAAATTATTTTTCAACATTGTTCTTGTTATTTTTTAAAGGAGTTACAACACGTTTACTGCCTTAAAGTGTCGCCGAGGGCTAAATTCACTTGAAAAATTGGAAAAAATATATATGTATGGCTTAATTGCTGCATTGTAAAAAAATTTTAAAAAAATTTATTTAATGCAAAAGAAAAGCTGTTTTCTTCAACTTTTTCGAAATGCATGTCAGACAATGCATTGTTTGTGCTCGTGACCACAAACAATTGTAAGGAACTCACAGCGAAATTGTTGGTATGTCTTTCTTTTGTTTTTGAAAATTTTTATTTTTTTTTATTGCACCAGCCACTTGCTTAGTTAGCTAAAATCAGGAAACTACTGCTGCACCCATACCGACAATTAAATAAACAAGCACACTCGTGCAGGTTTGTACATAAATGATAAAAATAAAATTTGTGTGTTGCGGTTTAAATGCTGAAAAAAACTTCCTGCTTGCTGCCGAATTTATAAGCGATAGATGCATGAGGCAAGTTTTCAAAATATGCCAAACAATTACCGCTAAGCACGCACTTCAATGGCACACTGAGCTATATATAAAATTTCGTTTTTGCTGTAACTAATATTAATATTTTTTTTTTCCTGCAACGTAATGAGCAAAAGTTTGTGAGCAGCAAAAAGATAAAAGTAAAATTTTATTACAGCTGGCAACTCTGGGCAAAACCATATAAAGACAAGACGAGTGCAAAAGCATGAATTTGAAATTGAAAGTTAACGTTCATTGCTTTGTGCTGCCAGTTTTTGCTGCTGCCATAACGTCTGTCTGAGGCTGCTTCGACAGCAAAGCTGAGCATTGTCTCAAATGTATATGTGTGTGGTGTGTGTGTGGTGTGTGTGTTTGGTGGTGTTATTGTTTTGTTGCATGGCATGGTCAAAGTGGCCTTTTTATGGTCTTTATTATGGCCTTTTTCAACAGTTTGCTGGTACATCAGCAGCTGACGCTGGGTTTTTTTTGCTACGCTTTTTTTCAATGTAACGCGCTAAACGCTCAACTAACTCATAATTAAAACATTTTTACCGCTATGCGCACAATTAGTTTTTCCGCTTCTTGCTGTACAAATAATAACTACAGCATGTTGCTGTGTTTGTTTTTCTCTTTAAAGACTTGAAGTTCAAATATCAATGTTAGTTGCAAATATTTTGCCCACATTTGAGCCATATAAAAGGCAGACGTCGTATTTAGCAATTGTTGAAGTGTATAAATTTGTATAGCTTATAAAAAAATTAAAAAAAAAGTTGTGCAAATATATGGCAAATATAATATTTTCTATTATAATGTTGCTAATGAGCTACATAAAAGGCTTAACTAGAGTGATAAACAAAATATTGCCAAATTTAATTGCTTCAGCGAGTTACTTTTTAGCCAGCAGGTTTGCAGCATGTTTATTTGTTATGTTGCTGTTGCTTCACTGCAGCTTTTTTTATGCTACTAATTAAATAAAAAGCATTAACATTGTTCAACATTGTGCGTTTATAAGATTAACTAAAAATAAAAGGAACACTCTAAACTCTGTCAGTTATCGAGTTTTGTGGCTTAAATCTTTCGTTTGTTAAGCTCATTAACGGTCATACACTGTGTGAGCATCTATCTATCTGTGGAAGACATGCAAAATTAAGCAACATTATTTAAAATTGCCTGCAGCAAAGTTGCAGAAACACTGCTGGTACGAGTGGCATGTCTGAGAAACAAAAGACTTAAGCAACGAACTTGATATTGTTGTGCGTAAGCGATACAATGAAAAACGCTTCAAGGAAGCTCAGCAATTTTTGTTAAGTCAGCGTAATTGCAGTTTTGACATATATTTATGACGAATTAATGAACTTTTGCCCACATCAACATGATTTTAAAACTCTTTAAAAACAAAGCAGTAGACTTCAAGCTTGTTTACTGCCGTCATAAAAACTTTTAATGATGAATTTTGAAATTTTAAAAATATTTTAAACAAAAATATGACTTACTTTTAGAAAATTTATAAATAACAAAAATTGTTTTCTGTAAAAAAAAGTTTTAGCTTTATAATTTAAAATTTTTTTTTCTGTAAAAAAAATTGTAACTTTATAATTTAAAATTTTTTTTTCTGTAAAAAAAATTGTAAATTAAATAATTATAAAAATTTCATGAAAATAAAATTTGACTTTCTTTAAAGTTTCAAAAATTTGATTTCTATAAAAATTTTTTCTAAATGTTGTCTCCTCTATTATTTTATTCTACTATTAAAAAAAATTTCAATTTCCAAACATTTTTTCCAAACAAGGTTTTTAATGAAGAAATTATTCAAAATGAAAAGCTTTCCTTAAAAATTTTCAAAAATTTTCTTATCTCTAAAAATTACTTCAAAATTTTGTATCTTCTTAATTAATAAGCTTTTTTGTAAAAAGCTTAAATTTTCAAACATGTTTTACTAAACAAGCTCTCTAATGAAGAAATTATTTTTTATGAAAAGCACTTCTTAAAAATTTTAAAAAATTTTCTATACTATAAATTCTTCTCTTACTCTTTTTAAGAAACTTTTAGATAAAAAATTTCAATTTCCAAATATTTTTTTCCAAACAAGCTCTGGAAAAAATTTATTCATTAACTAAAGCTATTCTTAAAAATTTTTCAAAAAATTTCTTTTCTTTTAATATTTCTTCTAAATGTTTTACTCTTCCTAACAAGCTTTTTTGTTACAAAATTTCAATTTATAAACATTTTTTTCTAAACAAGCTCTCTAATGAAACAAATTTTTGTCTTAAAAATTTTCTTAAATTTTCTTTTCTATAAAAATTTTTTCTAAATATTTTATTCTTCTTAACAAACTTTTTATTAAACAAATTTCAATTTCCAAGAATATTTTTTCAAGCGAGCTCTCTTATGAAAAGATTATTCATTGTAAAAAACTATTCTTAAAAATTTTCAAAAATTTTCTTTTCTATAAAAATTTCTTCTAAATATTTAACTCTTCTTAACAAACCGTTTAGTAAAAAATTAAAAATTCCAAACTTTTTTTTCTAAACAAACTCTCTAATGAAAATAATTTTCATTATGAAAAGCTATTCTTAAAAATTTTCAAAAATTTTCTTTACTATAAAAACTTCTTCTGAATATCTTACTCTTCTTAACAAGCTTTTTAGTAAAAAAATTTCAATTTCTACTCATATCTTTCCAAATAAGCTCTCCAAATAAGAAAACAATTTATTCATTAAATAAAACAATTCTTGAAAATTTTTAAAAATTTTCTTTTGTATAAAAAGTTCTTCTTCATGTCATATTCTTCTCAACAATTTAGTAAAAATTTCAATTTCTTAACATATTTTATTTAACAAAATCTCTAATGAAAAAATTATTCATTATAAAAAGCTATTCTTAAAAATTTCCAAAAATTTTTTTTTCATAAAAATTTCTTCTAAATGTTTCACTCTTCTTAACAAGCTTTTTAGTAAAAAATTTAAATTCTTAAAAAAATTTTTCTAACCAAGCTCTCTAATGAAGAAATTTTTCATACTGAAAAGCTCTTCTTAAAAATTTTCAAAAATGTTCTTTTCTATAAAAATTTCTTCTAAATATTTTACTCTTCTTAACAAGCTTTTTAGTAAACAATTTAAGTTTCTACTCATATCTTTCCAAATAAGCTCTCTTAAGAAAACAATTTATTCATTAAATAAAACAATTTTTTTTACTATAAAAACTTCTTCTAAATATTTTACTCTTCTTAACAAGCTTTTTAGTAAAAAGTTTAAATTTCAAAACATTTTTTTCTAATCAAGCTCTCTAATGAAAAAATTTTTCATTATAAAGAGCTCTTCTTAAAAATTTTCAAAAATTTTCTTTACTATAAAAACTTCTTCTAAATATTTTACTTTTCTTAACAAGCTTTTTAGTAAAAAATTTAAATTTCTCCACATATTTTTGCTAATAAGCTCTCTAATGAAAAAAATTTATTCATTACATAAAGCTTTTTCTTAAAAATTTTCAAAAATTTTCTGTTTTATAAAAATTTCTTCGAAATGTTGTACTCTTCTCAAGAAGGCGGTTAGTAAAAAAAATTTCAATTTCCAAACATGTTCCAAACTTTTTTCATAACAAAAAAGCTCTCTTATGATGAACATGTATTCATTTCAGTAGAGCTTTTCTTAAAAATTTTACAAAATTTTCTTTTCTATAAAAAATTTTTCGAAATGTTTTTTTACTCTTCTTAACAAGCTTTTTAGTGAAAAATTTCAATTTTCAAACATATTTTTCCAAACAAGCTGTCTAATGGAAAAAATTTATTCAATCAGTAAAGCTATTGTTAAAAATTTTGAAAAATTTTCTTTTCAAAAAAAAAAATGAAAAAAAAATTAAAATAAAGCTCCTGCCATACAATTATCAATTTTGTTAAGATTTAAAAAAGTAATTTTTGTCCAGATCGGTGCAACCACGAGGCCCCGTTTTTTTCTCTGCCGCCAGTTTAGAGCTCCATAAAACCATGTTGGAGTAAACAATTTATTTTTTTGAATTTTTTCTTGTAATTTGTTCAATTCTCTATAATAATAAAAATTTTGGAGAAACGTTTGTTTTTGACTGAGTTATGAATTTTTAAAAAAAGGGCTGTTTTCTCTGCCGCGAATGTTATGTCCCACCTTTAGTAAAACTATTCTTAAAGATATTGAAAAATGTTTTTTTTTTTTTTTAGTAGCTTTTTAATAAAAAAATTTCAATTTCCAAACAAGCTCTCTAATGAAAAAAATTTATTCATTAAGTAAAAATTTTTATAAATTTTCTTTAGCATAAAAATTTCTTCTGATTATTTGAATCTTCTCAACAAGCTCCTTAATAAAAAAAAATTATCGTAAATCCCAAACATTTTTGTTTTAATATCATTTTAAACCAATAACTTGACCTTAGCGTTCACTTTTTAAATTGCTCGCACTAAATCATATAACTCACATCGTCAAACTTATAGCTGCAATTAACTGTAGCATGATGTAATGCAGCCTGACTTTAATGCTCTGCATAGCAAATGGCAAGACAAAAGTTGTTTAAAGCAAAAACATAAAAATAGCTGCAAACTGCAGCCAGCATTCACAGAAACTCTTATATGCAACACATATGTATATATGTGTGTGTCATATAGCCACTTATACAATCGCGTGCTATGTACAACTCATCTTGTTAATTTTGCAGTTTTTCATTTTTCATTTTTCATTTTTCATTTACCATTTTTCCATTTTACACAAACGTGCTGCTTCCTTTTATAGCTGCTACATATTGAGCAGCTGCAGTTTACTTGATGCTGCATTTATTTTATCGTCTTATTTGCATCTTTAACTTATATTCGCAAAAATTCACACAAATATCGCTTTCATGCTTTTAATGCTGCACTTTGGCTCTTGGCTCTGACTACAAGTTTATTCCGTATTGCTTTTTTGCTTTAACGGTTTTAACAACTTAACTGCCAGCGCAGCTCTTAGCCAGCACTTAATTAGGTGTGAAGAATTATATGCAAATTGCAATTGTCTAAATTATTGCCAGCTCTGAGATTGTCTAAGTAAGATATAAAATGCTTAAATTACATGCTAGCCGCAAATGACAAAACATTAACTGATTTCAAATTGCTGATAATGGTGAGAACAACTTGTTTATAAGACTAAAATAACAAAAAAAAAAAAACTACGACAACGTCGTAGCTTTGATGTCTTAAGTTAGCAAAGCAATTAAAGTTTAACAATTAATGTTATGAGATTAAGCAGAAAATTTAAATTCTTTCAAATATTTAAGCAATTAAAAAACCGCTGCTTAATTAAATGCCTTCTGCATAATAAATTTTGTTATTTATCTAACAACTTTTTTAATAAGAATTCAAAAATGAACGTTTATGCGTATTAATAACAAAAATTTAAATAATTCACAGTGCTTAAGTACATAGAGACAACATTAAATTTGCTTTAAAAATAATTACAAATATTGTTTACAAAATTTTAATGATTATTAATTGTCATTCATTAAAGAATGCCTCCTTTTTGTACATCTTGTCCATTAACTGTATTCAGTTTTAATCTTAATAAATTTTTAATACATGAAAAAAATTGAAATTGCATTGAAATTGCAGCTGGCTAGTATTATTGTTTTTTTTTTTTCAATTGCTCTATTTAAATGACATTTAATTTTGACCATCGATAAGTTCAGTAGTTGCAACGCAAGTTTTTTTGTTGTAATTGAACTCCATTTAGATCTTAAAGTGCATTTGTTCTATCAAGTTTGTTGCTTATGTCTTTTGATATTCTTAAAAACCAAGGTAGAGTCGTCAAGTTTGGAACATAGTATAAGTTGGGACAGTAAATTTTTTAAGATTGTGGATACTGACGTCACTTATTTTATGACTTTCAAAGTGAAGAAGCCAAATTTCATTACTACAGTTGGTCTGTAGAGCCAAAATTTCTGAAAGCTTTTTCTTCAAGTCACATAAAGCAAAACCAGTAAAACATACAAACAACATGCATTCTATGCACTCACAAGTGCTGGTCGAAAGGTTGCCACTAGTTCTAAAAAACAAGTTGGCCATTTCAGCCCTTTAAAAGACTTTGACCGAGCTTCTTATGCTCAATTGTGTTGTGTGTGTTATTAAATTTTTGCACACAATTGACCGAGAACTGGACCTACATGTTTTATGCCGACTCCGAACGGCTAAAGTTTATGTTCTCAAGAAGCTTTACATGGCATTATTTACTCTCTGAGGTTTGCCATTGTGTGCAGAGAGGTGGTGACCGATCAGAAAAATTTTTTATTGAAAAAAACTTTTCGCCGCGGCTGGGGATCGAACCCGGGCTCCGAGCATGCTAAGCCACACACTTAAACTGTATGCCACAGTCACCACTGCCATAAAATCATGTAGCTTGAAAATTCCAGCGCAACGTGTCACGGTTGCAAATTGAAGCATAACGTATCTAGTTGAAAATTCCACCTTAAAAAAGTACGGTTTAAAACTTTGAGGATTAATTCGTCTGTTAGTTTGGTCTCAAACCATTATTTGATAAATTTTTTTCCTTTGAATTTATAGGGTGTTTCGAAGACTTAATTTCAATTAAATTCACCTAAATTGACCTTAATTCACCTTAATTCGCCGCAGTTTCATTCGTTTCATCGGTTATACTACACTGAGAAAAAAAACATACTTTAAAATTAAACAAAAAATTTTGAAATAGAAATTTAACGCCTTTGCGTTTCTACAAAACAAAAATTAAAACAAGTGTGCTTAATTTTCAACTACCAATAAACTACTTTCTTTTTTTTATTTTCTCTCATTATTGCTTTGAAAAAACAAACAAAAATTTGAATACAAGAAAATTTTTGAATTGGTTTGAAAAATATCGAACATACGATAAAATAAAAACTAATTATTTAAATATTAAAATATATCAAATGCAAAATTCTTCGAATGGAGTTAACATTCGGAGGTTCCGTGGGTAGCTGTCTGTGCATCTGATGCTAAAAACTCGGTAAAGCTAAAAAAATGGCATCGAAATATGCTTTAAAATATTTGTATTAAATTTTAAAATTTTTGTTTTAAATTTGTTTTTCGTAACAAAAATATTGTTTTAAAAACAAAAACTTTTGTTTTGAATTTAAATTAAAATACAGTTGTGTTTAATTTTAATGAATTTGTTTCAAGCTCTATTTCAAAAACAAATTCGTTAGATATGAACACAATTTCATTTAATTTTAACACATTTTTCCCTCAGTGTACCAGTTTTGTTAGCCGTATGTTGTAACCAAAAAAAAAAAAAACAAACTTTACAATAAAAATAAAAAACACAAACCAAATTGTTATTTCACGAAATGCAATATGTCTGTTCATTGAATTTGATGAAAAATAAGCGATGTACTTTAAAATTACCATAAGGGTCGATCTAACCCAGATTCACGAATATATGTTGAAATCATCATGCACGAGTGTAAGGTTAAAAATATCTAAAAATTTCAAAAAAATGTATGTTCTTAAACAAAACTTTATTTGTATGCGTAACGACGATAACCAATTTAAAATATTCTTTTTAGCTGGTTCACACTGTTTGTACGGTTATGATAATTGTGAAAATGCTTCATATGAATAATCATAACAATATCAGCAAGATAAAATTTCAAAAATTTTTGCCAACCACATTAATTGATTTGTTTAAAGTTATTAAAATATGATACTTTCCAAGCAGGAATAGAAGACATTTGAATTGGAAATGAACATTGTATAAAATTAGTGAAACAATACGAACTTAATTAGCACAATACAAGATACCCAGACAAAATACAAAAATTATATGCTCAAATTGGCTTCCAACAGGTTAATATCGAGGCCGTTATAAATACCACTAAATAACTAAACATTAACCTGGTCTTCATGCTTGGTAACCATTGCAGTGTCTTCCAAGCGAAAGTCGATTTCTGTTGAAATATTACTTAAAACAGCTCTAAGTTGCCACATATTTTTAAATGAGGTGGCAGAGTACTACTATATCTACCTATGTTGGATTTCCGAACAAAGAGACTTTCCGGCAATATTCGAAAGAATCAATGTTCTACAACACTATTAAGTCAGAAAACACACTCAAAGATTAAAAATCATTCATAAAAGCTTCTGCAGAAGAAAGAAGAAAAAAAAACCATCCAAAGAAGAACAAAAACTTAAAAAAAAGTTAAACAGTTTGGATAGTATCGTAAATGTAGACGTGGAATTCCGTTTAAGTTCTTACCTCTACTACTTTGTCTCTTTGGTCTGATTGTTTTGTCCATTTTGTAGGTAGTTTTTATTGATCTTCCGGAAATGAACAAATAAATTAATAACATTCAACTATGGACTACTTATCGAGGCCAAAATAAAGGAAAAAGTTAAAAGTAAGCATGATTAAATGAGCATCAAAAAGAAACAAGCAAAATTTCAAATTTTTTCGATCCATTCGTTAAATTTGATAGGTGGAGTTCATTGACTAGTTGAAAAGAAGGCGAAGTAAATGCATTTTCCATTGGTGCCACTTTCGTCTCTGCCCGATACATAGTTTGCGAGCTGCAGTCAGTTTATCACCTAATTTCAAAATAAAATTGAAACCCCAATTTTTGAAAAATTGTATGGTGACTATATCTCACGCTGAGCACATGTCCTGTCCATTAATGCCACTTTAGTCTCTATCCGCTGTTTAGTTTGCGAGCTACACTTTCGTCTCTGTCCGATGTATAGTTTGCGAGCTACACTCGCTAGTGCTAGTGGGATGTGGGATTAGTGGAATTCAAATTTTACGCCATCTATTGGGTAAAAGCATAAAACTAAATATGATCCAAGTCGTTTTTTTCATAAAAGTTAAATCTGACCGCATCACAGACCAATTTTGTTAAGTTTGACGGTTTGAGTTCATTGACTGAGATGAAAAGAGGTTATGATGGACATCTTGTGTTAAAATAGAGCACTCATTTCTGAATAGTACATACAAGAACCCACTAAAAAAGTAGTACATACAAGAACGTAATGAAGAAGCCTGCGAATCAGTTCGTATAAAACAAAAACAATACAAGCAAAAACAACGAAACAAAAACAAAGAAAGCAACAAGCCCAGCATAAGCAGCTGGTGATTGATTTTCTTATATAAACACATGTATTTTTCTTCTTATATTTTACTATTTTGTGACTTTAATATAAAAGTGCCAAATTCCAAAATTAGATATTCATTCAGCGCAGGATAAATCTGATATTTTAGTATATATATTATCTTTGAACGATGAGTATTAAAGGTTGTAGGTATACCCTAAAGTATTCGTCAAAAAAGTTTCATGGCCTTCAAAAAATCAGCTAAAACGACCCCATACAAACTGCGCTGTATGACGTAATTCTATGTCAAAATACACATTATAAAGGATGAGTTTGATGAAAAAAAACAAAAAAACGGAAAAGCTGCAACAGTGAATGAAATATTAATTTAAAGCGATACATCAATGCTTGCCAAATATTTTTTAAGGATTGTTTCATGTACATGTTGCCTGTGACCATTGGACTACTCCAAAACGTGAGATTAAAAACTCACCAAACTCGCATCTTAATAGGTCCATGATATCGCGTGCCGAGACGATTGTGGCATCGAATTGTTGTAACAGAGAATTAGGAACTCATTTGAAACAGGGAAGTAGGGTGAATATATTCATGGTTGAAATGGCAAACCTTATTTTTGGCGTAGTCAAATGCTACGAACCTCTCGTGAGGTGATAGTTTAACTCTCTTTGACTACTTTTGAGGGTAATTTTTTAACCTTGTTTTTGGAAAGATTAAAAAAATCCAACCAAAAAGCAAGCTAGAGCATTCAAATACTCCACAAAAGTAATAACATAAAATTTTACTATAAGTCACTGAACACAATGAAACAAATTTTTGAATTCTAAAACATATACTTTTCGGCAAGTCTAACAGGAATTTCATCTGATATAAAAAATTTGCCTTAATATGGCATTTTCCGCAAGCATTTTTCTAAACAATTTCAAATAGTTATCTCAACTTTTATTTCGTTTAAAGTTACAGTTTCTGTAGAAATTGTAAGGAATATAAAATTTAGTATTTTTAGAATAAAAGAATGAATAATTTTGGTCTTTTCTACTACTAACAGGACATTAACATAAAAAATTTTAGATATTTAGTTTGATAAAAAATTTTAAAAATTAGCGACCTCATAAAAAACTAAATCTTGAAAGAATTTATATGAGCTCGTGTATGTTTAGAAAACTTTGTCCAGCTAATTGACTGAAATTTTTAAAGTTAATGTCCTGGTACAATTTTACTCAGAATATTTGAAGTACAATGTTTGTGATTTAATGGCATAAGCAAACAAGGGATGATATTAGTTTTCCGATGGATATTGAAGCTCAAAAATCATTTCAAAAAATTTGTACCTTGAGATTTAGTGAATAATATTTATAATAATAATAGAACATCTCAAGCTATTGAGAAGAAATGCTTGCATTAAAATTTATTATTTGTTTGATTGACAAAATAGTAAAAAATTCTGTCTGATTGAAGCATTGAATAAGTTATGAGTGAAAAAATTATTTTACTTTTATTCAAAATATTTTCGAATCAATCATATTTTGTTATCATAATCAGAAAATTTCATAGGTCCTGATACTCTTTTAAATTAAATTTCAGAATTGTTGTATCAAGCAGAAAATAAATGCAATTTTTTTTTAAAGAATTTATTGCTTACTTCAATAAGAAATCAAGGCTTTGCACTGCATATATGCCCTATCCACCTCAAGGAGTGAACAAAATATGAAGCAACAACATAAAAAAAAATGAATGATTATATAATTATTAAATTTTTGAAAAAATAGAGTTAAAGAAGAAAGAGTTTCAGAAGAAACATGAGTAGAAATTTTTTTGTGTTTTAATAAACTTTGTTAATAACTTTAGTAATATTAGTTACACGTAGGTACAAAACATATAAACTTTCAATGATGCATTTTTATAAATTTTGTGGATGCTTGCACAAAGTTCTCAAACAAAGTCCTCAAATCAGATTTTTAAAAATTTCTTATAAAATTGTTGATTTTGTAAAATCTATGACGAATATATAAGTATAAGTAAAATATCACAATTAAGTTCGCACGTTCTGCTTAGCATGAATGTTCATGAATGCTTTTATAATATCAATAATAAATGCAATAAATTGTTCTGTAATTGAATACATCCGTCATTACAAACCAAGAAATTAACAACTGACTCTCTTGTGCAAACATAGAAAAAACAAACAAGTTCGTAGCTTAAGTCTTTTGATTTTGCTGCAATACACTGCATACAGCTACAAAGCTGTGGCTTTATGCTAATAATGTAATTTTGTTTAAACAATCTTTAATTGCTTTATCTAGCAATAAAAATATTTTATTAACCCACACGCTGCCAAAGCACAAATCCAGCACAGGCACATGCGCAATTTATTTACATATTTTTTCATTAAAATAAAATAAAATTAGCACTAATGCAATTTTTATGCAAAAAGACGACATGAAATGTATTAAAACTATTGCATGCAGCTGATTTGAATTAACAGTTTTAGCCAAAAAAAAAAAAAAAAAATTATTTGTGGCAGTTTCACTTTCAAACACTGCAAAACAGGAGTGTTTTTAATTTTAAATGTTTAAACAAGTGTCAGCCGGTAAAGCAGTTCACTGTTCATTGCTCTATGCAGCTAGCAGTGCAAACAAGTTTAACACAAGCAACTAAAATAAAAAAAAACAAAAAAAAAATAAATAAAACTAGTTAAGAAAACACTTCCGGCAGCACCTCTGGCTTTAACTTGCGGGCGAACAAGTTCACTGAGCTGTTGTTGTGTTTTTGGCAAATATGTTAATTAACTTGCATCTTCTGCTTTAAATTTTAGGAAAATGAAGATGAACAAACTTGGAAATTGTTGGCAGTTTTTGATTTATTTTATATACATTTTGTTGGTTTTTTTTTTGAGTAAAACCTACCAGTATTATACAATAACGCATTTTGCTGTTTATAATCCTGGTTTGTGTATCCTTTAGCTGCAATGTTTTTATTGTTGCTGTTTATTTTTAATTTAGTATTTTTTTGTTTTGAAAATACTTTTAGAGTCCACCTTTGTTTATAATTTTACACTTAAGCACTCTTTATCACTTAGTTTATTTTTCCTGTTTGTTATTTTAATTTATGTTATTTTTTTACATCTTCAGCATCGTCTGCACCGTGTTTCAACGTTGTAAAATTTCGCGCTCTACTGTGGTTGGCGCTGCGCTTGTATTTTGCTTTTATACCAAAATAAAAATCGTCAACGTTATGCTTCTTCACTGCATCTACCATGCTGCTCGCAGCAGCTGAGTTTTGTTAAGCTTTGCAGATGCTTGCTTTGCAGACTTGCTTTAGTGCGCAGCATGCGCCGCCACCACATTAAAGACGGTTATGTTAAATGCTTTGCTAGCTGTTTGCTTCATGCAGCTAGTTTGTTTCTTATGTCTTTTGTTGCTAAGTTACTGTTATTTAATTAGTTGCATTATTTAATGATTTCATGTTAATTTTTATTAAAATTAATTTCTGTAAAATGTGTGCAAAAAGTATCAAGAATTAAATTTTTTAGAAATGGTTTAAGAAGTAACGTAATAAAATATAAGAAAATATTAGATTAAGTAATAAAATATTTAAAATCAAGCATTAATTTAAGTCAATGAACCGCAGTGCTACAACCGGAAAAATTCAAAAAAGCGTTTAAGTTAAAATTTGCAGAAAAAAATTTTTAATTTTCTTATAAAGTTCTATATTTTTTTTTTACATTTTGTTAGATTAAAATATTTGTTGATCACTGAAAAGTAATGCTTGAAATGTACAATTGTTGATATATTCTGACTGCTGCGCAAATAAGTGCATTGTTTACATCTGTTTTGATATGATGATTTGTGTTATAAATTCATAAAAAGCAATGATTAATCTATCAGATTGCACTTCATCTGATAGATTAATCATTGCTTTTTACGAATTTTTAATTTCACTTTAATTTTATTATAAATTTTTTAATCAAATTATAAGTCAAATTTAATTCAATGAAGAAAAGGAAAAACAGCCGCTTCGAACATAAAAACTTAGAGATACGTTATTTCCATAATTATATGCATATCTAATTAAAAACAATATTTGCATACATTTTCGTTTGGAGTTTGGACAAGCAGCAGTTTTGGTTTTGCTTATTTTGAAGGTCATTTTGACCAAAACAAAAAAGTTGTTGTTGTTGCTTTTAACTTTTTATTTTCTACGGTAAACCTTTCCAAAACAATCAAACTAATAAAAATTCAAGCAAAAATGCACATTATAGAGCGGTTTGAACAAATATGTAGCTAAGAAAAAAAAATAAATGTTTGAAGGTCAATATTAGTTATAATAATCAAATATTAAGTAACACGAACATTTAAATGAGTACAAGTTGTAAACTTTTTAGCAAATTCCGGCATGCATTCTAGAAAAAACACCAAGTTTTCTACGAAAAGTTTTCTTTCTGATTTTTTTGAAAAAAGCACCTTCAGGAGTACCATAAATAGAAATTATTTTTAAAAGTTCATCTAACTTTTGAATAATCTAATAGTAATCGAACGTCGCTATCTAAATTTCGAGCTTACCTAACGTAGAAGTCAGTCAGAAGAAAACTATGTTCTTTTCTTTAAATCATTAATTAAATAGATATACGACCTATTTTTGTGACATCAAAAAAAAAGAACTTATACAGAAGTAAGTACTGTTTATGTTGCATTATCTCTGGAAATATGTTCCCTAACAATATAAAATAAAAGGTTAAATATTTTTTATTTTATTCACTTTTCGAATAGTTTCTGCAAAAATGAAAATGTACTGTTCCTTTAAAATTAACAAAAAACAAAATGGGCACTTCTCATGAAGCCAAAAAAAACTTGTAAATTTAAAAAATTCTTAAAAAAAACAAAATGCTTACGGCATCTATATAACTGATAGGTTAAGGTTTTTTTTGTGACTGCAACTCCTCCCAGACTAATGGATCGATTTTATCAATTCAATTATCATTAAATCAGGTTTAGGCTGTAGATGTGCAAACCACTCTTAAAAATTATGATTTCAATTCAGGGGGTTCCCAACCTTTTAAAACAGAAATAAAATTTTTGTACAAAAATCGCTATTTAATCGATTTGAAATTTAGTTTGAGAAAAGCTTATGAGTTGATCGAATTTGAATTTTTTTTCAAAACTAAAAATTTTTAACCGAAATTATGTTTTATGTGTTCCTCAAATGTCAATTGTCCGAAAAATGCAGTTCCAAAATCAAAAACTCCACTTTTCGAGCAAACAACTCAGTCAAATTTTAACGTTTTTCAAATTTTTATTGGTTTTCTAAATGTTTGTTTAATTTTCTTGAAGATGTGTTGGCAATTACGGTAATTATCTTTTCAAATGTATTTTTAATGAATTTTCTTAATATTGAATTTAGTTGCTTAACGTGTATTTTTATGAAACGCCAAGACAGAGAAAAAAACTCTCTTAAATTTAAAGTTCTATATTTGCAAGCGAATATCTCTGACACTTTTTAAAAAATTTCATTTATTTCTTTTTTGTATTTGATTGCAATTGACTTAAAAAAAATTAAAAATTTTATACCGTTACTTTTTTATTTATATTTTATCTACTTGGAACATTCGATTCTCACTGTGCATGCTTAGTGTATGACTTCCGAACTAAGAAACCACGGTAGCCTGAGTTCAATCTTACATCTGGCAGAAAGTTTTAAAAAAAATTTTGTTTTCTGCCTGGCCGTCATTTCTCTGCAAACAATATTTTCTTCCCTTTTCTTAAGAACATGAATATTAGCCGTTAGTATTTGGCAAAAGTCATTTATTTATAATAACCCACACAATTTTACATGAGTAGCTTCATTAAAGTGCATTCAAGGACTGAAATGGCCGATTTTCTGGTAGAACACTTTTATCGGTTCAACATATTCTTCGACTAAACATTGAGTTTAAGTTTTTGTCAATATTTTTTGACTGATTTTTATACCCCCACGCGTACTGCGTAAGGGGTATATTAATTTTGTCACGAAGTGTGTGACGCCCAGAAGGAGGCGTGGTAGGTATAGAAAAGTATCTATATTCTTGATCAGCATCACCACCCGAGTTGATTTAGCCATGTCCGTCGGTCTGTCCGTCTGTCTGTCTGTCGACACGATTACAGATTTCAAGCTATCGTAATGAAACTTCATATTTAAGTTTTTTTTTAAAAAGCGAAGATCAAGTTCGAGAATGGGCTAAATCGGATGAAAACCACGCCCACCTGCCATACAATCACAATAATGAAAACTATATAAAGAGGCTAATATTTAAGCTACAATACTGAAATTCGGTATTTGTGTATTTTATGTCAAAACTGAGGTGTGTAAGAAAAATGGGCGTTATCCACCCACTAACACGCCCAGCTCCCATACAACCCCAAAATTGAAAACTATATTAAAAGACTTCTGTGGAAGCTAAATAAACAAAATTAGATATTTATTAATTTTATATTAAAACTAAAGTGTGTTAGAAAAATGGGTGTCATCCACCAACGAACACGCCCACCTCCCATATAACCCCAAATTTGAAAACTATATAAATAGGGTTTTATCAAAGCTACAAAAGTAAAATTTGATATTTATTCATTTTATGTCAAAACTAAAGTGTCTTAGAAAAATGGGTGTCATCTATCCACTAACACCCCTCCTCCCATACAAACCTAAAATTGAAATCTATATAAAGAGGCTTCTGTCGAAGCTACAAAAATAAAACTAGGTATTAATTCATTTTATATCAAAAATAAGACGTGTTAGAAAAATGGGCGTCATCCATTCACGAACACGCCCACCTCCCATACAACCCCAGATTGAAAACTTTATAAAAAGGCACATCTTTAAGATTGTTTTACACTTGCGAATCAGCCGTGGGGGTATTTTAACTTCGGCCAAGTCGAAGATAGACCTTACTAGTTTAAGTTGATCTTGTAATATTATGTCGGTTCTACACGTTATCTG